>JAUPFR010000002.1:68529550-69129550 GCA_036925125.1 Oreortyx pictus
CAGCGTAAAGGTGAGGGGTATAATTCCAGCTGAGAATCGCTTTGCACCACGAAGCGAGCGGTCCGGGGCCGACGTCCTCCCCTTCCCGGCGTCCTCGGGCACGTTCATCTCAGGGCCATTTAGGGCCGGTTTGAGCCGCACGGAGCGCATCCACGTTCTCACTGACGGCGGTTCTGCCCACGTTACATCCTGACAGGCGCTTGCGAGGCTCCGGCCGGGGCACAATCGACGGGGGGGAGCGATATTTCCACCCCCCAGAGGCACTTAGCCGCGGAGCCGTTTCCTACAGCCCCACCGTGCGCCCAACGTTAGGCGGGGCCCTACAGTGCGCTGCCACTGATCGCCCTTCCGATATCGGCAACTGAGGCTCTTGCGGAAGGGTGAGAAGTCCCGGCCCGGCATGCTGCTGCTGGAGGGCTATACCTCGCACCCACCCGCCACTCGCGTGCCCGTGGGGGCCCGGCAACGCGTCCCGTACCTTTCTCGTCGTGCGTGGGGGTGGCGGTGAGCGGGATGTCGAACCACTGAGCCAAGGGGTTGGAGTACCACACGGTGAGCTCCTCGCCGGGCTGCACGTCGCGCAGCGCCCGGTAGAAGATCTGCGTGGGGGGAGAAGGGGCACTCGGTCAGCAGCCGCGTGGGGCGGCGTGGGGAGCGGCGCGGGGCGGGCGGGGTGTACCTGTCCTCCCGGCAGGTCCGCGACGGCCTCCAGGGTCTGCTCCTGGGCGTTGCGGGCGGCTCGGATTAACCCTATCCACTCCAAAGCGGAGCTGCCGGCTTCATCCACCAACTCCCCTCTCACCATCCGCACCTGGAACACAGCGGCGCCGCCGTCACTTCCCCCGAGCCGGGAGGGTGGGGGAAAGAGCCCAAAGGTGCCCCCCAAGCCCCGGGGCCCGGCCCCGGCAGCGGCCCCGTTAGTCTCTCTCGTTCCTACCCATCGGGGCACGGTCGGTGCTTAGCACTACAGAGCCGCTGGGACCGGCCCGGGGATGGCAGAGCTCGGGCCTGGCTCCGGTCCGCGGCTGCATGTAGCAGCGCAGCACTAAATGCCCCCAGGTACGGTAATACCGGGATACTCGATACTTCTCCTTTTCTTTTTTTTCTTTTTCTTCTTTTTTTTTTTTTTTTTTCCTTTTTATTTTCCTCTCCTTTCTTTCTTCCTTTCTTTCTAATTTTTATTTTATTTTATTTTTAAGGGTTTGTGCAGCCTCTGGGTCCGCAACAGTGGGATCTCGCAACGCACGGGGACGGGGAGGGGGCAGAGAGAGAGAGAGAGAGGAGCGGGTGCTGCCCAGCGCCGTGGTCCCGGCAGAGCCATCCTTCATAACCTGCTTACCCCTACAAAGGGAAAATAAAGTGCCCATCCGCCGAATGACCGTGCAATAAAAGTCATCGGAACAAAGCGCTCTAAAGCGACGAACCGAGGGAGCCAGATGAGAAATAAATTTGAGCGGGCTGGCAGAGCGTTTAAAAACAATTATAGGGCATTAAAAACCCGAGCGGAACGCGCAGGGGGGTGGGAGGCGGTCTGGGCTGTCCGCCCGCACCCACAGCCCCCCAAGACCTTCAGCGTGGGACGAGCATCCCCCGTCCGTCCGAGCCCGGGGCCGCACCGGGCAGCTCCGAGCGCTGCTGCTGGGCCCTGGAGCTGCCCCGCTCCCCGTGGGCTCCGGGCAGCGCAGATCCGCGGGACGGGGCGGGCACCGAGCGGCTCCGGAGACGGGTGAGGGGGAAGGGGTAAAGGGGGAAGGGGTAAGGCTGTCCGGCCGTGGCGGGCAGCGGGGCGGCAAGGGACGCTAGAAAGAGGGGAAAGCAGCTTCTTCTCCCAAGCTGAGCGCAAAGCGAGGTCCGGCGGTGCGGCAGACGGGAGGGAAATACCTTTTTCTTGGGTCCCGGCTCCCGGCGGTCGGACAGGTACTTGCCCAGTTTGAAGATGCCCGGCACGGGCCCCAGGCGCAGCCCGGCGGGGATGCAGCTCTCGGCGCTCACGCTGATGGCCGGAGCCCGGCTCGCGTGCATCGCTGCCTGTGGGGCCGAGCGCCGGGGACCCCGAGCACTTAACGGGGCGGCGGGGCCGGGGCCGAGGAGGACGAGCGAGGCGGATCTCCGCCCGCAGAGTGACGCGGCCGCGCGTGCGGGGCGGCTTTTCAATGGGCGCAGGAGGGGGACCCCGCGGCGGGCGGGTGCTGCGGGGCCGCGGTGAGAGAGTCGGCTCCTCGAGCAGCTGCGGGTCCCATCCGCGAGGGTCACATGGAGCCGTTCCCTCACCCTCCCGCATAATCAGGCGCTGTGAATGGGCGGCGAACAATGGGCCGGGCGACCTTCCCATTCCTAAAAATCCAATTTGTCAAGGGCAAAGAAAAGGCGCTGATGAATCAAAGGTCTGGAGGGACCATTAATCCTCAGCATGGGGTATTGTCCCCGCGACAGTTACGATATTTTAAGTGACAAATCCACTGTATAATTTCGCCATAAATTTTGCTTCCTTTTATTGTTCCCCGACAAACCAGTTTTGGAAAATAAGTGACTATTTTAAGTCTACTTGGCTGAGCCCTTTGAGGTTTAATATACTTCAAAGATTTTTAATTCTCTCCCCTCGGCTTTATTGTAAAGGCGATTAAACAAAGAGATGGGGAATGTTTGGAGGACTTGTTAACTTCTATTGATCCCCGGCGTGTGCCATACAGAAGTTGGGCAGGTACTTGATGGGAAAACACCAGAAAATACCTACACTTTTTTTTTTTTTTTTTTAAGGACGACCATATTACCATTTCAGTGAGTCGGGTTCAGGCCGGTGATCTGTTTAGCTCGGCGATCTGTTTAGCTCGGCTTCGATTCTTAAGGGAACGGCCCCAAATGTGAACCCTGCGCGGCGCGACGCGCTGCGCTGCGGGCAGCGGGAAGGATGCGCGGCTGCTGCGATGGGGAAAGGGATTCGCGGGGAGCAGACCCGGCA
This sequence comes from Oreortyx pictus, assembly GCA_036925125.1. NCBI lineage: Eukaryota > Metazoa > Chordata > Aves > Galliformes > Odontophoridae > Oreortyx > Oreortyx pictus. The sequence goes on from JAUPFR010000002.1 coordinate 68,532,510, forward strand.
CCACCAGGAGACAGAACCCGGCCCGAGGGCAGCGCGGAGCTCCGCGGGCAGTGCGCGGCCCCGACGTGCTGCAGCCACAGGTCCCTTCCGCGCTGCGGTCCCCTGTGCCGGCGTCGCCTTGGAAGGTGAAGCCCGACAAATAGCGGCTGTGAGTGCAGCCAGAACGAGGCAGGCTTGAAAGCCTCCTGCTCTTATCGGGGCGTTAATTATGATACAGAGGAGAGTTGGGTTTAGGTGGGGTTATGGCTCGGGGCGGGCAAATGGCAGGGGGTTCTCAGGAATTGTGGAAGGTGCGCTGCATTTGCAGAGTTTTAGTGCGCACGCAGACGCCCAGGTGTGAGGAATAAAGGGAACAGTGAGATTCTCCACTTTTTCTTTTCTAGTTCTGCCTAATTCACGGCCGCAAATGTGAGCTCTCTCCGTAACTCCCCGAAGGGAAATTGCTGAGCTTTTCTCCTCGCCGAGGAGTCGCGGTTACACATTTGATCCATTCCCTTCAGAAGAAGCTGCAGCAGGTATGGAGCTTTTTTTGCTTTCCTGCAGTGTTTTTAATAGTCACGCTGAATAAATCTCAAAAGCAAAAAGGGAAAGAGAGAAAGAAAGGGAGAAAGAAAGGGAGAAAGAGAGAAAGAGAGAAAGAGAGAGAGAGAAAGGAAGGAAGGAAGGAAGGAAGGAAGGAAGGAAGGAAGGAAGGAAGGAAGGAAGGAAGGAAGGAAGGAAGGAAGGAAGGAAGGAAGGAAGGAAGGAAGGAAGGAAGGAAGGAAGGAAGGAAGGAAGGAAGGAAGGAAGGAAGGAAGGAAGGAAGGAAGGAAGGAAGGAAGGAAGGAAGGAAGGAAGGAAGGAAGGAAGGAAGGAAGGAAGGAAGGAAGGAAGGAAGGAAGGAAGGAAGGAAGGAAGGAAGGAAGGAAGGAAGGAAGGAAGGAAGGAAGGAAGGAAGGAAGGAAGGAAGGAAGGAAGGAAGGAAGGAAGGAAGGAAGGAAGGAAGGAAGGAAGGAAGGAAGGAAGGAAGGAAGGAAGGAAGGAAGGAAGGAAGGAAGGAAAGGAAGGAAGGAAAGGAAGGAAGGAAGGAAAGGAAAGGAAAGGAAGGAAAGGAAAGGAAAGGAAAGGAAAGGAAAGGAAAGGAAAGGAAAGGAAAGGAAAGGAAAGGAAAGGAAAGGAAAGGAAAGGAAAGGAAAGGAAAGGAAAGGAAAGGAAAGGAAAGGAAAGGAAAGGAAAGGAAAGGAAAGGAAAGGAAAGGAAAGGAAAGGAAAGAAAGAAAGAAAGAAAGAAAGAAAGAAAGAAAGAAAGAAAGAAAGAAAGAAAGAAAGAAAGAAAGAAAGAAAGAAAGAAAGAAAGAAAGAAAGAAAGAAAGAAAGAAAGAAAGAAGAGAGAGAGAAAGAGAGTGAGAAAGAGAAAGAGAGAAAGAGAGAGAAAGAGAGAGAAAGAGAGAGAAAGAAAGAAAGCGGCTCGTAGAGGTGTATCCGGTGATACGCGCTGGGTAACAGATCCGGCTCCTCTCAGGTACCTCCGCTCTCCGCAGGATACGCGCCCGCCATGCGGCTTCCATCGGAATTCGCTCATCGCAGTCACGGGTGTCACAGACAGCGCGACACAGACCGTTCCCGAAGCGGAGGGCTGCGTGCACCCCGCTCCTGCCCCACCGAGCCGCCGGACGGTGACGGATGCGGGGCGGTGCCGAGCTCTGATCCCGCAGCCCCGCGGCAGAAGAGAGCGGGACACGGAGGGCACCGGGACAGCCCGGAAAGCTCCGACACCGCGGCGGGGTTTGCCCGGCCGGACGGGATGGGGCGATGCGATTGAGGGGATGCGATGGGAGGAGATGGGATGGGGTTGGACGAATTGAAAGGGACGAGGTTGGACGGTATGGAACGGCGTTGAACGGGACAGGGTGGGAACGAGACGGAGCAGGGCGGGACAGGGCGGAACGGGACGAGACGGTGTTGGACAAGGGGAGATGAGGAGAAGAGAGACGGGACGGAACGGACTGTGACGCTGCGGGACGAGACGGGATGTGGCGAGATGGGACGGGACGAAGCGACGCGAGGCCGAAACGCTGCCACCGCCGCTCCGGGCCCTGGGGCCGGCACTCAATCAACGCGGACCGTGGGTGTGCGTTTAATAACGCTCCATCTGCGCGCGCACGAGATAAATGTCGCGCCTGTCCCGGCGGCATTGATGATTATCGATCGCGGCTCGCCGGGACCGTCCCGGCGAAAGGATGGATTCCTTTTCACTGCAGCACGGACGGGCGGCGGGGGGGGGGAGAGGATGTGGGGAACTGAAGATGACCCCTTTGATCAGCGGCGTGAATGGGGCAAAAAGGATAAACAAGAAGTGGAGGGCGATAAATTTAAGCCATGAACATGTCCCCGTAACCTCTGGTAACCTCTGGCCCAGCGGCTTTGGGACGAGACCCGCACCGAATCCCGGAGCCGCGGCGGCGGCGGAGGGCTCCGAGCGGCCGAGGGACCCCACTGCTGCGCCTCGGGAGCCGCCGGGCCGGCTCTTAATGAGTCAAAGAGCGTGAACGACACGCGAACAATTTTATCAATAGGACCATGTAAAGGCCGGCTGTGAGGAAAGTTATTTATTAATATAGCCAATTGTGGCTGGTTCCCATCCCCTCGGCAAAGAAAAGCCCTCGCTCGGGAAGCATTCACACCAGTTCTCCGATTTTTATTCTGTCCCGTGGCTCAAAGTTGAAGTTCCCCAAGTGAAATAAATTGTCCACAAAAGAGGAAAGGAACCACATTTTCTTTTATTTTTCCTTCCCTAAAAAGGAAGGGTGAAACCGATCTAATGTGCCCACTGGAGCAAGCTGCGGCATGAAAGGCCGGGTGTTAAAAGTAAAGGCAGCCTTTGGAGCAAATGGGATGGAAAATTAAATGAAATTAAATAGCTTGAACGGCCGTATTGTCCCTTATTAAAAAGACACATTAATTACATGGTTTCAGCTTTATCCAAAGACAATGTTTAGACTCAATCAAAACATTCCGCTATCGCTCTTTATATACTCAAACCGGGCTGCCGGAGACGCCGTTAAAGCGAAATCACTTTTGCCCAGAGCCGCGGAGAAAGTTATTTTCCGCGGCGGCCCTTATTTATGCCCAGAGCTGAACTGCCGGTGCCCCGGCGGAACACTTTGGCACACTGTTCTCCGCGATTGAACAGGTTGCCCCGTAATGAGGCATGAATGTTAAGGAACAACAGTCATCCAAAGAGGCACAGTTGCGGAGAGCAATGTCCCACCAGGGAGCTCCATTCAAACCATCAAACCGCTCCGGCACAGAGAAGGTTCAACACTACATTCAGACCGGAATGAATGCCTGTATACAGGCCCGCCTTATTATGCGGCCGAGCAGCGCGGCGCGGGCTGTAACGAAATGCTGCAAGTTCATTCCGTAGGCGGTGCTCAGGGCCCGCAGAGCCGGTCCCGAAGTGACCTTCCTGCGGGGCGGCCATAGCCGGGCACTGCCCGAGTGGCTGCGGGGTGCCTGTGGCTGTGCGACCGGGCTGCCGGGACCAGCTCCAGACGTGGGCAGACTGAACTTGTTGCTGTTAAGACTTCTCTTGCATCGTTTCCCTTTTCCCTTTTTTCCCTTTTTTCCCTTTTCCCTTTTCCCTTCCTTTCCTCTCCTTTTCCCTTCCTCTCCCTTCCTTTCCTCTCCTTTTCCCTTCCTCTCCTTTTCCCTTCCCTTCCTCTCCCTTCCTTTCCTCTCCCTTCCTTTCCTCTCCTTTTCCCTTCCTCTCCTCTCCTCTCCTCTCCTCTCCTCTCCTCTCCTCTCCTCTCCTCTCCTCTCCTCTCCTCTCCTCTCCTCTCCTCTCCTCTCCTCTCCTCTCCTCTCCTCTCCTCTCCTCTCCTCTCCTCTCCTCTCCTCTCCTCTCCTCTCCTCTCCTCTCCTCTCCTCTCCTCTCCTCTCCTCTCCTCTCCTCTCCTCTCCTCTCCTCTCCTCTCCTCTCCTCTCCTCTCCTCTCCTCTCCTCTCTCCTCTCCTCTTTCCTTTCTTTTCTTTCCTTGTTTCCTTTCCTTTTTCTTTCCTTCCCCTTTCCCCCTTTCCCCCTCTCCTTCCCTTTTCTCTTTTCCCTTTTCCCTTTTCCCTTTTCCCTTTTCCCTTTTCTCTTTTCCCTTTTCCCTTTTCCCTTTTATTCTCCTTCTTTCCTTCCCTTCCCTCCCATCCCCTTCTTTCCTCTCCCCTCCTGCCTCCTCCCCTCCTTCCTTCCCCTCTCTCTCCCTCACTCCTCTCCCCCCCAAGCCCTGCCCACCCCACTCCCGCTATCCCCGTTCCTCCCGTTCCTCCCGCACGCGGCTCCCCGCTCCGTGCCGTTCCCCCCCCATCCCCCCCCCCCCCCCCCAGCTGTGCGGTGCAGACGGGATGCGGGTGGGATATTAAAGCAGCTTCTGAATGGCGATTGAGGTTCTATGGGAACCCCGGCAGATGACAGGATCTCAATTTGGTATTCTTATTGTTAATGGCAAGCAGCAGCGGAGATCGGATTCAGACACGTTTTGTGCTACTTAAAAATTCCTGCGTAGGGGCCGAGATTTTTGTTTTCTTTCGGCCGGCCTCAATTGGAGGCGCAGATCGCGGCACGGCGCATTCAGGGCCAGTCTGAAGCCGCCTTTTAACCGGGCTCTCCCCCCGCAGCCCCCGGCGCATCTCTCGGTTCTTTCGGTTGACATGGTGCAAATAAAAGTCAGTCAACTTGTTGCTGAATTGCAATGTTTCGGTGTACCTTATAAATTCATACCTTTTCTCCCTCGATCGCCTCAGAATGAGCCCCTGACTCAATTCGATTTTCCTTGCTGCTGGGCACATTTAGGAGAGGGTCTATTTGTGAAGTTCATTTCTAGGCAAATGTATTCAAGAGCTGATTGGGATGAATAGGACCGTGTGTCAGCCGCCCCTAATTGGGATTAAAGCACTTCGGACCATATGCAGAGAGTGACAGAAATTCTCAGGTTTCATTGTGCTCAGACTTCCACCCGCCTGGACACTGCCCCGAGAAAAGCGGAGCTTGTGAGGGCTGCGGAGAGGAACGGGAAGGGGAAGGAAGGGGAAGGAAAGGGAAGGAAGGGGAAGGAAGGGGAAGGAAGGGGAAGGAAGGGGAAGGAAGGGGAAGGAAGGGGAAGGAAGGGGAAGGAAGGGGAGCACCTTATGCCACGCACTCAGGTTCTAAAGCCAGAGATGTCAAGGCCCATGAGGGTGGCCCCCAGCCGCACACGAGTGACCCTGTCCCTAAGTACCCCATGCCGGCTGAAGCCTCAGCAAGAAGCAGCAGTGAGCGTTTACGAGCAGCCTGCTGTGGGTGCCTTGAAGGCGGCGTGGCTGAGCCCGGTATCATTAGGGTTAATGACTTTCAAACTCTGCGGTTGCGGAGTTTTACCTCTGCCCTCCCTCCCGTCCTCATGCAGCGAAACCATCCCCGGGGGCACAACCCGCGGAGACGAGCTCCGGGTCCGCGTGCTTTAGTAAAGGCGGTGGGGGCACCGTGCCCATCACAAAGTCCTTCGTCCTCTGGGAGAGCACTTCCATTTCAGCCTAGGTTATATTATTATTATCATTACTAATATTATTTAAATGGCAGCTCCTAGGAGCTCTGCGGCGCTCAGAAAAATCGTTGGCAAGGAAGGAAGAGAGAGAGATGAGCAACGGGAGCCGCTGGGAGGAAGATGTCAGTGCAGCGGCACCAGGGAGCGGGGCAGGGCTGGCTGGTAGCGGAGAACGCGAGAGGGAGATGGGCTCTGCCAGTGTGGAGGAGAAGGGCTGTGAGGGAGCAGGCTCCTTAATGAGAGCATCTAATGCTGTAAAGGGTTTCATCTGCTGCTTTTCACGATGTGACACTGAGCAGGAAAAAAAAGAAAACGCAACCCAGAACTTTAGCAAAAATGTGCCCATCAGAAAGTGTTCATTACACTCTGATAAACATCCCCTCGTGGTGAAATTGGTGGTGGGGGCGGGAGACAGGGGAAGAGAGAGCATCTGCCCCCACGGTGTATGCAGCTCCTAATTAGTGCGTCTGACAAACTGGAAGCTCTTCCTCTGGTGCCGGTTTCAAATGACGTTTTTCTTCCCAGTAAAGATATTCGAAAGTATATACAGAATAGAGGAGCATAAACTCACGCTCTCAGGGTCTGGTTTTAAAGCACATCACGAAAGTCCCTTTCTTCATTTCGGCGCTGCATATTCTGACGCTGAAATATACATCGGCTCTGACAGCTTCAGAGTTATAAAACCAAAGAAACGTATAGGTGTCGGTTGTCGGAAATGATTCTTTTTCGTTACAGTCTGTGGGTTTACTTTATTTTCTTTCACTTCATTGTCTGTGCGATTAAAATAAAATCTAAATAAAATCATTCGGTATTTTTTTTCTCCACCGCCGCTGAGCGCTGCCCTCGGCTCCCTCAGTGTCACTGTCTTTAGGAGTGAAAATCTAAGTGTGCTTTTGGGAGAAGGCGATGGATTAACCTCAGAGTTTCTCGCTCGCACGGAAATATGGGGCCACACAAATACGGAGGGATTATCTCTTCCCAAACTAGCCGGAAAAAAATATATATATATTTGAATATTTTTATCACGGCTTTATGTTTTTTTTTTTTTTTTTTAACGGGAAAGAGGGGGTCTTTTTAATTAACCGTCCACTCTGAATCGTTCTCAGAGTGAACTCTCCCTCAAAAAAAAAAAAAAGTCGGATAAGCCTCATCCAAACTACCGGCATGGAGCTGACTCCTTCTCGTGTTAACCAGCAGAGCTACCTCTGCCCGAGAAAGGGCATTCGTCACCGCTGTGTTTAAACGAGTGCCCCGAGGGGGTCTGGAGCCAACCTCGGACGCGCACATTCCGCTGCCTGCGGTGAAGGGTTTCCCACATCCGCGTTCTCCCGGGCAGCCCCATGGCTTCAGGGCCGGCATCCACCCCGACCCGCCCCGCAGCTTGTGCTTTGCCGGGGGGGGGGGATTAAAATAAAAAGAAAGAAATAAAAATAAAAGGGAGAGACAGAGAGAGAGCGAGCGAGTATGCTTTTGAAGTTCCGAGTGAGCAAAAAATCCTTCTGTCTCCAGAGCTGCTCCCCCAGGAGGGGCGATATCGGGGTTTTCATCACAGAACACCTGGATCTGTCACCCCGCGCCGCTGTGCGGCGAGCCCCGCTCCCCGCGGCCCTCATTTCCTATAAAGATCAACGGGATCTGCACTCAGCCCGGGGGGAAGCAGCCCCCAAGCTGCGCACAGGGCTGCGCGGAGCTGCCGCAGGCTGTCGGCGGGAGATGGGACAGGGCTGCGGCCGTCCCTTCCCGTCCCATCCCGTTCCTCCCCTCGGCTGGGGCCTCGGAGGTGGTCGACGGATCGTCTGAGGGCCAGAGAGGGGTAAGCGGCTAAGTACTCCTTCAGCGGGTCTGTGTTTGGCGCCGGGAACTTGTTCTTTCCAGGAGGGAAAGCCCTCCCCGACGGGACGGGTGCCCTGAGAGCGAAAGGCCGGTGGGTGCCCAGCCGGCAGTCCGTGCTCGTCGCTCTCAGGGCAGCCCCGGGGCCCACGCGAGCCCGGCTCCCGTGTGCGGCCCCGCACCGATCCCCTCGAGCCGCCGGGCCGAGGAGCTGTCCCCAGGCGAGCATCAGCCCGACGTTAAGGCTGATGCGATGCTCCGCGCCGCATATGTTCCCTCTGTGTGCGCTTTAGTGAGAGGAGGTGGGGTTAAACGCTGCACGTTCGTGACCCAGAAATGGAAACCCTCTGCAATAACAGGCTGCTGCTGCTGCTTCTCGGGAGTGCGGGCCGCTTTTTACCATGATTTTAAGCTCAGGTGGCTCCAAAGTAGCTGCCTTCTCCAAGGAGTTCTCACCACGAAGCTGAGGGTTTTAATCACAACTGTATCTTTTTTTTTTTATTATTCTTTGGGTGGTGAACTGATCTTTCTGTCTTCTGATGAATTTATCCCGAATCTCTTCCACACAAAATACTGAATAGTTGGGCTTTTGCTAGGTTCTCTTTTCTCCCCTCTGTGTCTGTGTGTTGGGTGTGAGGGCGCTTCACATAAAGAAGTCTCCGATATAAATCATTCTTCCCTAAAATTGTCAATTAAAAAACAAACAAACAAAACAAAACGGCACTTATCTTCAGCTATGTGTGTTACTGAGAAGCTGAATTTTTGCCTCACAAATAGATGTATGTAAACGTTCTTTGTGCATACTTACTACAGGTTTGACACGGGGTCACGTCCGGAGTCAGCGCTCCTCAAGTCCGCCTCCTTCACTGCAAAACATAGCCTAAAAGACCACCATTACTGGGAAAAATAGCAGACAACTGTCACATTACCTAACTTGGTGAAATCATAACAAAGGCTTCCATGAGAAGTGACATAACAGAAGCTGGAAGGGGTTTTCAATTCCACTTACACTTCTTTTGCAGTTCCCTTCTCCTTCCCTGCAATGTCTCACATTCTCGGCATGTTCTGTGGAAGCTTGATTAAAGTCAGGAAATCTGAGTACCACTCATTCATTTCCCGAGGGGGTATTAAACAGAAGAGGGCAGACACGAATGCTTATTGTCAGATCCGTGAGGAGATACAGACTGTTTTTTTGTTATTACATGAATACATAAACATGTAGAAAATCCTGAGAGCATTGGTGACAATGTTTTTGTGTGTGCAACTAAGGGAAAGTGCTAAAGGAAATGCTGTGGTTTTTTTTGTTGTTGTTGTTGTTGTTGTGGAGGAGGACCTATAGAACAGAAAGGAGTGCATCATCCATCACTCATTTTTATTCTATTTACAACACATGGGTTGGAAGGAGCATGTATTTTGTCAGAAAATAATCTACCCAACTGTTCTGTGTATTTTTATATCCAGTGATGGACTAGTAAGCGTATGCAATGTGTTTGTGATGGGCTTTATTCAGTGGGAAGGCAGGGAAGAGATCAGCCAGAGCTGACAGATAATTTCATCTCCCAAATATGACAAAGTATAATTTTACCTGCAGGTTCTTGGCTCTGTTTTCCTTCATCCTATGCCTGCCTGTCCCTCAGAGCAGCAGCCAGGTCGGGGGCTGAGCTGGAGACATCAGCGCACACAGCAGCATGGCACGTCTGTTTCATGAAATCTTTGTTTTTCTGTTTTGACAGAAACACACGGAGAGGACATGGTAAATAATGTGATCTCCTGGAAGAGAAAGGCTGCAAAGCATTGTCCTGTCTGCCCCTCACAATACCCCTGCCCAGGCATGAACTTCCTTTCTGGGCCTTCAGGCACACAGAGCAGCGGCAACATCCATCTCCTCCAAGAAATGTGGACGAAAAACTGTACGTGGCTCTCAAGAGCCCCTGCACCATGTAACACAGCCCCACAGCACTCATATTGCCCCTTTGGGATCCCCTGCACCTTTGGAGAGGGACATGCTGGTCGGCTAGGAAAGACACCCCTCAACACTGGGAGCCCTGGGTGCCATGCTCCACTGTGCTGGGATGTCCCTTTGTAGGGTACTGAGAGGGAGACTGAATGAGGCTGCTCTCTGAGTCTGTGGGGCAAGTAGGGTTTGCTCCTCTGTACCTTGGTGCTGGTGTGGTCCACTGCAGTGCTGTGAAATGGGGCCAGGCTATACAAAGTCTGTTCTGCTGAGAAAAGTGAACACTGGTAGAAGGGCTGGCAAGACGCTGCAGTGCTCCTGTTCCTGCACCCCCTGCATACAGGGCAGGCAAACCTGTCCTCTATGCCTGGGGTGCAATGTAGCAGTGATATTTATAATAGTTGCGGTACGTCTTCTGCCGAGACCCTACTGTTTATTTCCTGCAACACTGCAGCACACAGAAGCACAAATCACCAGCATGAAGTGGCAAATCACAGGTACTGGAGCAGAGTAAGAAAAAGGCAACCAGGCAGGTAGAGGATGGTGAGACGGAGATGCCTGCTCGATGTGATAAGCAGCAGCATGAGTTCTGCTGCTATTTTTGTTGCTTCAGTGTGTTGAGTGAAGCAACAGCAGGCTTCTCTGCTGTGTAGCAGCTTCTCTCCGAGCTGTTTCCTGGCTGCTGTGCAAGCTGGGTGCGATGCAGCTGTTGGTGGCTGCAGTCAAAAGGCATGTGGTGGTGCTGGCAGTCCGGTCTCCCTGTTTGTAGCTGTGATGCTGAAACTGTGGAATAAGGGCTTTTCCTTTTGTGTTTCCACATGCTCAGCAGGCTCTTCAATGTCTGTTGGACTTTTTTTTTTTTTTTTTGAGAAAGGTGTAAGGCCGGGGAGCCTCCATAGAAAGCCCACAGAGCTCATGCTTCAGCTTTCCACCATGTCTGCTTGAACGGTGAAGGGACAAGTAATGGAAATATAGCCAGGGTTGCATGCAAATGCTGCTTCCATACCTAACCCCTCACCTCGAATTCCTGCATTTAAATAATATCTCAGTTCTGCATTCTTTCTGACATATCTAGAAGCTATCTAATTCCTCCAGTGAAGCCAAGAATTTTTAAACACCACTGTTCTTGTGGTGACACGTGCATCATCCTTCTCCATTTGGTACCTTCTCAGACATCTCCAGCAGCTCAGGTATAAAACCAGCAACACAGTGGTTGTTGTTAGGCCTAGGCCTGGGCTTTCAAAGGTGCTAGGCCAGTGTAGCAAGAAACATTGACTCTGAATGAATAGGAATATCCCCCAAATGCTCAGAACTGCATTTATTACGATCTCATTGATTTGCTCACTGTGGAAAGCTCCTGTCAGATATCACTGACTGAAGCCATTTCCCGATGGCGGGCGGTGCTGTGGGGACGTTCAGCTGCGGTTCTGCAAACAGCCTCTCGGCTCAGGTTGCTGCAGCTGGGGAATACGTTTGAAGGGGTAGATGGAGATGGAGAGAGCACAGCATGAGGAGAATCCTACGGTGTGCACACAGCCAAGGCATACTTAATTTTTTGAACAAAAAAAGTTTTGTCAGACCACACGAAGACGTGTGCTCCTGACAGCTGTTAGCAGCACAGGGGACCTACCTGTGTGACCTGGTGTAGGGAGCCCGCTTTGGCAGGGGGGTTGGAATCCATGATCTCTAGAGATCCCTTTCCAACCCCTATGATTCTGTGATTCTGTGATTCTGTGATTTCCGTGATTCTGTGATTCTGTGGCCAGCCAGGACTTTGACCTTGCTGAGTCCCCTGTGTCGGCTGACAGACGTCCTGTCAGCCTCTGTGGGCACAGGGACAGGTCTGAGCTCATGGTGGACCAGGGAGGCTTTCCCACAGCTGCTGCCAGCCGCTGTCTGCCTGTCTGGTGTCCAGACATCCTTCCCCCTTGTGCCCACCCTCAGCCCTGACGCTCGGGCTTGCAGGAGGGACGAGTTTATACACAGGCATACCTCCGGGTGCAATAACCCCCCGCAAACACCTCCCAGGCCCTGAAATCACCTCTCCCTTCCCCGGGGCCTCCCCCACCCTTGCCCAGGCTCAGGTCCAGGCGCGCCCCGCCGGGCGGAACCCGCGTGCGGGGGAACGCTCCGCAGCACCGCGTGTTGCCGCCCGGCGGCGGCGGCGCGGGCACGGGGCGGCAGCGGCCGCCTCCTTCCTGGTGCCGGCGCGGGGGCGGCGGCGCGGCGGGGCCGGGGCAGCGCAAGGCCCGGGCGCCTCCCACGGCTCCTCATGGCCGGCAACTTTTGGCAGAGCTCGCACTAGTGGGTGCCGCGGCCCGAAGGGAGGGCGGGCGGGAGCGGGGCGGGCCGGGTGGGAGCCCGGAGCCGGGCGCGGCGGTGGGCCCGGCCTGCGGCTGCGAGCGGGCTCGGCTGGGGTGGTGGAAGCGGCCTGGCTGGGTGGCAGTCAGCGAGGGTCGCTTGCTGGGCGGTGTTAATGCAGATGTCTAACTTGGAAACCTGTAGAGAATATTTGTGTGAGGAGATTGCCGGTGCCGTGGCTGGAGGTCGCTGGGCCTTAACCCCCCAGCTGTCGGTGGAGGCGACAGTGTAACACTGGTAAAGTGTTACTGAAGTTGTTTTCCTTCCTTCCAGTTTACAATGGATTTTGGATAAACAAGATCTACTGAAGGAGCGCCAGAAAGACTTGAAATTTCTGACTGAAGAAGAATATTGGAAGCTGCAGATATTTTTTACTAATGGTAAAATGGTTTTACTTTTATTTGTGTCGTATAACTGTCTAGTATCTGCTGTGTCCAGATGTAAGTGGCTTAGAGGGAGTGGTTTTCTTTACTGCATTGCATACACTTTCACAGTGTGTTTTAACAAAGTGTTGGAATGCCGACAGCGTTTGTCGTTCAGTTAAATGTATTAGGCCAGGAGCAATTAGATATAACCTGGCTGTGTGTGTAATGTGTTAACCTGCGGTATGGCAAAGCATAGTGCACTTCTGATTTTCAGGAGGTTCTTATTAAAAAAAAAAACAAAAAAACTTAAGAGAAGTAAGGAGAAGCTGCTGAGCCAGCATATTAAAGGCTCACTGGCGAACAGTAATAGTCAGACTGTGGTCTGTGAGCTTCTGGTGGGTTACATGTCAAGCATTTTAGCCAATGCATGTAGTGCTGTTAAAAAGCAAAGCTCAGAATCTTGTTATTTGTGTTCAGTTATGTTCTTTGAAATCTGCACAGTGGCCCAGTAGCCTGTGTGACTGATTCCCCTGCAGTGAGTGGCTCTCAAATTGCACACTGTTGTCCGCAGGCTGTTCTCCTAAAGAGTTTGGGGCTAGTCTATGAAGTTATCTGAGACATGATCCTGCAAGGCATTTAACCCTATGAATAGCTGCATTGGAGTTTATCAAGTTACAGAAGGTGCTTAAACTCTTTCCTGTGCAGTTGTCTGGCATTTAAAAAAGAAAAAGGAAATCTCCTAGGAGAAGGGTGTTGCAAAGCACTAGTTTGTTTGTCGACAGCTATTCGAACATTTTTCACAGCAGTCCATGGAAGTACAGAACACTTATCTTTTCATCTGTCTGGTCATACTTAGTTGAGACAGAAAAGTTAAACTAAATTGGCCAAAGCCACTGAAGGAGCTTACCTATGTACGGGACTGTAACTGTGACAGATATTTAACCCAGCTTCTCTCTTGGGTTATGATTTTTGCAGTAATTGAGTATGCTCCAAATCCGATTTCCATCGATGCATTTTTATTATTACTCATACAGCACTAGGAAGTCAAGCAGAATATAATCTATCAGTTTGATCAATTCCTGGTGTTCCTTGAAGTTAAAACAGTCTCATAGCTTCTTAATGCAAGCAGAATAAATAGGGTGCTGATAAGTTAGAGCTGTATTTGTGTTATTTTTCACTAGTATTAATTGTGGAGTGTGCCCTTTTTTATGTTCCACTTCAGTGCCTTTCCTGGGTAAACACTTACAAACTGTGTAGGTCACTCTGAAGCTCATACCTCCCGTTCATTTCCATGGAAATTACAACAGATACAAAAAGCACAATAACACTATTTGATAGAGCAAATTCTCAGCTATAAAACGCTGTCTTTCAGTAGTCACCACCATTAGCTGTGCATTTTCACCAGTCATAAACTAGACCCAGCCCATCTGTACCAACAGGGATGACCCACTGTTTCACAGCTGCTGTTGTGGCGTTGTTTGCCCACACGATCCATCTTTCATTTCAAACAAGTGGAAGTCAGAAGCTGACAAATCCCAACTATGCAATGGGTGTTGCAGGACAGTCCAGCCAAGACTGGCAGTGTGCTCCATGAAACTGCTATGGGGCCTGGCATTATTGTGTTGCAAGAGAAGGGTTGTCTTCTTTGTCATGACTCTGGAAGTTTGAAACTTCAGCTTAGTGAGCGTCATAGCGTAGCAGTTGGCTTTCAGTAGGTCCTGACAGACTTGCATACAGTGTTCTTTCTGCTCCTGTGTGAGCATTTGTAGGTCCCCCCTGCCACAAACTTTGTGGTATTGCAATATTGCTGCCACTGCATTAAAGCCAATATTCAGCTTTGCATACCATTCCCTTGTTGTAATCTGTCAATTCATGCAGATGAGCTGTTAGAGATGCTCTTCATTTTGTAGTGTGACAGCTATGCATGGCCATCTGGAACATGGCTCGACATAGAATCATAGAATGGCTTGGGTTGGATGGGACTTCTGATATCATCTAGTTCCCAACCCCTGCTGTGGGCAGGGCTGCCAACCTCTTGATCAAGCAGTAGATTCTCCACATCACTGTCGTCACTGCTGAGATGCACCACCCACTGCCTCACGGTGCTCACATCCACTGTTTGGTCTCCATAAATGTTCACTAAGTGTCGATGAATATCGGTGGGTGCCAATTTTTCTTCATGGAGGAGATCAGTTCCACACCTTTGCTTCATACACACTTCCGTGTCAGACACCATTGTATCAGACCGCCCCTCTGCTGCCATCTGTCACACAGCAACAAAGTGGAATGGAGTATTGTCAGGAAGGTTCAACCTCTACGATCATACCACCATTATCTGCCTTTGATATCACAGGCCAACACAATAAAATAGGAGAAGCAGCCCTTGCAGATAAAGTACTTCTGGAGTAGCCCTCATAGATAAGTTAAATTGTTTGTGGTTCTCAGAATCTTGTTCCTTGGCGTTCCTTGGCATTCCTTGCCTCCTCTAAAGGAAGCTTTCCTGACCCTTGGTAGCTGGAAGAAGGCTTTGCTGCTGTCTGCCCTGTGCATCTGTGTATGTATGAACCTGGCATGCCCTGGAGGGGATGGTGATGCTGGGCTGTTGCCCCTTTGGCCAAGGATACTTTAATGGAGAGGACATTCCAGGGGTGTACTGTGCTGATGGGAACTCATACAACAGTTGCCATATTTGAGCCTTCAGTGCATGCTGTGTTTCTTCACCTGCCTCTGAACTGGGGACCCTATTTGAGATGTAGTGAGCCTCTCCCATGTTCTGCATTACCTTAATATGGCTGTGAGTCTTGGCCATGATGTGTTGTATCTACCTCAGGAAGTGGTCGTTTCCCAAAGCAGCCTGAAAATTAACCCAAAGGGGTAATCTCCTGCTGCCTCCCCGTTTGAAAGCAGTTGCTGTAGATCAGCCATTAGAACTGTAGAGAGGGAAGATGATCATCTTAAAAACCAATTCAAACATGAGAAATTAATGTTGACTTCTTTCTTTGGATCACAGAGTTTTAATTGAGTTTTTGGATGAAAAGCCTAGTGAATGATTTCTCTTTCTGATTTGGTGCAGAAGCTGTAATGTTTGCATTACAGGCTACTCAAGACTTCTGGATTAAAACCAATAATTTTTACTTAAAAAAAAAAAAATCCAAACAAATGAAAACCCTGAAACTACTTATTTGGTGAATGTAAAGGAATAAATAATCTAATAGCTTCCTTAATTTTTTTTTTTTTCACAAATTTATTGTAAGTACTGGAATTTTTCCTGGCATATAAAAGCTTCCATTTCATTAAATCTCTCCAGGCTTTTGTCCATTTTTTTTTTCCCTAAGCCTCACTTGATTTTTTTTTTTTTTTTTTTGACAGCAGATGGCCTAAATGCTCCTGAAAATCCCATGGGAACAAGAAACATATTTGGAGAATTCTGTTTAGCTTAATATTTGGATTTTTCTGATGCCCTAGTAGTAGGACAGCTTTGTAGCCCTGTGGTCAAATCAAAGGGAAAAATCCTTCAAGGCCTCCCAAGATACGCTGATAAATGTTTTAATATTTGTACAGGCATTCCAGAGTGAACTTAACCTCCTGTCTCTCAGTGTTGCTTGTGAGTCCTACTGTCACTAGCAAGCTAGTCTCACTTTGGCATTCTTTGTCTTTAGGAAAAGAGTGATAGGACATGACAATGAAAGGGATTTAACATGGCTTTGAGTAATTACAGTGGGCAACAAATTAATTTTGGAGTTAAAAAAAAAAAAAAAGGACTATGTTGCCAATAGTCAGTGTTGATCAGGGTGGTTCTTCTCCTACATTGGTCCATTTTCCAGCCAACAATGCCCTTGTTATTTTCGTGTTTCAGACTGCTGCAGTGCTCATTAAATGGGAGCACAGTGCATACCCTGCATATTCCCAAGGAGGAAACAATGGAATAATAGCATGGGGGAAAAAAAAAGACATTTAAGGGTTCCTATATACTTAAGTGAAGACTGAGAGTAGTGTTTATAGATAATGGCATTGTTGCTTTTTCCATCAATGGTTGCTTCCTGGATAGATGCTTGTATATACACTTGTATACTTTGATGTATACTTGTACTGAACTGTATATTCAGTGCTTTTCTTGGACATATCTGGTGAGGGAAGGGAACAAGATTCCTTACACAGCCAAGCCTTTCTCAGAGTAATGGCTGTGAATAAGTATGGGAAAAATAACAAGTAACAACCTTATGTTTGTCTGTGTTTCTCTCTGTCATTCTCTGTATCCAGCCCTGCTCTTAGTCCCAGCTTGATGCATCTAATTTGCTTGGCACCTCTCCTTTGCCTGGGAGGCCAAACAAGAGCTACCTGCACAGATGACACCAGGGTTGTTTCTTGGCCAACTGGCAGAGGACCACTGTGATGGAGCAGCTGACTGCATCCTCTGGTCTCCCACCCCCTCTCCCTAGACTAAATATGTCATTTCTTTAACACCTGCTGCCTCTGCCAAATTTAATGACCATGTTTGTGTTGGCAGCTTCAGTTGTTTGAAAAACGCATCCATTTTGCACGGCCCTGAAAAGCCATGCATTTCAAGTATTTGGATTTCTTTTGCTATCAAATGAAATATTTAAGCTTTACCCTTTGAGCTTTGCATTGCCATCTGCTTGAAGTTCACGCTTGCTTCGTACACAATGAAGTCAAGTTACTTTTCCTTTTTTAAAGGTGTCCACGAGCTTCAGGATGCAGCAGTACTTCTTCACCTGCATGTCTGTAGGTTTGCAGCAACATGTTGTCCCACCCAAGCAGTGTATGAGAATGCAAGGAGAAGGCTGTGTTGCTGCTCCTTAGGATCTTCAGGACTAGCTGTGTCTTGAAATCCTTTGCAATTTGGTGTCAAATTTTTGTAAAAACACAACTCAAGCTTTTTTTTTTTTTCTTTTAAGTTATCCAGGCTTTAGGTGAACATCTTAAATTAAGACAACAAGTTATTGCCACTGCTACAGTCTACTTCAAGAGATTCTATGCCAGGTAGGACTGTTTATTATGATGGTACAGGAATAAAACGTGTCAGGCACATTTTGGTAGCCCTTTTAAATTCTGTATTAAAAATAGTGCCAATTTGTTTTCTGGATGGTGTAAAGCTTTTATGCTAGTAAAAGTTAACTTAAGTTTTGGTTTTCAAAAGGAAGTGTGGTGCTCTTAATAGATTAATCGTTCTACGTGCGTGAAACAACATATTATAATTTTGTTATAACATTTCAGATATTCCCTAAAAAGTATAGATCCAGTATTAATGGCTCCTACGTGTGTGTTTTTGGCATCCAAAGTAGAGGTATGAAGTATTACAATTTTTTAATGTAAAATTATGTGATGTATGAGAGTGAAAAAACGTTCAGGACTTTCAAATTTTTTTGTCATTCTTCATGCTGTGGGGGTTAAACCTTCTGGGTATTTTTTTTTTTTTTGGTATGGATTTCTGTAGCAGTTTAAGAAAAGGAGACAGAAGGCCTTCAAACGTTTTATTTAATATTTGAGCTTTCACATTTTTGTCTGAACTACTAACCCTGAAGAGCCTCTGGAAGTTGGAAAGATTACTTTAAATGTCTGTTTTGCTGTCACAGTGTTTACATACTTAGGTACAGTATTGTCTTAAATTGTGCAGTTTTTGCTTGAGTCTCCTTTCTCGTGTGTTTTTCCTTCTTATGTTTACTCAAATTTTAAAACAAATTTGATTTTTTTTTCCTAATTATCTTTTTCCTTTTCTTATAGTGAGGGATCCTCAGAGTTTACCACACTTTCATTACTTGAATTAAAAGCATGTTGTAGCTCGCGTGCTGTGTTTGAGAAGGAACTGGCCCATTAGGGATAGTGGTGAGAAGGCCTGAGTCCTCCACCAATGAAGGTGAAGGTCCACTTTGAAGGTGGCTAAAAGTTGGCATCTCTTAGTTTTAGAAGAAATGGAAAGAAGTTTTTCAGCAGTTTGAGGAGCGTCTGCAATAGTGGGAAAAAAAAAAAAGCAAAACAACCAAAAAAAGAAAAAGTGTTGGCAAATCTGTGCTATATTGGCAATCGTGAGTTTTACAGGAGGAACCCAAATGCCTAGAAGCAGTGCTACTGAACTGTTGTTCATGTGTGGTACTGTTATCTGTACAAATGCTCTGATACCTTTCCAGTGTTTGGAAGAGATAAAGGAGAGGAGAAAGGCACAGAACATTGGAGAGAGTTTTTTTTTTTATCAGCCTGGTGGTTAAGCCTTTGATAAAGTCTACTCATATAAGGAAAACCTGTCCACTTAGACTTTGTCTTAGAGAAAGTATTAGAAGGCAGTGCAGCCTTCCTCATGCTAAGGCTTCTGCAACTTCACAAGGCAGATGGAGCAGTAATGATTCTGGTATGTTCATCTCAAAAAGGAAGTCTGAAGTAGAAATTTTTGACTTGCCTCGGTGGAGGACCTGAGGCTTCATGGAAACAATTTTAAAAGCTAGCTAATGACAGGTTTGATAAACATGGTTTTCTGTCCAATTAGTATAAAACCAGCATACCTTATTGAAGCTCTTTTGACTGTTTTATGTGTAGGTTGTCAGCAAACTAATCTTCAGGTATTGTGGCCGTAATACCTTTCATATATGTTTACTACTCCTTGTTCTTCATAACTCAAACAGCAAAGTAATAAATGAAAAAAAAATTAGCTAGATAATGTAATGTACTTTGTTTACCTTTTTTTAAAAAAAGAAATAATAATCGAAAGGGGTGGGAAAAAAGATAAATACTGCGTAAAGAAGCCCATTTTAGTAAGAGGCTATTTTAATTTGGTAGTAGTGTGGAAAAGCTGTATTTCTGGTGGTTCACCTCACTTAACCCTCTTTTTCTTCAGGAGTTTGGTGTTGTTTCAAATACAAGGTTGATTTCTGCTGCTACTTCTGTGTGTAAGTATTAGTGATTTTCATTATACTGTAGTTAGGTATCTCTGTAGGGAGGTTAGACTTTTTTTTTTATGATAGTGATCTTTATTAAGTCATGGGTGGTTACATGCTGACTGCTTGGAGCCAGTTAAAGCCATTTAGCATGAATAACCTCTGATGTTACATACGGAAACAGGAGGCTCTATCCGTTATTAGTTCTGGTTGATTCTGACTGGAGCTTGTAAGAAGCGTAAATAAAAACTAAATAGCGAGGCTGAGAAATAGTCTAGAATAGTCAATTGACTTCTGAGCTACTCGAAGATAGAACTTAGGGCTTTATTTGTTTATTTCTAACAGGTATGTTTCCATGGAAGTACCTGTTTGTCGAATTTCTGGTAGGCTTTGTGCCTCCTAATTTTTCTAATCCTTGTTCCCCCCCATCATAAAATTAAATGTCACACAATATTTATTTCAAAATATACATTTTATAATGCACATATTGTTCACATATAAAGATGCAATCAAATCACACTGTAATTACTTCATTTTCCCACTTGCCTTATATTTCCCACTTCCTATAAATTTCATGTCAGCCATCGAGGTCTTAAAGCAATGGCTTCCTTAACTAAATGCTTTAATTTGACCCAGAAGGTTCAGTTGCTCTCAAAAGGCAATTCCTCACTATGCTCTTCAAAATGTAGGTCAGTGCTTTCAAAATTGTTCTTAGCTGCTGAGGGGACAGGTGACCAGCTGCATCTGTAGCCTCCTCATGCAGTAACTGTATCAATCCATGGGGCTGGCTGTATGACAATTCCACCACCAGACACTGAAACACATCTTCAGTGCCAGCCTGACCAAGACCAGTACTAGTCTTAGCAGTAACACTTGCTATTTTTGTAACAGAAGCGTCTCTGAGCACAGATCTGTGTGGCTATTTTGATGCAGGAATGAGAAACTTAGATGGATTTTAGTTGATTTTACTTGGACTTCTACTCTTGAGCTGTGTTGTTTCTGATAGTCCTTGTGGTCCTTCTGTCAGAGCTGGGATTCCTGTGTCTTGATGAGCACCCTGCATTTTTTGGCAGTGGGGACAAAAAGCAGCAGGCTTTTTCCTTGCCTTTCTGTTTTTATTCTAACTAGTCTTCCTGTACTAGAGCTGCTTTATCAGTACAGATCCATTTTTTTTGGAAGAGAAAAGGAGAAAAAAGATGAGATGAGAATAGTAAAAGGAAGCTGGTAAAAGGGAACATAGCACAGTTGAGGTTGATTCACTTTTTATTAGGTAAAAACATTGGAGTTAGTAGCACACACTTCCTTTGTAAGGAATGTATTTCTTGCAAGGTCCTCAAAAGCTTTTCCCTCTGTTTCCACAGCTTCCTGAAAGGACAGTTTCATATGGTTGTGTCTCCAGCTTGCTGTGTGGGGGAAAAAAAGTGTTTCCATTTTTTCACCTCAAACTAGTTTATTTTTCAGTATCTATCTCTTCAACTTACGTGCTACTTGAGATGTCTGTTTTATTGATTCTTCTGTTATCTTGAAATAATTAATGTTTCCAACCAGTGGACTAGTCTTACTGTCCTGCAGCAACTTTTCTAGAAAAGTTCACCACAGATTTACATGTTGAAGTTCTCCATCCGGAGCACTGATGTTGCCTTTCAAAGTGAGTGGCGTACAGATTTCCTGGAAGTAGGAATCAGTTCATAGTTTACTGTCTGTCATTAAGATAAGCAGTACTGTCCATATCCAGGATGCTAAATGTTATTTGTTTTTTCTGTGAAGGAAAGAGTCTTAAAATCGTTTTTGTATTTCACTTGTAGAGATCTCAAATCTACACCTTAGTGTACTTAATTTTCTTTGCTCGGTAATCTGATTTTACTCTGGTTTTGCCACTTAACTGTCTTCTTAATAGTGCACTGAATACCTATCCTTGTAAAATACATAAGGCTCCTTAAGTGTCTAAATGATCTAAATCAGGGATCATTCAAAGTTCGGACACAGAGGATATAGATATACTTGGGCACTGTCTTGAAGGCAAGAGGTTCTTGAATTGTGTCATATGCCTAAATAGCTGCTTTTGAGTGGGAAAAGTCAAGGAGAAAACACACTCGAAAAGTGATAGTCCAGTGCCTAAGGCATTTGTCTGCGGTGTGTTTAATTGGCTTTTTTATTTGAATTTGAGCCTGTTTTTTGCATATGGACATCTTCCCAATAGGTGTGTACAGGGTCTCTTGGCTGGGCTCTCCTTCTCCTTCCTCCTCCACGTTCCATCTTACTTTCCTAAGACTTTGTCACACGGATTACAGTCATGCTTGTTGAAGGATCGAAATAACCCCACAGGAAAATTCCATTTGGATTTAGTCTTGGAAGTGAGATCCTAAAGTGATCTCTGGATTGCAGTGACATCAGTGGGCAGGCAGGCAGCCCTGCAGGAAGTTCACTTATACATCTAGTAGTGGTTGACCAGAAGATTTAATTGTGCCCAAAACATTTGTAAGGTGTGAGGTTAACACAATGAATAATAGAAAATGGTACTGTAGCTAAGATATTTTATAGATGGCATAGTTAGACAGATTATTGTGATGGAAAAAAGACAATTGAAATAAAGGGAAAAAATGTTCACCATTGTCTTTGACTCACAATAGAAAACTCCAAAGGAGCAATTTCCAACAGGAGATCTTTCCCCCTAGCTGGTCAGCCCTTAAATGGGGTCTTAGGGGTTATGGGGTTAGACTCCAGCCCTTCTGGTCACACAGGTGCATTGCCTTCACCTGTGCTTCCGTGGCTGGCTCAGTGCTCGCCTCCGGTGATCAGTGAGTGGTTCAGGCTGTGATTCAGCAGTTCCCATACAATGATAAACAAGTGTCTGACTGAATGCCTGTGAAAATGTGGGTTTGAGATTTATTTCTCTTGCTCTTTCAGAACCTTCAGTCTTATGACTTAATCTTTTTCTTTCGAAACCACATTTTTATATTGTGAGTAATTGTGCTTCCAGGTGGATTTGAAAGGCTCTGTCTAGGTGGATTAATAGAATTGGGAAAGAAGTTACAGTAGTAATTGCATAATTTTTAACATGTTTTGTCTTTACTGCAGTGAAAACTAGGTTTTCATATGCCTTCCCGAAGGAGTTTCCTTATAGGATGAACCATGTAAGTATGCTATAAAACTGGAACTTGATCAAAATGAATTGGAAGACCAATAATTCTTAGCCTGGCCTTTTAAATTCTGAGAAGGAAATATTTTTACATTGATATATGAAATTGCTTGTAATTAATTTTGGATAGATTATCAAGAAAGATGTTTGAATAAATCTTGCATAACTTTCTTAAGTTGCTGAAAAGAGTGCCATAAAGTGACCTGTATTATATAGTATGATGAGAAAAGAGGTTTAGCCTTGCCTCCTCCAAAATACTCTTGTTTACAAGTACATTGCTCCAGGGAAGATAGATAGTCCTTGCACCTGAGATGCCTCCAAGCTTACGAGCAGTTACAGCTGGCTTACAGGAAGCTGTTTTATTTTTGCCTGTAAAATGTAATTTTTTTGAAAAACAAATGTATCTGTTATTCAAAAGTTGGATTTACTAGTGGTTTTAAAGGCATTTTCAGTCACAGGACTAATGAGTTCTGTCGAGTTTTTCTTGAAACCAGTATTGATTTACGCTGTAGTATTTTGGAAGTAAATACTTCCAATTATTCTTTAGATTAATTGTGACATGCTACCTTTTTGTGATTTTTGCTTTTCATTCCATTTAGAAAGCCAAGTGATATACCAGGATATAAAATATTTTAGCTGCTTTCAGTAAAACCACGCTGCTTTTTTTACATATGAAGGCAAATGGAAATACACTTTGGGATATTGCTTTGCTGTAGCAAAAGCAGTCCAGTCGTTTGTTTCAGTACATGTATTAGTGACAGTGAACACTATGGAAGAGGTTTTTTTTTTTAATTGTTACAATTGCACAGAGTATTTCATATGAAATCAAATACAAAAATACATGAAAAGGCCATGTGGCATGTTAGCGGCCTGCTGAAGAGACTCTGATTCTACAGGTGGACTTCTTGTATGGCTGCTAAGCATTTATAAACTGTGAACAAATTTCTGCTACCTGGTGTGAAAGCAAGTCAGACAACTGCAGCCAGTAGTCATTCACAGTGAACCCGATAACGAAACGTTCACATGCATTGTTATTATGACTGGGGTTAAATTATAATGGTGGTAAGGCAGTGCTTAATCATAGTTTGATTTTTGCTTGGTTTTGTATTTCCAACGCTTCTGAATGCATTTCATTTGAAACTACAGGTGTCGAGAATTCCTTTGCATTCACGATGTTAAGCCAGGTGCCAGTTAGTTCTCTCTGCTGTCTGAAACACGCTGCTGTTTAATTGTGATTTTACTTCTTTGCAGATACTAGAATGTGAATTCTATCTCTTAGAATTAATGGTAGGTGAGTTTATTTGTTTTCACTGGCACCTTGATTTTTTTAACCTATTTTTAATGTTTTTAAATTTTTACTATGGAACGTGCATTATGCTGTCATTGTTTTTTCTTCCCCCTGCTCTGATTTTAGAATGGTGCTCATGCAAGCCTAACATTGACATTTTCATCAGAATGCCTGAATCGCTTAACAGAAATAGTGCAGATTGTAGAAGTGGTGAGGATTATGTATTGCTCACTAAAGCATAAATCCTGTTTCCAGAGCTGCTTTTTATGTAGGAGAGGTAATTGTATATTACAAAGTTCTGGAACAGAAAGCAGGATGTTGGTGTCGTTTGCCTACATGAACGGAAGTCAAGAGCATAGAGTTGTATTCCTGCTCTGTCCTCTTCTTGCCTGGAAAAACATGGAGTTATGCAGTGGTCCAGCTTCAGCAGAAGGCGTGGGCAGCTGCCACTCAGGCTGGTCTGTAACTTGGTAATCAGAGTGATCTGCTCGCAAGTCAGACGTGGGTTTAAGTGCTGTGAGCAAGAAAGTGACTGTAGGTCCTCATGCTTTCTGAGGCAGTGCCATACTTATTGGGGTGGTTCATGAAAGGAGTACAACGTCGTGTTTTCTTGCAGGCACTTTAAAGGAAAGGAGCTATACCTGCTTTTAATAAGGGTCACTATCTCATTGCTCTGTTTTGTGGGGTAGCTGAAAGGATGCAGCCCAGATTTAGGGGGCTCAGGTAAAGTGGCACCAAGGTTCCTCAGTTGGATTTGGATGCAGCTTTTCCCTGTAATATCCATACAGTTGGCTGCTTTCAGTGAGGGTTATTCTTTCTTGCGTTTACCATCCTGGGCCCAGAAAGGAGGAACTCAAAGACCTGGAAAATTTTTTTCTGCTTTCCAAACTAGTGTCAATTATTTTGGCATGCTTTCCATGTATGGTATTTAGTGACAGACTGCTTTCTGGCAGTGTTTTGTATTTCCAAGTGGGAATTACGGGTTTGTAAGCAAATGAGGTTTCACTGTGCTGCAGATGTGGCTTTCTGTGTCTCTTGGGGAAAAGACATTGACAGACTGGCATCCGTGCCGTATAATGGTATTCTAGAGAGAGCAGTGCCCTCATTATGGCAGGGTTAGGTGTCACAGTGCTCCCTTAAAAGTACAGTAATTGATTTGTAAATCAGATGTTTACAACGTGAACTGACAACGCATTCTGCATTGTGATCTCATTTCTATCCTGTTGACGTTTTTCCTAGGACTGCTGTTTGATAGTGTATCATCCTTATAGACCTTTGCTCCAGTATGTGCAAGATATGGGCCAAGAAGACATGCTGCTACCTCTTGCTTGGTAATGAAGACAGTGGTTAATTTTAGTGCTTCCTTTCAGCAACAAAGCGAGCGTTTAGCAGTTATGCCTCAGAGATGGCCGAGCAGGCTAAATAATACAAGGGGTATACTGGTTAACCTATGCACGTATATGTCACTGGCTTAAATGACTGGTTTTAACCCTGGAATGGTTTTTACTTTGAGATGCTCTAGTTTTTAGAGCAGTTCCAATAGCAGTTTTTCACACTGTTAAATGGCGACTGTGTGCAGACATAGCTATTTTTCTGTTAATGTCAGCTTTTGGTAAAAGCAATATGTAATCTTGTGCTTCTTAGATAAACAGAACTCCTCCTTAAACACTTTGTTTCTCAAACACAGACAATAAAAATGCTACCTTGATTTTTGCTCTTATTTGCTTATTTGTGAAACAGGAATAATTATTTCATGGTAGAGGTGAACACACTCTGCAGAATGACATTGATGATGATATAATGGAGTGTTTCCAAATAGACTTCCGCTGTGACTACAAGGAAAACAGTGAAAGACCTTAATAGATTTTTAGGAAGAGATCCCAATTTCTCTATCTTGCCCTGCAGAGTGACTGTTCCTACCATTTGGGTAGCTGACAAAGTGTTTATAAACTGGCAGCAGTTTATGAATCGTGTAGTCTGAAGGAGATATTCTGCTTTGCTTTTCTCAGGAGGATAGTGAATGACACATATAGAACTGATCTTTGTCTGCTGTACCCTCCTTTCATGATAGCTCTAGGTAAGTAACACAAGTGATATCTGTCACCTCTAAATAGATGTCTTCTTAACTCTGTCCCATCAACAAGCATTCCTTAGAATGCTCTCATAGGCTTCTCCAGTTTGTACTTCATACGGTACTGACAGTATAACCTCGCAACTTAGAAAGTCTCGAAGGCAAACCGAATAATGAATCCCAGGTTTCTCTGTTGAAAACTGGCTGAGATTGTTCGCAGAGGAAGTGACAAACTGAACTCTGTAGAAATTTGCCTGCCTTACAAAAATAATGTGTTTCTGAATCTATGAAGTGTGAGTCATTGCTGAACATCTCTATGACCTGATCTTTGCAGCTTGCCTACATGTGGCCTGTGTTGTCCAGCAGAAGGATGCAAGGCAATGGTTTGCTGAGCTATCTGTTGATATGGAAAAGGTACTCTTTATTTTATTTTTTTTACCTCCTGCCCTATGCTATGGACTGACAGAAATGTTGGCCATGGTTCAAACCTGTTTTGCATATGTATGATACTGATTTCAATGTCATTCAGCAGTCACGTTACAGACTATTGAAATTAGGTAGGGGAGAGGAAATGTGAGGGTCATTTGGGTATCAGCCTGCACTGGAAGACAACACTGAACCTCTGTACAAGGGCAAAGCGTGGCTGGTGTTGCCGTTCTACAGACTGAAACAGAAAATCAGTATCTTGTGCATTTTGTTTTGCTAGAAGAAAAAGAATTCCCAATATTTATTGCTCAAGATTGAACAGTATTCTCATTTTTAAATTCTAATTCATGTAGTTTTCTGATTTACCTTTCAGAATTGTGCCTACATACTGTCCTTTTCTTCTTTTCAATGCATATATAAAACATAGACGTTTTTAGGATGACAGGGGCTGTGGCTTTATTCAGTGTTAAACAAGGGTATTCCAAGATGATTCAGATGAGTTCCCTGGCACTGCAAGTTGCATGTCAAATAATCCACTTTGTAAATTGATTGGCAGCACAGGAGAAACAACCTGTATCTGACATATAAGCTTGACGCTGAACATGTATGAATGTTTCAGTGTCTCTGTTCTCACACTGGTAATCACAGTCTAAGCTTGAAATTAATTATTATTTGTGAAGTTATTATTATTATTTTATTGTTGTTTTTTTAACATTTAACACCGTGGACCGCTTAGTCAAATAGATCTGTTTCAAGGATGTATATTGTTCTGTCATTTGGTGAAAATCCACAAGCCAGAAAGAAGCCCACTTCATAAATTTAGTAAGGGATGAAACAAATAATGAGGCAAACGTTATGGTTTGTTTTGTGGGTGGTCCTGTGTGGAGCTGGAGTTGGAACCAGTGATCCTTGCGGGTCCCTTCCAACTGAGGTTATTTTGTGTTTATCCACCTTCCATATAGAATATAGCTCCGTTTCTAATAGGCAAATTGTTCTTCTTAATTTGAGTTTGAGGAATGGTTAATTAACTGTATATTGCAAATGATTATATAAGCACAAAACCAGCTATTGTGATTGACCTAAAATCTACTTTCTTTCAAATCAGATTTTAGAAATAATCAGGGTTATTCTGAAGCTGTATGAGCAGTGGAAGAACTTTGATGAGAGGAAAGAGATGGCTACTATTCTTAGCAAAATGCCTAAACCAAAACCACCTCCAAACAGGTACTGTACCTCCATTACTTAATACACCTTTTGTATGGAAAAATTAAAGTATTATCTTAAGTATGATGATATGTTTGAGGTATAGTGTACGACTGTGCACTGCAGGCTTTTCTGTTGTAAGTACCCAGACCGCTTGTTGAGGAGCAGAGTATTTGTTCTTTCATGGAAAGCATTAATAATGTAATTAGCGTCTGATCAATACAGTTTAAAAAGAGCAGTGTGAGGCTCAACGACGGGGCCTGATTCTTTGGAACAGTGCCTGTTTGATGCCATATTAAATTGCTGTGATTAAATACCAGCATTAGGAATCTGCACACGCAAATTCCAGTGCGTGAGCTTCTGTAATGGGAACTTGGAGGTGTTAATTTCAGGAGGAAGTTCAGGATGGAGCTGCGTTGTAGGATTTTGAACTTACTGTTCAAATACGTGAATAAATCATTCTCGTTTCAAAAGACAGAAATGCAATATGGTACTGCTGTTTTGAGACATGTTTTTGTGTTTCTTCCAAACAGTGAAGGAGAACAGGGTCCAAACGGTAGCCAGAACTCTAGTTATAGCCAATCTTAAGACATTCCAAAGAATTTCTTTACGGACCACTTTGACTCAAGACACCCTGGGATCTTCCCCGTGTTCATCAAATGGACAGGATTTTTTAACAACATCTTTGACAAAGAACTTGAAGAGTAAATAGCTTGTTTGTGTCAAGCGTTTTGAATTTTTTTTTCTTGAAAACTGCATCATTTTCTCTGACGCTGGAGCAAATGTACTAAGATTTCTCAGTGTAAGGAATCAATTGTTAAACCAAGCTGCGAAGGGTAACACCTATCCACTCAAAACAGAAACAAATAGTTCATTACTGGTTTGGTTTGCTTTGGGAAAATTGTGGCTTGCCATTCAAAGTGATTTTTTTTTTTAAGAGTAATCCTGAAGCCTAAGTGTAACTATATTAATGACCTGTGTTGTCTTCATTTTGTTTGTGACTGAAGGAAGATAGTGCACTGTATGTTAAACCTGTTAATTACCTAGAGGTTTGGTGATTTTTTTTTTTTTTCCTAATAAATCTGGATTCTCTAACAAGTGAAACAGTCCTTCAGGAGCAAAGCATAGAAGAATCTGCAAAGAATGGTGTTAAGAATTTTACTGAAAACTGCAGGAAAGAAATTGAGTTCATTTTTGGGGGTTAGAAAAACGCTTGTTTTATTCAGTAGATGTACTTGGATGTTTTTGCCTTGAAGCCTAGAAGCCCAGCTTACCAGGAAAGTGCAATATGTATAGTGATTCTGCAGTTTTCCTAAGTGTTTCAGGCATTTGGGATTTAAAAAACAAAGCAAAACACCAACAATGATTTTTTTGCATGTACTGTGTAGTACAATTGGAGAATTTCACACATACAAATCTGATGGTATGATTGGTATTCTTTATTTAGGATTTTTTTCTTTTGTACAAAAGAAATTCACTTTTAGTCTGCCTTCACTGTTAGTGTGAATTTGTGAGACTCATTAAAGAGGTTATTTAAGAGGATCAAGCCTTTGGTGAGCTTCACACTGGCTAATTTTAATCGTGATCTTAGGAGCAACTCTTTAGAATAATTGAAACGGGATTCCTTGGTTGACTGTGTGCTGGAGAAAAGGAGATTCCTTCAAATAGAAGGCCATGTCCTGTGTTCCTTACTCAGGCAGATATCCCACAGAAGTCAGGAACTGGCCTAAATCAAACAGTGATTTTTAGATAATTTCTTTCTACATAGTTTCTGTACAACTTCATTCTGAATAAGAATGCCGACTCGCCCAAGTATAAAAATTGAACAATAAAGTAAAGTGAAGTACTGTTGTTGTCCAGCTTCTCCTTTCCTCAGACAACACATCTCAGTGGTTTCAAGTATCCGAGGGGAGTTCTAGAAAAGCTTTGCTCTGTGATGTCTTCCCTCAAAAAACCGTCCCCTTAAAAAATACGTGAAGTCCATTTTTGTAGATAATATCCCTCTGCACTTTGCAGCTCATTCACTGAGACAGAAGTGTGTTTGCATGTAGCCAGCCAGGCCGCTTGCATCTATTACTGTCCAAGTTGTTTTTGTTAAAAGATTCAGTTAGTAAAGACCAAACCACTTTATAGTAAGATAGAAAAAATATACGTTGTGGCCTTTGCCACTTCTGTTGCCTTCGACAGTACCTTCATAGACACTTGATTGATTAAGTGGGTTTTGCTGTTTGCCTTTGGTTCTTGAAGCCTAGAATGTTCTATTTGTAATGTGCACTTGGCAAGTAAGAATAAATGCAAACTGACTGCTGTATGGTGTTCTTAAATATGGGCTGTTCTTTAGTTGAACATCAGTCTTTTCACATCTATCACATATCCCTCAAGCTTTATTTTCTTTTAAATTGGGAATCCTGTACAATTAAGAATGGCAGGCAAAGTGATGAAAAGTATTCTCAAAGCTGAAGAGCCTTTGCAAACTTTTCTTTACACCTTTATTATCTACATGACCTAAATCTCAGAGCTAAAGTATTGGGCACTTCTTCATGATAATTAGAGACATCTGAAGTAATTACTGTCAAGGTGACGGTGATCTTACCATCTCTGATTCCAGTGTAAGCAGTGCAAGGCAACAGAGTGAGGTCAAAGGAACTGGATTCACTGATGAGCATTATAAAAGCTGTTTCGACAGCTTGGAAACTGTTAGACTACTGAAAAAGGGTTGATATTTCAATATCTCAGTTGTATATTTCCATTGTTTCAAAACCGCCTTTAAAAGGTGTTTAACAGTTGAGATAAAATCCACTACTGAGCAACAGAAAACTTACATCAAGATTTCTTAATGTGTTACATTAATCAGTTCTACAAGCTTCCCTCTCAGTTTTTCATCATGACACAACAAAGCTGGATTCTGGGCATGGCTTTCTTCAGGGGCAAAATGCTTCTGCCACTTAATGAAGTAGGGATGCACTGAAAGACTCCATGGCCTAGGCTGAGTTTTTGACTCGATCTTTTAACTACAGTTAAACGATTTTACCAGTGCAGCTGGTAAAATGACATCCGGTTTGTGCCAAAGAATGTGGATTTTTGTTTTTGCTGTTTTGTTTTTTCCATTTGGTAACAATTTTCCATTTACTAAGAGGTTTGTTCTTCCAAAATTTATTTTCTTAATGGAATTCAGAGAATACAGGATTTCTTGTTATGATTGGTTTGGGCCCCAAACAAAATTTCAAGGTTTTAACCACATAGAGGATGTCCAGAAGAGTCCAAAATTCTCAGAATTATTCAAGAAGGCCAACCCAGTTAATGGCATAACTTGGCATGAAAATTAGCTATTATTTGAAAAGCATCCAGAGACAAAAAATAACGCAGGTACCTGAGGTCTTAGAAGTAAGCTAAGAAGGAACCGGCCCTCCCAAAACAGGCACATCAAAAGCTTGCTGGATGGAAGACACTCAGATTTGTCCTTAACCATTATTCTCTGTCTAGGGAAACAGAATAAACTGTGCAGGTGACAAAATGGTGTTTTGGGAAAGCTGAATTAGAGTTTGGGTAATGTGTGTAACCGTGTATTACCAACAGCTTGAGAAGGCTACTCACAGTCATACCAAGGAAACCTGTAGACACACAATGCTACGTGAACAAGAGTAATTTCCCCCTACTTACATACATCCTTGCCCCACAGAGCTGTGACAGTTTGTTGCTTATTCTCAGAGCGGAACCAGAAATTTCACTCCCTTTTTCCAGACCTCCTGCAGAGTAATGGGCTCCTGCAGTTTTCTAGAGGGCAGAGTAATTCAGCTTCACGAGTTCCCTTGAACTGCTAACAGCATTAAAACAGGCAAACCAAAAAAACGATCCTTAGGATTATGACTCTGCAAATTTATAGGTGGGAATGGGATGGGTTTGTTTCTTTTTTTTAACATTTCAGTAATTAATTTTAACATTTCATACAAATTAATGCACAGGGAAGAAGGCAGGAAGTTAGGCAGCTTCCTTAGACACCTCAAATTCTCCAGCCTAAGACGATTACATCTCCATAATAACATCAAATAAATATAGGCAAGTTCTCACTTGATACTGAGCTAAAGGAAAAAAGCAAGTTGATTCAGTGCTATTGCATTTTGTGCTTAGAAGCAGATCATGTATAAATGGATACATTTCTGAAATAAGGAATTGCACGTTTTGAACAGCAAGTCAGTTTCTCATTGTATGCTCTTGATAATACGGCAAAAACTTAAAAATGTGGCTATACATGAAGAAGAATAAACCCGTGCTTAGGGCACTTACCCCAACTCCATTAAACTGCAGTTATTCTAAACAAGCTACTCAGCAGTAATTTGGGAAGGATAATGTTATGCATACTATCACCATTTGTTTAAACACTCATAAAGCAAATCATACAAAAATCCCAGTAGCCAAAAACATTAAAATTCTGCTCACTTTCTTCCAGCAAATAACACAGTGCAAATTAAAGGCTGAACAAATTTAACATCTTCTGCTCGTTTCATAGTCCTTAATGTAAACCAAGCAGTTAACGTGCATGCCTAATGAAGTGCCCATTTATATGAGTAAATGGGAAGGGTTTATATTCTGAAAGTGAATGCAGGTAATTTGAATCTAAAATCTACAAAGTGTCCTGAAAGTGGGGCAGGAGCTGGAGGATGTCACCTTCATTCTTTCTGTGGAGATTTCATGTTTTACCCAGTCCTCAAAGCCACCAGCGTAGTGCTGAGCTCTGAAAGTATGCAGAAGATACATGTCACAAAGTACTCTTCTTTATCAAGGTGTGTAAGAAAAGATGGGGAAGAGAAGTCACAGAAAAAAAAAAAACAACCCTCATAAATTATCTTCAATCAGATTTACTTGCATGGCACGCAGTGAATCAGGCAGAAATAAGGAAAGTCAAAGACTGCCTGCGTCTGAACAGTATATTCTGCAAGCTGTCTCTTCCAAATAATGCAATGTTGGAGATCGAACATCAAGGAAGCAGTAGCAGACCAATCAACAAAATGGTTTGCCAATCAACTCACTGTAGCGGGACACTGCATGATACTATGCCTCAAGCTTCAGGCGTCATGAAATAAAGGCAGCACACATCTTTAGTCTCTTGCAAACATACACGCTGTATAGATCTGACATAATATTGGGAATAAAACAGTCTCAATAAAACAAAAAACACCATGGAAAACAATACAGGCTCCTGCAGTTAGGCAGTATGAAAAAAAGGCGGGAAAGGTTATTTTGCTCTTGTTTTATAAATACGTTGTTTAAATAAGAGCATAGTTCCACACTTTTGACTGTAACTGGCAAGGATGTCCCGATTCTTGAATTGCTGTTCAGTAAAAACATGAGCAAACAATCGATATTTGAAATTTCACCTGCAGCCTTCAAGTCAGCAACATGCCTTCTGTCACAGCCCTAGCAATTCTACCAATCACGTGGTACGCTTTCATTCACTCTTGTGAATCTTGTCTTTTTCACTAATCCCTTCACTACCTGATACTTCAGGAACAATACACCACTTTACTGAAAGCAAAGGCATATTGTAACAGTAGTGACCTGTACAGGTGGAACAGCAACTTCATAAAGGATGTGAAACTATTTAAGATTTTCCTCTTACCAAAATAAGAACTATTCTACCTTTCCAATCGTCCTGCATGTGAGGATTAGCATTTATGATGCTGTACAAGCAGCATCTCAGCAAGGGATAAAGAACAGGTGGAAGGACCTACTTACTGGGGGAGGTCATGGTAACTCCATAGTCATGCATGACTTCATGTTTACCTGCTGAAAGGCATCTTCTGATTGTACTACTCCTTAAAGTCTGCTGGATTCATCTGCAGAGCTTCTACTAACTCCTTCACTAAATACAAAATCAAAACAGTACAGAATGTTTCACTTATTCTCCATCCACCAGCAGACCTACAGTGTAAAGTTTCAAATTCTTCCCCTGTTCAAGAAAGACGGGGATTTTCTAGAGTGTCAGCGGAGGGCCACAAGACACGATGACACAGCACAGTGCTGCCCAAAGAAGCTGTGGAGTCTCCTTCTCTGGAGAAATTCAAGACCCACCTCAACTCCCTCCTATGCCACCTACCATAGGGAGCCTGCTTTAGTGGGAGTGGCACTAGATGGTCCCCAGAGGTCTCTTCCAAACCCTGGAGTTCTGTGACCACACATCCATAATGCTGCTCACCAGCCAAACAGCACTAACAAACATTTCCAGGTAACAGTGTGAGTACCTTACACGGTATGTTGACAGACTCTGGGATTTTCCCATCTCTCTCAATCTCCCACCTCTCTCGAACATCGATGTGGAGGATGTTGCCTTTCTTCAGGTCCTTGAGCTCCTGGTAGGACACGCTGCTCTCTCTCTCTCTCGGAGCAGAGCCTGGGGGAGGGGACGTGTACCACCCTCAGCTCTGTAAGAGCAGCACAGCCCGTGAGCCCACGCCAAGCTCCCCTCGCCTACTGGCACCAACAAAGTGTGAAACACTCCCTCAGCCTCCACGCCTCGGGTGACCCTGGGCCCCGCCATCCATCCCCACTACAATCTTCCCCTTTCTAAAAGAGGGCTTCCTTACAGTCTATGTTAACAAGAGTTTTCCTCCTCCGAACGAGAACAAAGTATTTCGCAGAGCCTCAGAGTGTGACAGATCGAAGCTGGCACGAGAGCTGGTTCCCCAACCGCCCTTCTGCCGCCTCCCATATGGCCACGCGACAGGCATTCGCAAATGTCAATTTGGAGCAGTGTATCTACGTGTGAGTTAAAGCTTTATGCGCTTTCCGTTTTTAACAGGATACTGAGGGATGGAATCCTTCCTCTTTCGAGCTGTGTTTTAGCATATACTTCATCTGCTGTAAAATGCCGACCTAAGCTTTCCCCCATGTGCCGCAGTCAGGATCGTAGGTGTAAGCCGTGGCACACCAGAATGGTTTGCATGTGAGATGCGCATCCACCTACAGCTGTATTTTTATGGATTGATTTGTGTGGCTTTAATCTGACCCTGGATCACACACATGCACACGCAGAACACACTGGCCTGTGTGCAGAAGTGGGAACGACCCACAGAGGCCGGCTTTTTGCAGGGCTTGGTCTGAAGTCAGAATGGGCTGAGGTAGGCACGCTCCCGTGGTTACTGAAGGGATGGGAGAGGGGACAGCAGCAGCCTGGTGAATGCTCTGTGCTGCGGTACTGCACGAATCACCATTTCCAATACCTCTTTTCCCTCTTTTCTTCAAAAGCAGCCTATTTATTCTCCTCTCTCCTTCACAGTACTGCCATTAGCACACACCCACCCAACTTACCCACCTTCCCACACTCCTTTCTTTTCTTTATCGTAGCACTGTAATCATGCTTTACTGTGTGCTGCTGCCTTTCCCTCTCTGCTTTCTCTTTACTTTCACATGCTTGATGTTATCTGTGTCCACAGCAGCTATTCCAAAAGCCCACCAATACCCTCTGGGATCCTTAAAATACCCCCTTTTGGGGTCATCAATACCAAGAATACATGGAGCCCCTGAGCCAGTCACAGTAGGACGTTTTTGCCAGTCTCTACCAGTGAGGCTTATTTCAGCCTCCAACATGGTCAACTCTCGGGAATCCCCAGTCACCCCAGAAATATAGATTAATTCTGTCCCTTGGTGACTCGAGGGCATTAGAGTGCACTGTGCACCAGTGTCCTCCAGCGCCTTATGTTTTTGGCCCAAGTATTTACAAGACAATTTCTGAAACGAGTCCCATTATTGACTCAGTAGTGCCACGTTGCCACACGACTTGTTTCTCGAGACCTAAGATGGTGTTTTTGGCAGTAGCACGGGGTACTGCGTATGTTTCAAGCCACCCAGTGGTTGCTTCCACCATGATAAGCACATAATGCTCGCCGCTGTGAGTTCATACTTGGAGAAGGCCATGACGGCAGGTGCTGTTCAGGTTTCGTCCTTCCTTGCGCTTGGCCTTTCCAGTTCCCTCACTGCGTGATGTTTACGA
Source organism: Oreortyx pictus (assembly GCA_036925125.1). Lineage (NCBI taxonomy): Eukaryota > Metazoa > Chordata > Aves > Galliformes > Odontophoridae > Oreortyx > Oreortyx pictus. The sequence goes on from JAUPFR010000002.1 coordinate 68,567,571, forward strand.
CCTACCGCACAGCTGTGAGTTCTGCCTGGGATACGCGTAACTCCTTCTGACCAGTGCTTCACTAACCACCCCCTGCAGCTTCTCCGTCCCTGTTTCCCCAGAGCCCCGCAGCACGCCCTCCCCCCCCGGTGTCACTACAACCGCGTTCCCCGGGCCCGGCCCCTGTAGCGCAGGAGGCGGCCGGGCCGGGCCCGGGGGCGGGCCGCGCCGGGCGGAGCGGAGCGGCGGGGCTGTGTCCGCGGCCCAGCTTCCTCCGCCTTCCTGCCGCCGCCGTGCCTGCGCTCCCCCCCCGCTCGGTGAGTGCGGGCCGCGGCCCGAGCCGAGCCGCGGAGGGCCGCGCCCGCGGGTGGCTCTTCTGGGTGGCGCGGGGCCGCGGCGAGCGCAGAGCGGGGCCGGCCTGCGGCGATCCGCCATGGCGGCGGCCGGCGCCGTGCCCGCGGCCTGGGGAGGTGGGGGGCAGCCGCGGCTCGGGGGGACGGGGCGAACGGTGTGCGCCCGGGCTGGCGGCGGAGCGTATGCCGGCCGTGGGCGGCCGCCTCCCGCGGGGCCGCCGGCTGTGCCCGCGCCGAGGCACGGGGCGGTGTGTCTGCCCGGGGCTGGGCGGCAGCCGGGCCGTGCTCCGCGTTCCTAGGGGTTGTGGGGTTGCAGGGTCGTAGCGGCGGCCCCGCGAGGGGTGTTTAGGGTCGTTCGTGTTTCGATTTATTTCTTGTCGTCTGCGGAACTTGAGTCTTTTGGTTGTCTGTAGGCTTTTTTTGTCAGGACTTCACCCTGTCGGTGGTGAAGTGTTGCCGCTCGAACAGGATGTGCGTGTGGCTGCGCGTGAAGTGCAGAAGCGCGAGAGCAAACGCGTGCAAAGTAGAAGCAGAAAACATTAATTTCAGGTGCGCTGTGTCGTGTTGTCTTTAGATACGAGTGAATTCCATTAAACAGGCCTTTAGCACGTAAACACTCGTGCTTAATTTTTTTTTTCCTGCCCCCCTACATCCCCTCATTTTCTAGCATTTTAAATGGAAGTGCAGTAGTGGCGCACACATGCACCAGACAGACAGCGGGGCACGCCTTCTCAAACTGCTCCGCTTGTAAATATTCTGTCAGGTTTCTTCATGAAATATTGAAGAACTTGCATTCTGTAGTTTTGTTTCTGCCTGATTTGCAGAAATGCAGCTGGCGTCGCTGGGTTCTGCCGTGGTACATGAAGGACGAGTCGTTCTACTTTAGGTGTGTTAGCAAAACAAACTGGGGCAATTTGTATGTAGGAGGGAAGCAGAATGAAATGCTTTGCTCTCAGCAGCAAGACTTTGACTTTCAGACAGCTCAGACTAGTTATTCGTCGGCCTTTATGCTGTCTGTTCTGTTACTTCAATTAGCTCACTTCCACAACTTCCAAGGCAGATGGAAAACTTGGCTCATTTTGGTCTTTGTGGGACCTGCTTCAGCTCAGCCCTTTAGGCGAGGAGGCTACATGGCTCTCTGACACCATGGTCTCTCGGCTTGCAGTGTGGGCTTCAGTGTGCCATCTCAGGCGGTGTACTACAGCCACAGTTCCTTTCTGTTACGTGACTTCTAAAGAATTATTATTTTTTAAGACTCCACAGACACAGTTCACCCTTTACTGGTGTTGCCCTTCAGTTTTTCATGATGACATCTTGAACCACTTCTTGTGGTTTTTGTCTCACGGCCTTGCCAGGATGCCATCAGCTCGCTGCTGATTCTCTGGCTGTTTTGGCCGTTACTCCTCATGTGTTTGCAGTGGCGGCACTGCTCACGTTGCTGCTCACACCACGTGGCTGCAGGGGCTGGCAGCACTGCCAGCGCACTGTTGCTTCACAGAGGATGTTCTCTCTGGTAGTCCAGCATGATGACTTAGAAGCTATGGCTCTTGCTATGATGTTTATGTATTTTTATTTCTGAAAAGTCCATGTTTTAGCCCCTGAACGTGTCAGCCCAGATGCTTTTCCCTCTTGGTGTGTTCATTACGAGGATATTGGCAGGAATCCCTCCATTTTTTTGTTTTTTCTGTCAGACACTAGCAAAACCTTTCATATGAAATGCTAGCAAAAATGCTTCATTAAAGAACCGTTCCTTTTACCCACTCAATCCTTTTATTTACTCGAGTCATAAATCCAGTTTGGGGCTGTTCCTGTTCCAGGACACATCTCATTTCTCTCCATCATTAGAAGCAGGGTTTTTTTGTGGCATGTAGGTTTCAGTGGTGCATACATGGAGGATTGTGTAGGACGCAGATCTCAACGCTGACAGTTCGTGTTTGGCATGGACAGATGAATTAAAAAGATTAGTACAAATAAGAAACTCCATGGGATTTTCACTCTCGCTTGGGAAGTTGTATCCAGTGGTCAGAAGGCTCTGTCTATCTGATGTGCAAAAAGTACATCTGCGTCTCACTCTGAGGACTGCAATCTGGTGTCAGGACTGGCATTTGAGCTCCAGTGACGGTGTAGGATGTGTGATGTGCCTTTGGGCTAGGAGTCTGGGAGATGACACTTTGAGAATTTCAAACGACGTTTTCCAGGGGAAGAAGTGTTGCTGCCACTACCAGTCAGCAGTTCTGGTCCTATTACTGCTCCAGCAGGCAGCGAGGGCTCGTTTGCTGTGAAGGTTTTGGTGGCTGTCAGAGTGCGCAGCGTCCTGGCGGCTGATTGATGCTACTACCCGGTTGCTGACCGTGATGGATGTGGTTCTTGCTGCGATTGGGTGACATTTGATCTAGCTGCGAGTGAGCCAAAATGCCACAGGTAATTCTCTGAACAGACATCCAAAATAGATCAACTTGCAGCTCGCATCAAAACGTGGAGCAAATCTCCTTGCAGGGAATCCGGCATTACTGTCCTGGACAAGTCAGTCGTTTTACAGTTAGAAGGAAGCTTGTCAAGTGCCATTACAGATGTGCTACAGAGCATCTTGACCTTTTGGTTTAATCTGCACATCTCTCCTGATCGGCAGCACTGTGCTTTGGTGATAGGCTGCTGTTGTCAGCTGTGCAGTGCTGTTGAGGTTCACGAAAAACCTCTGCTAATTTTTGGAATGCTATATTTAGTGCCTTTCCAGTCTGACGCGATGCTTTTTATGTTAGCGACATAGAATGATATAATTCTAACTGGTGCAAATGGTGAAACAGTTGGCATTTAGGATACCTGAGATGAATTGAGGCAAACCCGTTGGTCCCAGCTCATTAAAGTTCAGTTGTTCACTGGTGGTTCACTGTACTGGTTCAGCAGTTAATGGCCAGTTCTTCTGGGAGAGTCTTTTCCATATCTAGAATAGTACCTGGAAACCATCTGGAGACTCTTGATAGTATTTCCTAAGTGTGCTTAGATAAGCTGATGGTTATTAAGTCCTTTTCATCTTACCATTTGCATTCCAGTGATGCAAGTGTTATTGTCCCAGATATTCAGGAAATAGGAGGAATGTTGTGATAGGCGTTGTGCAGATAAGAACACTTATAATACAGCACTTGACTGGAAGAGCTGGCACCCTGATTGTAAGGTGGGAAAAAGCATGGATCTCGACAGGTGGAACGGAGCAGTGTTATGGGAACGGGCAGTGTGGCAGGCTATTGCTGACTTGCTGGTGTGCTTAAGGTTTCTTACAAATGCCATAGTGAAGGGACAGCGTAGGAAAACACACTGAGGTTACACTCAGGCAGTGAGTGAGCTGTAGGAATTGTAGGAAGAGGTACTCCACTGCTAAGTATGGCGTGCGAGATAAAATGGGAGTAAGTGTTGGGGAATATCGACAGTGAAGTTTGTGTCTCCACCTCTGTTGCATGAAGGTCTTGTGGAGAGGAGTGACTTGTTTGTTTATTTTTTCCTAAAAGAGAAGTGAAATCAGGTTCGCACTAGCCTGATATCTTCTATCGTTCCTACCTCTACCGACTTTCATAAAACACAACATTTAAAAAGCAGTATTTATTTTAGGAACAATATCCAACTCTTTGAAGTTTCTAAATACGTACTTCATTGAGAGGGCTATGTTAAATATATACCATTTCAGGCATACCTTACATTAAAAATAATCTAGGCATACCTGAGTTTAGGTCAACAAATTTAGCACTGTTACCTTCTGTTGCTTGTTGGCACTTAGTCAAATTTGAAACTTTTAAAATTAGGCAGGCAGATTGTTCTTTTGCTTTTGAAGTGTTTTGATCTTTCTAGAAATGTGGAAATTAGCAGTTAGAGTGAGGAGCTTTTGATCTTCATCAGCTTTCTGCAGGCAGACTGCCATTAGGAGTCGTTTTAAAAGTAAAGAGTAAACCAAGAATAGCAAGTGATGAAGATTACACTTCAAACTCTTGTATGCTGAGCTCAAAGCATCTGAACAAGTTTGGCAAGAAGTACTTCTTAGTTTTGTATGAAAGGATTATTTAAATGGAAGAGATTTGGCTCTTTCTGTATTTATTTTTTATTTTCCCATGAAATTGAATTATTTTTGTTTAAGGAGACTGGGGTTGGAAAACTAGAAACTAGGAAACTTGGAAACTAGGTTGGAAAGAGGCAAACTGTGGTTATTGCCAAGATTTTAATCCTCGGTGTATCTAGATCATTTTGTGTTTGTTTCCCCTGTGCCTGCTTGTCTTGAATGGATTGTGCCTACGATCAAGAGAAATGTAGAGAGTTTCTATCTTGCTTTCTTTTAAGCTATATTTTATGGTTTTGTTTTGAGGGGTTCTATTTTTGTTCAGGGTTTTCACTCCGGTTAATTATTAATCTTTTGTTTCACATAAACAGAAACATTTCTGAGGAATAATTTCTGAAGCACCTTACAGTTCTTGTATTTTTCAACTAAATGTAATAACCAGATTCTTGGCTTAGTCATTTTGGCTCTAAATTGTTGATCATGATTTAAATTGTTATATTCAGTTTTCTTCTTTTTTTTTCTCGTGATGTTTTTAGTCCCCAAATGTGTTGGAAGAGGTCAGGCAAGTGACTCGGACACTTCCTGAATGGGTCCCTTTTCTTACCCCTTCATCCCATGCCTGTGCTTTTCAAAAATCCTTTGTGGGTCAAGCCCTGTGTGACCAAGTCCATGATTCTGTGGCTTTTCCAAGAGCTCCAAAGTCAGTAAACCTTGCCTGATGGACACCTCTGTGTGTGTGTTTGAGAAAACTGACTAGTGTGCTTGTCCTTCTTGCCTTTTGTTCTGCCTGCTCTTACTTTAGTGAAGGCAGAGGAGTCTCCAGGATGGCTGGTGAATTCAATAGCATTGCTTACTTGAATGTCCAAGCATTTGAAGCTTTATATCCTTAGATGCAGAAAATATAGAAATCTGTATTTGAAGATCTTGATGGTATAAACTGATTGCTGTTATATATTACAGCAGAATAATAAAAAGAATAAAGTGTGTTCTAAAAGGTCGGTGTGGAAGCGCAGCTAAAAATGTTTGGTCCTCATGGATCAGGTGACATTATTAACCCGGGTGTGGTACCACAACAAGATATCATTTATTTTCCAAGCAGAGTTGCTCACAGATTTGCTGTGTTTGAGTATTTGTCTGTCCCACATTGTGTGCTTTTCTATATCAAAAACTAAATTTATTTGTTTTTATGAAGCGCTTTGTTAAAAGACATCCCAAAAATGAAACTACAGAAGCTGTGTGATGCAGTGCTATACTGATGCAGTGCATTAAGATTTGGATTTTGATTAAGTAGCCAGTGTGCTGAAATCTCTCATGGACTTTAGTGTAAAATATTTATCATTCAGTTCTTTTTTCTCTTAGGACTGTTTTGTTAATTTCCCATGAGAGCATTCATCTGTGTGGATTCTCTGATGTTTAACAAGGGGGTCAACTCACATTGCAGTTGGTCCACACTTACAGTTGATGGCAGTTTCATAAGAATTGGAAGACTTTTGTCTTTAATTAAACTGTTCAAAATTGCTCAAAATGTTTTCAGGAATTTGCACAGGTAAATGATGACAGAAACCCTTCTAAGAGGAGATATGTTATGGAAGAGATGTGTTAAGGAAGGAAGCTTATCTGATAAGGTGTGGCTGGAACTCTGCAGTAGTTTTAAATGGCAAAAATAAATAAATCTATGTACCTCAAACATTTAACATTGCTGCCTGGAGGTGCATGTCCCCTGTAGCTACAGATAAAATTTGTAACTTGTGTAATGTAACTGATCTTGCAGCATTCCTAAGAGTTCACTCCTGATGTGTTCACATATTTTTTTATTACAAAACAGGTGACATTAGGCAAAGTCTAAAACAATATTCCTGAGGTTTGAATAGGTGACGTTAGTTTAAACTCAACAATGTATTTAGACAATAAGCAATCCCTTTTTATCCTTTCTAGAAAGTAACAGATGCGGGTGAAAGATCCATCAAGAGCTAACCCTGAGAAAGCAAAGAGAAGCAAAAGGCCTAACAGGCCACAGGATGAAGACTCATCAGATGACATTGCAGGTAAATATGTAAGGTGATGTTTTGCCCTAAGGTTGAGGGCTAATAATTCCCATGTTGACTGACAAAAGCCACAAATCATTGATGCCAGGAAGTACTTTTATTGTTTGAATTCATAATGGAGTGTCTTCAGTCAAGTCTTTATGGTTGTTACACTGCATGACTGTCCTAAAGGATTGGTCTTCTGTGACAACCATTAAAGAACACAGGGACAGTCTTTTCCTACACACAGAAGATAAGAGCATGGCAGGGGGGATGCCTGGCTGAGCAGGGAGCTTCTGACTAAGCTGAAAGGCAAGAAAGCAGCACAGAATGAGTAGAAGCAGGTATGGATTGCTGTCTGAGGGGCTTTAATTATGTGGGGATGGGATTGGGTAAACTTACTTTGGTTAGAGTTGAATCTGATAAAGGAAGTAAAGGTTGAGAGGGGCTTGTTTCGGTATTGTGACAGCGAAATGAAGGCTAAGATGAATGTGAATGTGCAGCTCGAGGGTGCAGGGGATGTAGGGATAAGGGACATGGAAAAAAGCTGAGGAACTCAGTCCTTTCTTTGCCTGTCTTCACTTGTAACAACATCTGCACTGTCTTCTCTTCTCCCGGAGCCTAGTGGCAGGCTCTGGATTGAAGTATTATCTGGTGCAGAAGACAGTTGAGAGCTGTGTAGCAAACTGAATGTACACAAGTCCATGGGATCAGGTGGAATGCATCTGAAGGTGCTGAGAGAGCTCTGTTCTGTTCTTGTGAGGCTGCACTCTTGTCATCTTCATTATCATCCTAACAACAAACTGGCGTGAGGAGTTGATGTATTGGAGGGTAGGTCAGCCATTGAGAATGGCTTAGACCTGCAGTGTGGGAACCTTTACTAATGCTAATTGTTAAAGACTGTGCTCCTTTAATGTCCGTATGCTCTCTTTCCTAACTATTATTTTTAATTGCTCAAAGTGTCATTTTCTTTAGGCTTAACCTGCCAGCACGTGAGCCAAGCAGTGGATGTGCATCATGTGAAGAGAGCTGTAGCTCAGAGCGTTTGGTCAATATGTTCAGAGTGTTTGAAGGAAAGGCGGATGAGTGATGGTGAGCCTGTGGCACCTTCAGATATATGGCTGTGTCTCAAGTGTGGCTCTCAGGTAAGCATGTCTTCTGAATTCAGAGGTGGATAGGCCCTGATTTTCTAAAGGATGATGTAGATCCTGTTGGCCTGGCATGTTGTTACCTGCAATGAAACAGTGTGACCTAAGTGCTTAGTTCCATGCTTCAGCTTCTTTAACAGAACAGGATGTGGCCTTATGTTCTTGGTTGGCTTTGACAGTATTTTGGGTTAGCTTTATTTAGGTGCAGCTTTGCATTACAACTGGTAGTTCCACCTCTTCTCCGTTCCTTATTTGCATGCATTTCCACATATGGAAAATTTGCTCCAGGAACTGTATTGTTGCAGAATACATCAGTTGAGCTGGCTCATCTGGCAGAAGATACTGCAAATACAAATGAATGAATAAATGAATTTGCAAATTGCTGAATCAGTTTATACTACAGACACTCAATTGCTAGATTTGATTGAACGCTGGCAGAAGGAACTGCAGGGAACTAAGAATGCTGCTTGCTATCTGTGATACATAGCTATTAGTCTGGATCAGTTACAATGTCACACTGTGGCCTCAGAGTTTAAAATGTAAGGTCCCGGCCCTAAGAGCTTGTGTAAATTTCTGGCCTGTGCCTGGAGTAAAGGCTGATTCTGAAAAATGGAGTTTACAAGCGATGTCATGCTTCCTTCAGCTGATAGTTTCCTAGAAGAAAACGTTTCACAATTTTTGTTAGACAATCTATGGATCATACTTTGCAGTAAGAACAATTGCCAGATTCTATTGGGATTATCTGAATGGATTTAATTTTGGAAAGAAATGTGCTATTAGCAGGCTTTGGAAGATAGTTGAGGAGGACTAGTAGATTATCTTTGAAAATTTATAGCTAAGGAAAGCTTTTAAAGGAGTTAAATCCATGGGCTTTTTCATGTTTATGCAGTCAATAGCCTCTAAAATTCCTATCTTATTCAGAGACCAGTATTCCTCCTTACTCATTCTAAGTCCCACTCTGTAGATACTTGAAAAACTGCAGATGTTTTCTCTTGAATTTGCTGTACATAAGTGTCATATTCTGAGTAGCTTTTTAGTGGAAAACAACAACAACAAAAACAACAACGCAACAATTTATATGCCTTTTGCTTTTGCTGCTTGGAATATATGAGCAATCTTGAGCAGTGAAGGTTACCTTGATATTCCATGGACCAAATGAGCTACACAGTTAGTCACTTTTTTTTTTTTTTTGTAAACCCTTGTAAATGGCATAATTGGCTTTATATTGACAGTACTCATTCAAAAGATAGGAATCTCTTAATTCAAAACAAGTTGAATAGTGTTGCCAAATGGAAAATATGAGGTACACTGTTTTTGTGTTGAAATGAGATTTCTTGTTTTTCCTGAAGAAAGAAAATGTGTCTTTTTGCAAAATTGTTAATTTGTCTTTATCATACTGAATTATTTTGAATGTTAAGTGCACTCAGTTGTTGAGAATGAATATTTTTAGGCTTTATAGCTTTCTGCTTAATTTTGGAAAGTAAAGTTTTTGTGGTTTATTTAGCAAATAATATACTCTTTTCTCACTTCCCTTTTGTTCTTACCCTATTTTTAGGGATGTAGCAAGAACTCAGAAGGACAGCATTCTCTAAAACACTTCCAGACAACACGTGCAGAACCTCATTGCATTGTTATCAGTCTCAGTACATGGATCATATGGTAAGAATGAGTAGGAAGTGTTTGTCTGTGCTTGTGTGTATGGATTGCTCCTATCTAAAAGCAGTATCTTTTCATTGTAAAGAATGCTTCCAGCAGATAAAATAAGCTATTTGTACGGATCTCTGTAGAGGAAAGAGCAGGCTTTCTGTAGAGAAAACTAGTTTGTCCTTAGGTATGTAGAGAGATCACAAATCAAGTATAAGAAAAAGGAGTTCTGGTAAGCTTCCTGCCTGCCTGTCCTCTGAGAGGTGCTTTTTCTTCTTTGTCCACACACAGGTTTCTTCCTGCCAAGGAACATTCAGTCTCATCACCTACATTTTTCTTGTGTGTCAGTTGTTTTTAAGTAGACAGAATATCCACTGTATTATGGACTGAATGATTTTTACAGTGGGCAGTGTACTTTGTTGCCATGGAAGAAAATTACAACATACTGGCATAGCAGTTTGAGTCTGTTTTGTTGTGTAGAGAGTTGATTGATGTATGGGAACTGTTGAATCATGGCCTGAACCACTGATTGATCACCTGAGGCAAGCAGTGAGTCACCCACAGAAGCACAGGTGAAAGCAATGCACCTGTGTGTCCAGAAGGGGTGGAGTCTGGCTCTAGCTCTCCCAGATTCCATTTAAGGGCTGACCACCGCTGGGGGAAGTTCTCTTGTTGGAGATCCCTCCCCTGTGGAGTTCCAGGTGAGCCCTTCCTAATTTATCAGGTGTCTTTATATCATCTGGATAATCTGTCCGAAAATATACTGTCCACCTTCATTATTTTGTGTGGGTACTATTCTTTCAGGGTATTCACCCTACAATTGATTTTAGGGTTTTTTTGAAATTAATTAAATTTGTTAATTTTGAAGTGAATTAGGGCTAATCTAAGCAAGAACTTGTATGGGATGGCAGGGTTTAATTTTTCTCCTCTTTTTAGCACAGAGATTTGAGACCTAGAGCTTAAGTAACTTGTGTAAGGTGTTTTTAAAGGTCGGTTGAAACTTGAGGGTGAGTACAGATATCCTTAATTCCTGTGCACTTCCTCTTTTGTTTAGGTGTTACGAATGTGATGAAGAGCTATCAACACATTGCAACAAAAAGGCTTTGGCTCAGATAGTTGACTTTCTTCAAAAACATGGTTCTAGAGCTGATCCAAGTAAGTGTACACAGATAACTTTATCCAGGATGTCTGTAATATGCTGTCTCAAAAATGGAGTATTTCAGAATTTGAGTGATATGAAACATTTAATTTAAAAGTTATGTATGAGTTTAGGGGTGTAATACTATTTTTAACTGTGCAATTATTTGGGCAAGTAATGCTTATCATAGTGGTGTTTGTAAACAACTGAATTTCTTTTATCCAGCATAAAAAAATTTTTCAAGTATTTTGGGCACAGTAGGATGGTTTTCCCAAGCTTTGTCCTTAACGAAGGCGTAGGAGTTTATTGTAGAGAAAATATTATACCTTAAGTATTATATAGCTATTATACGTGCTGTATAAATTAATGCATCAAAACTATGTAGAGGAGTTAATGAATTTAATTTTTATAGTGTGGATGTGTAACATCTTTAATTTTTTTCTGATTCAGATTTGTTTTCTGAAGTTAATCAAATTTGTGTAAGAGGATCTTACAGTACTCTGTTGTTGACTGTAATGCTTTCTGTTCTTTGGTGTAATTGGATTTTGATATAGTGCTTATTTCTGTTAATAGAAAATGATGTTAAATTATTTTCTTACTTTAGGAGCTTCTTGTGTTTATCAGTATATATGATTGCAGATTGAACCTTGTATGTGTGTCCCTCAACTGTCTGCTCTTGATAATCCCCATTATTTATCCCTACTGTAACATGCACTGGAGCACTTCTGTCTTTTGACTTATGAGAGACATCAGATTCCAGGTTATCTCCACACACACAAAAAGCTTAACTAAGCCTGTGAAACAGTTGGCTGCAGATTTTAGCAGAGGTCAGCAGTCACCTGGTTGGAAGTAAGATTGGAAAAGAGTGCTGTACTGGATTGGACTTTTATTCCTCATGCTGCTTATACACAATTCCTGCTAGTTCTAATAGGTGATAGGTACTTCTTGAGGGGGGGGAAAAATCTAGGTGTTGCTCAGAAATTCATATCTTGTATTTATCTGGTCACAGGTTCTACACTGAGTAATTTATTTGTAATAAGTTTATGAATTGTTCCTTTTTGTATCTTTTTTTTTTTTTCATGGAATATTGAAAATCCAGTATGTGATTTCACTTTCATTCATAGCTACAGTTGCAAGTTTTCATAAGTTGGGGTTGCAGCTTCCTTACAGATTAAAATGCCCTAGTGTTTGTTTCAGTTAATTTAATGGAAACAATTTCATTCTAGATTTGAACTTCTGGGTAAGACTTTCAGAAGTGGTAGTCTTTGTGCTTCATGTTTTGGAATATTAATTTGTGAAACTTGAAGACATCTGACGTTTTCGGAGTTGGGGGTTTAGAAAATTACTTTTCTGCAAGATGTCTTAAATTAAACAAGCACAGTTCCAAACAGGTTCAGAAAAAGTAAGCTTGTCTTAACAGCCAGGGTTTATAGTAGAACAGGGCAGTGTATTCCCTCTGTGTATGTATTTGTGTTTCGTTTTGATACTCTGTTTTGTAGACACATGTATTTCTTTTAAATATCTGCTAGATACAACTGGAGATAAAAATGTTTTTTTTCTTCTGTTAAGGAATGATTTCTTTACTATTTTTTTCTGTTTGATATAAACCAGTTTCCTAAGCCAGGGATCGAAGTTAAGAGCTAGCCATCATCCAACTTTAGTCTTTGGTTGCATATATTGTGTCGGGATTGAACAGAGTGCTATGATGCCTTGAAACACGAGGTGCTGTGGCAGTGACTGCTGTGTAGCTCTGGTAATCAGTACAACTGGTGAGGTCAGGCTGGCTTTTACTGTGAACACAAGGCAGTGAGTGATGTAGTGCAGTTTTACGTCGTTGACAGCCTAATGAGTCCGGTGCCTCACACCATGTCTGGGAGGTTTTGGGGCCTGCGCTGCCTCAGAAGAAAGGCCCTGCTGCTTGTTCCTACTGCCTCCTTTCCCGATCTCTTTCACTGGCCCTAAGGCAGCAGAGGGAATTGGTGTAGAAAGCTGAGAGGGGCAGGATTTGCACTGGCTTTGTTCTGTCCTGAGTCAGTTCCCCAGTGTGCCCCACTGCTCTCCTGTGTGTGGGGATGGCTCCTGGGCGGCGGTCATGTTGCCTGCGCCATTCCAGACAGGGGCTGAGGCTCAACTGGTGTAAGCTGGTGCAGAAGTCAGAGGATCTGTGCTTTGAGCAGCCCTTAGTCAGGAAGTGGCTATTCCAAGATGTTCAGTTTGAGCTCTAGCAGTATTGGCCCTAAGGTACTTTGTTGGACTTCCTCAGGTAGCAAGGAAAAGAGGGAGAAGCTTTTTGACATAGTTGGTTCCTTTGGTCCCGGCTACCTCCTGCAAGATGCTAGGAAACATTGATGCGTGGATGAATAAGTAATAGGTATTTCAGCAGAGATTTCCAAACAGATCCTATGATCTTTGTTTCACTTCTGTAAATTCAACAGCATTCTTTTACATCAGATATTTACAGTGTAACACTAGGTGCTTGAACTAGAGAAATGTAGTGTAAGAGTTATTTTTCTTAAAACCAGAATATCTTCAAACACGTTTTAATAGAATCAGAAATCAAAGCGTAATTTGTGCTGTTCAGAAAATGAAGGACACAACTCACAGCACTGAAAATTAAATCTGTTATTCATTAGTTATTACCTTATTTATTACTTTTTATTTTGTTTTATGTGTAGTATTTCATTTCATGTTACAGCGATATTTTCAGTGTAAGTTGTACTTTAAATTCTTCGTTTAGATTAAAAAAAATATATTGCATGTTAGTCAATAATAAACTACTGTTTTTAAACCTGGTAATACAAACTATTGTCAGTTTTACAGTGCTTGTTTTACAGTGCTTGTTTCTCACAACTTATAAGATTTGTTGTTTCTTTAAAATTAATGCTTTATCCCACTGCTTTTCTGTTTCTGCCTTCAACTAAAAAAAGTCAAATTAAATGTATTTACTTACTTTTCATACCACAATGTTGCACTGTAATAAAAATGCATCTTATATCTGGATTTCTTTTCATGCTAATGACTGGTTGGCATGGTGCTTCATTACAATTCAAGTAGCATTGTGTTAAAAAATTCTACAGAAATGCAGTAAGAGTTTTGATCTAAGTAACAGATGAGGGCTGTTAGGGGTTTTTCTTTTTTTTTTTTTTTTTTTTTTTTTTTTTTAATTCTTGAGAGCATGGGAGTCATTTAAAGATAAAATAATCGGCTTCAACTTGTAAGGGATGGTTATATAGATTTCTTAATTAATGCAGCCTGGAAAATAAACAAAAGCAAAATGCTTGTCATTTGGTACTAATGTGGTGGAATAGTGTGGCAGCAGGATCCCTGCTTTTCACTCAGCCTCTCATAAAGATTCAACTTCACTTCAGCTGTAAAAATGTGCAAATTACATTACTACTACATGACTGACTTTTGTAATTACATTAAGCGATTGAGATAAATCCCAGTGCTGGGTTCCCAAAAGAATGCTTGCAGCTGTGTGATTTTCACATCTGATCCTATGGTTTGTTGTACCCAGCCATGCCTGCTTTTTTTTTTTTCTTTTCCTTTTTTTTTTTTTCCTCCCCCTCTCTGTAGAGGAGTTTGTTTGGTTAAGAGGTCATGTTGGGCACAAGATGGAAGAATAAAGCAAGATTGCTTTCTAGGGTGTACCACCCAGAAATTTGTTTTGTAGAAGAGGTTAGCAGGCCATGATGATTTTCACAGAAAGGCAGGTGCAGTATTGTCAGTGTGGCACACTTGTGAGCTTCACATGGACATAATGCACATGTAGTACACAGAAACCATGCTGAGACATTGCTTGCTGGGTGCCTGCTCATTTGCTGGAGAAAATAAATTGTTTTGTGGTTTTAGAAGTGCGTATTTTCCCTTGTAAAAGCCAAACTAGACTTTGGGGAAGATGTAGGATTGCATATTGAATTTCTTTATAAAGCAGTTAATTAAATTTGTTTGTATGGCAATAGAATGAAAAGGAAGAGTACCTGTTCTCAAATTCTGTAGTCAGTTTTGTTTTTTGGAAGGTAAAGCAGAGAAGTGAGAGTTTGCTGGTTGCTTCAGCGGCCCAGCTTTTGCCAACAGATGAAAGTTGAAAACTTGATTTTTGCTGTAATGGATATAACTGATGGAAAGGAAAAACTAAAAAAGAAAATATGACTTTACAGTACAAGTAATGGGTGTTAACGTGTCTGGAAAAACAAATGGTATGAAAAATGTAAATGCAACTAGAAAAACAATGCAGAATATGTAAACTGTCCAAATTTGAAGTACACTTCAGCATTTCTGTTGCCTGTCTAAATTTTTCACTTTTACATAAAATGTTATAGTAAAAAAAAAAAGTAGACATTCTGTCATTTTTAGCCATAGTTTTTTTTCCCTTTCCTATGTGTGTGCTTACTTACCTGTGAGGTGTGCTCTGGCCATCTGACCATGGAGCATCAGCACTGATAGCTGAGTAGGTTGCTCTTTCATTCTACGCATTTGAGTTTTTTAGTTTATAGCATTCTGACAGGATCTTAGAAACAAAGTTGGTAGGACAGGGGCACCGCAAGAGAAATCAATCCTTCAAAACATGAAACTAGTGGCTGTTTATGATTAGTACAGTTCTGTTTTTCTAAGGGTTGGATTCTCATTGTTGTACAGTGTTGGAAAAAAATGAATTTTTTGAATAAAAAAGGAGTGACAGACAATTTAGTAGCATTTTGTAAAGCAGCATGATGAGAACTTGGTAAAAGAAAGGAAATCTATTAACCTTGCTTCTGCTATGAAGACCTTCAACTGAAGTACCAGAGTTCTATTCAATGGAAAATGCTTGACCTTGGAATAAAAGAGCATATTCCTGGAACCCTCATTTTTAATTAAAACAACAGCAACAACAACAACACAGCAACAGTTATATTGAAAAGATGAGCAAAAATGCTTACTCTCCCAGCTGAAAGAAAAATTGGATGTCATTTACATTTTTGCTTGCATACCATCTGCACCCCCGGGCACATTTCACTTTCAGCAAGAGAGGTATAAAAGTCCACATAAGCTGCAAACGTTTGCAGTGCTGAAGAACAAACAGATACAGGACCACTGATAATTTTTCTGAACGCCTTTCGCGAGTGGTTGTGCCAGCACTGTGTTGCTTTTGCACATGGTCTGGTGACTTGTCACTCATGAGCTGAATTGTTCTCTGCATCAAAGGGAGGGCCTGATCTCTGCCACGTACCTGTAAGGCCAGTGCTGTTCAATTGTGATGTTCCCTGCTCTCAGAGACTACAAGGTGAGATGTAGATTAGCAGATGGAGGTAGAGAAGCTGAAGAAAACAGTGGCGCAATATTAATTCTCTGCGGTGCAGTAGGAGAGGAGAAGTCACTGATGGCTGCCTGGGGCCAATGCCCACCCTGTCTGAGAAAGGCAAAGAGGCTGAGGGGACCTGTGTCATCTCTAAAAGATGCAGTAGTAAATTGCAGATGGAAATGAGGCGATGAATTTCATTACTTGTGCACTTATCACCCACTTTGCTCTTGTTAAGGCTGACAGGAGTTCCTCTATAAGAGTTACTGCTGCCAGTGGCTGGGTGGATGGCAGTTCTTCCTTTCACCAAGTGTAATTCAGTCAGGAGTTGTAGGTCCTCGTGTACGGTAGCTTTCTTTTTTTTTTTTTTTTTTTGATAGAGTCCTTTTCTTAAAATTCTTTTATCCATGCTGCCTCAAAAATCACTTTTCATATCCCAAAGCACTTCTGTGAAAACATTACAGAATTGCAAGATTAGGTCAGGAAGAATCTGAAACAGTTCAGTGCAAATTCACTTTAAAAAATTACATATTGGTCTTTTGATTAATAACAGGCTTGTAGCCGTGGGTTGATATTGCAGAAGGACCCTCCAGCCCCAAGCTGTACAAGTACTAGCTATTGCAGGCATCACCAGCATCTTCTATTAAGACTGGCCAACTCATCACATGTCAACTAAACATTCAGCTTTAGGCCTCTCTGTCATCTGTCCTCAAACTGGGGATGCTGAGCAGAGTTCAATTAAAAACCGCTGTCCTTCCTCTGGCTCTTTGTATGTCTCTTAAAATATCTGCATGGAGTGAGCTAGATGGCAGATAGTGCTTTTCCTTTACAATCACTGATTTTTTCCACAGATAAAGAAAACTAGTGAAATGGGCTTGTAAAATCTTTTGAAAAATCAAGAGATGGTAATTAAAACCCTCTTAACGAAAGGAGGTGCCTAGATTTCTGTACCAACATGCAGGCCTTTTCTTAATTTATTGTTCCTCACCCCTGTACTAATTATCCAGCTTTGTGACATCGTATGGCTGGTTCTCATGCACTGTGCTTTGCAATTGCATTTTTGCTCAGTCCTTATCAGAAAACTGGATGCTGCGCCTTTGTTTTTCCCCCTTAAATAATTTATATGCAAGGCTCAGCAAATGGAGCCTTGCTACTTGTGTGAAGTTTCCATTTAACCATGAAGTGAAATGCTTTTATCGAGTTTGCCCTGCAGATATGGTCCGCTGTGGCAGTGCTGTCCATATTTGGTGGCTGTGCAAGGAGAGCCAGGTGGTGCTGCAAAGCGTAGCACAGTGAAGCGTGGACAGATCTAGGTTTGACATTTGTCATCCTGTACTGCTAAAGGGAAGAGAAAAATCTGCTTTTCCATATGCTTATGCTTTAATTTTTGCCTGCAGTTTTGTCCAGATGGCCTTGTGAACATTGTTTACTTTAAGATGCTGTCCCAGATGTTTTTGAATGCCGATGGATAAATGCAACAACTGTGGTATACTAATATACAAATTATTTACACAATTTTGGCTTTTTTTCTTTTTTTCTTTTTAACTGTCTCTTCCCTCCTGCTCTTCTCTGTGTGCTAACTTCTCCAAAGGGAAGAAGTCTACGATAACGTTATCAAATTTCTGAGAGCGAGGAGTGCCTTCAAGCTGCATATACTTGGGGTTCCCTTTATCCTGCTAAGATTCTTTTGGGGTTCTTTGTGGATGAGGGAGCATCAGGCATTGCAGCATAACCCCTTGCAATGTAAATTAAAAAACGTTACTGCTCATAGCCTATGAGACAGTGAGTGTTTTTGGGTGTGAGCAGCTGTTTGTTGATTACCGCGTTCAAAAACATGTTGCTTTTTCAGGGAGGATTTAGTGTCTTTCTTTGCCCTGTTCTTCATTTTCCACGCTGGTGGAATGGAGAATCTTTTAAAACTGTGTAAGCGGTACTACTAGGAACATTTAAAAATATCTTTGAACTGCAAAGCACCTCTTGCTGCATTTCGACAAACTCAGATGCAGTTCAGAAAAATAATTATGCCTTGATGGCACTGCAGGGTGCAGACAGACTGCATCAGAGGCTCGTTGCAGATAAAACAGATATTTTAATGACTTGTTTTGTATTTTTTCATCTTCTAAGCAAGAAACTATGCCAGAACGTACATTAAGGAACCTTTTGGCATGAGCATTTCATTAACGTAAATAGGCTGGTTAGTTATTTCTCAAGAACACTTTAATGAGACTTCGATGTGAAACTCATTAGAACAAATACATGAATTCATATGTCAAGGCATAGATTGCAGCATCACAGTTCTTGGCATCTATTAAGTCCATAACTCGTTTACATTGACATGCATTGTTAATCAATATTTAAGACGCCGCAGATGTCAGTAATGTTCATATTTAGTCCTGCAACCATGACAATATGAAAGTTGCTAGTAGAATTCCAGGCTAAATATTGTTATCTCAAGTCTTTCCATTACCTCTAGGCTACAAGTTAATGACTGCCTAACTTTGCTGCCCCGATCTATTTAAATAATAAGAGAAATAGGAAAACACATGGATGTTATGCTGGTAGCGTATTCCATTGCAGTTTTATCAAATTCTTGTGGTTTAAAATTAAAATAATGTTGTATGCATTTGGGTTTTACTAGCAACTCCTCAGGCTGTTGCAAAGGGAGGTGGGTGGGGGAGCAAATGTAGTGTTTGAGAAAGCAGATAAGCAACTCAAATTCAACTGCCTTGGCCAAGCTGTACCAGGCCATTTAAGAAAAGCACAAAAATTGGTAAAGATGTGCAGTATTCAGGTGGAAACTTTTGGTTACTTTTCCAGAAATGCACCAAGAAGCAGCCCTTGTGTGGCATTTCCAGCGTGTCTAATGAACATGCATTAAACTTCCTGTTACTAAACTAACAGAACCTATTTTACTTCTTTTTTACGTAACGGGGAAGCTAAAGTCTTGGGAGACGACCTAATTATTGAGAAGGGTGTTCATCAGATGTATGTAGCTCTGAGAATTTTGTTTTCCAGAGTTTTAACTGTTGATGTCTCGTATTTTTTAAAGACTTTGTAAAGTGGCTTAGAGTACCATCAGGGTGTCTTTCAGCTTATGTCAAAAATAATAAACTTAATCCAGAGAAGGACTGAGTTGTTTAGACTATCAGGTAATGCTAATCTATAGTTTAATTACAGGTTCATCGAAAATCATACGACTCCGTGATGAAAGCAGTGAAACAAGTGAAATTCTGAAAGGGAAAACTTCTGGAAATGGTACATCAGTTCCAGTTAAAGGAATAAATAACTTAGGAAATACGTGCTTTTTTAATGCTGTCATGCAGGTAAGATGGAAAGCTCATACCGTTTTCTCTTTATAGACTTCAGAAACATTAATCTTTATAACCTCTGGGCTTCATGAAAGGTTCTGAAGGTTGCCACTTTCTGCTTTCAGGAGGTCCTTTTCAAATCTTTTCGCTCCTTTCTATCTAAACAATATTTCTTTATTAAAAAAAAAAAGTTGTTGGATCAGTAGCATTTTTCAGAGTATTGAGACAAATGGAAATGTCGTGTGTTACACGCTGTGTACGTGTGTGGGTTGTACTCGAGCATATGGTTTTATTTGTAGTTCAGCATTAGGCAGTCATGAGTAATGCATGGTATTTAACATACTGGTGGGTGTGAAAAATGGTACTTTGTGCATATTTTTATTGATTATAGTGTGGTTTTTTTTTTTCTGACCACAATGAACAATCTGAGCAGACTTTTATTGATTTAGATGTATAACTAATCCAACATCCCAAAAATAGCAGCAGCTTTACTGGCTTTTATATGGGAACATCTCAATGCCTGCTGGTTGGACAGAGATGTGTATGTGTGTATCTGCAGTCAGGAGTGAGCAAATGAAATGAAATTGCTACAAGGGTGTTCTGAAATGACACGTTTCTCTTAACATTTACAATGGTGGCTACAGAAAGTAAATTTTTAAGAGTGTAGTAATTACTACAAATTGTTCTTTGAGCAGACATAGAGCACTGAGGAAACTGAAGTCATCTGCAGCAGACATTAACCAAAAATAAAGGGGAAAAAAAAAAGGCTGGAGCACTATGGGGAAGGCTGCAGATTTGAACAGAAACAAACACTTTTTCCTATTACTGTCCTCACCATCAAAGAAACAAAAGCAAAATAAACAAGCAAAAACGTTGTTCAACAATAACAATCTTATTAATACAGAATTACTTGAGAATTGCAGAAACAGAATTAGATACGATTTTAGAAAGTCTGAAATTAATGATAGCTCTGGTAAGGGTGATACCAGCTTTTTCTACTGATTTAAACCTCAGATGCACATTTCTAAATGTCTGAATTTAGAATAAAGAAAACTGGGTAGTAAAAAGATTGTTGTGTTTCCTTGGATTTGTTTATTTTTTCTTCAAGAATTTGGCACAGACTCACATACTAAATGAACTGATGTACGAGATGAAGGAAAAAGGAACGAAGTTAAAAATCTGTCATACTTCAGACTCCCAGTTGGTAAGTATGCAGTGAGGAATACAGATTTGGGCAAATACGGGGAGAAGCTGGAGCAAGAAAATCACATCTCTGTTAAAGACAAACTTTTACTCTCCTGTTTCTTTTTGTCTTAGAATCATAGATGAGATCAGGTGTTGCCAGGGTGATACAGCCATTTTTTAGTAGCTCAGCCAGTTTATGATACCTGTGAACTCACTCCTGTTACAAAACCAGTTGTTCTGCTCTGAAATAAGGGGAATAGTCACTTCCTTTCATATTTTCTAGCTGAAGCTGAAGTAGCAAATAATGCTTGATCCTAAGAAAGAGTGGCTTATCTTTGTTTCCCATTTTGTTTCCTCAATATGTGTATGTAATACAGGAAAGAGTATTTTCTGGCTCTACGAAGTGTTGATGAAATGTTTTATCCTGGTCTGCCTCAGCTCTATGTTGATGAGGCTTGTAAAATGTACTGCATGCTTTCCAGATGAAGAATTAAACTGAGAGTAACAAAATTCTAGTGAAGACTAAATGTCCTCAACTTCATTGGAGGGATATGGGAAAGAAATATTATGATCAGCATGCGGTTGTACCTTGTCAGTTCTTAGAGGTGTTCATTTTCATAATACAGATGGCAGATGGAGTAAAGATAATGCCCCTTTCCCTCTGGTAGTTAAAGAAAGCAGTTTGCAGGGTTTTCATATATATATATATATATATATTTTTTTTTCTCTTTTTTTCTGCTGGTTGCTGGGAGCTTTCTGGTGGTGGTAAGGATTGAGAGGTTGGAGTCTTTCAGATTCTGCTGAAATTACCAAGATTTCTGTATATTGTTGTCAGTGGTGCTCATAGCTTCTCCAGGCAAAAGCAGTGTGCAACAGTGAAATTGCACTGTTATCTATGTTACCGCTAATGGCAGTTCTGAACAGCAACATGTTTCACCAAGTTATTCCCCAGCCACAACTGAAGTCTGGAGCTTGTTTGTGCCTGGAGGCTTAGAAAAGCAATGGTATGTTGGTTTATGTGTGATGTGAACCTTACACAGCCATAAGGTTGAAAGATTTATTTTCTCTTTAATGACCGTGCTTACAAAGTAAGTAAGCTCTTTGGAGCACAGGATGTATTTTGTGGCCTGTCTATGTGAGCAGAGGATCAGAGGACTCCAGTAGCCTAACTGGTATTAATGGAGGGACTCCTGGCTTTGTGCTTGGTAAAGGATATTTCTCATGTTTTGATAGTGAGTGTAATGCAATGTGATTACTTGGTGTTTGTGTGTATCCATAGATCTCATGTTTTGTTCAGTATTGCTTTTAGAAGAGACACCATCACTAGTTTGTCTGGAAATTGTAATCTGTTTCTGTGAGGATCAGGAGACCAGTAGACACTGTGACCAAGGATGAAGCTAGGTGCACGTGAAGGAGGGCTGATGGCCTGCAGCTTTCAAAACACAGGTAGCCCCAGAGCAGCTCAGGAGCATCTCTTGCTCCCAGACATGGCTGCAGGTCAGGTCCTGGCAGCCCTGTGACCTGCTGGGAAGTGTGAGTCTTAACAGGAGAGGCTGGTGCCATGGCCTGCAGGTTGCCCCCAAAATGGCTGGCCTACGCTGGTCTGCTGTCAGCTTCTGAGCTGCAGCCTGAGCCATCCTGACACCATTTCTGGGGGAGCATTGTAGGTTTCTGTGGCTGCTGAGTGTGTGAAAATTTTGGTAGGCATCCCTCAGCTCAATGCACGTGGGAAGAAGAGTAAAACAGATAATACAAGGAGCATATGGAGCAAACTTTATCTTGGTGTTTATATTCTGAAAAACAGATTGAATAAATAAGATTTAATTATGTTTGTTACTAATTAGTTTCAAGGAAGAAAGCAGTAGAAAGTTCCCTTATGAATAGCTTTGATGACACAGAGTGTGGCAAAAAGACCTCATTCCTATATTTCACTTAATTCCAGGAATAATGGACATACTCTTTTAAAAAAAGTTACTGGTTAGCAGCCAGTTTGTTCACTGAGAATTGCTCGGTATGGTAACTATTACAGTTTAGTTAATAAGCTTGCTTTTTCACTGTTTAAGTCTTTAGGTGACATCAACCATAAGAGTTGCTTTATTCTTTGTGATAAATGTATTAACCTAAAATAAGACTTGTGTCTCACTCTTTTGAAATCTGATGCACGTTTTACTTTTGCCTTGAAGGATCCTTTGGTGGTAAACCTCTCCAGCCCAGGACCCTTGACTTCAGCGATGTTCTTGTTCCTTCACAGCATGAGAGAGGCTGGAAGAGGTCCTCTTTCTCCCAAAGTATTGTTCAGCCAGCTTTGTCAAAAGTATGTATTGTCAGTATCTTACCAAAATCTGTTGTTTTTTTCCTAAATTTACCACGATGTGTTTCTAAGCGTGCTATGTCTGCTGTGCTTTCTGGTACGCCCTTAGCATTTTACTAAGTATTCCAGAGAATGCAATCTTTGTGTTTAAAAGTTGTAGGATTCCTTGTTCCCACTCCAGGCTGTACTTGCTTTTTATGAAATGTATGTCTCAGCCCTTAACTGCTGGTGTGCAGTGGGCTTTCACTGGAGTTTAAAAAAGCAGAAGAGGACTTGCTGAAACAAACTAATACTACCATCCTTCAGGTCTTGTCGAAGGCTGTGTATTAGCTTAAGGTTGTACTAGTATTGTGAGAAGCACAGATGCTTTAAAAAATAAAAAAAAGAGTAAGCTTTTCAATCACAGAACTGTAGGGGTTGGAAGGGACCTCTAGAGATCATGGAGTCCAACCCCCTGCCAAAGCAGCTCCCTAGCCCAGGTTGCACAGGTAGGCATTGAGGCAGGCCTCAAAATGTGAAATCTCTGCTATGATGTCTGTCCTTGGCATCATTTCAGAATTAAAAAGGTTCAAACTAATAAAGACATAAATGCTGAAATGGGACTCCAGGTTGCAAAGAGCTTGGAAGCCCTAAAGAAGCCCCTGTGTCTTGATGTGGAGGATACTTACGGTGGTAAGCTTTGTTGGTATCTTCAATTATGATGCAAAGAATCTTGCTTTTTAAAGTACCTGTGGAAGAGCCATTTAAAAGTTGATGCAGATATTTTAATACTGACTTTACCAGCAAAGTAAGTGGCAAAAGCAGAGTACATGGACAATGTTATAGCTGAGTCTCACATTTGAAAAATGTAGAATAATTCATGTTAATTTGTTTGTTACAATATTCGTAAATAGGACAGGAAACACTCCATGAGTGTTCTGCTGCAAGAGAGTTAGGAGCACTGCAGCTTATTACTGCAGAGTTCCAGGGTAACATAGTTGTGCAAACATGGATTTAAAATATGCTATAAACAAACATAAGCTTTTGTGCTGGAGTGGAGACCGTGTAATTCAGAAACAGAAATCACATACGACCCTTATTTCAACTCTAAAAACTTAGTATTACACATTTTTTCTGTTGTACTTATTTTTTGTTCTTTTCGGCTGTAAAAGGAAGTGTGTATGAAATGACTTTGAATCAAGTAGTAGTGTTCTCTGCTTAGCATCATCTGCTTGAAAGAAAAATATACAAGGAAGTTAAGATACATTCTTTACTCTCGTGTTTTGAGGAGGACTCCAGAAAGTAATTACAAGTACAAAACTTGTTAAAGATTTGGAAGGGAAATTGTTAAATAGGAATAGTAGCTTTTTCTCTGAAAATACCGAGGGTGGAAGGGAAAGGACAATATTAAGGATATTTTGAAGCCCAGGTCAGCAAACTTATTACAAAGCAATAACAATGCAGTGCGTTTCAGATGACATTGCACTTTTGAAATCACATTTGTTTTGTATTTGCCCTGTGTGTTTGTATTTGTGTAGTCATCAAGTGATGAAACTGTGTTAAATTTTAGATATGTTTTTTCTTTGATTATATTTTGATCTTTAAGGTGGACATACACTGTAACTACGTAATAAAAGTTCAGTGTTCTTTGTGAGAGTAGCGTACTTGCTGTTTAGATACGTATGTGTCAGCTTCTGCCATCTCATATTTATATCCCCGCTTCTTAATTTTGTTAGCCTTTCAGAACAAGCCTAACTGAAATGAATCCCTTCTTGGCTCATGTGTCAGTAATGAAGGCCACATCCTGTTAGCACGAGGTTAAGTGCTCAGGGACAGTACATGCCTGCACAGTTAGGATTGGAGGTTCTGATCTTTTGATTATTTTGTTGTTGATGTTGGTGTGGGCAAGAAAGAAAGAAATTAATCAAATTCAGCAGTCTGCATTGATATATGTAGTAGTAGAAGTGGGAATCTTTATAAAATGAATACATTTACTGTCTATAACTAAAATAAGACACGTGATGGTCTGTCATGCCATTTTTACTTCTAGTGCTGTTGATTTAGTTTTATGTCTTGCACATAGAAGGTTGCTGAGTCCAATTGCAGCTTGGTTTCTTCTTTCTCCATCAAATATCTGTCACAGTCTCACTACAAAGAATATGACTGTAACTTTCTTCAGTAAAGAGTTTATGAAATACATTAGATAGTCTGTGATACCAAGAGTTGGAGTCAGTGACCCAGGAGTTGTCTTTCCAGCCCTGTATTTGTCTTTACCGTGACATTAATTTGAGAAGGTGCTTGTAGTGTACAAAATACACTGAGTGATTGTGCAGATTTCAGACTTTTGAGTAAGACAGTGATTTCCCAGTAACATTTTTATCATGTGTTGCAGAAGTCTGATCTTTCAAAACTGAATGCTTTTCCATGGTAACACAATTAGGATTTTGTATTTATGTACAAATTATATATAAACACACAAGTTTATCTAGCTATCTAAGTCCCTCAAGTAAAGCACTTCTGTGCCTGGAAGCTTGGAGAGGAAAAGTGTATTTTAAGCTTTAAAATGTATCTTTATATGTATTGAATACATTAATACTTTTTTTTTTTAAGTACACCTTTTTGGAGGGGGTGGGGAGGGGCTTGTCTTTGTAGGATTTCAAAAGTTTGTCTGCTTCAGATGTTCCAGGGTGAGTCTGAATGCCAGCATTTGATCTGAACATCCTTACTCAAATCATTTGAGATATGCTCAGTGGAAAAAGAATGAAGAAGGCAGGGAATGAAGGAAGAGCATAAAGGAACAGGTGAAGGCACTCAGAAGGGTGGCTAGGTGTGGACAGGGAACTTGTAACAAAAGGGAGCGCATGCTGCCTTGTTCGGTTGACGGCTCTGTAATGACACTGAGTGGAATCCCACAGCCTGAAAGTGGGAACCCACTGGCAAGTGGTTTTATGTTTTCTGCTCAGAATGAGAGAATTGGGGACATGGTCCTTTCAGCTGCAAGCTGCGTCTTTAAGAGTCTAGGGAGATGGCAGAGTGAAGTTCATCATCTTGTGTATGAAAAGGGCATTTGTGGTGCTTTTTTTTTTTTTTTAAAAAAAAAGAAAAAAAAGATTGAGTGTTAATTTTGTCAAGTGGTGGGGTAACCAGGTTGAAGAAGAGGGGAAGAAGAGAAGAAATGGATGAGTCTTTCTGTAGCAACTGTTTAGCGTCTGGTACTAATTCTTCCACTGTTAATTCTGTTAGTGTTGCAGCTGTCAGATGTTTTGCTAGGACAGATTGTGAACATAGCTACAGGGCCCTTCTGTTTGTTTTCCACTATTCTGAATATTAGGATTGCAGACTTCTGACTTATCTGGAGACTTAGTGACTAATGCAACGTTTATCTATTAAGAGGACATAAAATTTATTTCCCTTATTTGTTATCATTAGGTACTTTTATTGGTGGATAAAAGCATAGATTTGCGTAGCAAGTAAATCTTGCAGTAAATAAATGAATAGTCCAAGAAAGAGTTACATAATGTTAGAAAAGCTGCTTCAAACAAAATAATTTGAGTGGCACTGTGTTGCTGCGTTAACATAGAGGAAAAATATTTTCTTAATTGAGGATTTGTTGCTGGTGACTAAATCCACAGAGGTTTAGTTTTTAGTTATTTGTTTTTCCTATTGAGTATTAATCATTCCTTCTCATGCATAGAAGATAGAACTTGTGGTAGAGGTTTATACGGGGCTGACAGAGCTGAGATTGTAGGCAGCTAGGGCTATTGATTCGTTTAGGAGAGAAACTAAAAAACATTTGGAGTGTTCCACATCTGTCACTTCTAAGCAGAAATGCACGGAAGAAATAGTTAATATTGTACCAGATTTAAGAAGTGAAGGAAATGAGATTTATTAGCTAGTAATCTTTTTGATGCTTTTCTTTTAATACTGTTGTAGAGAAAAATCCATCTTAAAAAAATAACATCCAACTTCCTTGTTCTGCCCATTTGACTTTTGCCCTTCAAAGGTAATAGCAGCAGAACATCAGGTTGGTGTTTTCTTGATCAGTTGTGAAGAATGACTTTGGGTCCCACTTGTACCCTGGGGTACCCTACTGATAGTGCTGCCTCAGGTTCTGCGGCTCTCTGACAGAGGAGGCTGCGTTGCCTCCTGCAGCAGAATTTGGGAGATCACACGCATTCACTGCAGTTCTTTGGTTTCTACAATCTCTGAACTTGTTAACAAAAGAACACGGGAGAGGTTTGTGACTGCAGCATGGACTAATGGCATAATTAAGTCATGTGCATTGACAGGATTCATCTGCTTTTGCTTCTCAGCTTTGGGTTTGCTTCTTCCATTCAGGAGGAAGATCTGCACGGCATTTTGATCAGCAGAAGTGTTTGCATTGTGTGAGGTCTTGCTGAACTAAGTGCTATTTATAGATACAGGAAAGAAGGAATACCAGAGGTGTATCTGCAACTGGAACACCCATGTTAACCAGAACAGAACATTGCCAGATAAGGCCCTTACAGAGCTTTAGGGAAGGTGACAGGGAAGTGACACACTTCATGTGAAGAGGGACTTAAATATCAGGAGATCAGACAGAAGAGGAAATTAAAAAATGTTGCCACAGGAGAACACAATAAATGATAGAAAATAAATTAGCTATACTTATTCAGCTGCCCTCATAAGAGTTCAGGGAGCTCTATGAAACTGAAAGGCAACAGATTTAGAGCCAGAGGGGGGAAAAAAAGAAGTGTAGGTTTTTTTTGGTTTTGTTTTTTAGGTGTTTAAAATTTTTTTTTGCATTCCGTGTAATTAACCTGTACAATTTGATATCATGGAACACTGTTGAAAATATCAGGAATTAAAGGATGAAAAAAGAAGGGGATGTCCATATGAAGAGCAAATTTCTATAAGGTCTTACAGTTTTCTGCATGGACCTCATGTGTAAAGGCATTTGCTTGGCTACCAGCTGGTAGGCAAGAAATTTCTACAGAAAAGGAAATTTCTATTACTTGGTATAAGGAACTGTATTTTTCTATCTGATGGCCAAGTGGAAAATGGATTTGTTCTGTCATGTCAGCTATTACCTTCATTTGAAGACTCTCCTAAGAAGGGCTTTTTGCTCATGTATCAGAGGTTTTGGTGCATTGTCATAAGGGAATGATGCCACATTTCCTTCGAGGGGAAGGTAAGGCAGAAAAAGACGGAACATCAAAATGAGAGCTAAATTCTGACCATTCACACCATGGAGATGAGACAGGCACGTCTCTTGTTTTTCATTAGGGTTACATGTGCCAAGCTTGTGTTTTTTTCCTGCCCAGCACCTCATGGTAGCAGAATGTTTGCCAACTCAGTGTCAGATCTGAGATAAGAATAACTTAATTTCCCGTAGCACATCCAAGAAAGGAATTAGAAGTATAAATAATTAGAAGACGTTATTTTTCTTCAGCCATGTATGTTACGGTGTAGTTTTTGTTACTAAAAGCATCATAGGAGGTTAGATCATCATGTGCAATTTTATGGTAACTGATAGTCAAGCAATT
The DNA here is from genome assembly GCA_036925125.1 of Oreortyx pictus. Lineage (NCBI taxonomy): Eukaryota > Metazoa > Chordata > Aves > Galliformes > Odontophoridae > Oreortyx > Oreortyx pictus. The sequence continues at coordinate 68,595,485 of JAUPFR010000002.1, forward strand.
ATAACTTGTGTCCAGATGAGTAGTGAGAGGATAGACAAGTAGCAAGTATGTGGATGTCACAGTTGTCCTTCAGCACTTATGGCCATTAGCAGGAGTTCAACCTGTTCTGTCATTATACTGCTGACACTGTACAACAGGTTGTATCGCGTTGGCACTGGCTTCCATATGTCAGCACATCTGTGAGCGGTCAACTCAACCAACCATCTTAAAGTCCCCCACTTTTGCCAAGGATCTTGCTTGAAGCATATTTTCAAGGAGACAAGAGTGCACATCTTTTAGTTGTCAGATTTCTGTGTATCAACATGAATTAATTCCTTTTTCCTCCCAAATACTAGTTCGTAAACACAGGAATTTTCTAGTAAATGCATTATGCGATATGAATTTCCCTCCTTTACTCCTCTTGTTTTGTTTTTATTTTGTCTTCCTGCTGAAAACAAATCTATTAACCTGAAATGTTATTCCACAGAACATCAGCTATTTAGAATTATGCACGTTATGTAGAATTCTACAGGCATGAATGACCAATTAGCTATATATCAGTACTAACAATGCATCATTTTTCAGTCAAAATAAATGACTTGTACCTTGCATAACAGCTTCACAATCACTTTCCCTGACACTTAAAGTGGTCGCTTACGTCCCCCTCATGCTGTCTCCATTAAAATCCAAGCATGAGGATGTATGTGGGCTGAATGAGGATTTAGTACAAGCACAGAGAGGTGTAAATAATCTTGCCCATTATAGATGCAGTGCGTGCTAATAAAATGAAAGATTAACTAGTGCTGCTCCATTGAAAACAGCTGTAGCTGGGTTCATTTTTTTCCCTTCGTTTACACTGACAAAACTGAATGGAATATGCAGATAGACTATTTTGCCTTCAAATATCATTGAGGAAAATATTTGTTATCAGAAATGAGTATTATTTGGTGTTTATCTGTGGAAGGTTGTGCCACAAACTGTAAACAGTAATATAAAGCGTTTGTGGAGCTATTAATATGGATATGTTGGAGAAGGTATACTGAATATGCCTTTTAATTTTCATTGTGCCAGGAAAAGAAGATATTTCTCAGAAGTGAAAGAAAGAGTAGCGCTGTTGTAGTCAATTGAAAAGTGAAAATGTGTGCGTGTTCCTTTAAACATATGCGTGCAAGTTAATGTATCTTATTTAATTTTTGTAATGTAAATTGAGTGCTTTATTGGATCCAGTATAAAGGTTCAGTGCTTTTCGGAATCTGTTTGGCTTTAATAATCAAATCAATTGGAAATAAAACATTTGATTTTAATAGAAGCAAGCGGCTTTGTTTTGACAGCATTAATTCAAAGTGTTTCGTTTCTCAGGAGGAGTACTTCAAGCTTGAATTTATTGGTATTTTTGAAAAATTTGGAATTAAGTGCATAATAAAAATATATATAGGTTTAAAAATAAAGCTAGGAAAGTATACCTGCTTTGCTGTGTCCAGATTTTGTTGTAAACCTTAGTTAAGCATTGTCCTTTGGTCATTGTGAAGTATGAGTATGATCAGCTTTGTACCAAAAAGCAGACACGAAGTATAAATGTGCAGATATGCTTCTTGTAAACGTGAGCGTGTTGTTTTGCATGTGCAAGACCAGATTTATTGCACTTAATTTTAGGCACTGACCTGAGATTCCTAGCCACCTTAGCTCCTTCTCCAGTTACGTCCTCCCGTGCTTCCAGAGAGCAACTCAGGACTTGGACCCTTCTATCACTCTGCTGCGTGGAGCCTCAGTCTGCTGCACTCCTAACGTGACATCGTACCCAGATTTAAGTTTCACTGCTGTAGGCACATTGCATGTCTGATGCAGTTTCTCATGGTAGCCCTTAATTTTCTGCTATCCACGAGCACAGATTTCCAAAGCAAACCCGAGTATCTGTATTGTGTAAGTAGGAAAGAAGCCTCATCTGCTGGAATCCTGAAACAGCTAAAGAGCACGGGTGGGCAAGAAAGATTATACTGTGTGTTGAGAAAATGCAGAGAGATATTTACAGCTCAGTGCACCGGTTAGTCAGAGCATGCAATCTGGGGCTGAACATGAAAACTGGCTCGAGATGCGTTTAATAAAATTGAATGACCGAGTAAGTGGTTGGTTTTTCTGCCCCCTCTGCCAGTTTGATAAAATTCCTGCTTGAGCTCTGCGCAGCCAGTTTTCTCCTGTGCTAGATTTTGGAAGATTTTTAGCACGTGTCTCAGCATACACATGTTCTTACTGTGCAGCAAGAGACGCAGCTGCCATTTGGTGGCATTGCTGGAAATAAAACAGAAAAAAAACCAACGCATTTTCAAATCCCATTTTAGATGAATCAATCCAAACTTCAATTAAAAATCTGAGGAGCAGCTAGTTTGGAAAGACAGGTGTGGTTTGGCCAGTAAATTATTGTTAATGTAAATAACATTGTTTATAGGGAATATTTGCATGGTCTCATTTGGGATTGCAGGAAGCTGGAGATCCAAACTGCTGTGAGAAAGCTATTGTTGTCTCAGTATGGGTAACATCTAAAGAATCTGTCCACATACTCATAAGTGTGTTTTGTAATGTTTATATAATCTACCTGTGAATTATGGTACTTCACAGTGTAGTTAAATATTATGAGCAGTACAAAAGGAATCAACAGTATTGAATACTGATGATTTAGACTACTGAATGCCTGTGTCACAAACAGGCACAACATCAGCCGGGTGCAGTTGACTGGTGTTAAGTGTTAGTAGAGTCTGAAACAGATGCTTTTTTTCTTTTGCTTTGTGAGAGCCATGTGGATGCCGCTGGTGGTCTTTTTTACTGGAATTGCCTTTGCTGTGGAGTCTTCAGTTTCCATGTGTCCGGCATAGTGAAGTGTAACAGTAAATAACGGGCAAGTGCCAGTGTTCCTTCTGCGTCCTTGGGCTGACTGGCAGGCTGGCTGGCCTCTGTCGGTGCTGGTGCCAGGCACCATCAAGGAGGACAAGCTGCTGCAAGGGCAGTGGAGGCTGGGGGAGCAAGGGCACACCAGATGTATGTTCTCTGGGGCGTGTAGATCCTTTCTGTCAAGACTTTTAGTTTCTGGAGATATGAAACGTATTGAAGTGTGCTCACCTTTTTTTAGGACAGTTTCTTTCTCTGTTTAACCTGAGTACTAAGCTTGTATTATTCTAGAAGGTGGATTTGTGATCTGGATGTTTTAGACAGCCAGTATCTCCAATTTAAGAGGTAGTGATGTTACTATGTATGGAAAAGCAGTATCTTCAGCAGTTGCATTTCTAATGCATTTTAGCTAGTGGGATCTACGAAACATAAACAATCTTCACTTTGTCCAACTACAATGTAGGAAGGAGTGCTGTAGAGCAATTGTATAGTGCTGTCATGCACCCCACAAACAAAATCAAAGGACGGCTGGAGGGTTGGAGCTCCACAGCTTTCTCCTGTGAGCCTCTGAGCCTGAGAGGCTGCTCCCTGCCGTGCTGTTGGGTGGCCATGAGGTCCTGCTCTACAGGAAACAATTCTGGTGGGCTCAGGGCTAGCGTGTGTCCCGCCTTGCTTACAGGTGCAGCGTGGAAATAGACTTGAAAGGATTTTACCAAGGGTACTGAAGTTCTAGGGAAATTTATCCCATCTTCTAAACTTGGTTATGAGAGGATAAAGATTATGACTTCCATTTTAATGCTAGCTATTCAAATCAATAAAGGAAACTGTGGGTGATAGGGAACACAGCAGTATTAATAAATGACAGTAACAATGTAGATTCTTTATGATATTCCACGGCTTGTACACGTAGCTTCTTTTGGTGCACTCAGAAATTGCAGAAGAACTAAAATTTGTGCTGCTTTTGTAATCAGTGTGCAGTGGGAGTGAAATTCCTGATACACTTGATTGTTCTGGTGGACGCTTAAGGAGAGTTCCTTTGAATTAGTGTAGACTTGAGCAGTTTGAATCTTCGCTTGAATGTGAGTGTGGTGTGATTAGTATGACGTGGATGTGATTCATGATGTTAAAAGATCCTTGTGAAACTTATGTGAAGCAAATAAAAGAGGAACTCTTACCTTACTCCTTACTGCTTCTTTTGCAGGGCTCCTCGATTTAAGGGGTTCCAGCAGCAGGACAGCCAAGAGCTTCTGCACTATTTGCTGGATGCGATGAGGATTGAAGAAACAAAGGTAACACCTTTGTGCGTGTTTTTAAAGAAGTCAAGAGGTACTTGACTGTACTGTAAACTAATTGTCATTCTTCAGTGTTCTTCATGTTTCCAGTGTTTTAAAGATGTCCCTTTATAGAGAAGGTGAGGCTATTTTTGTTACCTTGAGAAAAATAATGACTTTTTAGAAAGGTGATGTAATCGTGTTCACGTTGGGGTCTTAAAATTGTTCATAAGTTTCAGTGAGCAGTAGAAAGAGCATGGCAAGTAGATCATGGTAACTTGGGGAGTCTGCATTGTTTGTGTTTATTAGGGACAAAAAAGTCCCTTCTGAGGATTCAGGAAAAATGTCTGTTACGATAAAGCTTTGGGACAGAAATTGGCTCCAAGGAGTGAATCAGCCTGCAGTTTTCATTGAAGCCTATTTCACTGAAAAAAAAAAAAAAAAGGGGGTAAAAAATAAAATCTCACAAACTTTCTTTTGTCTTAAGAAAGTGTGAAGAACTCCTTGTTTTATAAATGACTTGCTATGTTCTATGAAAATCTACATCTGAATATGCTAACTATATAACCAGTTCTATTAAATGAAAAATGGCCCATGTATTTTTTTCATGTTTCTTTCCCTTCATTGTTTTTGCCTCCTGCATTGTTGACTACAAGAAAGTGTTTTTTTCTTGCTTGAACTGTTTTGACTGTATATGATTTCATCTGCCTGACTTAGTCTTGGAACCTTCCTCTCGGAGGATATTGTGGTAAATAACCTTTTCTGAGTCTAGTCAAAAGAAGGTCCTTAAACATTGTACTGACCAGCGTGCTTCTCTTCCGTCTCATTTGATAACACAGGCAATGTAATGATCCTGAGCTGAATTCTTCTGGAAGCGAAATGTGAAGCTGTAACAGAGCCCAGTTTGTGACACTAGAGTAACACTGAAGGAACCCTGACATCAGTGTGCTTAATACTTAGCAGAACTGAACTACAGGGAGGAAGGGGTGACCCTTGACATTGTCACGGTTGCAGGGCGGTGTGTCGGTCTGTGCGCACCACAGAAGCAGGTGGCTGCTGCTCCTTTTTCTTTTCAGTGACAGCAATAGCCGTGCTTTTACAGTAGAGGGAAACTCTTTGTTGCTGTTTGTTGATTTTCATGTAGTAAACGGTGGAATGTATATTTGCTTCACAATTGAGGATTCACCAGAAGCACAGCCATTGCAGCAGCTAAGCTGCTTCTGTAGTCACTGCTCTTTCCCCTGCCGTCAGTCTCCTGGCCCATCAGCGAATGTGCCATCATTACCATAACCTGTGTTCTTAGTTGTCTGTTGAGTCATCTGTTAGAGCCGGCCAGCTATTGAAGCTACTGGAAAAGAGTAGCGGGCATGTTGTGAATTTAAATGATGTTTTAGGCAGCGGAGTACTTCTGCCACCCCCAGTGCTGGGCAAACAAGCGCAGGTCCCACCCTTTGTGCAATTACACCCCTGTTTGCCTGAGGTGGTGTGTTACAGCAAACACTGACTCCATCACCTCGGGCTGCTCACCGAGGGTCACAACTAGTGAAAGCTCTGTCTTTTTTTCCCTTTTTTCATCCTGTGTTTTGAGTCTGTAGACTGTGTGACAAACGGAGCGCGTCAGGGGCACGTTGTGCTCCGTGTGCCAGGCAGGAGCAGCATTGTCAGCCCTGGGAACTCTGCAGCTGCCAGCTGCCCGCTGCCCAGCCCCACACCCCCAGCCTGCTGCCTCCCACCAGAGCCAGAAGTGTGTCCAGCAACTGCCCGTTCTCCCGGGCACCGCGTGTAACGCTGTGCTCCAACAGAGGCGTCCGTAGGTGGCAGCCCCGTTCCCAGCACAGCAGGAGGTGTGTGTGCTCCACCTGCCAGAGGCCTGGCTGAGTGCTGCAGGCTGGCCCATACCCTGCTGGGCGCCTTGACCTGACTGCCAGAGCTCTGAGGAGACGTGTATAGTACAGAGCATGACGTGAGTTAGAACAACTTCAGTCACTCCCACAAGTCACGTTCCACTTTTGCCCTTTTGTCTGCGTTTTCCTGCCTCGCAAGCCAGCCTTCTCAGAGCAGTGCTGAACTTTTTCCTGTCCCCATTAATGTGTGTATGTACACAAGTGGGTTTTTAAGATAAAAGGCTGTCGATAACGACGATAAAAATGACATCGTGACCGCCGTGCCCAGCAGTGCGGGCTGGAGATTGTTTCACACCAGGGCCTGAAGTAGCTGAACCCTGCTGCTAATTGATTAATGTCTGTTGCCATTGTCGGCAGCACCCTGTCCATTCAAAGACTGTGTTTTTCTTTGACCTAAATAAATGGTTCAGCGCGCTAATCCCAACAAAAGGGTCGCTTATGGCCCTAGACCCATTTATGGTGTTCAACTTGGTGAATTATCTATTGATTAGCCCTTTTGGTATATTGTTGGCTTTAAGATGAACAAAGCTGAGCTTCGGGCAGCGGGAGTTAATTCACAAGCCAGGTCACATACTCATAAGGTAGGAGTATGCCTTAGCCTGATGGGTGCCTGAACTGGAAAGCAGACCTCTGGGGCTGCCTGCCATCATCACGCTGCTGTAATCGATGGCTTGAAAGTGCACTTTGCTGTCTGCAGCCACAAGTTATTGGCTAGCTTTTTTCTGCTGGTGCACAGGTTTTGTGTTACTCGTGGAGCGGTCGGTATCGCTGTGTTCCTAGAAGGGTGCTTTGCTCTAGTTGTGACTTTGATACCATGTTTCATTGCAAATGTCATTTGCACCCTGACGTGGGCGGCTGTTAGTGGTGTTTCTGGACTGGAAAGCAAGTAAGTTTGCCAGGAGAGGAAAACTGGGGTCAGGCATGCTGCGGTGTTCTCTGGTGGCAGAACCAGTACAGTCCTCTCCTTGCCTCTTCACAGCGCATTACAGGATGGGCAGAGGCACATTTTGTATCAGATACACATCCAGATAATTCATAAAAATACCTCTTTATTCCAGTTACCAATTGAGAAATATGGGGGAGGACTCCCCTACTTCAAGCTGCAACTACCACTCGTGTATAAGAATGTATATGTTTCTGAGTCGTCTTTAAAAAATGTGACTTTTAGGTTTTTTTTCTTAATAGTGTTGCTGAAGTCTATATGGATTCGTAGAAAATGTTGTATATCTTTGAAGTTCCTCTGACATACCTTTGAAATGCGTTAGAAAATAAATGGAAGTAATAAAATGTCTGAATAGAGTCACAGAAGTCCAGCTGTCGAGAGGCTCTTAGCTGCCTTCACGTATTCTGTATTCCAGTCACTCAGTAATAGACCATTTTTCTAGTAGTACAGTGTTGGTTTTTATCCCTGACTGCGGAAGAAATGAAAAGCATTTGTTCACTGAAAGTCTTATTGTTGGTTGATAGCCCCTACAACTGCTCCTTTTTAGGAGGAGGAAATTTGGAAATGGATACATACTGAAGCTAATAAGCGTACTTTGTTTTGACAGTGTTAATGAGTAAGAGCAGTAAGTTATGCTTCTTTTATGGAAGTATTTAATCACATGGTTATGGTCTGTAGAATGTTTACACTGGAAGTACTTCTTAATCTTTTGTCATTTATTTTTAATTATAGCGTATACAAACTGGTATCTTAAAAGCATTTAATAATCCAACAACTAAGACAGCAGATGAAGAAACGAGAAGAAAAGTCAAAGGTATGAAACACTTTATTGAATCACTTTTGAAATGCAGAAGCATTAAAATACCATTTTTTTCAAAACTGACTACAGCAAACAGCAATCTCAAAGTACTGTAGTGTTAAAACGTTTTATTACTATTAATCTAGTGCCACCTAGTGCTTATCTGAAGCATAGAGCACTTAGTGCAGACTATAGCCAGAATCAGTTTTCACTGTATCAGTAATGCCTTCTGTAGTGATGTATAGAGTGTAATTTTGTTTCTTTACGTAGTCTGCTGTTTGTTTGTTACATAGGCACAGTTACTGTATCACTCAGACCACTTTCCATAAGCAAAAGTAATTTCTGTCTGGTGGCTGATACTGTGTGCGCTTGAAAAATGATTACAAAGCCAACATGGGAAGCTCTTTCAAAAGAATGCTTGGTACTTGTAAACAACAGGTTGAAAATTATTTTTCTTTTGTGTGTAAGTGAAAAAAAAAATCTTTTTTTTTAATAATTTTTGCTTTAATTAAAGTCTATGTAACAATGAAGCTCTTTTGAATGTCGACCTTCCCAAATCTGCAAGTTAAGACATAGAACTGACTTTTTTCTTTTTTCTGGTTTTTGTTGGCTTTTTTTTGTTTGTTTGTTTTGAGTTTTCTAGTTTTTGAAGGCAGTTTAGAAAAAAACTGACAGCCTGTCTGCTACTCTAGTGTCTATATCAAGGCAATACAATACTATGTATATACTTTATTAAATGAAAACTGAGATTAAAGGCTTTTTCTTGGGAGATACTGTATGATTATTTTGTTATAGCAGGTGGGGGTAGGAAATATGAAGGGAACTGATCACTGACTAATGGAGATGATTTTAAAGACTGAAATACAGTGTATGATGTATAAGTTACTGTGTTGTGTTTAAAAACTGTTGAATATGTTTAAAAACTGTGCTTTCAAAATGAATCTTCGAATTTTGTTGTACTTATAGTGTGGCATTGGTTCTGTTATTTTTCACATTTAAAAAAAGGCAATGTTTTTTCAGCATATGGAAGAGAGGGTGTGAAGATGAACTTCATAGATAGGATCTTTGTTGGTGAATTGACTAGCACTGTCATGTGTGAGGAATGTGAAAATGTAGGTATTTTGGAATTTGGTTTGATGTGGAATAGATCACATACTGGTTTGATTACATTGTCTTGAAAGTATAAAATTGTATTGCCAATTTTATACTTGCTTGTTTGTCTGTAAAAGCAAGACTATTGACAGTTTCTCATTTGAAATAACTTACTTACGCTTCCCTAAAGCATTATCCTCTGCGAACCTAAGAAGAGGGGTCATTTGAATTCCAAATGGTCTCAAATACTGGGCTTTGTTTTGCATCTCATTTAAGGCTGGAGGTTCCAAATTCTCTAATTACCTGTGTTACACTACAATTTTTATTTGATACTCCTAAAATGCTTACCTGTCTTAAACTGTAAACCCTCCTGCCTAGTCTTCTGGGATATACCTGAAAATTGGGAATTCCCTAATTTGAATGAGTGGGGAAATGCTAAAATTAATTTCTTTAAGTGTTTTTTAGAATAAACGTAATATCTCTAATGAACAGCATATTCCTTTCATAATTAATATTACTGACATTTCATCATAAATGCTTTCCATTATCCTTTTAATTTTCTTTAACTTTGGCAAAGAAAAATCTTACTTGCATGTCTTTTTAAACCTCAGTATTACATTTGTGTTTGGTTTGGTTTAAAGCATTATATTTAATATTATAGAGATTAAGTAAATCAATCAGTCTGAATACTTGAGCACAGTTCTGCAGTGCCAGGTAAACTTCCCTGTGTGTGATGTGCAGATTAAACTTCAGTGTGCTACTAGTATCAATGAAGAACTTCAGCTGTGTACCAAATAGGCATTGTCTTGTGTTTTGTGTGTACCATTTATTTTTGTTGGATTCTTATGTTCTGCCTGCACAGGATTCAGGGCTTTGCTAGTGGTAGCCATATGAGGACAATCATAGCTGTCACTTTACTTTGCTTGCATTGGCAAAGATCTTTCTGACTAGTGTTTGTTCCTGCAAAGTTAGTCTCTAGAGGAAGCCCAGATTTAATATTGCTCTTCAGTCATCAAGTCAACGTACTTAAAATAGTTCTAACCTAATTTATTGTTTTACTGGAACTTAAACCATGCCGAGTCCCTCACACAACAGATAAATATAAGCTTTTTGTTAAGAGGAGCCTCTGGTCCTTATGTCACAGATGGAAGATAGGGTCATAAACATCAGAGAAGGGCAACAGTGACAGTAATTGAAGGTATGACTGTGTTCAGTAATCATGTGCACAATGTGGTGTTCTCTTTAAAGGCTTTGCTTTCAGTCTTTCCTGAGGTAAGAGAAATCAGTTTTGGTAGGAATTTGAGAGTGACAAGAGAAGAAGGTTAAGAAACAGGCTTGGAGTAAACGTTGTGTTCTATGACTCATAAAGTCATATTTCCAGTGTCAGCTTAGAATTGATGTGGTTTGTAGAAGGAAAAATAATACTGCAGAGCAGATAATAACATATTTTACTGAAAATAATAGCACCACTTTTTCCCTTTAATTGGCTTTATTTTAATAATTCCTAGTGTACGTTACAACATGAACATTTCTATTAAAACTTTGGCTGCAGCCAACAAGCCTTATCTTCCCTGTGAATGCCAGGTCCAAACTTGCCATCTAACTGCCATTAACCAGTTCTTGCTGCTCAACAATATACAAGATCAGTGCCTGCACAGAAATGTCCAGGTTCAGGAAATGCTTAAAATTTAGGTTACTTCAGAATTCTACTGTATTTGCTGTTTCTGCTGTCCAAAAAGTTGTGGTCCATCTAGAAGACCCATTTGAGCTGAAAATCTGTCCGGAGCCCAGAGAAACTGAGCACCACAGTGCTTCCAGGTCTGGCTTCTGCCTGGAAGAATGGCCTCGCCTTTGTGTCTGTGTGCTGGGATTCCATGCAGGGTTAGAAAGAAAATGAGAACATCTTAAAATTCTAGAAGATAGAAAAAAGCCTGTGGGAAGTTCTTCATTGTAGTTTGATACATCTCGTAACTGATTAGCTTGTTGTGTAGTTTCTGATAACAGTTTGGTTTAATGAAAAGGAGATAAGCGCTGAAGCTGTGCAGAGCTCTTTGCACTCAATATACTTTTTCTCTTTTTCTTAAAGATTTCAACAGTAAAAGAACCTTTCATTGATCTTTCACTTCCTATAATAGAAGAGAGGGTAAGATAAAGAATGCATAATAACTGTTGTTTCCACTGGATTGCTTTATGAAGATGTTTCTGTATGTATATGTGCAGTCTTTATTTCAGTCCTAGAAATGGACGTTTGTCTATAAACAGATGAATGCATACTGTGCTCGTTGTATGATTTTTATATACTTATTTATATAGACAGAGAAAAAAAATCTTTTTTTTATTAGACAAAACTTTGAATGAAAATGTTATTTACAGTATGTATAGATCTGAGATTAGTTTAGTAGTACTTCCAGCATATAGATTGATTGTAAAATGCTTTAGAAAGGTCCAGCTTACTGGTTTGCAACTAAGGAGCTGAGGCCCTAGGTTGAAATGCACCTGAGGTATGAGTGAGGGTGAAAATGGATAAACTTTGAAAATATTTGTTCTGGTGCTTTGTCATAAATTATTTACAGAATGTCTTTGTTAGCTGCAGAGGGGCTGTATTCACTTTGGCACACATACTTTGATTTTTGTGGGACTTAGAATTTTTATCTGGGAGTAGGAGGATGGATTGGGAGTGGTTCTTCCCCGTCCCTTTGTATGTTCACATACATTTAAGGAAGAGTATTTAATGTAATATTTAGTCCTTCCTTCATATAAAGTGTGTTTGCTTCCAGACACCAGTTTGGTTCGTAACAACGTAGGTTACTGTTTTCTAATGTATAGAAAGCAAACCCACCTACATTAATCTCTTCTGTGTGTTGTAAAGGAATGAAAAGTAGGCATATCTCCTTTCCTAAATTCCTGCCTAATTTCGTAGGTTGCAAAACCCGTGCCTTTGGGAAGAACAAATAAAAGTAAAAGTGTGCATGAAGCAGATCTCGGACAGTATACCTGTTCTTCCATCAGTACACTGAGTAATCAGCCCAAAATTGTCAAGAAGCACACTTCAACAAAAGATAAGGTAAGAAGTTAAATATTCTAAGTAGCCAGCCATTCTGAGTCTGCTCTGAAGTTTCTAGGGCAACAGGAGAAGGAATATTGGTACCTGCAAATGTTTGTTTATCTAAATATATATATGTAGTTGACATAGATTAGTTTAGAAATATTTAGATATTTATTAGAAATGTGAGATGTTATAGTATTGTGGACCGTTAGATTTTCAATTATGGTGCAGTGTTTGTAAGAAAAAAGATCTGCACGTTAGTTTCAGCTGATGTTGGTTTAGATTTTCTTTCCAGCTTTCCTTTTATTGTCCTTGTTTGTCTCTGGCTGCAACCCCGTGAATTGTAACGCTAGCTAAGAGGGCAGGCAGGTCTGTGCTGGAGCCATCTGAGGGGTTATCTGGCAACAGGAGCAACAAAAATAGTACCAGCACCAGAGATTCTTGGAGGCTGAGAGTGGGATTTCCATGGAGCACTTGGCCTTCAGTAACCCAAGGGGTTCAGTTCAGCCTCTCAGTACAGTCCTTCCTGTACTCAGCAAAAGGGTCCTGTGAATACACTCGCTGAACAGAACTGTGTAGTTTATGGATTAATCTGCAATAAGTATTGTGCACTTGCATTGTTAATGAAAGGGGGGAGGGCTCTCAGTGTTTATTAATTCTATTTATTTATTTATTTTAAAATAAGCCTTACATTCCATATAGGATTTTGGACAAATAGAATCTGTACTAGAAGAGACACGGAAAATTCCGAAATAGAATGAATAATAAAGTTAGTGCTGCTGCATATAGATGTGATTACTGGATGGTTTTCAAAATTTGTCCTCATTTGAACTTTACTCTTTTTTTTGCTAAACATTGCTACTTGTTTTTAAGTTTAAGGACTTGAATTATGAAGTAGAGTGTTCAGTGTGACTTTTAGCCCTACTTGGGGAAATATTTAAAAATACTATTTGCCTTTTACATTGACTTCATTTGGACTTAATTTTAAGCTTTATGGGTGAATTAAAATGTTGAAGATTCCTTGTGAATATATTTAAGGAATAGTCCTAAGATCTTATAAGGCTTCAAGTTAGGCACTTAACTGTGATGCCTAATATGTGATGCCTACCCGTGACTCAGAGTGGGATTTGAAACTTCAAGATTTACCTATATAGCTAACAAAGATGGTCCAGAAGTCCTCCCTAGTAAATTGGAATATACCTGGCAACAGTTTTAAACTGAGAGTTTAGATTGGATATAAGGAAGAAAGTTTTCACTCAGAAGGTGGTGATGGACTGACACAGGCTGCCCAGAGGAGCTGTGGGTGCCCCGATACCTGGAGGCATTCAGGGCAAGGCTGGATGGGGCCCTGGGCATCCTGATGGTGGTGGTGTCCCTGACCATGGCAGGGGATTGAAAATTGATGATCTTTAAGATTCCTTCCAACCCGAATGGTTCTGTGATTCAGTGATTCTAAAGATAGTAAGAAATCCTAAACAGAAAGTCGTGTCTATAATTATATCCTTACTGCTACTTAGGCACATGGTCACGTGTGCAGAAGTTATTTCTGTCCACTTAGCTTCCCTGTTATGGAAGCAAACCATGAAATTTACTTTCTGTAGTTTGTTCTGTCTAGGCAATGGAAGGAAAAATGCTCATTTCTTCAGGAAACAAGCCAAACGACGGAAAGAACTGTGAATAATTTAAGATTATGGCAGCTTAAAGTACTTTTTAGCCTATAGGGTGTTTTTTTTTTTGTTTGTTTGTTTGTTTTTTTTTACAGCAAAGCTTTTTGTTCTTACAGTGCATCATGATAAAAAAAAAAATCTACTTCAGACAAAGCAAAACGTACACATTGCTAGTGATTATTTATTTAATTCCAAGACAGGTGTCTGCAAGGTGAAATGAATTATTTTCTGTTGGTTCTCATCAGTAAGCCCTCTAGCAGAATGCCGGCTTAAACTTGAGAACCTTTTAGAAGCTTAAGTTAGATTAAAGGAATGCCAGTTTGCATGTGCCATCCACAGCTGTCACGCAGTGATGGTGGGTGGTACTGATTTCACAGTAAGTTCAGTGGTCATAGTTGACCACTATGGAGATTTCTAATCCTACCTAGTTTAAACAGATCTTAAGGAGATCAAGTCACTTAAGCATATGAAAGATGGAGAAGATAAAAGTTCTAGGTTTCATTTGCTTTGAATTTCTGTTTTCTGTTTCTCCTGTACACAACTAAAATGCCATAATTTACAGAATCAGTTGAACCAGGAGAGAAGGCTTGCCAGAAAAGCTTCCTCTAACGAAGAAGAAAGAAGCCCTGTTATCATGCAGGAAAGAACCAAAAAGCTAGAGCTGGCAGATAGCTCTGGCATGCTGTACTCCAAAGACACAACTGTGGAATCTGCCATGAATGGAAGCCAGACAGAGGGCAGCGAGAAAGAAGCCAGCCGCTCTGAAAGCAGCTTTGATGCAGACAGTGAAGCCTCTGAAAGTGAAAGTGCTTCTAAGCAAACAGCTTTTAGCTCATGCAGCAACACGTCTGCTTTGAACGTCAGCCACATGGGTGCTAAAATGCCCCACACCAAACCAAGTGACACCAACGATGAGAAGATTTCCAGTGCCATATCCAAACTCAGCTTCTGTGATACTATAAACGAAGATGAAAAGTCAAGCTGTGGTGATCCAGGCTTACCAAATAATTCCGTGTTCTCAGTAGACAAGTCCTCTTTGTCCCAAAACCCTCAGAACGCTTTTCAGACGCTTTCCCAGAGCTATATAACTAGCTCCAAGGAATGTTCTGTCCAGTCCTGCCTTTACCAGTTTACCTCTGTAGAGCTGTTAATGGGGAACAACAAGCTTTTATGTGAGAGCTGCACAGAAAGGAAACAGAAGTATCAGAAGAAATCCAACTCCTCAGGTAACGTGCTAGCATTTGGGCACTTCACAACCAGGTTGGATGTGGCCCTGGGTACCCTGGTCTAGTACCAGAGCTGGAGGTTGGTGGCCCTGCCTGTGGAGAGGGGTTGGAACTTGATGATCCTTGGTGTCCCTTCCAACCCAAGCCATTCTATGATTCTGTGATTCACTATACAAGATTTCCTGTCAAAACCCGTGCGACTACTGATACTTCATTTCTCCAGCATGGTCTTCCCCTTGTGGTTAAACAGAAAATGTGAATATTAGAACATAACTGTAGATGTCATTTAGAATTTATTCTGCAGTTGAAATATTTTACTTTAAGCATGTTAATTGATCTTTTCAGAGGAAAAGAAAATGTGGTGGTGTCATATTTTCTTCTTAATCTGTAGCTAACAGCAGAGCTACTTTTTGTAAGAGCCCCCCATTCGGTTCTAAGTGCACCATAGGCCATGGTTGCCAATCCTGTGTGCTCAGGCTACCAGGTTAGGAAGCATCCTGAAATGGATCTCCTCCCTCCAGACCTTTCTCAAAGATAAGCTCGAAGTATATGCTTTCCGTGACGAATGGAGGAGTAATCTCTAGGTTAGTGGCTAAGACACTGGCATGGATGAAGAGACCTGCACTTTATTCTCCCAGTGATTGTTCATTTCAGGTGAAATGATTTCCACAGGAAAGTTGGGATATTTTGGCAGCAGGTGCTGTATCTCAGCATGCCCGCTGACCTAGGCACTAAACGTGCTTTTGGTTTTCGGGCTGTTCTGTGTCAGGCAGATTAAAGCAGTACTCAGAGTTGGTAAGTAACTATATTGAAAACAAAAAGAATAAGAAGGTATTTTTCTGTTATTCTACAAAATTTTCTCAGGAAAACATGTATGTGTACAAAGTCATTGCAATGTAGATCTGTTCTGTCAGAAATTTAAAAGAAAACAACATGTAAGTTCTGTGTGCTTGTCCTCACTTCACAAATTATTGTGATATTTATAAATACAGAAAAGAAAATGGAAGGTGTCTACACGAACGCTCGAAAACAGCTACTGATTTCTTCAGTTCCTGCTATTCTTATTCTCCACCTGAAAAGATTCCACCAGGTAAAATGCCCCGAACCTCTTGTATTCCTCTGCCATTCTGCTGGATGAGCAACTGTTGAAGTGTCATTGTGCATGCTAATGTTTGCTTTTTTCGTGAAGGACTATTCTGAAACATGCTTGTGGTTTTTTGAATCTCTGCTACCTTCAGAGCGCATTCGGCTATTCAGATGTATCCAGGGAAACCTTTCATGTGTCTGTCATACTTGTGTGCAGCATGCAGTGTATTAGTGACATAATGGAGAGTGTTTCAGTAGGTTACAATCTGATTCGTGGTTTGGTTTACTTTAATAACATAATAATACTTACCAGATTTAAAAAGCTCCCTAGTCAAAGTATATATCATACTGTCTTTTTTTTTCTTTCTTTCTTTCTTTAAGGCTGGTTTGAGTCTAAGGAAAGTAAATAGGCATGTGGATTTCCCTCTGATTTTGGACCTAGCACCATTTTGTTCTGCTTCTTGTAAGGTATACATTTCAATCTCTATTTTTATTGCACTTGTGTTGTTAACAGAATGAATAATGCCCAACAGTATTGTAGCCAAGATATTTTACAGGTGGTACAGTTAGAAAGATTATCGCGACGGAAGGAGATGATCAAAATAAAGGAAAATGCTTGCCCATATCCTAGGCTCACTGTAACAAACTTCAAAGGAGCAGACTCCAGAAAGAGATCCTTCCCCAGTGGTGGTCAGCCCTTAAATGGGGTCTGGGAGAGGTGGATTCAGACTCTGCCCATTCCGGTCACACAGGTGCATTGCCTTCACCTGCGCTCCTGTGGCTCAGTGCTCAGGCTGTGATTCAACAGTTCCCGTACAGTATTTTTAACAGTTGCTGTTTTCCTGAACACAAGTTAATTGGATTGATGACAATGAAGATGATGATTATTCCTTCCTTTCCCATAGAAATTTCAGACAGTGTTATACTCAGAACGTTAGCTGACTGAAATTCCTTTCATATCAATGAATGGTATGAATGTTAACTAATGCCACTTAAGCTGTGCTGCCCTGATGGTTTTTGTGTGTCTAACAGCATTTAGGACAGATACTGCTGCTTCCATGGTAACTGAATTCTGTTAACAGACTGTTGATTATTTTTAATGGATGTGTTTCACCACTGGAAATGCTGTAAATGTCTGTCTTGTTTTTATGTATTTATTTTTAAAGTAATACTGTTGAAAGGTAATTAAGGGTCTGAAATTTACTGTGAAATAATCCATCTTTGTTTTCTGTGTTTCTGGGAATATAGAATGTTACAGATGGAGCAAGAGTGCTGTACAGCCTTTATGGAATAGTGGAGCACAGTGGATCAATGAGAGGTGGTCATTATGCGGCTTACGTGAAAGTCAGGACGCCCTCCAGGAAATTACTGGAGCATATTTCCACCACTAAAAGTGTTCTAGGTATGTACAACAGAACTTCCTTCCTCTATGAGTGAAGCCAAAACCATCCACTGGCTGCAGCTTGTTTTCATTAAGGAGATTTTGAACTGTTTTAGCTCAGAATGTTATTTTTAGGCCCCCCCAAATAATACTATTTTATCCATTACACGCAATGCATGACCTGCTTCTACATTAAACCCACATACAGCCGAGTAAACAGAATTTTGGTTCAGTTATTAAACAGAGAATTGTTGGGAAACGCTTCTCTTTTTCCTAGTCAAAAGTAGTACATTCGGAGCAATAGGAGAGCCTTCTAAATTGTAAATATTTGGTAGATTTGGTATTTCAAAATATCCAAGTGTAAGAGCCGAATCCACAGCAGTTTATTTTTTTTTATATATAATTTTTTACCCATCTCACCCATTTGTTAAGAATTGGTATTTTTTAATGCTTAAAAATCTGCAATACTCTGATTAAATGTGAGCAGCAAGAAACGTTTTCTTGCAGGGCCTCTTGTGCTATTTTGAGAAGAGCATGCCAGTTCTTCTTAACGCTTTGGTCATGCAGAGTGAAATAAGATTCTCGGATAGAACCTGTTAGTGAATGATTTGCAGAAGCAGTGTTGTCAGAGTATGTTAAATGTATTTACTGTTTCTTTTCATGAGGGAGCAAGAACCAAGCACACGCTTTTTCTGTCCTGGGTATTATCATTTGCCTTAGAAGCTCATTTCCCAGAAGGACAAAATTTTTAGATGATTTTTGGATCACGTCTCCCTCAGTCTGAGGCTTCCCATGCAGTAATTACTAGAACTGATTACGTATTTTTTGTGTTACTAGTTTCACACTGGTCAGCTTTTGAAATGTTATATTTATTGCTTTCTGAAATGTCCATTGTATTCATTTGATGATGCTGTGAAATACAACAAATATGACTTCCTTTGGTGTTGTGTTTCAGGTTTAAAAGAAGCTGTGGGAGCACCAGCAGGACAGTGGGTGTACGTTAGCGATGCTCATGTTCAGATGGTTCCAGAGTCACGAGTACTAAATGCACAAGCATATCTGCTTTTCTATGAAAGATTACTGATGTAATTATCAATAGTTTAAAAAGAAAAAAATACCTGTAGTGGTTATTTAGTTTCTCTTATGTAAAGCTGCAGTAGTAAGAGTACCTGTAAATATTGTGCCTTTATCTTGCTGAGGATTTATCCTGTGTTGACTCTGAAATTCAGTCAAGCTATTCTAAATATCTGAATGGTTCCTTTAGAATATGCACTTTGCCACACATTTTAATTTTGCATTTAGAATGTAAGATGACGTTCCGTCCTTGTGAGGTTAGTGGAAACTTTTGTTCTTGATTTTAATGAAGATAAGCTTTCACCCACAGTTCTAGAACAGGTGAGAATAAAAATGCTGATAGCGTTAAGTGCCTGGATTTGCTGCTGTACAGTAACAGTATAAAGTACTTGAACTTCTTTGCAACTGAGTCTGGATCCTTCCCATCCCTGGGCTGGATGTCTGCTGTTAGGATTTCTGCAAACAAGTACATGTCGAAGCATGTAGGCTGCAGATGTAGTAATTGGAAAGCAGTGTTTCCAGAACAGAACAATAGAAGTGTCTGGGTAATGCTGCAGTGCACTTTCCCAATGTGTTGTTGGAAATAGGTTGGGAAAGTATTAAAATATTGCTTCTACAGTGTGACAGCGTCGATAGTTAACACCTGTTCAGCTGTGTCCAACAAGCGCTGGTATAGCCATGTACTTCTGTTTTAATGTAAATATATACTGTGGCGTGCATGTATATATTCTCTGACATGTATTTATATATATATGCACGCCATAAATCCGTCAATATATATTGTCGTTTTACCTGTTTGGATAGGAAAGAGAACTGCAAACACTTCTGTACTTTGTGAATTTTCCAGTTGATGATTGTGACACATGTACAGCGTATGACGAGCTTGCGTATGAACATGTATGGGGTTAAAGTGTAACTGGGTAATTCTGTTATTTTTGGTTCCAAACGTTAATTTGTTTATCTGTTCCTGAATACTTTTCTCATGGGAGTAATAAACTATAAATTATTTTTGCACTGTGTGTGTGAGTTGGACAGTAAATGATGGCTCATACCTTCTGATGCATCCCTGGAGGGCCGCAGGTTTCCTAGTTGCACAACTTGCCACTGTAGCCTGGCTCCTGTCCCTTATTTTGACTGCCCAGTCTGTGGTGTTACCTCTTCAAGTAATTTCCATCCCAGCTAGATACAATCTAAGGTCAAAATCTGATGATGATTTTGAAACTGTGTAATTATTTTTAATAAGCAGTTACTTAAATACGAGTTGCTTTTGTAACTGTTCCATACCTGGTTGAGCTTGCTCCTCCGTTGAGAAAAAACTGCGTTTATTTCCACTTACTGCTTTCATCTATAGAAATGTTTTGCTGTGAAAAAGCTTGCTGTTGCTTTTACCATCTCCGTTATGTTTTATCACACTTGCATATCTTTTTACATCAACTAGAGACTAAATTTCACTTCTGTGACTCAGTCTTACTTAGGGACCTCAGATGGGAGTATATTTGACCTATCTTAAAGCAGGGATTTAGTAGACGAGGCCCTGAACTTTGTGCTCTTGCTGACTTCTGAAAATGGAGAATTACTGAACTTAAATATGTACCCATAGTAAAGTACTTTTTAGCCTAGAACTAATACCCTAGAGGGCAGAACTAGGAGAGAAGCAGATTGAGGTTTTCTTGGGCGGTATTTTCATTTTTAATGCTATTTTCAGGAAGCTCTCATTGCAGCAATCTTTGCCTTTAACCAAAGTGTTTTGCCCTTTGAACTGATGAATTCTTCCCAAGTGATCAGGATGCAAGGAAAGATGGTGACAGGATCATTTCCTCATTAACATCTGGAGAACATTTTCTTTCTGTTAGGATATCTTACAGAATGTGGTGGGAAAGAAAAAATCCAATGCCTTTCACCAAGATGGCCCTTGTTCTTGCTATTGGATGGGACTTTCTCAGCTGAAGTGACAAGCACTTCTAGCAACAACTCGACTCATTTCAGGGTCGAGAACAAATATAAAAATACTGTACAAGAAAACATTCTGAAAAATATATCAGTAGGTTTTAGAACGAACAACTCATGACTCAAGAGAGCAGAGTTCAGATTGAAGTCTCAATTGGAGTATCCTTCAAGACTTTATGTGCTGGAATTTGGCTGCATAGCAAATGATCACGCATAAATTTCCACACTGGAGACCTGTTACAGTTCTTTCTTAGGAACTGCAGAAGTTCAGAGCGCTCCTGGAAAATGGAGATAGACATCCTGTATTTATTAAAATGCTAAACATGGTTCTAGAGCCTATTTGCAAAGCCTAGGAAACAGCTTCCTGAAACCAACAGATGTGTGTGCACTACTGAAAAGCCATGCGTTTTCAGAATTTAACTATTTTTCCTTTTATGTAATCTCTTTTTGTTATGAGTCCAAAAAACCTTTTCAAGCTTCCACCATCTGCTCTTACTGGAGATGTGCCATACCATTTTTTTTTTTTCCAGAGCAGAAATTGCTTAGAAACTTCTTTTTGTCTCACCCTTCCCTTTGAACTGCTGCCTTCGTCAGCTTCATTTGTTCTTTATATTTTGGTGCCTCCATCATCACTGGTCTCTGTGCCAACGACTTTTCCTTCATCCATCCCTAAGCATAAAACAAGTGCTTCCTACTCATCACCTGGATTCCTTGAACTAGCAAAGCTCTTATTGGAAGAGATACTCTTAACTGTGATCTTGCGTCTCCCTGCCACTCTACTGGCTCTATGAACAGGTGGCAGTGCAGTTATGTGTGATGACTCCCAAGCAGCTGACCACTCACGTAACGCTGCCTTCAAACCACTGAGGAAGAAAGCAAAGTAAGTAACTGCCCACCCTTCAGTAAGGAAACTTAATATATGAGGGATGTGTGAGCTGCATTTGGAGCACCTCGCAGAATCACAGAACTGCAGGGGTTGGAAGAGACCTCCAGAGATCATCGAGTCCAACCCCCTGCCAAAGCAGCTCTCTAGACCAGGTTATGCTCAAATTTTAGCTCACTTTCAGTGTGGGCAGAGCGGGAATGAAAAACTTTTGATGCGAGTTGTTCCCAAGCCACGCTGCAATGGCAACAAAAGAGAAAAACAGAGGATGTGACCGTGTCTTCTGCTGCAGTGCAAGGTCAAAAGCTCTTTAACCTGTCGGGTTCAGCACAGGGGCTGCTTGTCCTTGCTGGGGCAGTTAGTCAGCAGGCAGCTTAGTGGAAAGTGATTTTAACCAGTAATTTTAACCGAACCGTGAGTTGATTTCTTACAATGAATATCTCCAGGCAATCAGTACCAAGTGCTGTTAAGGTGTAAAAAAAAAAAACACGGGTTGCATTCTGTGCACCAATTCCAGCGGGTGTACCTCTCAGTGGGGCAGAAACCAAGGTGCTCAAGCAATGTGCCCCGTGTGCTTACACGGCTGCAGACAGGTTTCCTGACCTGTCCTGTCCTGTGTGCCGCCCTTCTGGGCACTCATCGATACACACGCTCTCTTCGGCTCTATATTTATACCGCGTTTGGATAAAGATGGCAAAAAGCGTGGGGGAAGAGGATTACGCTAACCTATCTACTACACCGATGCGAGTACAGGGTGCCCTACGCGTGCACGGAGGGGGCCCGGCCGCCTTCGCCTTCAGGACGGCCGCCGGGTCCCGCGGATCCCACAGGGCTGTCCCGCTGTGCCGCCCCGCCCCCGCCGCGGCTGCCACGGAGAACGCGGGGCGGCGGGAAGCGGCGCGCCGCCCTCGCTAAAGATGGCGGCGGCGCGGCGTCACCTGAGGCGCGCCGCCCGTCCGCCCTCAGCAAAGATGGCGTCGAGCGGCGCTCTCGGGCGCCAGGCGCGGGTCAGCGTCGTGACGCGTTCTGCTTCCGGGGCAGCAAAAGCGGGCGCCATATTGTCTTGTCCGTGAAGACGAGAAGCGAAAAGAGGGGAGAAAGCGGCGGCGGCGGTCACGGCAGCGCCTGCGGCGGGAGGCGGGGGAGCGCGTAAGTAGCGGGGTGGGCAGCGCTGCCCGCGCTCCGGGGCCGGCGGGTGCCGCAGCGACCCCACCTCCTGCCCGGGCCGCGCCGCACCGAGCGCGGGGTGCGGGAGGGCGCCGAGCGCCGCGCCCGGAGCTCCCCCCGCTCTGAGGGGCCGCCGCCCCGCGTCGCTTCCGAGCGGAACCCGCCCGCGGAGCCGAGCCCCTCACCCCGCGCCCTCCCCCGCCGCCCGGGCGGCCTCCGCGCATGCGCGGGGGTGGGGGTGGGGGAGTGGGGCCGAGGGGCGGCCGCCGCCGGGGAGCCCGGTTACCCCGTACCGCGCATGCGCCGCCGCCCCGGAGGGTCCCGCGGGCGTCCGGGCTCTGAGCGAGGGGCGGCCGCCTCCCGCGCTGCTCTAACAGCCGCGCGTGTACGTGGCCGCGTGTGAGCGGCGTGGGTAGCGAGCTGAGCGCCCGCTGCGCTCCTCCTGTGCTGCCACCACACCTCTGCTGCTGTTGTCTCTCACTGTGTGTGTATCTTTGAGGGAGATGTCCCCGCGCTCTGGGCTTCACAGAGCTTCACGGTCCGCACAGCTTGCCACGTCACCCGCATGCGAGGGGAGACATAACTGCGTTTGGCTGGCAGTGCGGCACGGCACTGTGCAGGGGTAGCACGGCTGCGGCGGTCCCCTCCCTGCTCCTCGTGTCAGAGGTGTGTGGTGGACAGAAGCACGTCCCTGGTAACCGTAATAGTGGCAGCGTGTCTGTGAGCAGGGCGTATTGGGTGTCAGTGCTTCCACCACCAACTGACGTGTTTCCTTGTGTGATAGCTGCAGTTATAATTTGGGATAAAATCTGCGAGCAGCAGGGAGTAGCTGCTTACGTGCTTAGCTCGTGATTTTGTTCATCAGTTGTCGGTGCTATTTTTATCCAGAGTGTACTTAAAGGAGGAAGCTGCAAGTGGACTGTTTTCTTCAGGAAAAAAAAAACAAAAAACTGCTGTTGCGTGAAGACCTGAAAGTGTAGCATCAGGACTTCTCGTGCAGTACGTGCAACAAATAAGCAGACTTTTTTCCAGTCTGAGCAGAGTTAGGACTGGTTGAGTTGCTTTGGTGTTTCTGTAGCAGTGTTTTAGCAGTGGTTCTTGTGCTTGTGGTAATCAAGCACGTGTTTGTCCTTGCGTCTTCGAAATGCAGAACGTAAGTAAATGACACCTGAGCTGTCGATGTCTGGTCCTTTTGCTTGTTTAAAGGGGTTGGCTTCAGCTCAGTGGTTATGTCGATTTAAGTTTAAAATAACAGCTTGGAAGCTGCACTGCTTGAATGACTCACTGTAGAAGTTCTTGTAGTACTTTTTGTTTTATTTGGCCTTTGTTCAACTTACTTCATTTTAGCGGTGCTATAAGCGTTAGTCAGTTATGCCAGAGACAGATCTCCAGGTCTTCTGAGACTTCTCAGTTTCCTTTTAGGTCCCTCTCCGGAGCCTAAGGCTGTATGGGAGATGAATATGCGGAATATAGATTTTTTTCTCCTTTTAACCTAGGTGTGTGACTGATGATTTAAATATCAAAAAGGGCACGTCGTCTTTCAGCTCTGCATTCAGAGACTGTATAGGGTGAGGGTTCTCAAGCAGGCAGTGTGGCCTGTGGTTTCAGCTCCTCTGCCTGTTTAGGAAATGCGTGCTTCCAGGCTAAAATGCAGTGCCAGCTCTGAAGGCCTGTAGGACCGGGTCTGTAGTCACCAAAGGAAGTTCTGCAGCTACGTATTAGAGCTTGTCAGCCATCGTGTATGGACCTGTCGTTCAGGGATGATGAGTAGCATTATCAGAAAGGTGATGCAGCAGCCTCTCTTGTGTGTCAGAATGCACTTGATTGTTGGGTATGCTTCCGTAGGCCCCGGAGTCACCTGCGTGCCACTTCACCTTCTGGATGTGTGGTCAGATGGTGTCTGGTGTATGAATTCCTAACCTTGAGCTCTTCAACTCATAAAACAGCGTGAGTTGCCTGCTACTTTTCTTTTTAAAGTCGTTCTGTGTGATTTGGATGTTGTGTAATATTCGTGTGGAAGATAATGGTGAGAGCTGCTGAGAAGAGGCAGCAAAGAGCCTACGTGTGCTCTCTGTGTGCCTCGCACCCCGACACTGCTCCACTCTACTGAGCGGTGCAAGCAGGGGTCACTGTGCACGAATGTGCTACAGCTGTCAGTTCTGGGTGACAGATTTTATGCAACTTCTGAGGCAGAGAGTTGTCTGAGGCGTCTGAGTGAGTTTCAGTTTTCTTGGTTGTTCTGATTAAGAAAAATAACAGCAGCAAAAAAAAGGCCTAATCTTTGGCATCCCGTGGCAATTGCCTGGAATGCCTCTGGGGCCTCCAGCAAGCGCTGTGTCACTGGGAAACCATGCTGCACTGGACACCGGATAATTCCCATTGGTATGAAGGTCTCTGGCTTGCTAAAATGTATCCGTGTTTTGTGGGGAGTACTGGGGAGGAGTCTACCAGAGTTAGAAGTGAGCATGAGAGTTATTGCTCAGGGCTCTGATTGCTGGTAAGTATCTGTGTTTGTGTCCAAACACACCACGCAAACTGAAGAATGAACGTTGTACAGTTGAGTCAGAAAATACCTTACTTTAGTGGACAAATGAGCAGGCTGAAGAAGATGCCATTTGTCTTAAAAGAGCAGGTTGCCTTGCAGGTACTGCTAAAATTCACATCATGGTGGAAGAGAGCACTTGAAAGATACCCTTTAAAATATCTGTCTTAACACAGCTTTTTCCGTCGAGTAAAATACAAAAGTGCAATAGAGAATTTGGCAGCAGCCTGAAATTGTTTGGGGGGCTGCTGGCCCTTGGAGGTCACTGCCTGCTAGGGATCAAGGTAAGTCCTAGGGGTACCACTCTGCCAGCTTTTCCTGCTGGAAGAGAAGCTTTCACCAGCAGTCCTTAGAGGTGGCACACTTTAGTAGTAAAACATCAGTGGATTCAGCCTGGGTAAAGTTTCAGCCTTAGAATGATTTTTCTAAACATGCAGCGGGATGCATTTTGGACTGTGTCCGCTCTTAAAGGCGTTATCAAAATGTTGAGAAAACGTATTGATGTTCCTTATCTTCTCAGTACACGTGATTGTAATCGAATGTGAGTTGACTGGGGATGACTCTGTCGTGTGATTGTGGTTCTGTATAAAGCAAAAAAGAATCCTGAATTGGCTTCTGTTTCCTCCTTGGTAGTCGGATTCAGGTTCCTGTTGTGTGATCTGATGGCAGGGAACGGTTCTTGGAGCTTCAGTAAATGTTCTTTTGTTTATTTGTGTTTGCTGGGGTGAGAGGAAGCAGAAAGGCTGTATTCAATTTAATTGTAGGGTAAAACAGCTGACTGAGGGAATTTGAGTCCATCCTCAGAAAGGAGGACAGTGTGCACGTTTCCCTTTGCAGATAGGTGGCTGTGATATCGATCCGTTCTCTGAACGTGTTTCCTTTCCAAAACTTGTGCGTACCGTTGACGTTGGAACCGGAGTGCCTCAGTGACTTCTGATCTGCCCGTTTTTTAACTCATCTACCTATCATCTTCCCCATTTTCAGCAGAAAACAAGGCTTGTGTTTCACTGCAGTTTGGATGTTCTGCTGCGCTTTTGGTTTGGTATCATTAGTGGGAAATGGGCTCAGATCTGTCCATTGCTGTTAGGGGAAATCTTTCAGGCCGCACAGATTAGGGAATTGAAACCTGTTCCTGGTTTGTGAGGCAGCATTTTAAGTTAGCTTTGGCAGCGCACATTTTAAGTGGGTGGGAGAGGATGTTGATCCTCCTTTTTTTCATCCCTTCATTATTGCTGCTTGAGGTGTCTCATGAAAATGGTGCTTGATTCTTGACGCGTATATTTTGATGAATGGTTTAGGCTGTTGGAAGCCTTTAGGTTGTTGGCTTGTTGGAGGGGGAGACTGGTTCCCTTCTGCCTCGGTAATAGGGTTTGGTACCTTGCAGTGAATGTAAAATTACTGAGAACAGGTTGTGTTTTCATAGGGATGAGCTCATTTGGAAGTAGTTTGTGCTCTCTGCGATTTATGGCACTCATGTTTAAATGTCATTTTTGTGAACTCCAGCGTGTGGTTTTTCTTATTAAGAGAGGTTGTCTTAGTCTGGATAGCTAACGTCTTTATTTTTGACACCTTTAAAACCACGGCTAGCGAAGGAAAAGGTAAGAGTGATGTCTGAGGCAATACCGAGTCTCTCTGAAAGAAGTTGGAATGATACTCTTCACAGTAAGTATACGGGCAGCATACGGAGTAACACTGCTTCATAGCATCAGACGGTCTGCGTGCATGTAACTTCGTAGGTGTGTGCACCTGAGGTTTATTTCGTGTGGTGTTTGTGCTTTTGTGTGTGCGTGTACGCAGACGTATAAAGTGCCGCAATTGCCAGAGCGCTCGTGTAGTCCGCGGTGCTGGGGGCTAAATTTGGTCACGGATGCTTGCTTGAATGCCAGCATGTTTTACAGTTGCCCCAGTGTGAAGGCTGCCATTTCTGCAGGACAGCAGCGCAAGTGCAAATGCAGGACAGGATAGATAGGAAACTTCCAGGTACGGCTCACAAAATAAAATGAGCTGTTTAAAATGTGATTTTACAATCAGTCTGCTCTGGTTGACATCGCCTGAGTTAACCGAGTGCTGAAGTTGTTGCTGTCTGGGCATTCCATTTTTGCATCAAAATAGAAACGGACTCCAAACCTGCCCTGTGCTGTTGGTGTCTTGTTTTGCACTCCCCCTACCTGATTTCTCCCCCCCCAGCGTAGCAGCGATGGGCTGAAGTAATATCTCTGAGAGCTGAAGATGCTGGGCCACACTGTGGAGAGATGGAGAAGATGCTAACAGATAAAACCTGCAGCCAGCTCAAGTCATAGAAACGTTATAGGGATTGGAAGGGAACTCTGGAGGACGTGAAATCCGGTCTCCCCGCAAAAGCAGGTTCCCTTGGTGGGTCAGTAAGGTAGTTGCTGTGTTGGTGGCAGGTTATATACAGAGGAGGTTTGGAGGAATTTGTTTCCTTCCATCCTCTTCCACTCCTCGCTGGTATTTCAGATTGATGAGCTTAAAAGAAAAAAGAGAATACTAAACAGTCTCGTCTGTGCAGAGTTGATGAGGAACAGATAACTGGTGAGTGTTTGAAAAGGTTCTGATGTTTACTGCAAACTAGTTGTGTTAGCTGGAATACGTCAAAAATCTGCCATGTCTGAGATCTTAGGATAGAGATGCATAACCATTCTGTGAAAATAAATCCCATCTGTTCCCATAAAGCAAAAACTTTGTGGAGGTGTCTCCAATTCAGTTGGACTCGTAGAGATGCTCTTTATAATAGTATCGCTACTCTTCCAAAAGAGAAGTTAATATTTCTTTAGCAGTTTTGAAATTCAGTGTTTTTTTTTTCCTACAGTTCAATGTGAACCTATTTCTTCTTTTTTTTGATAAAATCAAAATTGTTGTTGAAACAGTGTAACCATCTAAATGTTGTACTTAATCCAGTTTAGTGAAACATCACCAACTTTGGTCTCCAGAGTGTTACATACTTAGGTAAAGAGGTGGTACTGAAATTATTAAATACCTTAGAATATATCATGTGTATTATTTATTTAATATGTTTATAATATTTATTATCGTGTGTAATACGTATTTTGTTACCAGTGTGATTTAACAGCTGGGCACAAACAGTAGAGGCCGTGGTGCTGTTCAGCTCTTTGAAGAGTAGTGGTTAGCTTGAGGCACAGTTGTTAGAACTTAGTTTTAGTAGGTAAACAAGTTTATCTTGGGGATGGAAACAATCTGGATTGTGGATGGGAAAATCAACTAAGAGGAAGAAGAAACTTTTTGTTTTTATTTATTCTGGGGTGACTTGCCTCACTTCAGGTGTGTGACTTTTCTTCTCTTCCATGCATAAAATGTCTGTCTGTGCATACTCCAAGAAGTACGTGTTGCAGGGCCAGCTGAGATGTAGCAGTGAGCAGCAGGGTGCTTCCCTTGTTGGCCACCTTTTTGCATTCAACTGGTGTGAGAAGGTAGGCGTGCTAGATATAGATCAAAATGTAACAAAACCAAAAATCCAAAGGGTTCTCACCTGTTCCAAGTTGGAATGTGAGAAACACATTGCTGAGAAGAATAAATAAATAAAAATTGTATATGGTAATATATATAAATATATATATATGTGATATAGTGAGGAAAAATATAGGGAATGCGATAGATGTGTTTTGCCTGGTGCTCTCCTGTTTCCGAGCTTGATCTGGTCTTGTTTAAATCCCCCCCAGAAAGCATTTGCTACCGGTTACTTTTCTGATCCATAGACAGAGTTCAAAACAGAGGTGACATACAGTTTTTCAGATTCAGTGGTAACACTTGACAGAAGTATGTAAAACATCCACCTGCTGCATTCATCTCAGCACGGCCCACCGTCCCACAGTTTTGCCTACAGCTTTTTTTTTTTGTTGTTGTGTGTTTTGGAAGCATGCCTCTCCCTGTGCAGTCACGCAGTTATTTATGTGAGTGCTTGACCGCCAAGCACAAGCTCCCTTTGCAATAGGATCCCCTGTAATTGCTCTCTTTGTGCCCGCTGAAAGCTGGCTCTGTGTGGGGCTGTGTTTGTACGGTCAGGGCTGTACTCCCGGCTGCCTGTCCCGTGGCCTCGGCTGCTTTGAGCTCATCACTTCTGTGTCTGTGTGTTATCTCACCTGGCTCAGAGCCGTGTGCAGGCCGTGTGTGCTGCTCCTCTGATCTCAGGGAATTTTTAAGTTTGGAGTGTTTGAAACAGGCTGCGTGGGTGTGCTTCAGAGCTGGAGAGGCTTTGGTTGCGCACTGTAGCTCATGCCTGTGCCTGCTTGAATCTGCCTGTCCTCCAGCTCGGCCCTCCTGCTCGGCCCGACTTTCCATCTGATAGAGTTGGGGCGTCCAACTCATGTGAAGGCTGTGGGACGAGAGGCAGGAGAGCAGCCCTGCAGAAACAGATCTGAGGGTTCCAGCTCCCAGCAGGGTGAGGATGCGTTGAGCAGGAAGCCTGCTGAGAAGTTGCTGACAGCGTGCATAGGGTGGAGGGGTAGGAAGCAGATTTGGGAGCAGGTCGTGGACTGAAGGATTCACAAAACTGCGTCCAGGCTTTGTGTTCAAGAAAGCAGTTTGGGGCAGCGTAGGTTGCCCCGCTCTGCTGCTTCTCAAAGGACTGGTTAGGTGTATGCAGGAGGCACGTATGGAAGAAATGGGTTTGCTGCTGTAGATATCCCTCCCTGTCAGACTGCTGCACGTCGTCCACTCCAGCAGAGCTCTCCCCAGCAGGGCTGGGGCTGGCTGCTTGGGGGCATACAGCGCTGCACGCAGAGTGCTTCTCGTGATTCCAGGGGCCTGTGGTCAGTGTGCACAGCTAGGCAGCAGCATTTTTTTCCTTTCAGATGTTAAGGCGTATTTTACTGTGCATAAGAAGTGTCGATGGACACAGTCTTGAACCTGGTTAGTTCTGCAGCGTGATTAACGATCTTTTTACCATTCGGTGACTTTCTTCTACCTCGCTTAACAGCCTTGCATGAATTAAACTTAGATACAAAAATACACTTTGTTTTTCCCCTAAGATTCAGACGAGGATATCATTTAAAGAATGTATTACATAGTTTCAGTTTCTTTATATTGCTGTTACTGACGTAGATCTTCTCTGTAATGTCTTTCCTTAGACTTCATTTTGTAGTTAATTTGTTTTGGAAAATACAGAGAAAGCGTACTGGTCCTCTGAAACCTTACCCTGATATTTTCAAATGTTACTCTGAAGGATGAACCGTTTCCTCCAGCTTAAAATGTTAAGCCAGCATTGCTTCAGCTTGCTTTGCGAGGCTTAAATATATCTGCAATTGTGTAAGTTTCAGTTGTGTGATGTTTCATGGGCATCTATTTAAACATACAACTGTTATTTTTAGTTGAAATATAGACTATATAAAGACTTAAAAGATGTGGGATCAACCTTGGCAGCAATGGCCTTTGAACCAACAGCAGTGGATGCAGTCATTTCAGCACCAGCAAGATCCAAGTAAGTATAGAGAAAGCTTTGGGGAATGAATTATTTTGATGTTGTAATTTATAGTTTTGAATCTTTGTTGCAGAGCATGACTGAGAGATTTTTTTTTTTTTTTTTGTTAACCTGCTTTCAAGATACTGTGTTGCTTTTCTGGAAGGAATAGCATTCAAACATTCCAAGTGTTTTTGACCAGTCTTTAGTGTTTAATATGCAAAATAGAGGCAAGCAAACTGAGTAATCGTGGGCAGATTGTCAGTGTTGTGCCAGTCGTACAGATTACAGCTGGGGCTCACGTACTTTCACAGCCTCTTCTGCATCCCCTGCAGTTCTTGAGCCAAGCTAAGTCATGACAAATCAGGGATTTTTTTTTTTTAATTTGAGAAAATCTGCCCTTTTGTGCACTGCTCTGTGGCTGGACTGTTCACGCAGATGTACCCACAGATAAAAGCCTCTCTGCATAATTAGAACAGCACTTGTTTTAGGTGACAGCAGTGATGATCGTGGTCTGTAGTTTGGATTCCTCCCACTCCCGTCCCCTTAAAAAAGAAAAAAGTGGTTTTGTTTTTTCTAAATAAAACATTAATTAATTTAAACTGACTGTGAGGTGACAGCAATTCAGTGTATGCAGAGAAATGCAGAAACAGCTATGAAAATACT
Organism: Oreortyx pictus; assembly: GCA_036925125.1. Classification (NCBI taxonomy): domain Eukaryota; kingdom Metazoa; phylum Chordata; class Aves; order Galliformes; family Odontophoridae; genus Oreortyx; species Oreortyx pictus. The sequence goes on from JAUPFR010000002.1 coordinate 68,626,472, forward strand.
CAGTGCTCATGCAGGTTGACTTGTTCAACACTATATTTTGTCACATTTCTGCAACTTCACAGGAGAGATTTCTTGACTCAGTGATGAGAAGAAGACAGGATGCTGTCTTCAGTTAAGAGTTCAATTTGTTTAACTCCTGGTAGGAAAGAAAGCAAAGGAGGAAGGGGGAGAGAACTGTAACCTAAAATAGCATTTCAAAAACATGTTACATAAGTAGTATACATTGCAGAACGTGGAGTACTGATGATGTTAGGAACTTAGAAAACTTGCATCTTTCGTGAGTTTAGATTTAAGGCTCTGTACCTTTCTTTTTGAAATAACATTGGTTCACTTGTGGAAAAAAATCTTATTACTGCCACCTACTCAGTGTTAATGAGAACCTAAAATAATTTGCCTTATTGCATTTTGAATGTGTGCAGGGAAGCTCTGCTTCAGCAAGTATGTGCCTTTTGACACTTGTTTTACTGTACCCTGTAAACTAAGATGTAATGGTGCACAGGGTACTTGCTGAAGGTAAATATACCCTGCTTCACTCGAACAGTGACACGTGTAATAGAGAAACAGGTACATGTAATAAAGAAATAGTTCCATTTGAGAGATGTGAATACTAACCTAAATTTCCTCTGTTTATTTTAGGCCAGATTGACTGGGCTGCCTTAGCTCAAGCATGGATTGCTCAGCGGGAAGCCTCAGGGCAGCAGAGCGTAGTGGAACAGCAAGGAATGATGCCAAATGGACAGGATATTTCAGGAATAGAGTCTGGTTCAAACAATCACAATAATTTTCAGGGGGATCCCAACTTCAACAGAATGTGGCAGCCAGGTTTGCTAAACTTCCCACTTGTTTCTTCTTTCTTTGTGCAATGAAATGTTATCCCTGAGAGGCGTTTCTGGGTGTGGGCATCTCTCAGATGTCAACACCACCAGTAGCTTATTGAGTATCTAGCAGCTACTTCTCAGTCTTCAGAGGAGAGATGGACGTAATTTTGTGTAAAATGCTTTTATTTTCTTACGTGTCAGGTTATCATGTACATTTTTTTCTCAGCTATTATGAAAGTACAATTGATTAAACATTCCTGATAATGTTGGTTGCATCGTGTTCCTTGGCACCTTTTCAGAACTCCAGTTTTAGCCAAAAACTCAGTTTTTAAGAAAATCTTTCATAAAATAGTACTAGTGACTGGGCATTTTCAGCTAAGGCTTCTTCTTGAAGTTGTGTTCTGAGCATTTTCTGAAAGGTTTGTTATATCTCTGCAGTATAGTGCAACTTGAAATTTCTGAACAGTGTGATTTGGAAGCCTGCATGCGTGCTTTCTCAGTGGAGACTGCATTTTGTGCTCGATTGAGTCAGCACAAAATCTGATTGAAACAGGCATATCTGAATACTCAGAGCCATGACTGGAGGTATTTCTAAGAGCAGGGTTTAGTAGAAGTAGACGTAAAATGCTACTGGGAGTTCTTATGTGCCCACAACAAAAGGGAGGAGGACATCAAGCCTCACTTAAGTGTTCACCCTCCCTACTCTGGGGTGCGTGTTACTGTAATTCTTACTGTGTGATGATAGAGTGCATTCTGACTGTGCTTCTGTGTTAGGAAGTGTTCTCTCAGAAGAAGTGTCATTATTGAGCAGGTCTGTGCTGATGCAGGCAGGATCCAGCTTCCTCTCCTTTAAAGCAATGTCTTTCTTAGTGTGTAATAGAACAAACTAAATCATAGTACACATGGCTAGCCTAGGTCCTCCTTCGAGGATTTACTTCGTTTCTGTGAAGTTTCATCTGTCTCTGTGTCCTTCTGAGTTTCTCTGTCAGTTTTGGATCCAGAAGTCTGCTTTTTCCTTTTGCGTGCTACTTAGAAAGGGGCAGAATGTCAGTCTGAAAGCCAGCTGCATAACAGGTTTGGGAAGGGTGCCATGTTCCAGAAGGTAGTAAAAAACACAGTCTGTGAGTATCCCCATAGTGAATATAATCAGTAAACTGATTTCCTAAGAAGGCAAAACTTACAACTGTGCAAGCTCTTAATTCCTCACAAGCTCTGAATCTCGCAGAGGTCCCGGCACGTGCTATGGCCACAAGCCTTCAAACTGAAATTATTCAATTGTGACTGCAGTTAGAGGGCTTAGGGTCGTGAGTTCTATTTGCTAGATGTTAGAGAATCCAGGGAGCCGTTCATTATCAGGACACGGGACCTTAGGAAGCAGGATTTAGTGGTTCTGCTGCTCACAGAGCCATCTGCTTTCACAGTAGGTTTTTCTAGGCCTGTTATGCAAAGGAATCAAATAGTTCATTACTTTGAAAATTGAAATGACACTGAAGTTGAGGAGTAAGAGCAGTTCTTTTAATAGCTGACACTTTTTATAAGTGCTAGGGTGTACTTGGTGTTACTGGAAGTCTACAAAAAAATCACAGTTTCTTCCCTCTCGCCTCCACAGAGGTGTTCTGGTTCATCTACAGCTGTTTGTATTTCCTTCTCTTAGTTCAAGGAATTACTGAGACAGTGTACTACGGTCTGTATGCATCGGTGATTTTTTGTCACAGCTTTATCCTATGTGCTGCTTTGAGGAAACTTCTGATAAATGAAGTGATCTGTGACTCGTGCAAATCTTATTAACTTGTTATCAAATTGTATTCTAAATCCTGAACAGAATGGGGAATGCCTCACCAGCCCCCTCACCCTCCTCCAGATCAGCAGTGGATGGCTCCAACCACGGGTCAAATGGAAATTGTTCCTCCATCCGAAGACAGCAACAGTCAGGACAGTGGGGAGTTTGCTTCTGACAACAGGCATATATTTAACCAGAACAATCACAACTTTGGGGCACCTCCCGATAACTTTGCAATGGGGCCAGTGAACCAGTTTGACTATCAGGTGAAACATATTTGTTGCTTTTACATTGTAGACATGCAGAGTCCCACCCATGGATGTGTTCCTCTAATATCATCTAGCGGCGACTTTCATTCTTCAGTTCTACAAACTACTACAGAATCTGTTATCTGCTAAGATAGATTTGTTGGGTTTGGTTGTTTTTAATTTTACCAAATACTTTACAGAAAAAGACTTCAGAGTTTTGTGTTCTGTTGAGGCCCAGGATGTTTTTTCTAGACTAGTAATGAAAAGCGGCTGTTGTCTGCAGCATTAAAACGGATCGCTGTTTTCCAGCACGTGAACTAACATTGAGGTGGTGTTCTGTTTGTTTTCCAAAACAAAAAAGAGCCGAGTATTTCCTTAAATATGGCAGACAATGTACCGTGGGGAGCAGTCTTGTATTTGCAGGGAGATAGACTGGATGATCCGCTGATCCTTTCCACGTCTGCTGTGATTCTTTGAATAAACACTGGTATTTCTTAAAAGTCCACATTCAATTTTTGCATCGTTTTGGCACGTGAGTTGTGTAGCATAATAAAACCAGGTGGTTTAGCACTAATAATAGAAGGGGGCATCAGACAAATCCTTAAACGCAAGCTTTGGGATCTTCCCCGGGTTTCAGTATTTTTCTCAAAGCTTCCGATACGAAGGACAGATGTTTCAAAAAGTATAGTGTGCCTCTTGTTCACAAAGGGAAGGCTGGCAGAAACGTTTCTGGCCTTTGGTCTGCTTTTTTCCATTATTCATTTTTCGTCTTGAGCAACGCTGATAGGAAGTGGACCATTCATTTTTGAAATACTCGGGTTATAATTACTCCATGCGTTAACTAGTGTGAGAACAAGTCTGAAAAGGAGTTTTTCAGGTTCTCTGAATGCTACAGAAAACTTGTTTTGCAGAGGGCAGCACAGGACCTCTCAACCTGAAATGGTAGTAGAAGAATGCTTCTATTGCTATGGACAAATAGACAACAGACCGTAATAATCATCCTAAGAAATGGATCCTGTAGCTTTCTTCCTACAAGCTGCCCTCTTAAGATAGTTTCATTAGGCTTTTGTGGGTACCAGGTACTAGTGTAACACAACAAAAAAGTGACAGAGTGCCACTCATGCATGCCTCAGAACTTGTTACATCCAGGGTCTGTACTAAGCTTCTATATTTGTGCATTTAATATTTTGACCTACCGTGCTGGTAATGTCTGTGAATGGTTCCTGGACAGTACACAGCGCAGAATTGTTTTGTAATAAAAACTTGAGCTTTTCGTTTTTGTTCTCAGGTCGTGAATACAGAGACACACTCGCAGCACAGCTAGAATTTTCAGTCTTTTGTTTTGTATACTCCATTTAACTGCATGCTCTGAGCACAGGGTTGCGAGGAACTGCTGGAGAAAAATTGCTATTGTAGGGCTTAATGGTTAATAATGCAGTATGAAAGGAGATTGCCCGAAGTCTTTTCAGCTCCGCTAGTATCCTTTCTAAACCTAAGTTAAATGCTTAAGGAAAACCTGTTGGGGACCACAGAAAAAGCGATGGGAAGATCTTGTAGCCTAGCAGTGGAGCTTGCCATCCCACTTGCATGGATTTCTGTAGTCCGACTTGCGCACATATACTGTGTTCAATGTGAAGAAAAATAAACTGCATTACTCTTTCAGCACGGGGCTGCTTTTGGTCCACCTCAAGGTGGATTTCATCCACCTTATTGGCAGCCAGGACCTCCAGGGCCTCCAGGTCCGCCAGCACCTTCTGCACCTCCTCAAAATCGAAGGGAAAGGCCCTCGTTCAGAGACCGACAGCGCTCACCTATTGCGATGCCTGTGAAGCAGGAGCCTCCACAGATTGGTACATGTTAACCACTCCTTAATGAAAAGCATAAGAACTGTGGTTAGGAAGGAAAGATTTTTCTAAATTTGAAGACTTGTTTTATACTTGAGACAAAAAGGGAAAGAAAAAAAGCAGAAAGTGTTTTTTTTTTTTTTTCTTCCCCCCCCCCCCCCCCCCACAACCACTTCTGTGAGTTGTTTGGCTTGGGGCGGAGGATTTGCTTGTTTGTGGGGTTGTGGGTTTTTTTGGTGTATTTTCTTTCTTGTTTCTTCTTCTGTGGTGGGGGGAAGGGTTTTTTGGTTTTTTTCAGCTTACAGAGCTGTAAACCTCACTTATGTAGATGCTGTGAAGCGTAGAACTCTGCCTGCCTGGATTCGTGAGGGCCTGGAAAAGATGGAACGAGAGAAACAGAAAAAACTGGAAAAAGAGAGGATGGAGCAGCAACGCTCACAAATGTCTAAAAAGGAAAAAAAGGAAAATGATGAGGCTGAAGAAGGGGATGGCCCACGGTTGCCTCAGAAAAGCAAATTTGTAAGTAGAAAGGCTTGGTTTCTCTCAGGTTTGTATGAAAGCGTCACGTTTTTGGTCTCCTCAAAGGAGAGACATTGTGTTTTGGGGACTTGACGTGGTCTTTGAAGGACATTTGAATTCTAAATAAATAGTAGAACAGATTCAGGTATCTGTATTTGTTAAATTGGGCCCATGTAAGAATCCTTGTGTTGCATTTAGCCTGGCAGTTATCTCAGTTGTTAGCAGTTGAGTACCTGTCTGGTAGTGAACTGACAGGCACGTATTCACTTCTTGTGGGAGGAGAGGCGTGTTCATTGCAAGAGGAGAAAAGTAATGAGGTTTTACAATAACTGTAATATAGATCTCAGTGCAAAGGAAATAAAATTGATTATCATAAGTAGAAGGTGATGGGCTTTGAATCTATTTTTCTGGGTTTTTGTCCTTTTTTTTTTTTCTCCTGAAATATACAATGCTTTTCTTATAGGACAGTGATGAGGAAGATGAAGATGCTGAAAACACAGAAGCTGTAAGTGTTGGGAAAATCAGCAGGAGTCCATCCCCAGTTCCTCAAGAGGAGCAAAGTGAACCAGAAATGACAGAAGAAGAAAAGGAGTATCAAATGGTACTAACGATGGATTTCTCACCGACATTGTTTGCTGATATTATTTGGGCATTACAGAGTCAAACACTTTTTTTCCCTGCCTGATAACTCTTGCGTCATACGTTGAAGCAGGGTTAAATGTGTGTGTTTTTATAATGCTGTGTTTCTCATGTTGATAGTATGTAGGTTATAAAAAACTTACTTGTAGCACAGTAGTGAAAGAGCATGGTGAATTTAGTCTTTCCATTGACTGCTGTTAATTGTGTAATTGTCCTGAGCTGGACGCAGTCCTGGGTGCTTGAAGCGATTCAATATATCCATCTTGAACCTGTGCTTCAGTCACAGTTCCTGAGAAAGGGAACTTAAGGAAGGTATCCTTGCAGGAAAGTGCTAGAAGCTTAAGTCTTACACCAGTGACTGTTTTCTGTGTCTGCAAAACCACTGTCCTTTGAAATCGTGATCGTACAACTGAAGCCTTGTTAATTAAGGCTATGGATTTGAAAACAAACAAAAAACAGCTACAAAAAAAAAAAAACATTTTATCAGCGTATTTAAATTTTTGCTCTGTTGCTTTGTGATGTGTTTTGTAAAGCGTGTGGCCAGACTAAAGCCCTTGGAGAACCAGCTGCTGGCATTTCATGTTTTTGTAGCAAATAACAACTAATGGAGCCCTGTGCAACTGATTTCTGATGGTTTTTGAAGGATTGGGGGTCAGTGAGGCAGCGTACCAAGCAGAAATGTGTCCTTCCTTATTTGAAAGGGTACCTGGGATCAGTCTAGGTACGGTCCTTTTAAATATTGATTTTTTTCTTTTTGCATCGTCTTTCACATTAGGAATTGGTGCTCTGTGTAAGTGTATTTAATATACATGGTTAGGGTTTGTGGTCAAAATATGGACTGTTCTGGAAGTAGTAGAGTTTGGGTCAACCTTAAACAATTTTTAAACTTCTTTCAGTCCTGTATAATAATAAGTGCCAAGGAAAGTCTTCTCACAGCCATCCAAAGCAGTGAAGTTCCGTGAGGTTTTTGGCCCTTAATTTATTTATTTTTTTTAAATCCTCTTTTCTTCAGATGATGCTGACAAAAATGATGCTGACAGAGATACTTTTGGATGTCACAAATGAAGAAATTTATTACGTGGCCAAAGACGTACACCGTAAAGCAACTAAAGGTATGCTGGTTCTCTTTTTTTTTTTTTTTTTTTTTTAGTTTCTTCTTTGAATATTTTTATATTTGCATGTCTCTAGAATATGTAACTTCCATAGCTGTTCCCCAAGAGCAATTGCAGTATAATGCATCCGACTTGATAGAGTTCAGATCCAGTAGTCATGTACTGTTGTCCTGTGCAGTGTATTGTGAGTTGCTTCAGTTACTCCATTCCTTTCATACGATTCATTTACCTAGTTATAATGGTACCCGAGTGTCAACGGCTCTTCAGTTGTAGCTGTTTCTTAATGCTATCATTTTCACCTCGAGTTCTGAGCTGTTCAGAAGTGAAAAGAAACAATGAGTCCTCACTTAGTAGTTCATTTGCTTTCATTATTAACGTGTTACTGTACTTGCATAATGTATCTTAATGTAACTAAATATGTAACTACTGAAGCTTGAAAATGATGTGCAGATGCTGTAACTTGGAAAGTTGATTTATGAGTACATATTTGTTCTTTTTCTCTTCACTAATAATTTGCAGTTTAATTCTAAATCTTCGTGGTCAGAAACTCTAGAATTGGTTTTAAATGGATGATACGTTTTTAATGTTTCTTCTCTCCCTCCAAAGAACAGCAATAGTAGTAGATTTAACAATACCGTAGACTCATGACTATGAAATCGTGGCTATTTGTGTTAACATGTTGTTCCTGTTGTTGATGTGATACAAAGCTCCTGCAAAACAGCTGGCACAGTCCAGTGCACTGGCTTCTCTCACTGGACTCGGTAAGTGCGCTCTTGTTTTCGAGAGGGCTTGAGGGGGGGAGTTGCACTCTTGCCTTGCATTTCTAGAAACTGCATTTTGATATTAGATTTGAATTGCCTGAGGGTACGGGTCACTTTCCAGTAACTTTTATCAGCACCTCTGTTTGTTCCGCAGGTGATCCTAGGATAGGTTTTGGAGTAAAGGCCTAGTCAGTGTGAGTTAGCCTATGGGAATTCTGTTCTGATTTTGGGAAAAAGAGCAGTAGATAATCTTGCTTTCAAAGTACGGTTGTTTGAAGAGCGCTCTCAAGTCTTCAGAGAGGGGAATACTCGTGTGTTTTTTTTTTTTCTCGTTTTGATCCATCCAAACAACGATGGAAAACTGGGGGAACAGAAATACAAATGCTATAAATGTTACCACTGTTGGAATCTGTATGTAATTGGAAAGCTGTGTAAGCACGGAGGCTCCCATATCGTGTATTACCAGAGTCAGCTCAGGAAAAAAGAAATCCCAGCTTGAGACATAACCGCAAAAGATCTTTCCCAACGTGCTTTGTATCATCTAAAACGTGTTGTGCTGGTGTCACTGATCGGTTATGTGCTTGTTACATGGAGTTCTGATGAATTTGATCAGTGGTTGTAATCACAAATGTTCAAACTTAATAACCTCAACCTGAAAGAAGGTAAAAATATCTCCATGTCACGTGTATAAATTGAATTTATATTTCTTATCAGCCCAGTAGTTATTAATACCTCAGAGGGGGAAGAAAGTCCATTTCTGTTCCATCTCTGTGCCTGTCAGAGTGCAGCGTTCTGTAAATCAGTGTAGAAAAATTCCTATGACGTTCAGAATCCCTTTGGCCTCGCACTGTGGAGGAGGCTGCAGTCATTTCTGGGATCTCTCCTGGGAAAGATCCCAGGCATTTCTCTTTTTCCTGTCCGGTTGCTGATACAAAGGAAGGCAATGTTCCGATCTTCACAGAGAGGTTTTTTGCCCTTCCATACAACGGAAAAAGTATTGTGGCCTCAGTGGTTCCCTGGTGAAAATAGACGAGGTGTTCCAGAAGGAGTAGAACCGGACAGTAAGCATCAATGCAGATATGGGGGCCTTGATCACACCGCTCAAACACCACTGGCACTTAACAGAGTAAAGTAACTTCTGCTGAGAAGAGGAAGTGAAAGAAGGGCAATGTTACTCTCCTGTTTGCCCAAAGAAATATTAAAGAATGAAGCTTAATCTTTCCACGTGATAGACTGGACTTTATGCACGCAGGTGGACTGGGTGGCTATGGATCAGGAGACAGCGAAGATGAGAGGAGCGACAGAGGCTCTGAATCATCTGATACTGATGATGAGGAACTGCGACACAGAATCAGGCAAAAACAGGAAGCGTTCTGGAGAAAAGAGAGAGAACAGCAACTATTACTAGAAAAACAGCTAGAAGGTAAATCGCGTCACGTCTTCTTGTCACGCTTGATGTATAGGAGTTTTAAGCAAAAAAAGAAAATCTATTTTGGAAAGAATGTTCTTTAATTAAAATGTATTAACAGAAGTTACTTTTTTTTTTTTTTTTTTTGAGCAATTTGATCAAAATCAGGCGTGCTTCTTTCTTACCAAAAAGCCCTCTAGTAGTGCTTTCCATATAAACTCTTTGACCTCAGTGATAAAAAAGATGATAAGTGCATGCTACGGATATAATATTAAGTAATAGTATCTCTTCATAACATGCATGTGTGGGTATTTATTTACACAAACACAGACTTAAATCTATTAGAATCTCAGCTGTAAGTGGGGGATACATTTCACCCCTCTGCACTGGGCTGTGTTTATATAAGCATAGTTCCTTAAAGCTGCATGGGAAGCACATCTAACTTCCACTCAGAAGTTAGAGCTTTTATCTCAAATGCGATTGTGTAGTGTGCCTTTCACCATGAGCAGCTGGAAGCTACAGTAAGCTGTTTTTGGTTTTTTTTATGGGCTCAATTAAAAACGAGGAGGGGTGATAAACATGGATGTGGATGCTAAGATTCTCTGTGGAACAGAAATAAGTAAGACTTCCTTAAAGTTGGAAACTTCTTGAAAGTGCTCTGAGAGTCCGAATTTCTTTATTTGCTGCTTGAAAATCTTGGCCTGTGTGTTCGTTACTTTCAAGAAATGTATTTTTACTTCTGCAGTGACCTCATTAGCCCGATAGTCAGGAAATATGCACACATATAATCACATCTGGTGTTTACTTTTTTTGTAAGAAAGCTGTCATCTGTCTGTACTAAATAAATATTCTGGTCTTCGCTTCTCAGCTGACTCTTCAACAGTGAATTGTCTACGAGTCCCCTTGTTGTGTTGTTCCTCCCTTCCTTTGGATTCCTTGTCTAGAAGAATGTAAAATCAAGGAAAAATGGAGACTGCACATACTAGTCAACTTCTAGGGCTGATCCAACTTTCCCCTATTAAAGCCATAACCTGGATGTTTTCTTCCAAAAAACAAGCACATGCTGCTACGGCAGAAAGTAGGTCTCATTAGCCAAAAAGTCCTTAGAGACTACAAAGCATACAGGCAGGCACAGCCAGCGTTGTCCTGGGGTTCAGGGCAACGCACGCACTGTATTTGAACCTGCCAGTGATCGCTGAGCCCCATGAGAAAAGAACTGAAAGGGAGACAGGAGCCACAGGTACAGCTAGGGGAGAACTGTATCAAGAGGAAAAGGAGACTCCGGTATATAGAGTGGCTGCACGAGGAGAAAGTATGTGTGTATAAATGAATTTGGGAGTTCTCGTGGCTCGTGGTAGTTGTTGGGGAACTTGTCTTAAAACAGTGCATTGCTGAAATGGCGTCGAGTACTTCTGAATGTTCACTTTTTTCTTCTGTATTTTTTTTTATAGAAGAAAGGCTACAAATTGATAAAGTTTCAAAGGAGATGAACGAATATATCAACAAAGAACCAAACAGCATTTTGACGTCACAGGAGGCAAAAGAAATTGAAGCAGACATGGTTCATGACAAGAAAAGATCTCCAAATGCAATTGCACCTGAAGTAGAACCCAAAAAAGAGGGTAAAGAAAAAGAGAGGACAGGGAGGAGTAGGTCGAGGACCTCGAGCAGCGGTAGCACGAGCAGCAATAGCAGAAGCAGCAGCAGTAGCAGCACTGTATCTAGTTCATCGTATAGCACCAGCTCAGGTAGTAGTCGCAGTTCTTCGCGTTCTTCCTCTCCTAAAAGGAAGAAGAGACACAGTCGCAGTAGAACGCCTTCACACAAGGCCAGGCGCAGTAGGAGCAGGAGCTACTCCCACAGAAACAGAAGAGAGAGGAGTAGAAGCAGGGAAAAAATAAGGGAAAGGAGAAGATCCAGTAGAAATCAGAGCGCTGAGAGAGGGGAGAGGCGGAGAATTCAGAGCCCTTCTCAAGAGAGAAGCTGGGATAGACGTAGAAGCAGTAGTTCGAGGGACAGGAGAGTCGGCCGTGCTAGTCGCAGCAGGAGCAGGGATAGGCGCAAACCCGAAGAGCAGCACAGGAGTCCTCCTGGAAACAGGCACAAACACAAAAGTGACGGTAAAGATCAAGAGAGGAAGAAAGAGCATGGCGGGCCTGTAGACAAAGACAGGAAAAAGAACAGAGAAAGGGAGAGGGATCAGGAGAAAAGAAAAGATAAGCCTAAAAAGGAGGAAAAGGAAAGCAAGGCTGGCAATCACGATGACAGCAGATTAAAGAGAAAAAGAGACAGTGAAAGGACTTTCCCTCGCAGCGAGACCATATCTGTGAGAATAATAAGGCAGGATTCCAGACCAGACAGCAAAAAAGTTTCTACCAAAGATAGCAGGAAACAGTCAGGCTCTGAATCTAGTGCGAGGAGTAGTTCTGAATCGCCAGGAAGCAGTAAGGAAAAGAAGGCTAAGAAATCGAAGCATATTCGGTCATGCTCCGTGGAGAAATCTCAAAGGTCTGGTAAGAAGGCAAGCCGCAAACACAAGTCTAAGTCACGATCAAGGTAGTATACTTTTTAAGTATTTTGTCTGATTTTATTTATTTTTTTTTATTTTTTATTTTTTTTTTTGCTATTCGTCTTCATGTGTACGGCATATGAACTTTTAAAGTAAAGTATGGCATTGATTAAATTTTTTTTTATAGGCGGAAGTAACTTTGGGAAATCTTTTAAAGCTATTAATAATTAAGCCTAAAATGTGTGTGGGTTTGGGGGTCTTTTATTTTTTCCTGTTAACTTTTTCCCCCTTTTTTTCCCCTTTATTTTTCAGATCGCCGACTCCTCCTCGTCGTAAACGCTGAGCGATTAATGGCGCCAGTGCTATGATGCTTAAAAATTCCATGAGTTATAAAAGGCTTGTCTCATTATAGAGGCACATTGTGGCTATGTAGGTGAAACCAGAATCCTTTTTTTAATCTGTAAATAGGTGTATTTTTTTTTTTTCCAAATGCTGCTCTGAATTAAATACCTGATAGGATTTCTTTGTATTACATTTTTTTCAAGAACGGTAGTGCTTAAGAAGAATATAAAACATACCATTCTCTTTCAGCTGTAATGTTCTTAAAATTACTATTGAATGTACTGTGATGTCAATAAAGCTCTTTAGTTCTTCTTTTCGTTCAAAGTTCTTGCACCTGGATTTTGCGTTCAGTTGTAGGAAATGCTTCAGAAATAATAATAAAAAAAAAAAAAGGCAGCTTTTTTGGCATGACAGATTTTTTAAAGCACTTGAGAGAAAGGTTTGAACCTGCCACAGTACGGATGTGACGAGATCCATCTGTTGGGGGGATGTGGAGGAACAGAGAGCAGACATCTTACTTCAGATGCGTAACAGGTTCTTAATGTCCTTTTGGTTTGGACTCTGGAGTGGCGTACGCCGTGTGTGTGTGTGTGAAACGTCATCCGGGCGGTGCTGGGGCTGAGCCCCGTTAGCAGCGTGTGCGACCAACTGGTGGTGTGTGGCAGTGCTCTGCAGCTCTGTTCCTCGCCCAGTTTCCAGAGAAAACTCTGTGGAGGCTCAGGGACGTCGCAGGAACGAGGCTCACGGTGTCAGATGTTTTATGGGGTGTACTTTCAGACGGCGCTCGCTGCGCAATAGGAGACTGACCGTAGCGTTGCGTTTTGGCACGTGCTCTACGTGTACAGTAAACATTAAAACTGGTTACTGCTGCTGTTGTCGTGAGAATCGTGATTCCTATAAAGCTAACGCTGGCTAGGCAGCAACTTGACTAAATGTAAGTACACAGAGGGGTCTTTATTGCCACGAAGTGAAAGAGATCACCGCTGGACTCCTTTGGGAAACAAGCTACAGCTGTTAGTAACGGGAATGTGAAATCGTACTGCTTTAACAGCACGCTCTGCCTGTCACAGAAGAAGGAATGTCCTTTCAGGAACGGGTTGGAGCTCTGTGCCTAGGAGTCCTGCTCTGGTACCGATGGTGGGAAAGAGAGAAGGCTGAAAGTGAGAGCTCTCTGATGGCTGTGTCTCCTAGGGAAGAAACTGCACTGGTGCAGCAACTCGCAAAGCACTTGAGCAGGTTAATCCGTTTAACGACAGGCACAGTGCAGCCAGCGGATGCCTCTCGTAACGAGATGCAGAACGCAAAGAACTGTGTTTTGCCTATGCGTTTATTGAGCAGTTTAATGGCTGCCGCGTACACGCGTTTACCAGATCCCATTATGGATTTAATTCACTCACAGCTTACACTTGAAATGATACGGCATAGAGTAAGCAGTCGTACCAAGCAGCAAGATAAGGCACACGTGGCTACCTCCAGTTTCGAACCAGCTTATCCTGTTAAGTAAAATAACACGCCCGGCGTGTGCGTATTTCATTACTGGTCGCCGGTTTTGTTTCTTTAAATAGAAAATACAAAAGCACTGGCAGCACCTGTGCGGGCTCTCCCCTTCCAGACTGTGCCTTTGCTCCGCCGAACGAGTCACAGAATCGCTGAGGGTGGAAGAGACCGCTAAGCTCACGCGGCGCAGCCCTCAGCCCAGCCCCACCGCGCCCGCGGAGCAGCCAACCCCGTGCGCGGGCGCCGCGTCCCTCCCGCGCCTTCCCGCCTCCGCTGACAGCGGAGGGGGCGGGGCGAGGCCCGGCGGAACGGAAGGCGGCGGGCGGGCAGGAGCGCGGCGATGTGGGGCGGCGGGGGCGCGCTCCGCGCTTTTGCCCGCGCCGTGAGCGGGCGGCGGGCGGCGGCGGGCGGTGAGAGAGGAGGGGCCGGGCCGGGCCGGGCCGGGCCGAGCGGGCGGAACCGGTGCGGCGCTCGGCGGGGCGGGCCGGGCCGGGGAGCGCGGCGTAACGCGGCGTAAGGCGGCCGTTCCCCGGGCGGCGCCTGCGTGCGCTCGCTCCGCCTCGGGGCCGGGAGCCCCGTGCGCTCCGCGGGTTACCGCAGCGGGCCGTGCGTCGGGGCCGTCGCGGTCGCTTGTTAGTTCGGGTGAGAACAGACCCGTGAAGCAGCGGTCGCTACCTTCACGTAAATCGGCGCCTTCGGTTTTCTAAGCAGTAGGCATTTGAACTGCTTTAAACGCGCCGGGGCCTTAGAGCAGCGGCGGCAGGCCGGGCCGCTGAGTGCCGCTCAGTGCCCCCTCTGTGCCCGCAGGTGCCCGCGGGGACCCGTCCCACCCCACGAGCGCTCTCCTGAACCGTAACGGCAAAGCTCGGCTGAATCCCAGCAGCGCTCCGACTGAGCCCAGCGGCAGCGCGTAAGGACGGGGCTGAACTAATGCTGTGTGGCGGGGGCTGCCGTTCTCTGTAGCGCCTTCATTTCGGGGCAGCAGCACCGAAGCGCTCATTTCTTAGTAGCACAAATGCCGAGAGCTCTCTGGTCGTGAAGAACGTGTTTTCCCGCCGCGTGCGAGGCGCCGGTTTCACGACGCGGCTTTCGTTGCTCAGGGTCACCGCGCGGCGGCTGCTCTGCACCTCGCGGCCATCGGTGGACCCAAAGGAAATGAGGAAATTCCAGCTCCTCGCGCACAAGTGGTGGGACGAGCAAGGAGAGTACTCGGCCCTGCATTCCTTGAATGACATCAGAGTGCCGTTTATTAGGTGCGGGTCTGAGGACGGGTGTTTTTGCGGGTACTGCTTCTCAGAAAGCCCTGAGAACGTATAAGAGTTCAGAGAGCTGTTTGTGTTTACTGAGCCACCCCGTGCGTTTGCCCTTTTCTTCCAGAGACACTCTGCTGAACGTGGGCAGCACCTACCGGCGGGGAAGCCCGCTCTCTGGGATCAGGATTCTGGATGTTGGCTGTGGTGGTGGACTGCTGAGTGAGGTAAGGTACCACGTGCTCCTGGTTTTCCTGTTTAAAAGTACGCGTGTTTTTTGAGTTAGCTATGGTGCTGTTTCATTTCTGATCCTCGGAGCAGCTCTTCTCTTCCTGGTGATAGGTCAGTTAGCAATACAGCAGGCTCCTGAGTGGTCTGCAGAACCTGGGGCTGAGAACTGGAGCACAGTGGCTGCACAGGCTCTGTGCAACGCTGCATCTCACCAGACCGCAGCTGGTTTGTAACTTCAGCATTACAGATCTGGCTGACTGATCCTGGGAACTTCATCAGCACCTGGAGTGTTGCAAAGGCACCCGTATCTCTCCCCATTTTGCTTTTTGGCCTTTTTTTTTTTTTTTTTTTTTTCCCCTAATTCCTTCTGAGCAAAATCCCGTGGTGTGATGAGAGCCTGCTCTCTGCTGGGACGTGCAGAAGCGCTGTGCTGCGTGGCTCCCTCAGGCTCGTGGCTGGTGGATTTCAGGTTGGAATAACATACACGTGGTCATGTTCGGCAGCCTGTTTCGGTTTCGGAAGAGGTGATGACTGAGGTGTTAACCTATGAGTAAGAAGACACTGGAGGAGCTTGAGTGACAGCCAACCCTGATGCTATCCTAGCAAGCATCAGTGTTTAGTTCTCAGCAGCGAGAAAGCCCCAGATATAATCACATATTAAGCAACCATTAAAAAGATATGAGGATTTGCCTTTGCAGATGGATGTTGAAGAAAGTAATGACAGTAATTAAATGAGGCATTGTTTTCCCCCTTTACCTACTGTGTTGATTTTCCTCCTTTGTTTTTCCCCTACCTGAGGGTAATATCAGAGGAAACCCTTATTTGGGATGACAGAGTGGATTCAGAAGTCGTATAAAAAAAAACACTCTAAATGTATGTATTCCGGTATGTAGCTTTCTGTCAGAGAAGATTATTGTTCCCGTGCACCAGTTCTAGGTGTTTTTATTTTCCCTTTAGTTAACATCTAAAATAAAACTCCTGGACCAGAGGCACGTCAATTATTGGTGTTTGTTCCCTGGTAGACGTTTGCTGCATCATTAATGGACGTTGCGAAATTGAAGGCACCTTTAAATAAAGTGTTTTCACGCAGAGAATAGATTACACTCTTGTATTCTTAGCCTCTAGGTAGACTGGGAGCTTCAGTTACTGGAATCGATCCTCTGGAAGAAAACATCAGAACAGCGGATCAGCACAAGTCATTTGATCCAGTTCTGGCCAAGAGAATACAGTACAAGTCCGGCTCACTGGAGGAGATTGTGGAGGAGTCTGTGGAAACGTTCGATGTAATTGTAGCTTCTGAAGTGGTGGAGCATGTGGCTGACCTTGAAATGTTTATCAAGTGTTGCTCTCAGGTGTTGAAGGTAAGAGAGTTCTTGCTTTCATTATTGGAAATATTTATTCTCTCTTATGATGGAGGTTTTCAGTGTCAGGTATGTGAGAGCGACTCTGTCTTCATCCCTTTCTGCCCCCCCGGCTGCATGAGGGCTGAGCCACGGTGCACGTTCATCTTCCCAGCTTCAGGAACCTCAAGTTGGAGGATGTTTATTTCCTCAGCAATAACCTCTAGTGTTGAGATGTTGCTTTGCCTCCAGGCCTTGCTAAGTCTGGTTGCATCCCGTTCCACCTAGGTGAAACGAGTCAGTGCTGCTGGTGATGGAGTGCTGTGGCTCGGGCTGCCTTTCAGACTGACTGTAATAACGTTTCTGGTTCAGAAGAAGCTCCTGAGTTGCTTGTAAGGGATCATAGTGATCCTCAGAGATAATCAGGTGTTGCTTTCTTCCTTTTGATGTCATTTCATTTGCAAAGAAGGATGGCAGGCCTGGTGCTCAAGCAGCGTCTCAAATCTCGATACGTTTTTCTGTCCATCAGAAGGAATAGTTGATTATTTGAGTTGAATCCTTAACTAATTTTCAGCCATTTGGGGACGTAGAAATTTCCCATTTTCCTACCAAAAAGTCTTTTAAGTACTTAGGATTAGTTCCTGATTTTGGATTTTGTCCCTGTCATCATTAAAGCGAGTGGTGTGTTCAGCAGTCTGATAAGTTAAGCAGTATTGCATGTTGTATTAAAGCTTTAATTAAAGAAAAACCAAAAGCTTCCTTGTTTTTACAACAGGAATTGCATTGACTTTACACCTTTCTGTCCTGGGCAGTATTAGAAGTGACTCTGTTAGATGGTTTTTGTGCAAGGAAATGTTTTTCAGACTCTTCAGGCTTTGGTTGTGGTACCCTGTAGCATGTAGGCTTGGAGATAGACAGCTTGAGTTTGAACGAGAGTGAATTTAAAATGTTTTTTTTTTTTTTCAAGTAAAAGTTTTTCTGATTTAACATTTACTATTTTAACCAGCCCGGAGGTTCTTTGTTCGTTACTACAATCAATAGAACTCAGTTGTCCTATATCCTGGGAATCGTGGTTGCAGAAAAAATACTAGGCATTGTACCAGAAGGAACGCATGAGTGGGAGAAGTTTGTTCCCCCAGAGGAGCTGCAGCACCTCTTGGAAGCAAGTGAGTACCAGGCTGGGTGATGGACTGTGGGGAGAGACTCAGTGCTTGCTGGAGAAGTGCTGAGGGGATAAGAGAGATGGACAGAGGGGATAAGAGCGCACAGTTTTTCCTGTGTGAGTCACCAGTCAGATGTTAAGTACCATTTGTGTGTTGAAGGCACTGCTGCACGCTGCCTTTTGCATAAACTAAATGCAGTTGTACAAATACTCGACCAGAATCACCATTGCAGCTGCCCTGCTGTGTGACAGCTGAAGCAAGAAGGCCGAGGTTTCCCATCCTGTTCTGATGGCAGGGTGTGTGCTCTGGAGTGGTTTGTACCTTCTAGGTTGGGTTTCAGGAAATAACCACGTTGGCACTGTGGAGCTGCCCTGCTGCACTGCTTTGTTTGTCCTCTTCCTGCTGCGAGAAGGAGTTCTATTTCTGGTTGCGGCTCCACGTTCTTTCCGAATATTGTGTTACTAAAAGAGAGCATGAAAGTGAAATCTACCACAGATGTAGCAGTTCTTGAGAAGCCCTACCGTGCTGCTTTGAACAAATCAGCTGTGGTTTGAGTACTTTTAAAGGAAGATACAAAGTACTGGGCTGGAAATAGTTCTGCTTCGTTGCCCTCCTTCTCTGCAGATGCTTTAAAACGCCCTCACCAAATATTTCACTCTCCTTTAGTTCACTGTGGAGAACCTAAGATGAGTACTGTCTTGGTAATGCCTTCACTTAGCACCTTCGGTGGCACCATCAGGATCACGACCTGCTTTGCTGCTGGTGCTCATTCCCATTTCCTCCTGAAAGGAGAGGCAGGTGCAGTGGAGTGATTTGTTGTGAGTGACAGTTTGTTTCCTGCCTTGCATGCTGCATCCTGCTGGGCTGTGGCAGAGGCACACAGCGAACTGAGAGCTGCACAACGGGGAGTGCAAAATCACTCCTTGCTTGCACCGTGTTCCCGATTGCACTCTTCTGCCACAATTCCACAAGTGGAAGACGTGTATTTCAGACTTGCTGTTCTAAGGTGTTTGATGTTTCTTAATGCCTTTGTCCTTTTCTAGATGGCTTCTCGGTCAGGACTGTGAACGGGATGCTGTACAACCCCCTCACCGGGTCCTGGAGCTGGATGGAAAGCACAAGCATTAACTATGCCCTCCACGCTGTGAGATCTGAGGATCAGGCACAGACGAGCCAAACAGAGCCTCTCTCAGAGATGGAAAGTGAACAGTGCTCGGCCACAGCTGGCACCAGCTGAGATGCGTGCTGATGGACTGCCACCAGGAACAGAAAAGGTTTTACACAGACAGGCACAATGAAGCCTTTTGGAACAGCAAGCTTGCTGCTTGCATTAATAATGTTGATGCCATTTTTGGCCAGATATTTTGGGCACTGTCAGGAAAAACAAGTGCCTGAAGTTCTGCCTAAAGCAGAACCTTACTAAGCAACCGGAGCTTTCTGCTGGATCCGTGTCACGTTAGCAGTGTGTCCTAGAATCGAAACGCCACGCCTAGTTGCTTGTAAAGTTCTAGTGCCAGCTGAAGGAAATTTGTTTATTGAAACAGGCCTTTCTAGATGTCAGTTTATGGTTGTATCCTTCTCTCCTTCACCTTCCTTTAACTTACGTGTACACAAAGAGGTGGCAATGCCTGTGTTTTTTGCTGTTTCTTTCCTGAGAACTGAACGTGAAACTTCTCTTGTTTCTGGGGTATTTCCCTTGTTGCAGACGGTTGGTGGGCTAATCACTGCATTACATATTTGTATTCTTGCTGCTTTGCTCCGTGACACCTGAGTATCAAACCTACGAGCTGGATCTGGTGATGCACGTAAGAAGATGATTAATTGATAAGGGAAAGAACAGTAAGTCATGGGTTTTAAATCTGAAAGGGTTCTCTACTGTGAACATTCATGTGACAGCAAATTCTGCCATGTAACATCTGTGCTACAGCTTTGGCAAGAAAAACTGTCTTCATGTGAAGGGTTCAGTGATGTGTAGCTCGGCATGGGCACCTGATGCACTGTCACTGTGTGTGCATAGAAGCACTGTCAAATGGGAGAGCTTAAGTGTGTGGCACGGTCCCTGTAAAACTGCCCTTTCAGATAATAATTCAAATGTTAATTGCACTCCAGCCTGATCTGAGAAGTAGGAAGTCCTCCGAAGAGATTCATATTTAATTTTCTTTTTAAAATAAAGACAGAGCTTGAAGTTTCCATGCTGTTTTGTTATGCTGTCTCATTGTCCATAGTTCCCTTGTGATCCAGTCTTTTCTAGACCACTTTAACAGAACGTAAAGATTTCTGTACATGTGTTTGCAAACGCCCTGCATTATTTCCCTAAGGAATGGAAAAGTAAGGGACTAAGTAGTGGGAACAGAAAAATGTAGCGGTTGTGAATGGAAACGAGAAGCTGTTTTCAGAAAGACTTGCTGCAACATGGTCTCGATTCTGAAGTTCTTCCATTGTGTTGAAACCTCAGCTTTAATTAAAAGAGAGAAAGATTTCTCCAAGCGCTTTTAAGAAATGCTTGAAAGGAATAATGGCATGCAATTGAGAGGTTCAGAGGCCAAAAGGCCCAGCTTCTGAAATGAACCGGTCTGATGAAGAAGGCTGGAGGAGAATAAGTGAGACAAAAAGATGATGAACCACCACGTCGATAACGTGGCTGCAGTGCTTTGAGGGGATCTCAGTACCCTAACTCAGGCAGATATCTGAAACAAGGCCCCAGAGTTAGGGTACTGAGATCCCCTTAGACTGAACGCTACCATAAATTTGAATAAAAATATCATTATTTTCAGATTATGTTTTTGTGATAAAAATCAACCTGTATTTCCCACTGCTTCCTCCAGGCTGTAGGATAAATCTCTGATCATTTAATCTGCTCACTAACCTTCGTGTCACGGTGACTGCTGCATCACCACACATTGCTATTTTCTTGAAGCAATGTAAAATGGTGTCACGTTTTCCCCTAGCTAGAAGAGCTGGGTTTTTGTCTGGGATGTAAAACCACCTGACGCGTCCTGACTTGCACACATTGATTGCATAGCCACGTCTCCTGATGACATCAGTGCATTAGGAGCTCAGGGTATGGGCTTGATTTCCATTTTATCATGCTTTTATTCCCACATGGAGTCACTCCAGTGATGTAATCAATATTCACTTTCCCTAAAAAACGCGTAATTTTGTTCTCCTTAAAGGGATTGCGAAAACCATTAGCGTTTCATTAATAAATTTGAAACCCCTTGTGTCCCCATGAGTTGGGCCAACTGAAAAAACAAACCCCAACCAACTGAGATTAAAATGTTAATATGGCCTTAAAATCTAGCAACTGTGTTATATAAACTTGTAACAATTGAAGTTATAGGAACAGATTTGAAGTGTTTATTCTCCCGAATGAGAATATGCACATACTGAGGTCACGGCAGCGAGTCTGAATTCCTCTGATGGGAGGACGCTGTTCCCAGCTGATACCTGAAAAGGAGGGAAGGTGGGAACTGGCTGCCCTGAGCAGCAGCTGCAGTGGATTCCTGGAACTGTTCTGCTCTGAGAAAGCTTCAGATGAAATATCTGACCACAGAAGCCTGTGACTTGCCAGCTGTCCAAAAAGCTCACACCGTAATACAACTAAAAATGACTGAGGGAACCATGAGACTGCTTTGACAGCTAGGCTTGTTTTCCTGTTTACCTAGCTCATGGGATGGAACCATAGAATCATTAAAGCTGGAAAAGACCACTAAGACCATCTAGTCCAACCAATATAAGTAAATTTTGAATGTGGCCAGCTTAGTACTGAGCTGTCAGCCAGCACGCTGCCATTTTCAGAAAGCAAGAGGCTTTGTACAGTCTTTTTTTTTTTTTTTTTTTTAATTTTGTGCAGAAGGAAAGAACACTGAGCTATTTTCATCATTTGGAGCAGCCTCCTGATGTGAGTCACCTCTGAAAGTGGCCTTGCTTATCAGAAGGTGCTAGGTAAACCGGGACGTACACAGAGGTCCCTCTATACAGAAGACTCAGGCTGTTTCACATCTTCTATGTACC
The DNA here is from genome assembly GCA_036925125.1 of Oreortyx pictus. NCBI lineage: Eukaryota > Metazoa > Chordata > Aves > Galliformes > Odontophoridae > Oreortyx > Oreortyx pictus. The sequence continues at coordinate 68,647,947 of JAUPFR010000002.1, forward strand.
TGTAGGGTTGTATTTAATCAAAGTTCTCACCAACTCCTTTTCTACATACAAACCGAAATGCAGCATGAACGCTTTACAGCTATACCTTGGCCATTTTTATCTAAATAATTAAAGAGTTGTGTATATGAAACCCAAGCTGCCCAGAGAGATCATCAGTATTACACCAAAACAAACCCTGGCAGCAACCAGTGACTGCTTCAAAAGAACTTGCAGAGCCCACTGGCTATGATGCGCCTTTTTTCACACTCTCAGACTCAATCTGATGATGTCTTCTGCAAGCAAAGGCTCGATAAATTCTAGCTGTTTCAAGCAGAAGAGAAGCATTTCTGTGCACCTGAAACCTTCCCAGAGGATGCTCTGCCAGCACACGCTATGAGGTCCTACTTGAGTGGCAGTGTCACTGCGGCTGGGGACAGCAGGTCTTTGCACATCAGCCCTGCAGGGTGTTTTCACTTCGGACAGAGCATCCCAGAGCAGTGCTTGCAGGAGTTTCTTCTAAGCACCCAGGGAGAAGGAGGATTGCTTAACAACATGTCACCTTGGGACTAAGCAGGAAACAATCTGTAGCAATTAATGGAGCTGTTAAAAGCTCTACTTTGCCCAAGCAAAGAAGAAGGAGAGAGCAGAAGCTGTGGGGTGGTGAGATGAGCAGCAAATGAGTGGTCCTTTTTCTTGAAGCTCTGCTCTCCAAAACTAACCAGAAACAGCAGAGAAAAGCAAACCTCAGGTGAGGCAGCCACGATACTCAGAAGATTTGATGAGGTCTCAGGCCCGGACATAATGTAGTGAAGATACAGACACATGGATGTACCACTACTTGTTCTGATGTTCCTTGCTCCAAGAATTGAGGAGATGAGGTGGATGACATCCATCTGAGGGCCAACCTTTGATCCTTCTTCCCATAAACGAGAGAGCAAGGTAGATCTTGTGCTCCATCTTCTGCCTGTGGCCTTCTTCCAACCTGTGCGCCATCTTAACGCCAGCAAGGGCACAAGCTGGAATGCAAGCACAAAGCACTGACTTTCTGAGCATGAACTGCTTCCTTCAAAGCACCAGCTTTGCTCCTCTCATTCAGGGCAGCGCTGAGGTGAAGGATTTAATGCCTGCTTCCTGCTTTCCTCTTCCACACAGCTCATCACCGCTTGTGCTGGACGTGGTACAAAGCACAGATTTTAAGAGAGCTCATTCGCCTCTGCAAGTGCAGCAGCTGCCGTGCGGATGCCCAAGACCACTCCCTGCCCTCCCATAAGCTTAGATTGCATCTGTAATTGGATCGCTCTTATCTTTACCACAAGACTCTCGCAGCAGCAAATGTTGAGACTGGCCACCAAGCAGCAGCAGCCCAGATTTATTGGGCTGTCTGTCACTGAAGCAGATCTTAGTCGGTGTAGAGAAAACAACTCTTCTTTGTCCTATTTGCTGCCCCAGTGTAACATTTAGCAGCGCCTCATCACGACGCTGCTGCTGTTCTCCCTTCTCACACGTACTTTGCTCTTTCTGCGCTGCCTGTAGCACAGACCCATGTAAAGAAGGAGCTGTGCCAGCAGCTAACTGAGGGCGAGCAGCAGGGCTCGGAGCAAGCTATCTGTGCGCGGAAGGAGGTCTTTATGGCAAGTGTCCACGGGCTTAAGAGGAGCACGACAACGCAACCTCCTCACGCGAGGAATCGACACCCCTCCGACCCTCAGCCCGGGCCGGGGCAGGCGCATCCCGCGCTCAGGGCGGCGGGCGCCCCCTTCAGGCCGCTGGGCGCACCGCCGCCAGCCCCGCGCAGCCGCGCCGCGCCGGCGGGAGGGGGCCGGCAGCCGGCGGAGCCGCCCGGCCGGGGCAGGGCCGCGCCGGTCGGAGCGGAGCTGGGGATGCGGGGCTCGGGCGCAGCATGCTGTGGGGAGTCGGGCTGGCTGCGCCCCGCTCCTGCGTGGCGGACCTGAGCCGCAACCGCAGCCTGTCGCTGGGCTGGTGCGCGGGGCCCGAGGAGCCGCCGCCCGCGCTCTATGGGGGCGAGCTGGTCGCCTTCCCGCTGGCGGGCGGCACCATGGCCGGGCTGGGCTCCGACTCGTGGTGGAAGAAGACGCTGTACCTGACGGGCGGTGCGCTGCTGGCCGCCGCCGCGTACCTGCTCCACGAGCTGCTGGCCATCCGGTGAGCGGGCTGTGTGTGTGTGTGTGTGTGTGTGTGTGTGCTTTGGGGGGGGGGGCTCGGCGCCCCGTTCTGCCCCGCAGCCATTTTGCGTCGCCCCCGCCTCGGGGCCGTGCCTGGCTCACCCAGCGTGCGGGCAGCCGGGCTGCCGCAGCGGCGACAGTGCCTCGTAGCGGCCCTGCATCCGATGGATAGAGCGTTGCAGCCCTCCATTAAGGGAGGATGCGTGTTTGGCCTCAGCTGGGTTTTTGTTTTTTTTTTTCCTTTGTGTATTTGAAACGTATCACGCGCCTGTTCTTCGCTTGTCCGTTTGTTTGCTGACTTCTTTATTTTCCTCCTAAATTTCTTTCCCTTCTTTTCTTGCAGGAAAGAGCAGGAGGTTGATTCAAAGGACGCTATCATACTGCATCAGTTCTCAAGGCCCAACAATGGTGTCCCAAGCCTGTCACCTTTCTGCCTGAAAATGGAAACGTACCTAAGGATGGCTGACCTCCCCTACCAGGTACATCCATGCAGTTCTCCTTTGCCTGTAGTTGTGTGAAGCTAGGCATCCCCACAGTGCTTCCCGTGCAGAGAGATGTAAATCCACACGTACAACTGTCTGGTTATGTGACAGCTCTTTTGTCTCTGGTGTATGATCTTTAGAGCTGGCACTAGAATCTGGTTGGTCTAGGACAGCTCTTGGTAAAGCAAAACGAATGGTGGAAGTTAACTTGGTTGGAAATGCTGAAGTAGAAGAAGAGCCTTCAGTACACTGAATAATACCATAAAACTGAAGGACGGTGTTACGTGGTCTTTGAATTCGTCCGTGCTGAAGAGAACAAGGTGAAGTGGCTGCAGCTGCTTGTTTCCTGGAGGGTTTCACCCTGGTGACCTCCTTGGAAGATGTGCCTCCCTTCTGCTTTGCCTGGTGTCGCTGGGGCCTCTCCTCCCATGTGGGAGAGCAGGGTTGTTCTGCAGGCCCGTTCAGCTGTGATGCTACGAGTTGGGTGCGTGCTGTCTGGTGGTGCCACCAGGCAGGTTATGCAGAAAGTGAACTCTTTGAGGTGTGGGATGGGTCTTTTTGCTGCTTGTATAAAGCATTGAGGGCATTGCCGATGTTATATTTGTTGTTACTGTTGTACGGACGATCTTAGGTGGAAGAAATCTCGTTTCCCCCAAGTTATGTAAATTTGGGCCTCTTACTTTGCCTCAGATGGTCTGAGTTGTGGCTGAATTGCATGCTCACCTCAGTTGGGTTCAATTCACATTTTATGCTGCGTACGCAGGTATTATGAAGAATGTTTTGATTGCATCTGGTCTTTTGCAGAGGAAAACAGTTTGAGGGCTTGATTTCCTTTTTGTGATTGGTACTCACCCACGTTCGTGTGTGATTAAGCCCCTTTATGCTGGACATGAAAGAAGGTCTAATCAGTGCGCTGTGCTTAAGCATTTAAAAGCACGCGTTTTAATGTTAATTATATTAAGATTTAATGGCACTTGAACAAGGTACTTCAGAGCATTTAGCAAGGAGCTGGACCAGGTGGCCTCTGGAGGTCCCTTCTGACCTCATACTTCTATGGTTCTGTAGCCTGAGGGATGCAGCCAGAGACATGCTGCGGGTCATCACCTTCCGGGGCAGGGGCTGCTTAGAAGGGGGATTGTGAAGCTGGGCTGTACTTCGAAAATGTTTGATGCTTTTCTTCATAAAGCTTATGTTAGAGAAGCCCAACTGTGATTGCTTGTGGAAGTCTCTTGGGTGTTCCTTAATTTCCTTGTGACTATTGAGATTTGGCCATTTCTGTTATCTGATGAGTGTTTGCACAGCAGCAGCGTGCTGTTTTCTCACCAGGTCTGTGAAAATGGCAGAGATGGCAGTCTCCGTGAGAAGAAACAGAGGAAAAACTAAAGCATAAGCAACAGTAATTGAAAATGTAGAGGTTAATCTCTTCTGGAGAGTGCTGTAAAATTACCCCAGAAGAGCCCTGTGCTGTGTGGTTTATAATTTCCTCTATAAACGAGGTTCTCAGGAGCTTTGTAGCCTGCAGCTCAGGTTAAAGTACTACGAGACATATGGGTGTTTTTTTTTAATGGCAGTGCCATAGCTTTCCTGCATTGTAGCTGGTCCACTTTTCAAGTGGAAAATTGGTAAATATTTGATGGCAATTAGGAGCAACCATAAGAATACTGAGGTGTTTCAAGCCTAAAAATACCTACTTGAGAACAGCAGATACAGGAGCAGTAAAACTGAGATTTGCCCCAAGGTAAAGGTTTTCTCAGGTCACTGAAAGACATTTCCTGTTTTGATTGGTCACATATATGCAGTGAAACTTGAAAATCCTGAAACAGTTTCTAACCATCATTTGTGTTTTTTTAGTGTGTAATATTAATGTAGCAATAACATAACATTTTACACAATGTATTTATGAATGTGGGTGAATAATAAGAATCTGCTTTGTTTGGGTAGCAAATGGCACAGACTGCAGTAATTGTATGTAATAAGCACATCTTTGTGTCCAGCAGCTTCTGCAGAACATCAGTGTTTGTGTAGAGGAAGATAAATCTCGTACTGAAGGTGCTGTGAACTTGATGCTTTCCATTTGGTTTCAGGTGTTGGGCAGTCACCTGCACACGCAGGTGGGGTGGATTCTGCTGCTTTGTTCGGCCAGGCTTGGATGCAGTAGATCAGATGTTACATAATCCAATATTCCTGCTGTAAGATTAGCTTGGGCAGAAGTCCCAGAGGAGGCTGCGACCAGAAGGTTTTGTTTTCCCAGCAGCGTTACCTGTTCCTTCTGTTTTGATCTGAAAGGGTTGAGCTCCTGGGAGTGGCCACGCATGGGTAGTGATTGTGTTTTAAGGGACAGCCAGAAGGATGTGCATTCAGGCTAAGCTGGAGCCTCTGGTGCGTGGTGATCTTCTCCATCTTCAGTGAAAAAATATGTTTTTATTTCTGTGCAAGTGCCACACGGAGGACATGTGCCAGTGTTCAGCAGCTGGCTAGGCTGAGATTTCTAAGTTACAAAATTGCTGAGCCCTGGGCAGCCTGATCTACTAGGCAGCAGCCCTGCCCGTGGCAGGGGACTTGGAACTCAATGATCTTTAAGATCTCTTTCAACCTAAGCCATTCTGTGATTTCTATGAATAAGAATGAATAATATAACGTGCTCCTAACATGAAAAGCGGTGTTCTGTGTGAGAGCCAAATTCAGGTGCGATTCCTGTGATTAAGAACTTGTTTAGAATGATGGACCCAGTCTTCTGGGAGATCTGAGTGGCCCCATCCCCTTAAATAACCCTGGTCTTTAAATAATGTTATGTCACATGGCATCTATTATAAAAGTGTGCAGCGCACTGCAGGACCTGGAAATAATCATTTTGGGTTTTTCATGTTGCACAAAGCCATTGCCCCGGTTGAATAGCTGCAGTTAGCCTAGAGTGTTAATTAAGAAATAACGTTGCTTTTAAAAAGGTGGAAAGGTAAAACAAAAAACCTTCTTTCTCATTGCAATGGATTTTTCTTTTGACTGTATGTTTGTTTGTTTGCTTACTTGCTTTTTTTCTTAGAACTATTTTGATGGAAAACTTTCCCCCCAAGGAAAAATGCCTTGGATTGAATACAATCACAAAAAAGTGTCTGGCACCGAGTTCATTATTGACTTTTTGGAAGAGAAACTCGGAGTGAATTTAAATAAAAACCTCGGTCCGCGAGAAAGAGCTGTTTCCAGAGCGGTGACGAAGATGGTGGAGGAGCACTTCTATTGGTAAGCTCACATGGAAAAGCTGGCTGTGTTCTGATGTCAGACCTGTGCTGTTTGTCTAGAAGTGAATGCTTATTTTGTCTTGGATACCCAGCTATTATGTTTTATGGCTTTTTTCAATGTGGAAAATTGCTGCTGCTTTCTGCTCGTGTTGGTATGAGTCAGGAGTAACTCCGTGGAGAGCTGCAGTGATGCGTAGGCAAGGTAAGGAGTCGGCGTTGCAGAGGGGAGCAGCAGTGGGCTGGCTGGCTGTCGTCTTTCGTATGACCTCCGTGCAGGAGCAGCCTCGTTAATGAGGAGTAAAAGCCAAGATGGCTGAAAACACTGGAGGTTTCCGAGGGGGAAAAAACAAAATCTAGTGTTTGGAGTGAGTCTGAAGTGTTGTGGATATCCTTGCAGTTACTGGTTTTAATTGTCGTGTGTGATTACGGTGTGGGTTACCACCTCATTACTCCTGTTAATAAGCATTGCTGGCATCAGTGCCAGCTGGTAAGATACAATACTAGCTTTGGTATCCTGAGAAGATCAAGCATGGGTATGAATGAAAAACCTAAATACAGCTTTGCTGGTACTTTATGCATTTTAGGGACACCTTTGAATATAGTGTCTCTTTTTTTATTATGCTTTCTGCTCCCCACTCCAACTTTTCAATTCAGTCCTTTTTTTCAAGTGTCCTTTCCAGTCTGGATCCATAGAAGTAGCGGGTGGCCATGGCATCTTAGATGTGGCCCTGGATACCTTGGCAGGCATAAGGCTTTTTTCTGACAGTTCACTTTCTTGCGTGCATTTAGAGTTCTAGTTGTACTGAGGCTTGCATTCCAACATCTCTTTTTTTTTTTTCTCTAGAAGAACTGTTCGATTTCACTTGAATGCATTTACCTTTTTTCCTTTCATCTTCTTACTGAAGATCATCAGCAACATGTGCACGCGTAGCATTTTGAATCATTCGTGGTGTTTCCTGGGACCAGTTGCAGCGTTCAGTAGTTTAAACGATGCGATTTAGGAATGCAGTCCCTGCCCTCCCAGAAGTGGGGCTTTCCCTGGTGATACCTATCTGCAGCGATGTCTCAGAAATCGGCCTGCAGCTCTCAGACTCCAGTAGTCTCCAAGTATGACTTCTTTATTTTGTTGTTCCTTTTTTTTCCCCCCATAGTTGCTGTAGCTGCCAGAGGGAAGATGAGACCTTTACATCCCTTAATGCCATCTCCTTGCCTAAGTGTATTGATTGTTTCATGGTCCTCAGACTTCACTGCTTTAAATGTAACATTACTGATGACAAACTTGCACAGCTCTTGTGTGTCTGAATTATAGATTGCTCTTTCCTTGGTGCAGTCCATCCGTGTTCCCACTGAGCTCACTCAGCGCTGCTGGGCATGAAATAGGAGTGCATGGGGCACAGGTTCTGCAGATTTGGACTGGGGCACTGAAGTAGATGGACAAAGCAAGAAGTAGGAAAAAAAAGGCATGTGCCTTGTTGCATATCCGCGTTTCCTTTTGTCTTTAGTCGTGCAGGTGAGTTTCCCAAGGGCTGATATTTTACTGCAGCATAGAAAGATGCAACTTTAGGTCTTGTTCTATGTCCTCACTGTGACTGGGTGTACGAGAGGGGTGCTGTGCTGGTGAGACCACACTGTGCTGGTTCTCTTATACTAGGCAGAGCTGTGTGGCTTCAGGCTGCTGTAACTCCTGAATAACAGCTGTGACCGTCCTGTAGTTGACCATGATAAAATCAGGCAATAGCTGTGCAGAGCTTTGCACTGTTGCTGAGCCTTCCTATTTCCCACCAGGAGCTGAGGGCCTGTTGTGATGTTCTCAAGCCCCTTGGGGGGAAACTTGTCACAATCATGGCCTTTCTGCAGAAAATTTATAAAATCCAGCCTCCAAAGCAGTGATATAAAATGTGATTAATACAGCTTCATTGCCAGCAGCATGCAAAGTAATTTCATCATAAATAAGTAATGTTTTATTACATCAGTTGAATGAACAAGCAAAAGAACATCCTGTGGATTAGGTCTGCGGATGGAGCTAATCTGAGTGGGTGCTCAGCATCCTCCTGAAATGTTCAGCCTCTGTTGAACTGATTGCTTATCTTTGGCTGCAGCTCTGTTTGCTTAGTACCCCTTAAAGATGGAAATTACTGCTCTGGCTGGATCTGAGAGCAGTGTAGGGCTGTTGTGAGCCTCAGCAGGCTGTGGTGCCCGGCAGAAAGCCAGTGAGTGATTGAGCATGCCTATTTTAGCAGTGGGATTAGAGCATGTCTCCGAGATGCATGAGTCTGGTGCTAGAGCTTCTGTCCCTGGAGGAAGCTGTAATTGTCAGATTTGCACTCTGTTTATACCAGCAAAAGAAAAAACCTTTTAGCCTAGGTGGGGGTGAGGTTGAGTCCGTAGGAAAGAAATGGGAGCAGGCTGGTTCTGCGCTTCAGGGACTGGGCCTGAGGTCCTGGTTGTGGGCAGGCCTCTGTCTTCTCCCCACAGCTTGCACTGGGTCACCTCTGCTGCCTGCAGTGACCAACCAGGGGCACTTGGAAGCCAGTGAAAGGTGTCGCGTTGGTTACCCTTGTCAAACGCAAGTGATTTATTGGTGTACACACGTGCATAAATGCATTCGTTTCTTCCTTTTTTAAGAAGACTGTAAACATCACAAATGTGTTGGGTGTTTGAAGGATGGGAGGAGCATGGTATGATAACGTCAACAACTGACGGATGTACAAACTTGCCACATTGAACATAATACCTGTTTGACATCGAACCAATTGTAAGAGTGACATCTCTCCTGCTGTTGAGGATGATGATGCTTCAGTACCACCGGTGGCTTAAAAGCCATTCTCTCTGAGAAGTTCAGCAGCAGGTAAGGTAAGATTTCTGCAGCTGGTTGTGGAAGGAATTCATTAGAATCCTTTTCAGTATCAAGAAATTCCACTCTACTCAGGATTTGGATGGGCAAAATGACTGCCAGTTTGCATCCTTGTCAGCAACCACCCCCCTTTGCCTTGGTGGGTTTTGTTTGCTTTTTTTTTGTCTCTTGAGTTACTTGGGGGATAATCAAGCAAGCTGTTCCTGATGAGTCACTTTCTCTGTCTCTTCTGATGTATGTATTGAGGCCAGAGCTGCTGTAACACTTATGCTTCAGATTTGCTTCACCCCTGTAACTTTTCTTTAATGCGTTATTGTTTTATTGATACTCTTAAGAATTCTGGCACAGATGGAGGTGCTAATATTTCCCCAAATGACATGAAATAATAATGTCATTGCATACGTTCTGAACTACAGTTAGTTTTCATAGTTAGTATTTATAATTGTGCTGAATTAGATTATGTAGACAACATGATTTCTGGCTTTGTTTGATTTTTGTTATTTTTATAATACTCTACTAATGTAGTCTAAGCAGAGGAATGATGGCTGGAATTAAGCACAGAGGAGCATGTTTTGAAAAGCACAGATTAAATCAGTCCTTGTATGTGATTATTTTAACAATGTGCTTGTAAAGCTGATTTTAAAATGATTTTTAGCTGTTCCTCTAAATCTGGCCCTACCTTTTTCTTTGCCTTTGCGTGCCCGGAAGCCTAATGTTATAGGCGTAAACTGAGCAGTTGTCTCTTGAGCTGTGTTTGTTGCTCATGTAAATGTGAGATTTGGGACCTGTGACAACTTTACTCACTCAGAGCAGCAGGCACACATCCAAGATTGGCCCTTGGTGGCGTAGCTGAGGCAGGGTTACCTAAATCTGCTCCTGTTTGTTAACGCCTACCTGGCCTCTGTCTCTTCCAGACCCAAAGACTCTCTCCAAGAATGAGCAAGTGAGAGTTATGGAAACGAACTTTTGTTTTACGACACACACTAATTAGCTTTGTGGGAAACCTTATTCATGCTGTGTCGTGGGATTAAAGTTGTCCCATTGTTGATGGCTCGGTGTGGTGCCAGCTCACTGGTGGAGTCAGAGTGAATAATAGTCACGGCAGCTCTGGAGGGTCTACTGGTCGTGTGTGACTGGGCTGATTTTTCAAAAATGCCACAGCACGGTCTCCTTTCTGCTTTCTTGCTTCGCTTGTTTCTCTCGCTACCCCTCTGTGGTGAGCCCTGTTGTCCTAAAGCAGTGGCAGTTGTGCTGCAGAATGGCCAGTGCGTAAAGCTGGTGAGATCCATGCTGGGGGGTGAGGATCTTCATAGTGAGATGCACAGCTGTGCTATTACACAGCAGGTTTTTTGTGTACAAATTCAAGTACATACTACAAATAACAGCTGGCACGCACAGATCATAGTCGTGATTATTTCCTACAGTCCCAATTCCTTCTTCTCCCTCAAAGCTGTATTGATCCAAGGGACTGTGTCTTCAAAAGTTGATGGTTTTGGTGTTTTAGTCCCCTCTGCTTGCTGGCTTTGTGTTCTCCTTTCTTGATGGTGCTCCTTTCTAAATCCAGTCAAACTCTGCTTCAGACTCTGCTTTGCAGAAACTGTCCCAAGAACTTTAGTTGGTTCATCTAATTTGAATGCAAAGGATTGTGCAGCATCTCCATTCAGAACATCAGAGGGATGCTGCTGTTGTATTAATGCAGTACAAGGTGTCTTGGAGAAACTTGGTGAGAATAAAAGCAGTCAGAAACAGTGCAGGTGCAGTTCTGTTCTTTATTGTTCGTGCAGTTGCACTGAAGCCTGCACAGGCCTCACTGTTGCTGCTGAATTTAATTAAACTGATTTGAGCAGAAGACATTGTCCTGCAGGGGACAGTTTTTAAGGGAATTAAAATACCTTTTATCCTCTCAGGGATATGCATTTGAGTTTTAAGTGGCTTTTTTTTTTCAGCTGTTATGCCAAGTATGTTCTTTTTACCTCGTGTTACTAGTAATTCAAATGAGGAATCTGTGGAAATGTGAAGATTAGAGCATTTTCACGGTGTTAGTTGTGCCCTGGTGGTAATGCTAAATTCAGGTCATGGTATACTGGAGTGTGAGAAAGTATACGTGTGAGAAAATATGCAGGGGGTCTCCTTTTTTCCCTCTTATTTTGAATTAGTTGATCCATGTAGGCACAGAGAGCGTGCAATTAGAAATATGTGCAAGGATAAAAATTAATTTGTGTTCCAAATTAAAAACAAACAAAAAAAACCCAACTCCAACCGTAGCAGAAATGGAAGCATTTAATTATTAAACGCTTCTCAATATTTGAAGTACGTGAATTTGCAACTTGTGATATTCCAACTTTTCTGTCAAGCTTCATTAGTTTATCGTATCTCATGAGCCTTTATTTCATTCCGCTCAAGTGCGGAAGCCTACTTCTACATTTTTATATATTGTGTTTCTTAGACCCTTGGCTTCATGCATTTGTCACACCTACCTGGAGATGTCTTCAGCTCTTCTTCCAATATCTCTTGAACTTGCGATGGAGGCTGTTTGGTCTCTCCTTTCTTCTTCCTTTCTTTCTTTTCTTCTTCTCTTTCTGACACCTCGTGTCAGAAGGTGCTACGTGTTAGAAGAGTTAACGCAGCAACGGCAGCAAGTGGCCTTTGCCTACAAAATTAATAAAGAATGAAAATTAGTATGTAGCTGGAAAGACAGATTTTAATGACGAGATCTTTTGAAGTAATACTTCGCAGACACTTAGCCAAGCAGTTACAGAGTGTGAGGAGAACTGGTTGGTGGGGAAGGCTGCTTTCTCCAATTTTCTCTGTTTTCCCTAGCTCGGTGCTCTCTGAGTGTTGCGCTGTTGTGACTTGGTGTTTGCATCCTTCTAGGACTCTAGCTTATTGCCAGTGGGTGGAAAACCTTCACGAGACACAGAAGATGATTTCAGTTTACGGCCCCCTCAGTGACTTGCTGAAGTGGATTCTCTGCCATCTGACCAAAGGGATCGTGAAGCGGGAGATGTATGGTCACGGAATCGGCCGCTTCTCTGAGGAGGAGATGTACACACTGATGGAGAAGGACATGCGGACTCTAGCAAACCTCCTGGGTAACGTACCACAAACCTTACACCTTCTCCTTGTGCAGCGCTTGCTGCTTTAGTGTGGAATTGCCATAGATCAACGTGGTCACGGGTGCAAATGATCTGACTTCTGTTGGGTGAACTCCTCACTGCTGCTATCCCCTGGTGTCACCTTCACCCTGTGGGGATGGGTTTCTTTCCTCGCTCTGTGTTACCAAACTGCCTCTCTAGGAGGGTAAACAGGTTTCTTCTCTGGGCACTGAATAATTGTACCTAGAGGAGCAGACTGAGGCCTGTCATTTTTTGGAATAGCGTTTTGCTTTCTGAATTTAGGAAAACGTAGCATTGATTCCTGCAAATATGACCTCTTGTTTTTCTTTAGGGGAGTCTGTTTTTCCGAGCTGTGACTCAGGAGTGTTTGATAGGTCACTGTGAGGCTGCCATTTGAAAGTCCTTTGCAGATGTTACTTTCAGTTGGATGTTGCTGCATTTGGTTGGTGTTAGAAGATTCATTTGAAGCTTCTGGTAGGAGATGGGTCGGTGTTGTCGAAATAAATAGTTTTAGGCTTGCCGGTTGTTGTAGGCGAACACTGCAGAGAGCATCTTAAGGTTGGCCTCGCTCAGCTGGTACCATGCAAGCCTCATTTCTGTGGTGTAGCTCAGGCTGAAGTCTGAGCTAGAACTGTTTTCTCTGTGCTTCTTGCTTTTAGTCTTCTGAGAGCTAACTGTACTATACTTTTGAGTAGAAATGTAAATTTTGAGGAGTTCATTTGGGGCAGGTTCTCTCTTACTTTGAGCTCATCCCTCCCTTGGGCCAGGATCCAAGAGGTGGTGCTAGTGTGGTTTGTTATTCCCTGTTACAAGTGAATAACTGGTAACAAGTTCAAGTGGTGTTTGGGCAGGGGCAAGAGAGGTCCTGTCCTCCCCGCCCAGTCCTGGCTCCTGAACTGGTCCTGTGCTCTGGAAAGAGGACAGAACACGTGCTTGAACTGCCTAAGTGCAGGGTTGACAGGAGGATTAAAGAAGAGAAGCTAGCAGAAGGCAAAAATGGAGTGTTTGCTAAGCAATGGAGGGGTGGAAGATGCTTTTATTCTTCCAGGGTGTTTGGGAAAGAAAAATAATTGCAAAGGAACTAAAGGGAGCTGCTGAGTTGGGAGCAAAGTGAAAAAGGACCTGTGATCATGGACTGTGGGTAAGGGGGAAATTTGTTGGCACTCTGTTTTCTGTCCGCTCTTTTTCACGCATCTGGTTTGTTTAAAAAAAAAAAAAAAAAGTTGTCTAAAAAATAAAGAAGTTGGTCAAGAAAAAATCATTATTTTCTTTTGAAGAAGCACTATTTTCAGAGGTCAGAAGGTTCCAGGAGTTGAAGATGCTGCTACTTTCATTAGTAATTGGGTGGCAGGCGTTAATCACCATCAAAATGTGTTCAGAATTTGTCCAGTTTCAAACTGGAGCATGCATGATCTCAGCCTTCAGGCAGATGTTCCTTTCCTGCCCCTGAGCTGCCTGTTCCATCTCCTGTGAAGACAAATGCTGTGATCAAGCCATTTATGTCACTCTTGTTTTCGCTCAGAAAAATGGCTGGAAATCCTCAGACCTCTCTGTAAGATTTGTTTTTCGTAGGTTGGTAATAATTCTCCCATTCTCTGGATAGACCTTCCCCTCCCTGCCTCCTGCACCCCCAGATGTGTTTTCACAGCATGCATTGCTTGTGGTGGCAAAAAATGTGAAGGGCAGTCACAGGGCTGGCAAACTGGGCCACAACTGCCTTTTTTTTTTTTTTTTCTTTTACTGTGTGCTGCATATGTTACCAGCAGGGGTTTTATATTTACTTCCAGATTACTGATGAGAAGGTTGTGCCTCCTGTGTTTTAAAAAGCCTTGATGGGCACCTGCTGTGTTATGGTTACTTCACTGTGTTACTAGCTAAATATTGTACGCTTCATTTTTATCTTCCCTTCTGAAATGAGTGTCGTATTAGTGTACGGTTACTGTGTTTGTTGTTGTGATTATCGGTGCCTTTCCCTACTCTGTAGTTGCCTTGACTTTCCATTAACGCCAGATTGTCTTGGTTTTCTCCAGCCAGCTGTTTGTGGCTGGATCTAGGTACCCACGGCTTGGGTAATATCCTGGGCTGGGGATAGGAGGTGAGTGACACTGCCAGGCTGGATGGGGCAACCTGGTCTAGAGGGAAGCGTCCCTGCCTGTAGCAGAGGGGTTGGAACTAGGAAGGTCCCTTCCAACCCAAACCATTCTATGGTTCTGTAACTTCCAGCCTGATGGGAGGCTCTCCTCATTTCACAGGGTAGATTTGCTCCCTGCTGTTGTTGCAGCAGAATTGCTTCCCAGCATAATATCGTTATGGATTGAGACTCAGGCTCGGCTGAGCGGTACTAAATTTCGAGTGTTGCCAAGTGAAATGGGATTTTACACAGCGTATTACCGTGGTTTGGGGACCTGTTTTTGAGCTGTGTTTGAGATCGATGACTGCAGAGCAACACATAAATACAGAAAGTACACAACATTTACCCAGTACATAGTCGTCAGAGAATAGGTCGGTGCAGTTCTCCAAGAGCTGGGGAGAGTTAACTCCATTTCTGTATCACATTTGACATGCTGTGGGAAATTGTTATTCGTTATTTCTGAGTATTGCACTGCTGCGTCACAGTGCAGAGGGATAACAGCCTTTGTTGTGCTGTATTTTGGACAGTTTTTCTTAACTCATTTAGCAACCCTAACGTTTAATAACCTGCTGAATTACAGGCAGCTTCTGGCATACAGGGGAAGAATGTCCTGGGGAGATGGGGTAAGTAGATTTGTAGAATTCAATTACATACAACATTTCACAGAGTTTATAGTACTTTGGGCAGAAGCAGGAGCAACGCAGCCATCTAACCTGACCTCTGAAATGCCACATGATTCACTTGTGTGCTCTGCTTTCCTTCTTTGCTCCAGTTCTAATGCCCGTGCTGGGGAAGCAGGCAGTACTGGACATTTCCTTGTGAATAGTGTCTTTAAAGATGATATTCTTCTCTGTCTTCTTTTCCTCGTACAGGGGAGAAGTGACATCTCTCCAGTAAAACGCATTGCTGTTGTATTTCCAGGTGACAAAAAATACATTATGGGACCAAACCTATCCACTGTTGATGCCACAGTTTTTGGCCATCTGGCGCAGGCGATGTGGACGCTACCAGGGACTAGACCAGAGAGACTGATCAAGGGTAAGAAGTTCTAAGTGATCTCTGACAAGACGAAACACGTAGTGGCATTTGCTGTGTTTAAGAGTGGAGCATTTTGCAGGATTTTTGTAGGATTGCAGGAGCGCTTCAGCCGTATCCTAAGCTGTTGTCGTGTTTGATATAGTGTTTCCATTCTGTAATGTTTGGTGCTTTTTTTCCTTTTGGTGAAATTTCTTGTTTGTTTTCATTGTAATGTTTTGCATGGTAATTGTTTCTATTCCCTGATCTTTTCACTGTTTGACATAGCATAGGCTGAGTGCTTATAAGGAAGAATACTGGGTAAAGTATTAGAAGACAGAAGCCATGAGCTGAATTCTGCTGAGCTAAATAGTTTCGTTGACAGTAGAAGTGCAAGTACTGTTGTTCCACTGAAACTGAAGCTTTTGCTGTTCTTAAGGCCACTGGGCAAGGAGAAGAATCCGGTCTGGCTTTGGAGTCAGAAGAGTTAGAAACCAGTATACCATACCTCCTTCTTCCCTTCCCCAGATTTTATTTTTCCTTGTGGAGAGGTACAGACACATGAAAGTCTGGTGGAAGATCTTGGCGTCACTTTACAGAGTAAATATAATGCGAAAAATGGAAAGAACTGAGGAAAGGGATGTGAAATAGCTGTAAAAGAAGTGAATCTGGTCTGTATAAGAGGTAGCTACTGGGGCAACAGTTTGGAGGCATACATTTTCTCATTACTGTAGCTTTGATTTGAGGAAAAAGTACCTGTGGTCAAGGGTTTGTGACTTGAGGGTCATAAATTGTCTGCATTGTAAAACTCTTGGTGTCTGAAGGGTCACAGGGAAAATTCTGAACGGTCCATTGGTTTTGAGAAGAAAATGTGATGGTTGTTGGAATATTTTGTGTCTAACAAAAAATGAGTGGTGGATAATAAATGAGCATATCCATCCAGCTACTCGTGCTGTGATACGCTGAGTGCAGGTTTGATGTAAACATTCATTTTTCATTTAATATGCTATTATTTCTTCGTCCTTTGGAGTGTTTGTGATTTCTCCTCTCTAAGCACATGTGTATGTATGTACATGTGACGTAGCACTCCCGTGAAGGCTAGGAATGCTGGAGATGAGTCGCAGGAAAAAGAAGAAACAAACCCATGAATTTATCTTTGTGGGCGATGCTGCCATCTGGTGGTCCAAATACAAAACATCCGAATTCACTGTGTTAATTGTAATACACGAGTGAGCTGTGCACATAGAATTCAGTCTTGTCCTTATAAGCTAAGTTTACAGCAAATAAGCAAGAATTTTGCAAGGAACAGCCTACCCTGTTCGTGTCTTGTCTTGCTGTATTTCCGTTGAGGTTGGATTTGGGATGGTTATTTTGCTACATGTGTATATATTCCTTTCAGTGTAACCTATGTAGGTTAATAGTATGTGTATTAAGATATGTGAAAAACAGCCACCAAGAGGCTTGAGTGAATCTTGCCATTTTGAAACAAGGCTCTGGTGCCTCTTTGCAAGGAACCTGCATAAATTGTTTCCAAACAATGCTAATAATATGTTTCTTCATCAGCTGATAGCTTGAAGTTTCACTGACTTAATGTACTTACTGGAAGGTGTTGTGCTGTGTTCCAGGTGAACTCATTAACCTCGCTATGTATTGTGAAAGAATAAGGAGGAAATTCTGGCCAGAGTGGCACCATGACGACGATAACACTCTGTATGAATCTGAGGAAAGCAGTGACGCAAGCAAGACTCACTCCCCTTTGCAGGACTTCAGTTTTTATTCAAGGACAGAAACATTCGATGAGGAGGGGAACAGTATTTCTCACACTCCTGACACAGATTACACTGGACACTCCCTTTTTGATTCAGATGTGGACATGGATGACTACAGAGATCACGAACAATGCAAATGATGTGTCCAAGCTTCTCTTGTTTTGCAGACAAGCTGTTTCTTGGGGTCAGTTGGATTTATTTTCTGCTCCAGGTTGGGAGAAGGCTGGTACTGCCTCCAAGAGACCATTGCACTTGACTTGGCTGTCACAGGCTACCTGGACTATCTCGACCTTATTTCATTTTATGTAATTGTTCAGATGGAACCAAGGTAAACACTTACTTAAAACACACAGTGGGCAGACTGGAGGTCCAGAGGACAACGGTAACTTTCAATCTACCTATTGCTCCCGTTGAAAAACAGATCCCACAATCCAGTGGGAGGAACCTCCAGGAGGTGGAGCACTTGTCAGAGCTGGTACATGTTGATATCTTTACAGGGAATGGGTCAAGGACAAAAGTGGAAGAGGCATTACTGGCACGCCTTTCTCACGTGGAAGAAAATGATTGATGTGGATTTGATGCAGTTTCAGGGCAGTTCTGATTGCTGCCTGCAGTCTGGGTGATCACAGAGTGTCTGCAGGAATGAACTGCTCCTGGTTCTTTCAGAGGCAGACAAAGATGGCAGGAGGAAAACGTGTTCCTACAGGAAGGAGCATTTTAGCATTTCTTGTTCTTCGCAAAAGGTTGAAATCACTGTTCTAGAATATTTTTATTCAAAAGAAGAATGTCAGTTTTAATGTATAATCTCCCACACACTGATCTGGAAAGTGTGTTGGCCAAAGCCTGGCTTCAGGCCTTTAAATTTCTTCTGTGTTTTTGAATTATTACTATGTTTGTACTTCCTGCCACCGGCTGTTATCTGCTGCTGATGCTAGAGAAATGGGATTCATTACTGAAAGCCTGGAGCATCTCAGCAGTGGGTGCTCGTTAATGCAAAGACACATCAAGCCTCTAAAGTTTGCAAAGGAACTTGAGGTGTTTTTAGGTGTGAGGTGCTGTGTAAATATAAGGTGTTATCCTGCAATCAGATGCTTTAGAGCTGGCTGGGACAGTGGGCTTATAATGCACAGTTCCTGAAGGCAGTGTGTGGGAGCAAGCTGTGAGAAGACAGCAGTGTCAGCACGTGTTCTGTGAGGATTTCCAGGAGCTGAAATGATGCCTCTTAGGTGGCATGCTTGTGAATCTGGAGCAAGAATAGCTGCTCAGGTGCTGACGTGCTCTGGTGTCAGTGCAAAGAATGGACCCATTGGGTTGGCCCGCCTGTTTGAATTAAGCATCTGCACCTCTGTAGCATGGTAGTGAGTGGTTGATTTTAGAGAGAAAGCACATGAAGACTACAGACTGCCCTGGTCTTTGTAAATGTGTATAAAATCAAGTTTTGCCCGCGTTAAGTTGCTGGTAGCCTGCTGAAATTAATTGGGACTTTCTCACAGAATTACAGTTCTTTGAATCGTGACCTCTCAGCAGAAATTTTACCATATGTTGATTCTGAGAATAGACAGGACACAAATACTTTAGGATGTTAACTGCTGATAGTCCTAATAATCCGGAACTTGAAGTTGCTCCAACTTTCAAAGAATATGTCCCTTTCCTGAACTGTGGGGTGTCTTTGGCAGAAAAATGCTTGTTGTGGGGAGCACCCAGCTAGCCATGGCTCTGCGAGCAGAGAGGACGAGGCTGCAGTGAATTCCCACGTCTCTTCCATGCCTGGGAGCTACTGGAGTGAGAATAGGCAGTTTGGTCTGAGGTGAGCACAGACTTGCATCTGTTTCCTAAATTCCCCACGGTTCCTTGGAGCCATGCTCCAGTCTCTATAGTCACGGGCAAGTCCCTGTTGTCCTATTTGCAAAAGCAAAATGAACCAAAACTGAGGAGGAGGAAAGTATGATCCAGTTACTTGGGACCCTTCTCAGGAAACGAAGCACAGGAACAGGTCACAAGGACGTGAGTCTTGGGCTTGAAAGCACAAGGAGCAATGGTCTGACATGCGTGTGAAACTCTGCAGATGCAGACATTTAGGTACTGGTATTCTGGATAAAAAGCATCTGCATCAAGAAACTGCTCTTCAAAAATACTAATCTTTCGGGAATTCTGGTAGAGACGTTCTCATTTGTTTATCCATCTTTTCAGCATTAGGAGAGTGTGTGAGCCCCCGCTGGCACCAGATGAATCCCAGCAATGAGTCATGGTTATTAAAAGACCAGCCCGAGTTCATTGGACAGAGCTGTATTTATTATTTTCCTGAGCTGACAAGTCTGTCAGTGGCAGCGATGCTTGGGGCATCCCAAAAGGCAAATTAATCACAAGCCATTGATGTAATTTTACCCTCCCATGTGTAAGCAGCTGCATTTAGATATCACATGGTGGTCCATGGCAGTGGGCATGGTGTCATGTTGTGGTCTTCTATATCTGAAGGCTTTCTTGGTGGCTGCCTGGTGCTTTGTTCCCCAGAATTGCTTCTGCAGTGCATCTGGTACTGTACATAGTAGGGCATGTATGTGAATATATATATACACACACGTATATATGCTATTAACAATATATGTGTGCGTATATAAAAATACGTGAATGAATATATGTATATGTAAATGTTTGGTGCCAAAAGGAGGGATGTATGGTGGGAAATAATCTGAGGATTTCACCTCAGCAGAGCCTTGACTTCACTTTGGAAAGTGTGGCCATTGGGCTTTGTTGCAGAAAAGTGAAAGACAGAGCAGATCCGAAGGGCTTGTGGAGGGGGAAGGAACTTTTTGTTGTTGGCTGCAATTTTTTTCAGTGATGTAATCAGTTGGGTTGAATGTATTTTGTAGCGTGTCACACGCCTTCCATTTCTTAGGAACTACTCAGGTTATTTTAGAGAAGTTACTCAGTAAGTAGCTTTCTCCTTACGACAGCTATCCCAGGTACTGTGTTTCTGTGTTTGGCCGTGTTTCAAACTAGAGGTGAAATTAGAAAATGGTGTTTGCTTAGGAATTTGTACGAGTAGTATTCTGTCAAGGTCTGGTAGTAAATCCTTGAGTTACTTTATCCTGTCCAGAAACAAATACTGACTGTTAGACCTGTATTATGTTAGACCTAAGGATTTAATCCAAGCCTTCTCACCCACTGCCTGGGCAGCCTGCTCTGTGCCCACTGCTTTGTGGTGAGGAGCCTTTCCATAACCCCCCCACCCCCACCCTCCCCTGCTTTGGCTCCACAGCTCTTCGTTTCCTCTGCTTGTTTCTTACTGTCCCCTGATCAAAACTGAGGTGGCAGTCTGCAGCAGGCACCCCAGGCCCTGACCATGGTGCTGCAGGAAATCAGGTGTCACTGCAGTGCTGAAGCCTGGGACAGCTCAGGAGCACTGGCTGCCCGCTGCGTGAGGGCCTTTTGAAGCTGGGGGTGAAGGAGGCCACGATGCCATGCCTAAGGCCATGCTGACCCTACAAGGTTTCTTAGTGGCTGCTGATGCGGGGCAGCATCAGAAAGGGATCAGGAGCCTGTGTCGTGAGGGGCACGTGTGCGGGAGGTGCTGGAGACCAGAACTGGTGGTGGTCCCAGCCATTGGTTCAGGCTGACCTGGAGAGGCAGCCAGGTGGGCACAGGAGCAGACAGCGTGTGAGGGGCCTTGCTCAGTGAGTAGGGAGCAGCTCTTTGTCCTCACTGTGGGACACTGTAGTCCCACCATTACTTTTTGTTTTAATTTTAAACACTGCCAAATACCAAGTATTGTGTTTGTTTCCGCAATGCTTCTGCGAGGGAATGGTAATTGCTCTTCTCTTCCTCATTTGGCAAATGGGAATATTCCCAGTGTAGTTAAATTAAAAACAGCCTGGTTTGTGGGTTTTTAACTTTTTAACCGTGAATTGCAGTGCTTGATTGTGTAACACTCTGTCGTGTCAGGATGGATTTGTGTGTCAGCGTCAGCATTGCTGGCTCTGTCAGCAGAGCTCACTGTTACCATGTGCAGAGATGGATGCTGGGCTGTATAGGTCCTACAGAAACTGTACGAATGTGGCGCTTGATTGAAGAACCAAACCAAACCTGATGTTTCAGATCTGGAGGACTGTTCCCATCCAATTACAGCACTGCAAGTCACACATTTTGATCTTTAAAACCTTGGCAATGTCCCTCCAGATCTGTATTCTCTTTGAAAAAATATCGCCTGAAATATTTCTGCAGCGATAGTTCAGGCACAAATTTCCTTTTGTCAGTGATGTCTGCTCAAGTAATCATGACAGCTTCATACTGTTTTCATTGAAAGGGTTGTATCTGTCAGATACTGAGCCGTACAAAATATTGCCTTCTGGAAAAGTGTGTTATGTGCAGATTTATGCAGGGCAGCTCACCAAGTGAAATTTCTGTGGCAGGGGATGAATTCAAGTGGGTCTTGTCCTTAGATGTTAGAAGGATTGGAATCTTTTTCCTGACGAGCAGCTGCTTAGTCTAACCCCGCCGTCGCCAAATACTGCAAAATTATAAATCAGGCCTGTAATCAATCAGAATCAAGCAAATTATGCTCTTTAAATGCAGAGTTATGCTGGACAGCCCTGTAGCTGGTGTATGGAAGTGGATATGCATACTGAGTCATGCCCATGCCTGTCAGTGGCTGTGATCTGGAGGAACGTTCAGTCTGCGCTGTCTGATCTGTGGACAAGGTGGGCTAGAGGTGCCCTTGAATGAGCACAGTGGTTCTCAGCAGCATATTAGTGCTGCCTTATCTGTGTGAGCTGTGCTGTGCTTCAGCTGCGCGTTACCACAGAGGAGGTAGTGGAAGGGTTCCTTTAAAGCCGCTGCTCAGGCGTGGCTGCTGCTGTGCTGTACCCATGCTGTGTTCTGCATCCTTGTGACAAAGGACAAGGATCCATTTGGGTCTGACTCCTTCACAGGGCACTGCAGGGGCTGCAGCTTCCTTCTGATGGTGCCCAGTGGGGTGTGTGGGCCATCGTGACTCACTGGTGCCCTGCTAAGGAGAGACCTTCTCCATCACCCTATACTGTGTTGGGCCTCCTGTGCGAGCGTGGGATGGGGGTGTGGATTTTCAGGCTAGTGACCCCAGTCTTTACAGCTTCTCCTTAGCAGAGGGAAGCATTGCAGCATGGATCAGTTCTGTCTGAGCAATTTTGGGCTGTGCTCTTTGATGGCCGTTGTGAAGTGCTTCTCTTGCTCGCCTTCCCCATACGCGCTAACACGTAGAACTCCTCAGCAGAGATTTTCACAGGTCCCTGAGGTGTTTGGAGAGGAATGGGATGTCTGTGTGCTGTGTGGGAATCTTAATCGATGGGAACATTCAGTGAGTCACTGCGGTGCTGAGCCGTGAGTGCCGCCATCCAGTTTGCCCAGCTGGCAGATTTTGAGGCCAGAGATGGTTACGGGCATTGAGTGTGAGTCACACATAAAAAGGACCCTCGCATTTCATCTTATCCATTTCCACATTCAGCTCAACGAACTGAAGCAGAAATAGAGCATCTGCTTCCAAGAGGCGTTCAGCTTCCGCAGGACAGCAAGATCCTGCCTCTTTGAAGTCCCTGGCAGAAGGGCCATCGGCTTCAGAAGGGCCAGAGGTCTTTGCTTTTTCAGAATACTTGAAGAATGCAGGTCCCAAAGTCACGGTGCAAAACCAACCAAGGGTAAAGCATACACGGGTGGGTGTGGGGGAGGAGTGTGTCCAGCTCTGTACGGCGTACAAGGTTTTCCTAACGAAGTGAAGGAACACATTGCTAACTGAGGACTTCAGTGCTGCGGCTGCATTATGTTATTTGTCGATGAATTCACAAGACATACGTTATTTTAGCACTGTTACTCCTACTAGTTTACAAAGCCATATTTAAAGTTGTACACTTAATTGTAACATAACTTTAAATTGTGTACTGTGTTGATTCCTGTATGTATATATGAAAATCTGTATATTTTGTCTTTATGCCATATGTCATTAGTGTGTAAATTACAAGTCATGGATCTAAAATACCCTTCTGGTTCGTGTCCTTCTTGTGAATGTCTCTGCTTTCTGCTATCTGTGACTAAGTGCGGAAGTGTGTGAAGCTGAAATGACCAGTGAGCTAAATCCACATCTCCACAGCCAAATACCTTGGCCACTGTTGTGATGTGGGTCAGTTACTGCCACCGTTCCACTCTCCCCTCGGCAATGCGTGAATGTTTCCAGGTCAAGCTCAGGAGGAAGGGCTGCAGCTAACCTTGGGTGTGAGGATGAGTCTCTCCTCCTTTCTCCTTACTCTGGGCTAATGCTACCAGCATGAACCTAAATAATCCTGAGAATGGCTGAGGAGTGTGTGTATTTTAAGGTCATTGCCCAAAGCACCGTGCTGACTAGTACAATAATATTTTGGAAAAAAAAAAAAAAAAAAAGCAATTTTAAGTCCTCAGCCAGACTGAACTTGTGGCTCTGAGCACAGTGTGGGGACAGAGTGGTGGTGATGAAGGTGCCAGACTGTGTTTACAGGTGCACTCGCACCATCAAATTCACGTCAGGTCCTGCCCTGTGCCTGCCTTGTGACTGATGGCATCCGTGCTGCAGGCATATACGTGTATGTTCAGGTTGGATTTATGGGTGTTTTACCCAACTTTCAGTTTTGAGACTGTGGGAGTGGATGGGTAAGTGCACTTCACTGACATGGACATGTAAAAAATTACAAGTTAGGCGAAACCCTATCATTCTGAGTAGGTATTTTAGCTCCTGTTGCATTATGATACTGTGGCCTCAGAAGTGAATGTTTGTAGACTTCCCCACAAAGCCTGGAAATGTCAGTGCGTTTGAGAAGCACTAAGGCACGTACTTAGGTTGAAACAGAGGATTTGAATCATTCAATATCGCAAGCTCAGAAGAGCTGGTAGTACAAACAACCCTTCCCAGATGAGGTCTGAGTTCCAGTGGGCTTCCATGTTGTTGAAAAACCTCACGATCTCTGTTTGTGTCCAAATCCCAAAACTTTAAATTACGGTGTGCAAGAAATATATGTTCATTCCCTGGATGTTCTTTCGAATAGGAGAAGGATTATGGTAAAGCAGTTCTGTGGGTTCCCGTGCACCAACCGTTTAACAGTTGCTGACCCATTGCAATTGCCAGCTGAAGATGTTCACTTAAACCTCAATAAAAGAGATTTAAAGTTCTGAGCTATGCCTGCATGTGCAGCCGCTTTCTGAAGCTGCACTCATTAAATCACAGTAAGTGGTGGAAAGCCTGATCCTGCCTTCAGGGAGCATTTCTGAATGGGTGAAGACCCTTGAGTTCATGATGTGAGGAGGTGGAGATCAATGAGCTTGGAGTGCCCCAGGATGAAAATGCTCCACTGTTTAGGGGAGTTCTGGACTGAAATTCCTCAAGTTGTTCTGTCACCAGCCAGATCCTGAGTGGGAATATTCCTCCTGTTTCCATGAAGCTGTTAATTAAACCCAGTTGACTGGAAGAATCTGTACTGTCTTCATGCAGATGTCCCCGTGAGATTGGGTTCACTTGCCCAAGGTGTTGGTGCCCTATGCATCCTGAGATGCTCAGACTGGGCACTGCCCACAGCTGGGGCATTTGTGCAGGGCCCAAGGGCAGCCTGCAACCAGGAGTGACACCAGGAGCCCAGATAGCCTGTGTTAGGGCATCACAAACAGTTGCTGAATGACATTGTTTAGATGACTGGATCTCATCCTGGATAACCACTTCAAAAGAAAATAGTGTTGGTAGTGTCGTTGATAAAACGCGGTGTCTAGATCATGTTGAGATTTGTTATCTGACTGGCATGGGTCCGTGCAGAAGTTTATGAGCTGTGGGTGAGGTTCTGACTGTGTACAGTGAGGTTTACAGTCTAATAAAAAGGTGATACACCAAGTATGAGCAGAGAAAGTCAAGTGACTGCTGTTGCAATATCTGGCTCCCAGTTTGGCCACGTACATTTATATTGAGGCATCGCTGCCACTCACGGAGATCCATCCAAGTGGTCATCACAGCCAAGGGCTCATTCAACAAAACTTTAGGCTGTAATGTTGAGTGTTTTAACAGTTGCTGTGTAGTTTTAACGTCACCTTCTCTTGCATAAGCATTGAGTGGAAGGTTTCGGTTCTTTCTCTCTTTCTATTTTTTCCTTAAGACCTCTGCCTCGTCTGGTGCAGGGAGTAGAACCCAGTGAATTGATGATGAGCTGTTGGTTATTTCATTTGAAGTGTGACTCCCAAATCTTATTTACTGCACAGTATTCAAGTCTGACAAAGGAAACAGAATGACTAATTTCCTCATCAACTTTTCTGTGGCAGTCATTACCGTGATTTCTGGGTGCTTCAGAAATATTAACAAGCTTATTTTCACAACATCCCTGTCCACTGCTGTAATGGATAAGAGTGGAAAGAGTTGTTAAGAGCCTTGAAACTAACCGCAATAAACTGGAACGTGATCCAGGAAGAGCCCACCCAGTGGATGGGCTCAAAGAAAGAGAAGATGTAAGCAAGTAATTGGCATCCAAGACACTCACAGCAAACACACTTTATGTGGGTTAGAGGGCTGATTGCTAGAGGCTGGAAGATGAGAGTCTGTACTACGGCTTTGTTTGTCAAAACACAAAGGAAATTATTTAAAGGAGAAATGTGACACAGAATGATAAGATCTGGAAAGAGGTGTCATGGGCTGACACCCAACAGACACTTCTTTGGTCCTCTACAGAAACCCTGCTGCAGCTGAGTGTGCTGCCCTTGAAGACAATAGGGAAAGATGCTTAACCTTACCTGCCCAGGCATGGAGACTTGGACACTAGGCCACACTTTGCCATTGTTTGGACAGCAGCATTCATTTGGGAGCTGCCTGAAGCATGGTTATTGTCTGATGAGACGCTTCTTTTTATTGAAGGGCAGGATCTAGACCAACATGCCAGCTACATCTACGTACTCAGAAATCACCACAGTTTCACTTAACGTGATTCACTGTGACAAAGAAACCAATAATTATTCAGCGGGCAACATCCACTGCATACTAACATGGTTCTTGTCACTGCGACTTCTGTCACCCCCCGGAGTGTGAATAGCTCTTGCAGGAGCAGCCAGCGGGGCAGGGACACGAGGCTGCTCCCAAAGGGGTCCGAAGTGCTTGGAGGAGGACCAAGGTGTTTGGGGGCCTAGGGCTCCCAAGTCTATTTTTGGTCCTATAGCTGAAGAGAATCAGTGAATCATCATCACACAACAATTTGAAATGGGAAAACACAAAGGTTTTCTGATGAAGAAAGCCTCGCCATGAAAGCAGTTGGCTCCCAAACTCGCGCATCTTTTGTTCCTGTAAAATCAGAGTGTGAAGTTTGTGCCTTCTATCTATGGAGTTGCTGGGTGAGTTGTGAACAGTTGCTGCTTTTCCTCTCACAACTCTGGAAAATTCTGCTGTAATATTTCAGCTGTAAAATACCACTGCGCATTTTAAAGGTGGGAGTGCATCTATTCTGTGTTCACAGGCTTAGTGCGATCTGAGCAGTGAATACTCTCCAAGCTATCTTCTGAAAGTCAACACCATTCCCTGTAAACAGATTCCTCATTATTCCCATTACAATAATTCAGAAGATTATATTTACTTTCATGTATAAGTAACGACAAGAGTGAGCTGGAAAGTGTCTGGATTTCACTGCAGCCCTTAACCAGATACTAAAACCCAGAGATTACCAGGGGGTTGTAAAAGCATGAGGATGGTGTGGGGACTTTCATGCTACTTTAGCTAGTGTTAATTTATTTCACAGAATCACAGAATCACAGAACTGTAGGGGTTGGAAGGGACCTCTAGAGGACATGGAGTCCAATCCCCTGCCAAAGCAGCTCCCTAGCCCAGGTTGCACAGGTAGGGTCTTGAATGTCTCCAGAGAAGGAGACTCCACAAGCTCTCTTTGTTTTCTGCTATGAGGCCAAATGCAAATCTTAACCAAAGGTGGAAAAGTGACTACATCTGAGACACAATTTATATAGCTCTGCACAATTCTGGAACCTACTCAGGGAATCAGAGAGAAGAGCATTCTTTTTAGAGCTTGCTTCATGAAATGGTTCACAAAACCACATCCCTTAGAGAAGTCATTAAAGAAGCCTTCAGTCTTTCACTGAAAGCCATGAATGTATTTACACTTTCACGAGTCTAAAGATATGACAAATGAGAATGACTAGTATGACTGAGAACTAATCTCTCCATGTCTTTGCAGCTAGCTAACAAGTCGGACAAAAGTTAACTACTGTGCAATGATTTGCCTTCACTACTATTGTATATTTTTTAATCCTTAGATCTCAGAGAGCTTTGGGAACATGCACTGAGCCTGACAGCACTAGGAAAATGTCAGAAGGGACCATAGGGATGATATATGTTGGCAAATAGCCATGGCTGGTGGAGAAGAAAGAGGAAACACTTAAACAAATGGGGTAAAAGAGACAATAACGACAGGAGAAGGATACAGAAGACAAGCAGTCATTTTGCAGACTCAGACCTAATGGTTGTTACGCAAAGTTTTATAATTCCACCTGGTAATGAGCTTTCCTTTCTGTGTAACGAGGGTGATTTAACACTGCTTTCCAGAACTCACCTTCAGAGATGGAGGGCTTGGAGCCTCTCCAGGAGAGGAGGTCTCTCCCTGGATACATTCAGAAGTGGACAGCAGTATTTCATGTGTTTCTTCTCTTCTTCCACAGACAGAGCAGGCACATCCACACCATCCTCAGCGTGCTCTCAATGCATGCAGCTCTGTGTTCAGTTGACCATTATCAGCAGATCCCCTCCTTACAGGCACTGGAAAAAAAATTTCCTCACCAGGAGCAATGGATGGCATTTATTAGAAGTGCTCTGACCTGCCTCTGTGGAGACAGAGCAGGGATGGGTTTGGGTTGGAGATGAGGCCTGGTCCCACACTGTCCAGGGAATGACACTGCTGGAGCCTCCTGCACTAGTGAAATCCCGGTCTCTCCAGTCCTACGAACAGCCCCTCAGATATATATTTTCTCTATTTTATTTTGGGTGATGAGATAGATGAGGTCCAAAGAGGGCTGCCTCCTCCACATTTAACACCGTGACACCCAGTAACAGGGATCTGGTCGCTGCACTGCGTGGGCTCCTGCTCAGCCTGTAGGAAACAGATTGCTCTGTTGTGGTGATGACTGGGTTGCCCTCTTACAGAGGCCAATGCCAGCTGACAGGCTACGTAGATTTTGTGCTAAGCTTTTACCATTCTGAAAGCAGATTCCTAGGTTTGCTGGCGACTTTGAAGGCTTTGGGGTGGTTTCTAACAAATTACCTTGAAACTCAGCGTTTCTGCCTGTACATCTCAATAAACTTTCCTATTTCCATCCAGATTCAAGATAGAAGAATGCTTCAAAATGAAATTATTTTTTTGGGAAAGTGTTTCATTGGGGTTGCTGTTGCTCGAAGGCCAGCCCCATATCACATCTCTGATCTGATTCCTTGCTGGAAGGTGCCAGGGCCAGTTATTAATTGCACGTTGCCAAAGTTCTGCACTGGGCCTAAAATGACAGTGTGGGTGTCAGTCACCCTGATTTTGATCTGCTACAACAATGCCCCAGATGCAGAAAGGCCCACCAAAGTCCCGGTTTAGCTGGTTTTTCACTCTCACTCCGTGTGTAATCTCCGTTGAACAGAAGTGCCATTTTTAACTGTAATCTAATCCTGTTTGCTGCCGTCCTGGCACTGAGGGTAGCTCGTGTCATCAGGCCACTGCAAACATAAGCAAACGAGGCTTTGTTAGGTAAGTAAATATTTTCTCTGTTTGGCACGTGAGTGAAACGAAACAGATATGAGTGATTGACTGACACCAGAGGTGTCAGCCGCCTGGATGCCCCCTGCCTGCCCTACTGTAGTCAGCATTCTGCCCATACGTAACAAAATGTAATTATTTTTTGTTTACGCAAAACTTTAAATGAGAGAATGATGCTTGGGATTTACAGTGCTGTTCCTTTAGCTCCTCTAACCTCTCCATCTGAAACAGGGTACAGGCAACCAGTGAACGTGCAAGCCAGGTGAGTTCCGCCACCGGCTTTCAGCCATGCAGTCACATCATTTTGTAGCAGCCATACACGAAGAAGAAACAGATTATTGATTTAGCAAAACGACTTCTTGAAGGACCGAAGTAGGGTTTATACCTCATTTGCCTTCCTTCTGCTTTTGCAGCTCAGCCTCCAACAGCTGTGGCTGCTCCCCTCCTGGTCCTAAAAGCCTGCTCCTTGGTAGGGGGGCTCCAGCAATGAACATTTCAGCCATAAGTGTTCCTGCTTTCTCTCCCTGGGAAAACTGAAAGAGGCTCTGAAGAGGTTGGAAGAAGCTGCAAAAAGGACCCTGACAGCACCCCCCATTATCTATGCATTTTCACCAGTGATGCACAAGAGCCTGCATGCTGCGCTTGTACAAATCTGCATCAGTGGAGATGACCTCCTGTTTCACAGCTGCTGTGACAGCATTGTTGCTAGGAAAATGTTGCCCACACAGTTCATCTTACAGTAGCCCAAACAGATGAAAGACAGAAGGTGCCAAATTCAGGCTGTGGGGAGTGTGGTAGGACAGTCCAGCCAAGATTGGCAGTGTGCTCCATGGTCTTCAAACTGGTGTGGGGCCTGGCATTCTTGTGTTGCAAGAGAAAAGATGTCTTCACTGGAATTTTGAGCTTTCAGCTTAGTCAGCATTGCAAGGTAGCTAGCAGTCAGAGATGGTTTCTTTGGGTTCCAGAAAATCCAGAGGGATTTTCCCTTTTCTTCTGCAAAAGATGGCAGACAACCTGTGACTTGAGGACTAATTGGGTAATTCATGTGTTGCCATTCCTTGGGCTGCCGTATTGACTCCAGCTTGTAGTTGTGACACTACACTGCATCACTCACTGGTAATGGTATGATCCAAGAAGCAGTCACCTTAAGCCTTGCATTCATTCAATAGGTCCTGACAAACTTGCATACGGTGTTCTTTCTGCTCCTGTGTGAACATATGTAGAGCACACACGGTGCAAACTTAGTGATATTCCATTGTTGTGATATTCCATTTACATCACAGTAACACCCACATTCAGCTCTGCACACAGTTCCCTGCTCATAATCTCCCAGTCTGCAAGGATGAACTGATTGAGATGCTCCTTATTTCTTGGGGTGATAGCTGTGCGTGCCCATTCAGAACATGACCTGTCTTTCATGTCATTGTCAGCACTGCTGGAACGCACCACCCACCACCTCACTGTCTCACATCCACTGTTTGGTCTCCAGAAATGTTCAGCAAGTGTCCATGAATGTCAGTGGGTGCAATTTTTATTCTGTATGGAGGAATTCAATGACACACCTTTGCTTCATATGCTCTTCCATGTCAGACACCATTGTGTCAGACTGCCCCTCTGCTGCCATCTGTCACACAGCAACAAAATGTAATGGAATATTGGTAGGAAGGTTCAGCCTCTACTGCCACACCACCACCATCTGCCTCTGATGTGGTAGAGCATCATAATAAAATAGGCCTTTTGTGGATGCAGCTGCTGAGCAAACTTGCATTCTGGAGATGAACATCTTAGACCTCAATCTTAACATGTGTTGGCAACAAATACACTGCATGCCAAAAACTCTGTTGGATCAAACCCAGCAAAATGACTCTTCCAACATGCTCAACAATTCCAATCCTACCCCTTTGGCAATGGCATGGGAAAACGAATGAGACTTTGTAATCCTATCTGTGCCTAATCCAGTGATTTTTCAGAGACTCCTGTGTTACGTTCAGGAAGTATAGAGGGTTGATCTCAGAGAATAACACCATTATAGCAAGGGTTTATGATCTTTCAGCCGACAGCCGAGCACGAAGGAGGGAAAAACACTGTGAAGACAACCCACTCGTGTGGTGGACGCGGGGAAGCATCCCCTCGGAGAAGGACCTTCCCCGAAGCCAGAGCTCTGCGGGTGCTTCGCCCGCAGCCACTGGAGGGCAGTAAATGACCTGAATATGCTTCTTTCTACTTTTATCTGTTTTTTTAATCGTTTCGTTTCCCTTCCGCTGAGCTCCTATCTTGTCAAGAAATAAAAATTTGACGCTGATGCGAGAAAGGGGATTTGATTTTCATTTCCCTCAGCGGGTTTGGCGCATTTTCTTCGTATTCTTGTTAGTTCAGCTTATCATCAGCGTGTGGAGAGTTTGTGATACCATCCCTTGTACTGCACACAGGGCAAGAAGGGAGTGGGGGGAACTGTGTTTGTACAACTTCTGTGTTTACACGACTTTCAAGGTCAGCATTTCTTCCCCGGCTAAAAACTAACAGAGAGCCCACAAACAGTTGAATAGTTATCTGCGGGGCCCACCGATTGTCCTAGATGCACTCGGAATTCTTCCTTCTTGATTTAAAGACCTCACATTCAGCATAGCTTTCTGTCAACAAACAGCTTAATAAAACTGCAGCTCCAGGCCCTCCTGTGGTTTGTAGATTTGCTAATAGGCAGTGTAGCTTTTTGCCACCGTGATATTTGTTCAAATCCAGCTCCAGCTAGCAGGGAGTAAAAGCTGTAATTACAGTCTGAATTAGATATTACTGGTACAAAAAAAAAAAAAAAAAAAAAAAAGAAGATGGTTCTCCTCGTGGTCAGTGTCTGTGCCCAGAGGGTCTCTGTGACAGACAATGACAACAACTGCAAGATCAGGTCAGGCTGTCCGGCTGACCCTGTATCTCACTCAGACATAGAGAAGTTGGCAAATACTCAAGATCGGAGGAAGACCAGCCTAGCAGTGAGCAAAAACAGCCATACACTGGATGGACAAATAGCCCTTAGAGGCCAAATATGGGTTTTACAGTTCGCAGCAGAAGTGATGTTTGAAATATTTGGAGCAAGTTAGAGAGAACAAAGGCTGTTTCTGTGGCATGCTGAGTACGGGGAGGAGAGGAGAGCACCCACAGTGTGCCAAGGCGCTATGAAATATATGCCTGTGTCTCATTATGCCAGAAGCTTCTGGGCTTTATTCCCAGAACTCCTACTGACTTGTGTGACCTTGTGCCAGTCATCCACACTTGCCATGCCTTGGTTTCCCTATCACAAAGTGAAGACGAAGCTATCCTACCTCCGAGCTGTTGTGAAGGAGCTGAATTTGTCATACTTTGATACTGGGGTGAGAGTCTCTGTTTGCATTTAAGCAGTATCATCTCTCAGGCACTTTGGAATTCTTTGATTCTGCAGCAGAGAAGCCAGTCTTTGTGTTGATGCATCCTTTGTGCTGAGGCACTGCAAAAGAGAGAATGTCACAGCAGAAGCAAAACTCACATTGCTCCCAAGTACAAACTCCGCTGGCTGCTGATAGAATATCCTGTAGTAGCTGGCAAAGTGGGAGCTCTGGGACTTGTGCTGAAGTAGTTCTTACTCTGCATAACAGAGAAAGGTAGTATTCTGATATATGTCCAGATGCAGAGCAGTAGGGTACTGACCCATGGTTTCATGCTCCCAGGTTGGCCGGACACCAGCTCCTGATGCAAGGTTCAGTGGGCCCAGACTGACAGAAGATGCTCAGGTGGCACCGAAAAAGAAACAGGAACACGACCCTTAGCTCTGAAAGGCAAATGAGAAACCAGTGAATGCCTCATGGAAATCTCTATCTGCCAGCCTAGTGCTTGTTGGATCAGGCTTCACATGCCCACTGTGAATGGGTTGGACTTAGAGTGTTGGTATGTATGTGATTTATCTCTGTGCCGTTTTACAAAGGTTTACAAGTCTGGCTTATTTTGTAAGGGACTCCCAGATCTGTTGCTGGCCTTGGGTTGCTGCACATTTCTTTTAGCTGTAGGCTTGGATTACAGTATATGCATAATTGTATGTACACTCACAGAAGCAGGATTTCTTCATTCTAGCACTGCTTTCACCATTTACCAATATCAAACTGAGCCTCCAGGCTCATACCTGTGCACGTGAGCAAACACACACACACAGTTACCAATAACAGATTTCTGGGGGAGGCAGGGAAAACATTTATTAAATTCAAGCTCCCTTTTTGGATTGGTTTCCTCAATATTCAGAGCAATAAGGTTGTGGTGAAAACATCTCCCGATAAAGTAGGTTCTAAATGAATTTTGTAACATAACAGGAAGGAATTCACACACCATATCTGCAGAGATACTTGTTTGTACAACCTTGTACTAGCTTCATGTAACGAGTTTTTGGTAGCAGAGTGCTGCAGGGGTGGGCTCTGTGAGCAGAGCCCAGCGCTGCCCATGTGAGAGCAGAGTCAGCTTCAGCTGCTCCAAAGGGACCCGCCGCTGCCACAGCTGAGTCGAGAGCGATGCTGGGTGCGCCCTGAGAGAGCACATGGACCCCATGGCATGGAGCCATGTTGGAGCACTGCTTGGAGAGCTGCAGCCTTTAGGAAACCTTTGTAGAATCAGTTTGGGAAGGATGGCATTCCGTGGGAGAAACACGTGTGGAGCAGGGACAGAGTGACTGTGGAAAAGCAGAAGAGGCAGAGCACTGTGGAATAACCACAGCCCCCATTCACTGTTCTCTGCTGCTTGGGGAAGGAGGTAGAAGTTGGCAAATGAGAGGAAGGTGATTTTAGTTTGCTTTTAGCTCTCCATTGCTCTACTGTTAGCAATAGGCAATAAATTACATTAATCTACCTACACTGAACCTTTTTTGCTCATGACAGTAGTTGATAAGCTATCTTCTGCCCTTATCTCAGCTCTTTTCTATTGTATTTTCTCCTCCTCTTCCTTTGAGGTGGTGTTTAGCTGTCCATCATGGTGAACCACCATAAAACTGTAAAAGCAATGTAGCAGGGGTCAGTAGCCATTCTAGTTGTTTCAACTGCTGAATATTGCACATTGTCAGATGATTCCTTGTGATTTATCTAACTACTAAAAATAATACATTTCTCCCTTCCCTTCCTCCCTTCCTCCCATCCCTCCCATCCCTCCCTCCCTTCCTCCCTCCCCCGCTCCATCAGAAAGGAACCAGATGAGGTTAAACAAGAACGAGTGTAGAGCCTTGCACCTAGGGAAAAATAACTGCATGCACTGGAGAGGAGCTCTGAGGAGAGGGACCTGGGTGTCCTGGTGGATGACAGCAGCGTGCCCTGGTGGCCAAGAAGGCCGAAGGGATCCTGGGGCACATTAAAAACAGCATGGCAAGCAGGTCAAGGGAGGTGATCCTCCTCCTCTACTCTGCTCTGGTGAAGCCTCACCTGGAGTACTGTGTCCAGTTCTGGGCTCTCTGATGCAAAAAAGACAGGGATCTCCCAGAAAGAGTCCAGCAGAAGGCTACAAAGATGGTAAAGGGCCTGAAATACCTCCCTTGCGAGGAAAGGCTGAGAGACCTGGGTCTGTTCAGCCTTAAAAAAGAAGACTCAGGGGGAACCTGATCCATGTCTATAAATATCTAAGGAGAGTAAGGAAAAGGGACGAGGCTGGACTCTTCTCTGCTGTGTGTGGTGACAGGATGAGGGGAAATGGCCACAAACTGATACATAGGAAGTCCGAACAAATGTGTGTGGGAACTTCTTCACAGTGCAGTGACGGAGCACTGGCACAGGCTGCACACAGAGGTGGTGGAGTCTCCTTCTCTGGAGACGTTCAAGACCTGTTTGGATGCCTACATGTGCAACCTGGGCTGGGGAGCTGCTTTGCCAGGGGGTTGGACTCGATGATCTCTAGAGATCCCTTCCAATCCCTACAGTTCTGTGATTATGTGATAAAATATAAGAGACAGGGATGTACTCTCTCTAGTCCCTACCACAGCAACTTCCTATCAAGCAGGTCAGCTTTAGTATGAAGGGTCCAAGAGAGTTCTTTTACAGTATATGGACATCTCTGACCTGAGGAACTCGTTCTACCCCAAAATATGTGTGCTGGTCTAATGACATGGAGACTTGCCTGGAGAGTGGAAGAGGCCAAGCAGCTCACTCAGAAAGCATGGACATCTTTATTCCATGATGGGAATTTAGGCCATTCCTCTGAGCAATGAAGTGCTTCAGTGCAGCTCTCTGCTCTCAGCGGAGCACAGACTCCCACTCCTCTCAGTGCCTTTAGCACTGGGGTGCAGCCCTCTCCCCATTGCAACTTCCCTTCATGGGAGACATTCTGTGACAGATTCCCCTCATTGTGATCTAGTCTTTGTAAAAAATGACCACAACTACAGTCTAAATTAACTGAAAATGCTGAAAATGTGTCAAGCTGGAGGAACAGTTTAGTTTGAGGACTGTCCCCGTTGCCTGTAGAGCTGAAAGCCAAATGCTTCTCTCAGGTTGAGAAGTGGATGGTGGAAGAGTAGAGAGGGATGGAGGGTTACCAGGATAGGCTATGTCTGCAGTGAGCGAGTTCTGAGAGAAATCTGGTTTTATTGCTGTTATTTTTAAGCCACTAAATGAACAAGAAATATTAATGACATCAGTAATCCCTCCTGGACATATGCCTGGTCATTAATTTTCCTAAGCAAAAGCAACAGCATCACATTGTGTTGATGTGTTTTCAAGAAAATATCACTAGCAAATAATCCTCTTAAGGAAGTGCAACTGGCTGGAGGCAATGCTTAGGGCTAAAAAACATCAAGTGGGCTCAAACCAAAACAACTGCTACCCTCCATGCTACTCTGCTGCTGGGTCCCCACCAGAATACTAATACCAGGTGGTCTGGCTAGCCAGGCACTGACTCACAAAACAGAAGATTTTGACCCCTTTTGGTAGAAAAAAGCTATCTTTGATCAATGAACAATGCCACATATTATAAAGGGTGGAGGATAAATCAGGTAGCAGATAATTACAGTGTCAAAACAGTAGATCAAGTTCGTCCCTGGTGCACGCCAGTGGAATTCTGATATGTTTGGCCGAGTTTATTCAGTGTTTTTACCTGCTAGGTCCATTGTAGGTGTTGCTAGCTCATTCCCAGCTGCCTTTCAAAGATTTTTCCAAATGTTACAAAATCTGATTGCTCCACATAAGTACCATTTTAATGGAGTAAGTTTAGAAGGCTGATGAAAGCTCTGTGCTTTGCAGTCTCTTTTTTTTTTTTTTTTCATCTGAAGAGGGCTGTGAGGACTATCTTTGTGCAGAAATAGACTCGGCAGACTATTATGACTTCCTGAACAGTCATGGATGCATTTCAAGAGCCTGATAATAAGCTTGGAGGTGAAAGTTGCAGAGGAACAGTAGAAGGGACAAGGTTTTCTATTATCTTGAATTGATATTCCTCACCAAACACATTTCAAATGAAGATTGCTTTTAACCTTCTTCTTTTTAACCACTTTTGTTTATGTATATGTATCTTTTTCCTTTGCTTATCAAACTCAATCCTTCCTAAATGCTCTCCACTCTCTTGAATCCTCTTTTTTGCTTTCTCTTCAGGAAGATGAATGTGTAGTACATATAATTCTAGGAGAGGTTACCAAGACTTCTATAAATGTAGTTCAAAAGAGCTGGGTTTTTTTAATCTTGCGATCTTCATGAACACTTTTGCCATTGTTTCTACTCTAATACAGTGAACATTTTTTTCTACTTTTTTCTCCCATTGCTGGGAAACAAAGATTTCAAGGAAGCTTATAAGTATTTACAATTAGTTCCTCCTCAGATCAAGTGCAGGGAAGGACTGGACACGAGAGTGACAATTGCCTGCAGGGCCTCAGCATCTTCTCCTTTGTAGAAGTTGGAAATATGGTGAATGAAACAGAAAACAGGATAAAAAGTACAGCACTGTGAATTAGCTCATTAGTAGCCTCTGGAGGATTGGATTTTGCCCCAGACAGAGACATATACTATGTGTATACAGGAACTGCTGCATCATGGCCTGAACCACTGATGGAGCACCTGGAGAAAAGACCAGGTCAGCCCTGGGAGCACAGGGGAGGACAATTACCTGTGCAATCAGAAGGGTTGGAGGCAGGCTCAGCCCGTCTTAGACCTCATTTAAGGGATGACTGCCACTGAAGATGGGTCTCTTGCTGGAGATCCTTTTTTTGTGGAGCTTTTCTGTGAATGTAGACCTTTGGAGGTAGGTGAGCATTCTTTTTTTTTTGTAACACCTTCTCATTGCACTGCTCCTGCTGTTGTTATACTGTGTTAGTAAGTTATAGGGTGAAAACAGCAATTAACTAACATTTATATTGGATGCTAAATGAGAAAGCAGTGGTAAAGCAATTAAAAATTGCGTTGTAAGACAAATGCATGAGACATCTTTTGAATTATGTTAACTTCAGTGTTTCCTGCTTTCTGAGTGATTATATTACTTTCTCATTTAGAAGTATGGTAATTGTATTAATGACATGATACCTGTCTGATATCTCCTGATCTCTTTCTATGCCGCTGGAGCATTGGAATGCTCCACTAGTGGTCATGACAACATATCAGAAAATGCTCTCTGGGCTGGGCAGTGTGGTGACATCTGGAGTAGATGTTCTGTAGACCTCCTGAACTAGATATCTCTTGCCGTGCGGGAGGAAGGATGCTGTTTGTGCGCAGCTTTGGTGTGCTGATGAGGTGTGACTGAGACTCTTGACCCTGCTATATAGATTCCCTACCAAAATAGAATTTGAGCTGAGTTTTCCAACCTGTGCCTAATTTTTTCAGACAACACTGAATCTGGTGGTGCAGACTATGAAAATCATGACCTTATGCTCCCCTTCCTTACTCACTGAGGAAACAACTAGCCCTTATATATTATGAGGAAATTATATGAGTAAATGATTAAAGTTTCATGCTCAAAATGTAATAGCAGTACTTATTTTCATCTAGAACAGATTTGACACAGATTTGGGCCAAGCCAGTAATGACTGTCAGTTCCTATTACACTCTTAAAAGCTGAGTAATAGACATAGCACCTGTGGTGTTTTAGTAGCAGTAGTCAAAAAGCTGAAGAAGCAGTATTGCATTTCACAATCACTTCTGTCACACAGGTGTTCACAGCAGCATCCTCTGTGAGGTCTGAGGAGGCAGAGGTGAGTTTACAACTCAAGAACAGCTCTGCCCTTATGCAGTTGTTTTTCATACTGGACTGAGATTATGTCCATCTGTACCTGAACACGTAACTGTGCCTCTCACACCTGCTCATGTTTTTCTTTCTCCTCCTTGTTGTGAGTTTTATAGGGTGATGGGGAAAAATGCTTTTTTTTTTTTTTAATTTTGTGTGCACACAACTTTAAGTTTTTGCTGTGAATACAGGTACATGAGCTGCAAGCCTAAGTCTTCCTGTTATTAATAGCAGACAGCAGAACTCCTTATTTGCTGGAATCTTAGCAAAAAAGGCAAGCTAGCTATGCTCATCCCCAGTGAAGCTGCTGCTGAGGTTTGGGTCACTATGCTGATGGGTCCTGCTGTGCTTGGTCACTCTGTGGTTCCATTGCTCTGTGGCTGCTTGGCATAACTGTGTGCTAAGGCCACTATCTGGGTGCCCTGGAAAGGTATTAAGCAGGAGGAGGTCTGGGTTAGATACATCTGACGTAATTCAACTGCCTTAAAGTTAGATGTCTGAGTGCAAGTTGGTTCTCTTGTGGTTCTTGGATTTCTACACTGGAATTAGACCATGAAGAATCCCTTTGGAGTCCTGTGCATAGAACAGGAATCTCCAGAGAGTATTTTATGTAATCGTAGGCTGTTACCTATAACAAGTGGCAATGAATTACCACTGGTGACTGCTGTATCCTTCCAGTGGTAATTAAAAAACCATAAATGAACAAGGTGAGGCTTTGCCATGTTTTCAGCCCTGTGAGTTAGGGCAGATGGATCCTTTTGTCACTGCTAGGTTCCTGCATTTCATTCCTTCTTTCAAAATCTTGGTTTTTCCTTGTTACATAATTATATCCTGTCTTTTGATGCTGGCTAGGCTGCACTTTTTCTGTCATGGAACTGTGTTGGGGATATTATTTTATTGTTAAGATCTTTAGGACCGCACATAATTGCACACTTTTCTCTTGTATGCCTGTAGCTAAAATCAGTTTACACTCTGGAATAGCCGGACTTAAGACGTGCGATTAAGAACAGCTTAATGCAAAGACTGTGGTGTCTATAGTTATAAAACTAAAATGAGAAATTCTTCCAGCTTCTGTAGGGGATTTGCCATAGTCAGCCTTAGGTATAACAGCAGGTC
Source organism: Oreortyx pictus (assembly GCA_036925125.1). Taxonomy (NCBI): domain Eukaryota; kingdom Metazoa; phylum Chordata; class Aves; order Galliformes; family Odontophoridae; genus Oreortyx; species Oreortyx pictus. The sequence continues at coordinate 68,686,781 of JAUPFR010000002.1, forward strand.
ATGCTTCTCTCTACCTCTCATCTTTGGTGAGAATATTAGAATTTGTTTTTGCATTACTTGAGTCTTAAAGCAAAATAACTCAGACTTAGTGTATTTTTGGTCTTGGCCATTATAGGAAGCAGAAGGATTGATGTGATGAACTATTAGTTTTAGGTATATGTTATACTGGGAGAATGATGGCCAAAATAGCTCAGCACCCAAGTACAAGGATAAATATTGCATAGTCAAGCAAAAAGAGTGTAACTTTCCTTGTTTGGATGTCTACTTTCAGGATGTAGAGAGAGACCAGTTACTGTTTTGTGTTGAGAAACAATGGAGAAAGATGGACTTGGAGGCTTGGGTGTAGAGCAGTAAAGGGTAAAAAGTATGTGGGGTGAGGGCTCACTGAACACTAAGATCAGTAAGACAGAAGTTTGATGTTTTGTGAGAAGAGACTATGTCAAAATGGAGGGGTTGACAGTTAGGTTTTGAAAAGAGGATTTTAAAGAATAAATTAATTAATAGGTTGTGTCATGAAGAAGTGAAGGTATTTGTTGTTAGTGAATGCAAGATAGCTTAAATTATTCCTTCTAATAGAGATGATTGGAGGGAATAATTTAAGCTACTTGTAAATATTGTTGGGATTTCAATTCAGCAAAACTAAGAAAATACTTGGCATAGTCTAACAGCTCAGTGAAAGTGGCTTATCTATATGTGACTATAGTGTAGAGGACTTAAAGGGAACGGATGTTGAGCATATCTGACATGTCATAAAGACAGAAATGATAAAATGAATCAGAATTCTGGATGATGTCAAGTTCTGCTTCCTTTGTCTCAAGAAGTGTGAGAACAGAATCTGCCACCTGTGTAGCAAAAGAACTTGTAACACAGATGGAAGCACCTTCTATTTCTACAGTTGAAATGAACGAAGCTGTTCAGTTTGGAAAGAACATAAAGCAGGTACATGTTGGCAGGGAGGAAAATTCTGAAAATGGAAGAAATAAATCTCATTCTTTCTGTTAATGACAGATTAAATTAAGAGCCAAACTGAAAAGCTCTGTAACTACCTAAGCTGCAAAGAAGCACCCTTTTAACAGTACAAAATAAACTTGTGAAACTCATGATGGCCAGCTATTATAGAGCTTTAGGGTAGACAGCAAGGAGGCATTTGTTGTATTTTTTTTATAGGCCATCAGCAAGATCTCTTTTAAAGGTGATAAGGATGGGAAATGTGCACAGCATATGAAGCAGAGGAGAACTAGCAGTGGTTCATTGCTCCTGTGAGATTTCAATCAGCTGCCACAGAAAGGCCCGTGAGAATTTTTCTGTGGAGATGAACTTTATCTAATAATAAAAAGTCCATTGACCAGCTCTCATGTTGCAGTTCCTACAGTATGAGTTATCGTACCCTCTTGTATAATTGGCAACATAAAGAGTGCTAAGTGAAATAATTAGGAAAGAATCAGATTTCATGAGCACACTGTGCTCACACTTTGAGGGTTTTATTCCTACATCTTCCCCTCTTCTGGATGGTCACCACTCGGCTGTGCTTCTGCTGGGAGATGTGGCAAGCATCTGCCTCAGCTGCCCTTGCCAGTCTGCTACTGGCACGGTGTCAGCAAAGCCCTCAGGATAATGCATGACATCTTCAGTGGATCTGGCCTTCAGCCTCACAGCAAATGTGAAGTGAGACTCGAGCCAGCAGCATGGAGTTTTGCACCAGGTGCCTCTGGTACTGGAGCTGGGGTTTTCCAGGACTTGGGGGCAGCAGTGCACTCCTATGCACTGAGGGGACTAATTGTTTTGTAACTGCAAGGTCTGTATCCCAAATTAAAGAAGATTGATCCTGCTCTCCCAGATCTTTAAAAAAGCTGGAGTAACTGAGCTCTGGGAGAGCAGCCATTCAGAGCCATCCAAGTGTAAACACAGAGTTCTGAGTGGGTCACGTAGAGTTGGTGGGAGCGTGCCATCTTTGCTGGGTCAGTTTAAATCCAAGAGAGAAAATCCTTGACCATCTGGCAGAATGCAGCTGGCACCTGTGCTGGTTTGAGATCTTCCTGCTGGCTGCAGGGTAAGATAGAGCTCACCACAGAGCAGTGCGCACAGTTCACATGCAGCCCTGGGGGGAGCTCCAGTGATGTGTTCCAGCTTTGACTAGGACAGATCCTCAAAGATAACATGAAGTTATTTGACAACCACCTATTCTCTTAAAGGAAAAGAAAAAAAAAAAAGGGGGAAGGAAAAGAGAGGAAATGTGGGGAGAGAAAGGACATAAGCAATGCTGAGATGTAACTTGGGATGAGGCAAATGTAAAATGTAGTATGTTTCCTAGTCAGTTACATATGGGTGGAAATTTGGCATACTGACTCATGGAAGCTGGATGGATAATGTCACATTAATTGTGTCATGCAAGAATTGTGCCCTTACATATGCCAGTTGGCAGGGCAGGGGAGCAGGTCCCTGCAGAAGACACTGTCCTCAGGGTCCTACACAAACTCTATCTCATCAGCCACGTGCAACTGGTGTGAGGGGTCATGCCCATGTAGGGTGGGGATTGGTGTTGGTGCAGCATCTGTGCTTCTACGCAGAAAACATCAAACTGTGAATATGGAAGAAATGGAAATAGGCAAGGTGGCCAGGAGTGGGTGACCTCCTCAAGACCTTGCAATGCCATCCATGGGTTTGTGGTCTTGGCTGCTCTATAGTTAACTCTGAATATCTGGTGTCATCTGGGAAAGGCTGGGGAATAAACTGCAGTGGCCAGCTGTCCTCAGGGTCATGTCTCAAGCATATTATCCCTTTTCTTTTGTGTGGACTGCCAAAACACCCCAGAGAGAGTGCCCCTTTTTCCTATCCCCCGAGCTCACTAGTAACCCCATGGCCCTGTTCCATGGCATGGGCCCCCTGTTACACTGAGCTTGGCCTTGCCAGCTTGCTCAGCTTCACATGATGCATAAGCAAAGTGTATCTACATGTGCCAGCGCAGTGGCCTGGGATTTGCTTTTTTGACCTTTGGGAAAGATGTGTGAAGGTAGGGTTAATAGTGAGAATGGACAAATGGAAATGGTGGGTGGCAGAACAGATGTGAAGTGAGTGCTGATGTCATGGTGCTTCACAGCCTGTTAAGCTGCAGCTATAAGTAGTCCATATCCCCCTTCAGAGCAACTACTGGAGAAGCACTGCAAAGCAGGTCCCAGCCTGCTCTTTGTTATGCCTGCTATTCCTGCAACCCAGTCTAAATACAGATGTCTTTTTCCCTTGTGATCATTAATTTCCATACATCACCATAAACAATAAGAAAGATTAAGAAAAAGAAGTTTATAGTCAGCTGAAATACAAAGGGAGGGAGAATTAATATAAAGAGGGGGTTCCAAGGCATGAAGGTATCAGGCTGCCTACCGGGAGCACAAGAAACAAACACGGCTGCAGATGAAGATTTATAGGGACATTTCTAACCGTGCTCAGTTGAAGCTGTTTCAGAAAAAGAACTGATCCAGTCGTTTAAGCTAGGCTTTAAGCTGGATTCTCCTTGCCTTAACACTCTTTTATTTTGTCAATTATAACATTTGTGTTTATCTGCACTTCTCAGACTTCATGTAATCTGAAGAGTTTGCAGTAGCACGTAGTATGGAAGATTCAGATGCTAGAAACAGCTTATGTAGTGAGATTGTGTAGAGAGATACTTAGCATTTTTGTCACATTCTTTTCAAAATGTCACGTAAACAAATAATTTCTGTATTATTATTGTGTCTACCAGAAACAGTTGAAGTAGTTTATCGTTGTGCTCAACATCTTTTCTGATTTTTGCTGTTCTTATACAGAATAGAGAGACCAAAATGGTGTGAGTCACAGACTAACAAGTGATGACTTATCCATATTCCAAACAGTCCTCTGGTAATAATACAATTATTTCTAGCAATAACAGATGATGCCATTTAAAACATACAACTCATAATCAATTAATTTTGATACTGCTTAACTGACGTTGAACTCATGTGTAACTCATTATTAAAAATTAGAGACACTTGGGACGTTCAGAACATCCTGAACTGGCTCGTGTTTGGAACTTACGGCTGGGGCTACCCCACCTTGCAATCAAATGAAAGTGCATCCCATTTCTGACAGAGAAACTCACTATATCTGGGCTGTAGGAGTTGGGCTCAATGGTGCATAGAAGGACTCAGAAATTAGGAATGCAGAATGAAGAAATCAATTTGTGGGAGCTAGGACTAGTAAAAAAAAAAAAAAAGAACTTCCTTTCAAATCTGTTTTCTTCAAATGAGAAATTGGTATTTTGGTGGAAAAAATGGGCATTCTCATAGAAACTGTTCCTTCTGAAATAAAAAAACTGAACTAGTTTTTCTTTTGGCAGATGACTGAAGAAAAAGTTTTTAGATTCTCAGCAAAAATTTTGGAATTTTTGAAGAAAAGCCTTTTCGAATCAACTCCCCATGTGCCTGCCCCTCTGACTCTTGGAGCAGCTCCAAGAGGACAGCTCAGGCAGGTCGAGCAGGACAGCTTTGGAGAGGTCATGCTTTGAGATGCCCTCTTTCATCTGGGTGTACAATATGAAGTCTGACAAGTTGTGCTGACTAAACTTCCATATCTTTTTTTTTTTTTTTTTTTTTTTGCCATGTCACACTCATGCCTCGGTCAAATGCTGCCTGCTTAAGTTATTAGCATTGTAAACTCCTATTATGTTTTGCATGCACTTCATATGTCATTGGCCTCCAGCTGTTGGTGCCAGCAGAGAACAGGACTTGACCCAAGAAGGGGAGGAGGAGTGCTGGAGGAGACTCTGGGAGTGAGACAGCTTGGGAAGCTGTCCAAGGGTGTGTGTTTGTGTGTAAGGAGAGGCTGTGGAAGGGAGGAGCTGCACACAGAGCCGTAACCTATCACTCAGATGAGCAATTTCCTCATCGTTTCACACACTGGTATAATATCAGCCACATCTGATATGGCAGCGTAAGGTAGCTCCTGTGGAGCCACTAGCTCCTGTGAGGTACTGGCACTTTCTGAACAAAGCTAGACATGGTTGAAGGGCTTACAGCCAGACCAATTGATGTGGGAAAAGGAGTTTGGCTGCCTCAATTGTAGCAGAATTGTCAAAGCATTTCATGTGGAAGAAATGTCCCTTTGACTTAGATAGGTGCCATCAGAAACTATGCAAATTTTAATGGAGGAAATCTACGTAGAAAGAACAGGAAAACATAGCTCCAAGAGTTTCCTTGACAGAAAGTGAATGCCTCCCTGGAGGCGGGAGGTAGAGAGAGAAGGAAGATGGGATTAGCAGAAGAATCAGGAGGTGCTGAATCACTTTGTTCAAGGTGAAGTGATAAAACTGTTAGTGTACAAATGGCAGGAGAGAGAAAGCAGTGCAAAAAGAAGTAGACAGGACAGCAAAAAGGGAATACAAGATCCCCTCCCACCACGTTTCCAGGGAGTGCTGAGGCAGAGAGGTGGCTCATTTCCATTGTCGTTCTTACACAGCCTTCCAGGTGTAGGCTGACTGAAGAGCTGCCCGCTCTGCAGTAGAGGCGGGACATTTGTATGTGATTCAGCCAATGGGTAACAAATAGCCTAAAGGGGATGGAAGGAGGGAGTGTTGCTGCCACCAGTAAGGCAGTCTGACTGTGCAGCTGGGACCTATGACAGAGAGGGAAAGATGAAGTTTGGGTTCTTCCTAGCACTAATTGGGTTCTTCGGAACACTAAAATACAACTGAGGGCGACTTGTTACGGATACTGTATCACTAGCTTTCTTTCTGCCTCTTTCAGCTTGGCACACTGTCTATTTAGAGCTGTTTATATAACCTTGCTAGGCTAGCGACCAGAAGGCAGAGCATAGCCATTAAGGGTAAGCTCTGAGAACGTTCCTTTCCAAACAAAATACCTGCAGAGTGGGAAAACAGGAAGCCAATCACATGAATTTGAGTGAAAAGCTTTTATCTGAAAGGCACTGTTAACGTTTATTGCGATGTATACGTTCTCATATGTATGTCCAAAAATTTGCATCTTCCTGTAAATTTGTACATATAAACTTCAGCATATGGAATTTAGTTTTAGGACTGTTATTTGTACAAGGAGCCTAGCTGTGCTGACTGCACCCTCTCTTGGAACTTGAAACTATAACTACAATGAATGGGCCCAAAAGCCATCACAATGTGGGGACCATGCTGCATGCAGGGCAGCTGGAGGAGAGGCTGGCCCAGCCTCCAGTGCAGGCTGATGGAGGGCTGCACGAGGCCTGCCCAGCCCCAGGGTGGGGGGACAGGGTGAAGGCCAGGTGCAGCCCCTATTGGGGCTGGTGGTAGCCAGGACCGCAGCTCTGAGCTCCGCTCAATTGCACAATGCAGCAGAAAGCGATGGGATTGAAAAGGCTACAGATAAAATCAAGCGCGAGGGAAGGATGAGAACGCATCCTTTCTTCTAGCGATGACTATTTTGTTGTGCCTGTTATCTAACCCTGTAATTAGGATGGCATTCAGAAAATGTGAACATAGTTGGTATTCTTTTCATAACCCCCAAATCTTTGCATTGCTGCATGAAACTTTTGGCTTCAGCTTTTCCCTGTTCATTAACCATGCCAAAATTTTTAATCTAACACCACTGTTAAAGAGTGGCAGGCTTCCAGGGAAATATATCAGCCAGGCTTATTAATTTCATGCCAAGTGCTGGAGGCGTGAATGTAGAGAACGCTGTTTGACTTTGGATAATAGGAATCAGGCAGCTTAAAGGCAGGGGATAAAGATCAGGAGCCCTGTGTCTCCAGAGGAGGAGCAGGTGCAGGCTTCAAGCAAGGCCTTCAGGCCCAAAGGGGCAGCCAATGCTTAAAACAATCTGCAGTGCTTTTTATTTTTATTTTTTTTTTTTTTGCTGCTGCTTTTTTTTTTTTTTTTAATTTGGCATGTGCCTCTCACAGCTTAACAGACCGCTGCTCCACAAAGAGTGGTAAACAGAGAAAGGGAAATTAAAAAGGGAAGTCCCTTGATAGACAAAAACAAATTAGGGCAAACAAATTACACAGAGTCAACAAATAAACAAGGGAACATCTGTGAATATATTTCCTGGATTTTCTGATTCTAAAAGCAACCTGAGAAACAGTAGAAGGATGTATAAAATTTAATCTGGGAGCCGATCCCCCTCGACCCTCCTTCCTGTGGAAGGTGATGCTGTAGCCAGGGCACCTGCAGCGTTGCCCCTCTGCTCAGCACCTCTGGGGAGCTGCAATGAGGCTGTCCCCATCCTGTGCTCTGGGACATCCCCATCTCACCATGGCCACACCAGCATTTCAGCAGCTTCCTTGCATCAGCCACGGCCCCTGGGGCTGCACTGCCCATGGGGGTCTGATTCCTGTTCTCCAGCTCCTTGACACATCTTTTGTGCATCTGTATATGCATGTACATACCTTTATATACCCACATATAGATGTAAAGGTAGATACAGTAAACAAATACAAGCCTAAACATGTACATATGGAGATATGTTTATGTGTATTTCTTTGTATATATAAAGAGAAATGCATTAATAGATACAGAGACGTATCCTAGACATGGGGACTTTCTCTTCTGGCAGGTGTGCTGGGATGCCTCAGAATCAGAGATAATATCATTAAAAACCCAAAGCTGAGTAGAAATCTGGAGACAAGCTCAAGAATGAATCAGGTAGATCAACCTCACCTCAACAGTGGGATTGACTTTGTGTATGTACACTGTCAGAAAAAGCCATCTATTCACCACTGTGGGGATGTATGAAAAAGAAAATGGAAGAAACTGGAATTTAGCAAACTTGATGCCTATTTTGGCTTCTAGAAATGAAGAGATATTTTTTCTCTTTAGGAATGTTTAGACAACCCCACGGTTCTCTTGTTGAGGAGTCTTGATCTACTCCTCTGAGCCCGCCTGAAAACACAAAACAAGCATTTCATCTCTGCCCAGTGCTTCACCTGGTTCTGAGTGATTTTGTTTCCTTTCTCTCATGTCTATTACATTAAAAGTTACTTTTAAAGGAAATTGTCGCATCAACAAGCACTCAGAAAACATAAATCAACTGTGTTCTCTTTGCAGCCTTCGATTTACCTCCTGCACAACGAGCTTTATTCACAGTGTTGCATAATATTTTTCCCACGGGGCTGTAGCCTTATTCTGAACGTGGAAAGGGCAGTACTTAACAGGCCACTATTCAGCACTTTGTTTTTGACTTGTTCTGTGTGTGGCCTCTGCATACTCTTCAAACTCTGCAGCCAAAGCTGTTAATTTTCTTGGGGTTTTGCTGTGTTGTCCATCACCATGGTTTGTGGTGCTTCAGAAACCTCATTGTCTAGTCATGACTACAGAGTGCTGGTGGTGACGGTGGCAGTGCAGTTGTCTTACAGATGAGGAGCAGAGCAGGGAGCTGCTACATCTGGACTTCTTTTGGAGGGTCAGTCTGAAATGCCTGGGACCTGGGCTTTATTTTCCTGAAGTACTTGTACTTATATACAAAGCAATGTGCTGTTGGCAACGTTTCTTGTGAACCTCTCAGCTGGTTTCTCACTACTTGCTCAGTCCCAGTTTTTGTTTCGTTTTCCAGTCTTAGTCTGCACACTTGGTCTTCAGATGCCTGCTCTTCTGGTCTGTTTTCCTCCCTAACTCTTAGCCTCTCTTTTCTTGAGTCTCCAACACAATTTACTATCTTCACTGTATTTGACAGAGGTGGCAGCTTTTTCTTCTTTGCCCTTGGAGTATTACAGGAAGTATGGGAAAAACAAGCATCCTCTTTCTGTACACCCTAGGCATGACTCCGCAATTACATTAATTGATCAACAGTCCTCTGGGCATTTGGAGGCACCTTAAACTGTCCTGACTACAAGAAGAAAAAAGTAAGATCAAGACTAACAAAAAGCTAAGGGTAAAAAAAGGCACAGGGCATGAATAGAGCATGTCTGCCTTACAGAGTGATGCTGGAACTTTTGCCATATATTTGGATGCTTAGCTGCTCAACTTTCAAGAGCAATTTCTAAATGCAAAATCTGGGAGAGAAGTTAGAATCCAACTTGCTCTGAGTAGAAAGCATTTATCTGAAAAGAAAATCACATTTTTGAAATGCACTTTCTGCCTCACAGCTTTCATGTGGCTCGGTATGCAGATCAAACCAAGTAGGTGCTGGATAAACACGATCAGTAGAAGTTCATATCAGACTGATGCACACCATCCTGGTGGCTTCCAGTGTTATCCGGACTGGTTATGCCATGCAGAGAGAGGAAAGGAGATGAGACAGTGAGCACTGTCACTTTCTGTTGGTGGCCAGCTGCTGTGACAGAAATGCTGAAGAAGTTGAAGGAACTTTTCTTATCCAAGACTGGTTAAGGAAGGGAGGGAGCCATAGGAGAGGTTTCAAGGAAGCCTGTGCATACTGACATGCCCCAGACACCCATTCTTATGCAAGATTGGGATGTTTCATCAGGAAAATAAAAGGAACCATCCAGAAGCTTAGTGTCAACTTTCAATTGAAACCTTTAAATGGCAGGGTTTGTTCTGACGGTGTTAGTTATTAAAAAGCTTGGCTACGGTCCTTTTAACTGATTTGTATTTTGCTGCCATCCTTCCATGTGACTGCAGACAAACATAGCCCTGAACCTCAACGAGTTTTGCGGGATGGCCTACACCAGTCTAAGTGGAGGATGGGAACCCAGGATGAATTTGCTTCTGACAAGTTTTGTGCCTAGGCTTTATCCACACTGAACGTGAGTGCTCTCTCAGATCTGCTATAGGAAACATTCCCTTTGCAAGGGCTGCTGCAACTCTAACTTAGACAGACCACTGCATGACTTGATAAGAGAGAAGTCTGTGTCTAATACATGCTTTATGTTACGTTCATTTGCAGCATTAGACTGTGCAAGTAACTTGAACTCCAGCTCTGGGTCCTGGTCACTTTTTTACTGAGGAGCACAGAGGTTACCTGAGGCATCCTGGCAAGCTGACTCAAGGGTTATTAGGAGCCTATAAGTACTGGACACACACATCCAGAAATCTTGTCTAAATAATACATCTGATTTCAGGAGATGTCTATAAACTATGTATTTGCCTCCCAAATAAATGGGTCAATTGTGCCGAAGCCACATTTAAAGCATACTGCTTTGCCTGTAAGTCTAAAAATTTTGACCCTATCAGCTAACTGATAAACTCAGATGCTGATGTTTACATGCTTCAGTGTTATCAGTATGATGCTTGTTTCAGCATCTTTCCTTTCTGTTAATCCCAAAAGTACTGGAATGCATTTTGTTCAGATTTCTTCTCTTTCCTTTAACTTTTGTATGGTTTCAGGCTCTCCAAGAGCTAAATAACACACACTACAAACAAGTCTCATATTCTCTAAGGATGATGTCAACTTGAGTCACTCATGGTTTTACAAGTCTACCAAGCACTGTGGTGCAAGCTGCAGTGAATGGGGGTGGAGGTATTACCTGCTCTCAGGGAACATAAAGCCTCCAGTGGTACCAAGGGAGATGGCAAAAATTACAAGACTGTCTGTCAGAATGCCTGTGAAAATCTGGCATGCAGCAGAGTGACAGGAGATGGAAAAGTAACTTCACACATCTGGCATCTTCAAAATCTGCCTTTCCAACCCATGGCTGGGAAATGAATGCCACCTGCAGCAGCCCATGTCTTCTTGTAGCTGTAGCACAGTGGTCTGCATTGCACTGTGCATTTCTCCAGCTCATCTCATCTTGTCTGGGCATCTGTGGCAGGAGAGGATGTGGGTGGGAATGGAAGGGCAGAGGCAGAATGCCTAGAGTTGCCCCGATGCATTTTAAGAGGATTTCAGACTGAGGAGGAGACACATATTCTAGCATATCACAACTTTTTTTTTTTCCCTTAACCTCAGTGCTGATGTAGGATATTATTTGATGTCTCGTTGCAAAAACTATTGTTTAATATCTATCGTCCCATCCAACCAAGGGTATTTGTTAAGGGTGCATGTATCTATATAATGCAGATATGTAGTAGGTAGATGTGTATATGAACTCATGTAGTTCTACAGTGATTGTGATGGACTTATTACCTTACTTAAGTATTTCAACCAGGTGGGCTCACAGCCTTACTTTGCTGTACAACCAAAGCTTTTTCAGACTTCCTTACTTCTCAGTCAGAAAGCATACTCAGTGAGTAGGAAGTTAGAATCAGACAAGAAGGTTGGCTCTTGCCCTTGACAATTCCTGTTTACAGTAAACACCATCTCAAAAGTGAATCCCCCATATGCTCTTTACAACTCAGTAATAGTCCTCCTCCGTCCCCCTACCTTTACCTTTGCATTTCAGAAGGACATACAAGCAGTGATTACAAGTTCGATGGACACTGAAAATTACTGTTACTTAGAAGTATGTGATTAAACTGAACTTTGAGAATTTGCATGTTCTGTAAATAACTTTTTTTGGAGAGAGATTTTTTGTATTGCTTGTTTACAGGATAATATCTCCAGTCTGAAATGCAGGAAGGTCGGTTGCATTGCTACAGATGACTTAGCTTTTGTCTGTTCATAATACAATGCAATTGAGCCAGAACACTTGGTATTTTAGATTAATTGAAAATATTAGAGAGCAGAAGAGCATTTGCCGGTGTTCAGAGATCCAGTTACTATCAAATGTTGGTCAGCTCAGCCCTGTGTTTGGAAACCTTGAAGGCAGAAGGCCAATGAGAAAAAATTATATCCCGTCCCAAACCATTATACCACAAATTGGAATTTTTTCACCAAGCACAGCAGCTCTTCATTTAAACAGGAAGAGAATCTTGTCTGTAAGTCTGACAAAGAATAGAAACCTACTCCTTGAAAAATAAAAAAAAAGGCCTTTTATTGGCAGCTTTCAGAAAGATTAGAAGACATCCTTTCAATTCATTAAAGAAGAAAAATTTGTGACAGGAAAGTGGCCACGATGACAGTTCACCTGATTCTAAAAAAAATAACCAGGACAAAAGATTATTCTTAAATTAAATGGGTGGGAAAAATAATTGTCCAAGATGAAATGACACATAACTGGGGCTAATAAGGCCTGAATAATTCTGGTTTGATTCATTAAGCTGCTGAACTGAATGTCAGTATGCCTTCTTTCTGTACTCAGTGTTAAATTTCATCATCAAGTATAGTATTTCCAAGAAAGCTGTTCTACTTGGAAATTAATTTACAAATCTTGATTGACGCGTGTGTGTTTTTGTGAAGCAGACTCTGAGCTAAATATCAGACTTTGGTAAAACTTAAGCCATATGGACACAGCCATTTTCTTTAATTCATAGTTTGATTAGTTTAAGAAGAAAGATTAAAATGGGGATGAATGGTTGTGTTAATGAAAGTTGATAGGTCTTGGAATGGGCTCAGTTATAGTGTTGATCTTAGTGTCTTAAAAAGGTAATGATGCTATCCAGGATACAGGATTATGAGTGAGAAGTTTATTTATACACAGAGTTTTGGGGTTTTTTTTCCCCAAAATTTTAATCAATAGTATGTATTAGTAGGAAACAAACAAGCTAGTCCTTTCTGAAATAATTGCAATTATTTTTTCCTCTTCAGGCCATTCTTAAACCCAGAAGTTGCTAGTTAATTTCAAAGGTTTTACCGGCACTGATTCTAGACCACAGGTTAGGGTCTGTAGGCTATTTCTTTCTGCTCAAGTGCTTCATAACTTCAAAGCACTTTCTTAGAGTCTCTGACTGGAATCATAGAGCGGGAGAAGGCTCAGTGACTATCTTGTGAGACCTCCCTGAGAATACAACCCAGGCCATTCCATATTCCTACGCTCAGGCAGCTCCTACACCTTTAGAAACACAGCCATTCCTGAAATGTAAGCATTGCAGGATCCACAAAATGGCGCATTTTGATTCATTTAGGTATTAACAACGATCCTTTTAAAAAAATCTGACTTCTGACACCTTTATATTGTTATTCTTTGCAGAATCAGAAACCAATGCAACATCGACATCACTCCCTCATGGTGTTTGATGACAATAGTCAATCATTTATTTGATCTCATTTTTGATAACAATATTATAAATAAGCTTCTGGAGTCTTTTACTATATGACAGATATTCTGATGTGTACTGTGACCTGAATTTATTCCTAGTGCTTCTCTCTTGCTCAGAGCCTTGGTGCCCACAAACCCCATCTCCCTGCTTTAACATGAGGCAGTGCTTCCAGGGACATTGTAGCTCAAGGCAGGGGAACGACTGAAAACCAATGATCTAACAATAATTGATTTTCTTCTGAGAGCAGCTAGGCAACACACTAATGAAAGAGAGAGACAAAATCAGGATGCACTACGCACCTTATTCGCTACATATGTGTTCCAGCTGTTGAGGTGGAAAAGTGCAGTCTGCCAAACTGGCCAGACCTGTTTCAAAGCAGGCATCATTTTGAAAGCTCAGCCTGGGTTAAATACAAAGCAGGGAGGAATGTCTAGAGGTATTTCAGTGCTCCTGTTATGTTAGTCCTATAATAGTTTATTTAGAAACATCACTACTCAGAAGTTCAACACCTGAAGTGGAATCTTGCCACATTTGAAAAAGTTTTATTTTGTGTTATGTTTCCCATTCCTGCAAAGGCTGTGCAATGTGACTGCCATTAAAACATCAAAGTCTTCTTCCCTTTGAGAATTTCCCCTTTCTGTCTCTTCTGTTCTTCTTGTAGCTTCAAGGATTGCTACGGTTAAAAAAATTAAAGTCTGGATCTTTTTTTCATTACAACAGAGTTGGTAAATTCCAGCTAGGCATTTCTCAATTTGTATTTGCATTTGTCATCCTTTAAGCTCATTTTGCAGTGCTGCAAAGCTACTTTAAATACTGTTTGAAGGCCTACATGGAACTCTTCTTAATACGGCTTAAAATAGCCTTCATGTAGTCTTCTACCTCATTCTGACAAGTGACCATTGTACAAAGCCAAAAAAGGGGTAAATCAATAACTTCATTTATATTCACAAAAATATAACCAAACTCCTTAAGTGATGTGATGAAAATTCTGAAGGTTACTAACTTTATTTTTTAAAAAAGTTGAATTAAACAAAGTAAAGTTGGAAGGACTGAGATGAAAGTGGGTAAATTCACAAATTTCCCCATTTTTCATACATTTGCAGTGATTAAACAGAAAACCCTTTAGCAACCAAGTTACATTTTCACTTTAAAACATCTTCAGCAAAATATAACCTTGCAGCTGTAAACATATGTCTGAATAATTATTCTGGCTTTATATCAAAAAACCCACCTCTGCCAGAGCAGACAGATTTTAATTTAGCATTCCCCCCAGAGCTCTGGAGGGCAAGGTGGATGATTGAGAGGGCAAGGTGACTTGGCTTCAAGGGCTATCTTTATTTGCATGAATGAGTAACCGTAAAGCACAGAAAATATCTTTAAGTAAATTCCGCCTGTCACTGACAGTGATCTAAATGGAATTATAGTTGCATGAAACTCTCTTTTGCTAATATATATATGTATTTTTTTTTCTGAGAAATATCTCCCCTCACATTTTAAAATCATGCAAAAAAGATGTGAGAACAAAACAAGCATTATCAAAGAGCAACCAAGGAACACGATTAACACAGCAGCAAACCCTTCAGACAAATGGAATTTTGCTTCTTCTAAACTGCGCTTGAATGGGAGATGTTGCACATACAAGGTTTCCATTTAAATCCCAAGCAGCAAAGGCAGAGACCACAGCTCCTGAACCTTCTGATGTACCTCTAAGGTATCCTGAAAGGCCCTGTCCCAGCTGAGCGTCTAGTACAGTCTAATTTTTTTAAAGACTGGGATTTGAAATTGATAAGAAGTCTTTTGTAAGAATTAGAGCCGGGACTGTTCAGCCTGGCAAAGAAAACGAGGAGAATCTGACTGATATCTGTATATACTCAAAGGATGGTGCAAAAATCCTTCTAGGATGTAAGGATGACTGGGGTATCTTTTGAAAAATGATATGTGCTTCTGCAATTTGCATGAGTAGTTATTTCATTATGGCTCTATAGTTAGTCTTGTGAGTTTTCTCTCATGCAGAAAAATCCATGCGTAGCAAGCAAGGTAGCACCATCACAGTATCAGTATTTATTTATCACTGACAAATTTCTAGTTTTTTGGGGGGATAGTTCTAGTATTGAAAAGTTTTGTTAGTGAGTGAACCCCCAAGATAAGACGTTCTTTGGTGCATGATTAACTTATGACTGAGATCATCCGCTTCCTCTGTACATATGCATAACTGGCAGAGAACTTTAAGGAGCATGGTGGTTTGGCCATTTAGTTTCTGAAAGCTGCAGAAAAAGGAAAAGAGAAGCACTGCTGTAATTCTGGGTATTTGCTGTAGAGACAGACATGTGGAAGCTACCTACCTCAAAACAGATGAGGAAAATCTATGATATGACTGCCAATGCAAAGACAAACTCAGCTTTACTTGTTGCCTCCTCACTCTTTTTGCACTTTGTTCTGGAGGAGAAAATGATTGGAGACACTCTCAGAACCCTTCCGAGCTTGCCTGGTGAAGCCACCAAACACAGTTTGATAGCCATAGTGCAACTGTTTTTTGCAGAGAGGCAGAAGTCAGGTGGAAGGGTGACAGGCTGGCAAGAGTGGAGCCCAGTATTTAGAAGCAGGTACGATTATGGTAATTAGTAAAGGCCAATTCCCAGAAAAAATGATATGCATAGTTGGCATTTATCACCACAGGAATTAGTAAGACTAGGGTCTACATATACTAAAACTGTAACCTTGTAGATATTTTGCTGTGAGATTTGTTAGCGTGGCGGTCTCACTTTGACCGGAATAATTTTTTTTGTGTGTGACAGTTCCTGGTTTCTCTTTGTTTGGTCTGCTGTATTTAATAGCTACTTAATTCCACTAGATTAATACAAGAAAGATGTATTTAAAATCTAAAATCATTCGTATTCAGAGTCTCTGCTTTTTCACAATTTTGCCACGCTCCATCACGGTTTAGGGTCATTTCAATGTTATTCTTCTCAGCTCTGTGAAATGTCACTCACAATGGGAGAACACTAGGGAATACTGCTAAGGACTTGTCTACATGGGGAAATTTACTGGCAGAGTGATGCTGGTATAATATGAAAGTGGTATTTCATTGGCATTCACCATGTCGCTACTGATCCAGGATATTTAAATGACGTGGTAACTTTGAAAAACCTCTATTTGATTATGTTACAGAAAGCAATTGCATTTTTCTTTTGTGTGCACCTATTAAAATAAAAATGATTTTTACAAGGTGTTTACTGAGTTAAGTGGAAGGGCAGCAAGGAAAGTTAATTATAGAGGACACAAGATTCTGAAAATATACTGGTGGGAACAGGAAGACCAGAAAAAGCGTCAGTCCAGTTTTCACAGGTAGGGAAAAGCTAACGAGGATGAAATGAAGAAGGGCAAAGTTTTCAGTTTTGTATTTCACGAAGGATTGAGTGAGATGGCTGCAATGGCGCTGGTAACTGACAGCTAAGGACTCAGGCCACAGTCAAAAAGAAAATGTTACAGTTTCTTTGAAAACAGTGTTATTTTGCATCAGCTGGACGTGACAGGGCTGAATTTGTCTGAAACATTGCTTTGGGGAAGGTATGTGGGTGAGAACAGCTTGGGGGTCTGTCTTCTCTTAAAAGGAAAATAAGGGAGGACCCCAGGAATTAAAGACCCATTTAAGCTCACTTCTTGGGTGTAGATGGCAGTCATGTCATTAATTTGTAAAACAGAATATCAAACAGCCATTAATAGCCTCATCAAGAATAAAATATATCAAGCCAAGTTAATCGACTTGTGGATAGCAGAAGGAATGGATGAAGGAAGAACGACAGATCTAGATTCCTAATAGATTCTTACACCATCTCACAGGGCATTCTCATGGGCATGTTAGAAGAAGATGGCCTGCTGTCAGCTGGGCCGTTGGCCAGCTGGGGAACCAGCAAGGCCACACCTCTGCTGTGCCCCAGTCACTCTCAGGTTTAACATATAGCAACATGGAGACACTTCATGTGTGTTGGTGGGCAGAGCTAGGACTCAGTATTATACTGAAGATTTGAGGAGTTTGTCTGAAAAAAAAAAAAAAAAAAGGATGGATTTTGATAAATACAATCTCCTATACTTTGGTAGCATAATTGGCTGCAGAAGTGCAAGAAAGGGAACAACTGCCTGGGGAGCAGTATGGCAGGAAAGGAGTGGGAGGTTACAATGATGAATGTACATCCACAGTGTTACATAAGAATAATTAAAGCTAAGTATTGGATGTTAGTATGCACATATTCAAATAGTGTGGTGGGTGCTTGGCAGCAGGGACCACTTTTGAGCACTGTATTTAAAGAGAGATGAGGGCCAGGAAGGGCTGCAGAAGCAGCCAGCAGCAAACACAGCTTCTGGAGGAAAAAATAAATCAGAGCTGTTCTTCAGATTAGGCAAAGACAAAAGTGAGAATACAGACCAGTTTTAACGCACACCAACATAAGTGGATGGTGTTTCTGTGATCTGTGTGTCCTTCTGAGATCGGAAGAGTAACAGTGTCAGTTAGATTCTGGGCAGTTAGATTCTGACTACAGGAGTGGCAGAGCATCGGGGCAGGGCCCTTGGTGTGAGTTCAGAGAGTGGGTTGTGAGACATCCATCTCCTTCCGTTCACAGTGTGGTAAATGAGCGTGCTGAGAGTAACAACCACTGCCTCACTGCTTTGTGCCTATTTCAGAAATGTTCACCTTTGCCTTGGAACAGGAATTCTCTCAACACTCCATGGCCATTTTTTTGGTCATTTCCTTTGGAAGTTTAATTCCTGAATTTGATTTTTTTTGGTAAATATTTTTTGCTTTATTTATATGAATAGCACACCAAAACCTGTATTGCACATAGTTGCAATGTGTTAATAGAAATCATCAGTTTTTGCTGCATAGCTGGGACACTCACTCTGTGTGTGCATTTCAATAAAAGTGTTTTAGATCGTTTTATTGGTTCCCAAAATAGCTTAATTAAGTATTTTTAGGCTAAGAGAAGAAAAAAAGAAAGTACTTATTCCCACACGTCGTATGTTTGTTGTATTAAACTAACCTCTTTAATTTGTGAATTTTAAAGTGTGAATTTGCCATTAAGATAATAATTAAAATGTGCATTTATTTTTTTGACCATGTAAATATGCAATACAGTAAACATTTGTATTTAAGTAAAACTATCACTAAGCAAAATTCTTGCATAAAAAATGCTGATTTTTTAAGAGTGGATCCCACTGAGCAGGCACTGGCTTCACTGCAACTATTTGCAATCGAAACAACGTCTTCCTAAGCAATAAATTTTCTGACCATTTCAGCTTCTTGTGGAGGTGAGTCATGTATCCAGAGTTAGCCCTTTGTACCTTTTAATAACAAACCCCGCATTTTAAACATATCCTTTTTATTCTTGCATAGATTAAATGGATATATACTGTACTTTAGAAGCTCCAAGTGACTGTTTTCATTTATTCTGTAGCTTCCCGGAATTGCTGAATACCCATTTGTACTGTCTGTTTCACTTAAATGTTCATAATGATTAATTATTCTTAAACCACAGGCTGGGCACAATTTCATAAATGAAAGGCACAAAAGCCACATGAAATTGGTCTGTTTGCATTTCGTTTTCTCTGCATGTATACACGAATGTAGTTTAGAAATACAAAAGAGATCTCTTTTTAGCAGTTACATCTGAAATAACAAAAACTGAAGAGTTCTACTGGGATCAGGAGATGAACCTTGGATCCTTCAGGGTTTTCATTCTTACTCACTGGATAGTATCTCAGAACTCTGTGCTGCAAAGTGCCTCCCAAAGAAGTACACCTATTCAGCATTCGCTAAGAATGTATTTTCTTGCATTATCAGCTCTTGCCACTTGGGTTTGCCATGGAAATTGGGAGTGAAGATAAAGATGGGATGAGCTAGAATGAGAGAAGAAGGCTGCCTGGGTGACAGCACTAGGAAATATATTTTGTTGTTTGCCAGAAATATATCTGTACCATCAACAGTTATGAATAGAAAGGAGAAACATGTAGCTGGGAAAACTGGTTCCTTGTAGTGCACTTCTGAGTTACCTTACAGGGGTGTAGGGTGGATACCCTGAATGAATAGCGCCCACACAATATAAAAAAAATGGACAGTATATTTTTGGACAAACTATCCAGATGGTATAAAGACACCTGATAAATTAGGAAGAGCTCACCTGGAGCTCCACACAGGCAGGATCTTCAACAAGAGATCCTTCCCTAGTGGTGGTCAGCCCTTAAATGGGGTCTGGGAGAGGTGGTGCCAGACTCCGCCCCTTCCAGTCACACAGGTACATTGCCTTCACCTGTGTTCCTGCAGCTGACTCAGTGCTCACCTCAGGTGATCAATCAGTGGTTCAGGCTGTGATCCAACAGTTCCCATACAAAGGGAATGTCCCAGTTGCTCACAGGAAACATCAGGGCATGCAAAACTGATGAATTCCACTGGGGACCTTTCCAAGAGTCCTGGCATAAACCACCTCCCTGCTGACTAGAGGGAGAGCAGCATATGGGGTTGCATCCAGGGTACAGCTGGGATAATCCTGGTTTTCCCTGGTCTCTCAGTGAAATGTTGGTGAAGTTTGGGATACTTAGTGCAAGAAGTTAAATCTGCAGTTCTGGTACCTAGAATAATTTTTTCCAAAATCAAAGCTGTCTGAGTTACTTTAAGTGGATTGGTCTTCTTAAAAAAAAAAAAAAGAAAGAAAAAAAGAAAAGAAAAGAAAGAAATCCAGTATTCTGCTTCATTTGCAATTTATGGCTCCGCTGAAAGGCATGGCAAGCAACCCTTACCAGGAGACCTCTCTGGACCTCTGACTTTCTATTCCATTTGAGTTCTTCAGTGGAAACCCTCTGGACACACATTTTGCACTCTCTCAATCATTGGCTTCGAGGAACAAATTTATGTAGATGATGCCTGGAACTATGTTAGCAGAAATCTGCAAAAATTATGCGATATAGCCAGTTGAGTGAGGAAAGATAGTGAAAAGTTGTTGAGCAGTGGTGCTGCAGGGTGAGAACTTAGTGAAACTGAAGCATCTTATCCATAAAGGACAATTATTAGCACTGTACTCTGATTCTTATTTTACTCAGTTCTCAGTGGAATACGCTTAGAAGAGTGGCAAACACTGAAACAGTGTGGATCAGCATTACACATTACACAGCAATCGAGGGTTTAGATATGATGGACTGGTAAAAATCTTCAGAGTAGGTGATATCATTGTTCAGATCATTATTAGGATCTAGATCTGTAACTATCACAGACTTTGGCACTACCTTTAACTGTAAGCAACTACTTATATTACCTCTTCTATTTGGCCATTTTAAGGAAGCGATGTAACACATATAATCTGTGAATCTTATAGCTTAATGTTTTTTTTATTTGTTTATGAAGAACGCTGTACACATCTATTTGCAACAATTTTTCTGAAGGTTTGAATAATGAATGAAGTAAGTTATTTCCCAGGGGTACTTTTTTCTTCTAAAAGGCTGAAGGGCCTTATAGCATAATCCCAGTTGGGCAAAGTCACAGCTTTTCTTTACACGCTATTTCATGTATCACAGGGGCAATTGCAGACTTTCAGTGCCAAGAGTTGTTTTTTCCAACTGGGAGCTTCAACATCTTGCAAGGGTGATGGTCAGCAGAGCCCGGCAAGGTCTGGAGGCACAATCTGTGACTTGATCTTCACTGTTCATACTGTTCTGAGACCATATTAGGGACAAAAACTGAAGCCAAAATATTATTCAGCAGCAAACTGACTGAGGGTTTAGGCAAGGCAGTGATGCACCACTGATGTTCCTTACACACATAAGGGGAATATCCATCTTTGTACATCCAAGTACCACAAGGCTGTCCTTCATGGTTGCACTGCAGTGTGGCACTCATCTCCAGTGGCTCTAAACCCTCTTCTTGGGCCCTGTTGCTTCAGCCAGAGACTGCTTTTCATTCTTCAGTGTATTATCTGAATACAGCTGGAGTGCAGCATTCATCTATCTTGAAATGCAATTTGCTGGTTTGCAACCGTTCATCCAAGCAATTCACATCACTCTGTACCAATAAGCTCTCTATTTCTAAAGATTCCACCGATCTTTATGTCATCAAAATGTTCTCCAAGATTTAATTTTATCATCTGGATTGCTGATAAAAAGTCGAATGCATCCCTGCCGGCCAGGCCTCTCTTGTGACAGCGACCCTCAGACCTCTCATTAAGACCTGACACTCACTCTGTTTGTTGCACATTCTTTAAAGTAAAGGAAAAACAAAGCCATTTGGATTCTGAGCCTCAAATAGGAGTTAGCCCAAGGTTATGGAAACAAATACATTTTAAACTGCAGAACTGGGAAGCTCTCTCTTTGAGGTTCATTCACCAGTGCTCAGTGTTCTGCTCGGCTTCTTTCAGATTTGGCAGTATCCCTACAGCTGTATGGTATACTCCTTTTAATGATGTCTTGAGTTGCTTGATACGACCTGATCATTGACAAGAAACACCCAGATCAGAATACAGGTTTTGTCATTGGGAAGGGAAGGGAAGGGAAGGGAAGGGAAGGGAAGGGAAGGGAAGGGAAGGGAAGGGAAGGGAAGGGAAGGGAAGGGAAGGGAAGGGAAGGGAAGGGAAGGGAAGGGAAGGGAAGGGAAGGGAAGGGAAGGGAAGGGAAGGGAAGGCTTTTAAGTTCAGTTTTTCAGATTGCTTTGGAAACATTAGTGGCTGTAAGGTTTTGAAACTGCAGCATCTACCTTCAAGAGGATCTTGACATTTGGCACCTTTATCAGTGTCTAAAGCATTTCTTCTTGTCCCTGTAAGGCCACAGAGGCAGGAACACAGAGAATTTTAGTTTGCAGGGGAGGTCAAGGCTCAGTTGGTGCAGTGCCTGCCACGTAGGAGTGCCCTTGAGGAGCTGAGGTGGTTATGTTTTTCTACATTTCCAGTGAACATTTTGGAGAAATCACCCATCTTTGTGTCAGCAGCCACAGCATCCCAGAACCAGAAAGTTCCCTAGGGTGCTAGAGCAGTACATGATACTGGCACACCTCATGGGATGGCCCCACCACTCCACTGCGTGCTGTAGTTACGGGGTTTCAATGAGAAGCTGTGTTTGGCCCAAAATGCAAACTCAGCAAATGGGGAAGCATACACACACACATATATATGTACATATATATACATATTTTTTAGACTTGTACTATTGCTTATCTCAAGCCTGTGGAAAAAAACCCTCAAGTTTCCATTGGACTTTGGACGAAGCAGAGACAGCATATTTTCCCTGTCTCTCATGAAGCATCACACCCCACTTTGGGAACTTCATTGATATGCACATCATATGCAATCTGACTGACTCCTACTGTACCTTTGAACAGATCCAATCAGATACCCATATGCATGTAAATGAGGCTCCCCGAGCTGTGCTCTCTGTGCCGAGGAAGAGGAGTTAAAGAGCAGCCTCCTCGCAAAACTTGTTACAGTGACAATCTCATCCTGCAAAACACAATAAAGCCTTCCCCACCCCCCGTCTTTCTCTGCACCGTGCGTGTCAGGAGAATGCCCTGTAACTCACTTTTCCAGACTGAGGTAATTTATTTAAACATGGATTATTTGAAAAATGGGAAGGGATACAGGGTTTGATTTTAATCCCTGCTAACACAGAGGGAAGAATGCTCGTGTCACAACTCAGTGAGTGGAAAAATTAAAAAAGGCTGAGACTATTGTTTGAAAACAGGCAAAATAATTAAAATTATTATGGAATAATCACATATCACACAACAACCTCCCACTCTTCTGAGCAACAATCCAAAACAGCTCCTCCAAAGCAGGCCCAGGGGCAGAGGTTCTGTATATCATTCAAAGACCATCTGTCATTCAATTCCTGTAGCCCCTCTCCACCATTCTAAGGGCAGGCTGAAATTTAGTCCTGGCATTTCTTTTTCCATTTGCTAACAAACAGCAGTGATGGCAGATAAATATGGCAAACAATAGGCGTTTGTAATGAACTGGAAAGGGATATGGATTTCTGGAACCAGCACCAAGAAGTTCCCAGTCCTGCGTGAGGCTCTGGGGACCCCGAAGCCTGGTTCTGCCATGTGGCTGCACAGGCAGACATCTGCAGGCTGCGTTAGGCTTTCAAGAATTCAGCCAACCTGCTAAGGGGCTGATTTAAATAAGATCAATTTTTTTTTTTTTTTTAGAAAAAAAGAGAAGACTGAAAGCTAATTTCATTCCAGAGTAGGATAAAGAACGACACAAAAGGATTGTGGATAGACAGCACAAGCGATGCAAAGAGCACTCTGTTCTAACAGTAATCTTTGTTTTTGTGCTGTGCTTTTCTTAACTCATTCAGCATTTCATATTGATTCTCATAAGGAACAGCAGCAATGAATCCTGCTTTCATGTTGCTCTTTGGGAACTCATGCCTGCTAAACACTGTTTAAGCCAAAGCTCATTTTATCTATATTTATTGTTTGGAGACTAAAAATGAACTGTGACTGTGTGGAGCTGAGCTGAATGACAGAATTATTACTATACTGACCCTGAATCAATGTGGTTTGTTTTCACAAATTAACTCTCTCTGAAGTACTCCAGATCCCATTACTGGAATAACTCTGAATGCTGTTGGAGAGAATGGAAAGAGTGGCACGGGGGAATGTCCTGACAAGCCCATAACACCTTGGTCCTCTGTCCTCCCGTCAAGAAATGACAGAATTGACCCAATCCCACCTCACAGAGTCAGGGAGAAATAAACAAAGTGGCAAAACTCGGACGTTGGACGTTCATGAGAGGCAAGGACACCCTTTAGTGCCCAGCTGAGTAGGAAGCGGTCTTAGATTTCCTGGGATTGTTTGTAAAGGGATTGTGTGGACTGTCTCCTGTTTGAGGACGTAGAGAATGAGATCAGCCATAACCCAGAGAGGCTTTTGGAGTCATCTGGGCAACGCTGACCTTGTCAGGAGAAAGCCTGCTTCTACCTGAAGAAGGAATGTCAATATGTATTGTCAGATAGAGACCTGGCTATGGCTGACTGTGCCGTGTCAGCTTGAAGAGTGGCTGTGGCATCACCCTGCATCTGGTAGTAAAACTATCCTGTAAAACCAGGGTTTCTTTGCCTTTTTGCAGTAAGTTTGTTGCAGACATGAAGTTCTGCAACGGCCAAGCTCATTGTTGCTCATCCTTTGATACTACCTCGTTTGAGAAATATCAGATGAAGTTCAAAAGCGGAGAGTAGGGGCATATGCTTACACATATCTGATGTGGGTGCAGCATAGAACTAGACTAATGTCACCAGCCCTAGCACAGACCCTAAGCAAGCCTTTTAATAGCTCTCTTTGGTGTCTCTAACTATAGGATAATTCTTAACAACAGGTGTGCTATCAGGATTAATTAATTAATGTAATGTAATTAATGGGATCTTGAAAGCAAGGTGACATGAAATGCAAACTAGCACTATAGCAATCAGTCACTTTTTCCAAGCTGATTGCCTTTGCTAGAAATAAAATACCTCTCCAGAAGAGCTTGTATCTGCTTGTTTCAAAGTGGAAAATGTTAAGTAGCTCATGTGAAACAATATGCTCTTAGTAGTGCACTTTGTTAAGAAATGATGACTTACTTCGATCATTTGCAGATGACTGAGAGAGGACTGTGCCCTGTAGGGTTTCTGTGTTGCTTTTTTAAAGCTTTGCCCGCTACAGGGCAAGCACTCAATGTTTTCCAGGGCTGAGATGTAAGGGGGATATGGCTGACTGGAAAGTACTTTTTGAGCTGAATTTTATTGAGCGCTTCACTTTCTGGAGATGCCTTAGCCAGGAACACTCCTCTGTACAAATGAGGCAGTCATATCCTGAGTGAAGTCCTTTCTCTGAAGGTCTAGGCTTATCCTGTATTATTTTTGCCACAGGGAAGTGCTGTATTCTGAGAAGGCTTTCAGCACTCAAAAGAAAAGGCAATGTTAGCTGTTTGGATTAAAAACCATGACTGTAGGTTGTTGAAGGATAGACTGTTTGTATGGTGGGACTCTGGATGAGCCATCTTCATTTGCCAGAGTTTCCTAATTGTCATTTCATGAAAATATCTAGGTGTGGCTCTGGCTTCTTAACAGAAGGAAGAGAGACCATCCTTGAACAAATGAGAGAGTTGCTCTGCCTCTGTGACTATCCAGTCAACCATGAGACCTGCTGGTGCTCATGCGGCAAATCACAGAATACCCCAAGATGGAATGGACCCACAAGGATTAGAGAATCCAACTCCTGGCTCCAAACAGCACCACTCAAAATTCAAACCTTGTGACTGATAGCACTGACCAAATGTTCCTTGAACTCTAGCAGCCTGGGGCTGTGACCACTGCCCCAGGGCAGCCCGTTCCACACCCTCTGCTCTCTGGTGAAGAACCTTTCCCTAACACCCAACCTGCCTGGCAACCTTCCCCTGACACAGCACCATGCCACTCCCTTGGGTCCTGTCACTGTCATCAGAGAGCAGAGCTCAGCATTCCCCCTCCTCTCTCCTCATGAGGAGACCACTATGAGGCCTCCCCTCAGCCTCCACTGCTCTGGGCTGAATAGGGCAAGAGGCTCTCCCCAGTCTGTACATGTTTCCAGGCTGCCCCATCCCAGGTGCAGAATCCAGCACTTGCTCTTGTTAAATGCTTCTTTTCCACTCAGCATACAATCCCTACACTGCATCATTTGTGTAATTCAATCAAAATCCCAAAAACAGTCTACTTCATGAAATATTTGGTCTTTAAATGTAATCTTGCACATAATTGCATGCATCATAAAAAATCCCAAAGCCTTTGCTCTCCATAGGTAACAGTAGATCTATGTTCTGTAGTCTTTCTTAATAAGTCTTTTGTCTAAAATCCCCCTATATTATTGTAACTGTGTTAGATATCTGGTTGGAGACAGCAGTGTACTTGGACACTGTGGTACTGGGCACGGTATAAACAGACTGATAAACCAACTTGTTTTTCCTAAGCTTTTACATGACTTTAAGAGAATAACAATGAGTTATTACTACTTACCTATGCTAAATGAGCCAGAGATGAAACTTCAGGCTTCCTTCCCAGTCCCCTGGGCCATCTACATACCTCACGATCATTTTCAAAGGGTATAATTTACATGAGATTTTTTTCCTGCCTTGTGAGCCATAAATTTATAGGGAGCCCCTTTGAAAGACTTACTGCTTTTGTGAGGCCTCAGATGAAGTCAATCAAGCCAACTGGTATAAAAGCCAAATTCACTATTAATTCTGTCCCTGTGGACTGTGCCGTTGCAAGATTGTGAGGGCTATGGGGCATGGACTATCTCTTTGCTGGGTGAGAGGGCCTCTGTTGGACATTTCTCCATAGCTGTCCATGGCTGGAGCTGTGGATGTGTCACCTCAATGTGGTGAGCATGTTCTGCAAGCCCTCAGCAAATGATAAATAAACAGCCAAGGGTTTGTTTCCTTTTCTCCTTGCTTGCTGCTCTTTTTACTTGCTACAGTCAATTATTTTTGGAGCTGCATAATAAACCGAAGTTGTACATTCCAGCATTCCCAGGCCAGATTAGAGAGGATTAAGCATCAAGGGGTGGCAGCTGGTCAGTTTACTGCACATTTTTAATGTGGAAATATTTCTAAATAAAATAAAACCAACTGAAAGGTGCCCAGTGGTAGCACACACAGGCTCTTGCATCTGCTCCCTGCAAATCTGCTGTGTGCAGAGCAGAGGGGCAAATTCCCAGAGGCAGGGTGTGAGAGTGGCAGAGACATTCCCAGCAGAACCAGCACCACCAAAATGTTAGCAACGAGTTCCAAGTGCACACACAGAGATGTGGTAGCAGGCACCTTCCCTAGTCCCCGCCTGCCAGCATGAGCTCACCCTCCAGACTGAGCCACTCTCTGACCCCTCTTTGGAGACAGGCCACAGGAGTGTCAATTAGTGCTAATTGAGAGGAGTTTTGTTTGCCATGTGGCCACCTGTGGGCTGGGAGCTGCCTGGGACCCTGCAGACCCTAATGAGCAGCTGTTGGCCATTACCTGCCTCCTTCACACCCCATGCTCCTAGAGGCAGGCACAGAGACCTACTTCCCAGGTGAACCTGGCCACTCTGCCACATCTTAGCTGCAATGTAAATTTTACGGGACTATAAATGTGCTTTTTTTTTTTTTTTTTTTGCTAATTACATTACACCCACTTCTGTAATTCCAAGTTCTGTGTTAAGGACTGTAATTAAATGAAAGCTCAAGTCACAAATTAGAACAATTCTTAGAGGGATATGTTCTTCCAGTGACACTCATGTAACCTCCGTATGTGTGGATGTGAGTGATATGCGTCCTGGCATTGCAAAATATGCAATAACTCTTACGCAGGGTTTTCGTAACCGAAAAGAAGGAAAAAAAGAGAAGGAAATTTCAGAAGTCAGTCTGCTTTCATTGCCATGCTCACTGCTGAAAGGCTGCATTTGGCTGTGTGCACCCTGAACCATGGCAGCAGGGAGATGCCATTGATGTGTGGGTTGAGGGTTAGCATTTGTGTGGGAAACCTTGACATGAAACTCTGTGATGTGCCTGGGTGTGCTGAGGGGGTGGATTTAGTGAAGGAGTCCTGGGTCCTGCTTGTCTGAGACGTGTGAGAGGAATGCCAAGCTTTCTGTCCCACAGCCACATCCCTCTGCCCTGTGCACACGTTGCCCCTGGTGCACCCAGCAGCTGAGCACCTGTGCAAGGGAAAACAGGATCTGGCCTGCAGATCTCTTGTGAAGTTTTAGGGCATGTTTGGTAAGGCTCTTCCAGAAACAACAAGGAAATGCTGACAGTCGGATGAGGTAGGAGTACCCGCTTTTGAGCACAGAGCAGGCGCTGACCCAGCTGCCACAGACACCCTGACAGAGGCAGCGTTGACACACCATGAAACTCGGCTCGCAGGCAGAAGATCTTGGTGTGCTCCTCACACTGAGCACCGTGGTTGCTTTGCAGTGAGAGTGCATTGTGCTGCCTGCTCCCCTGCAGCAGCGCGCCAGGAATAGCTCTGCAGGGACTGGAATGGGGAAGGCTGATTGCACCTTTTGATCGATGGTGCCTTGCGGATGTAGAGAGGTTTCATAGAGGAGTCTGATTGACTCGTGCATCAGCGTTGGGCCCACGGCAAAACCCTGGTTTCAGCTGCCTCCAGCTTTTAGGAAATTCAGAAGAGGATCTGAATTTTCACCTTTAAGTTGCCTTGTGCCAATTCTTCTTTATCCGTGAATCCACTTCCCCCTCCTGTTTTCCACTCCCTAAGGCCTTTTCTTAACAAACTGTCTCCAGAGTCATTTGGGATGCTGAAGCCATCGATCTCAGTATAAATCTCACACGACTGAGGGTGTTTCTGCACTGCATGCTGCGTGCTGCTCAGGCAGCTGTGCCCCTGGCTGGCACAGAACTGCCTGGACAAGGAAGCAGCCTTTGTCCTTGGATGGGGGTCTTTTACCTATTAGGAGCAAACAGTCATTATTTGTAAAAGTTTCTGTGTCCATGCCTTCTCTTCACTATAAAATACTGGGTAATTTCAAATGCCAGGATGTTGAGATACACTGTAACAGCAAAGAGCCCGGCACAGTCCTTAAAATAGATGGACAATTACATGCAAACACACAAAATGACATGGGGAATTTTACATTTAAGTACATAGATAAAAATATTGAAGACAGATGCATCATTATAGATATATTTTGTATCCCATTATTGAAATTAACCCTCTTAATGATTACTGTAATGGGCTGCCTGAAATGCTTTGCCCAAGGTGAGCATGGAACCAAGAACAGAAAACAATGCCTGGAAAATAATGGTAAAAATTGATAAAACAAAGGGTTGAAATGGGCACTGTTTGCACTTAACTGTTGTAGCTGCTCTGCTTGCCCAGAATAATAAACCCAAGCCTTAACAGCATTAAGAGCAATACTCCTGCAGTGTTGTGTATAATTGGACACCAATGCTTTTACTTAAATACTCCCAACATTAATATAAAGAGGTTAGATTGCAAACCCTTTATCTGTGGCTGCTTTAAGGCTGGTAAGATACCAAATCTACTCACCATATATTTTCTGTCCTTTTAGTGCTGTGGTTCTGTTTTGCTTTTCTTGCCAAGCCTACAAACGCATCAATTCCACACTGTCTTCCTTGCCCCAGTTATGTGCACCTCTTAGTGTTTGTTGGCACCTGCAACTCTAAGGCATGAAGGAAGAGACCACATTTTCAAGTATATCTAGCCTGTTAGAAGCAAGAACTACTGGGAATTTTTAAAGAGAACAGATTTATATCTGTTTTTCAGATGGAATTTATTGAATTTAGTGACCTACTTTTCTCCAGAGTTGCTGAGCATCAACATTTGTAGTTGATGGAAACCCTGGTTGCTCAGAGACCTCAGATAAGCAGACAAAATACAACATGGGCTGAAATTCTTCCAGTCTTATTAAGGAGATGCTAACTTATTTCAAAAATCAAATCTCTTTGAGCTAAAGCAAAGTCTGAGAAAGAAATGGAGTTCAATTCGGCTTTGGGTGAGAAAATGGAAGGCCAATAAAAAAAGCTACCTCCAGGGAGGGGAGAGATAATCAGCACCTGGGTAAAGACTTCACCTTTCAGAGGTCACTGACAAGCTACTGCTAGAAGAAAAAAAGGTATTTTAGTCAATACATCTCGAAATTCAAGCCTTTCTTCTGCAGTATTTAACGGCCCTGATCTGAGCAGCTGGGAGGTTTGGGCATGGCCTGAGACAAGGCTGTTACTGGACTAAACAAGCTCTGAAGAGGAAGAGAGTTCCTGCTCTGGACCATAATGTATAGAGCAAGGGGCAGGAGGCACATTGGAGCAGACTGACATAAGACTACGAGAAGCAATATCTGTCATCAAGAAAACCAGGAAAGGTGAAGAAATTCAGCTTTTGGGATGCAGAATTTGAAATGGAGATGAAAGAATGAAAATAAAGTACTGTGGATCGCACCATACAGAGCTCCCCTTTCACCTCCTGCGTCAGGTCTGACTCCCAAAATACGATCTGTTTCTTTCTAGTCAAGCTATTTAGAGATTTAAAAGTGCAGATAACAAAATCATAGCAGGCACATCGCTGTTCACCAGAAACTGAGCAGAGCTGGGCAGTACAGAGAAAGGATTACACGTTATTTGTCTGTGTGGATGCCATTTGGTAGGACACTTAAGAATAACACTGCCAAGAAACAAGAACTTAGTTGAGAAAGAAGACTTCAGGAAATTTGGCCAGTATGGGGAGTGGTGGGAAGATGGAGGAGGAAGCCAAGCCACTGGGTGTGGAGCAAACATACTGAAGTCAAGAGAGTAGGGCACAGGCTCTCTGTATGTTGGGAGGAAAGCGATGGGGATTGATCACTCGCATCAAAGGAACTGGATAGATCAAAGAGGATGAGAATAAAGAAGGGATCTTGTAAATGTAGGTGTTGCAAAAATACTTCAAATAAGGAGGGGAGAACTCCACTATGCTATGATATGTTCCTTTCCAAATCCTTGTGTTTTCACACGACATAGTTACATGTCATATAGATTCCCTTCTAAGAGCAAAGTCTCTCACAGCTAGATACGGATTTTTTTAAGGAAGATGGGCGCAACATCTCTCGTGCCCTTCATTCCCACCCACCGTACACAGATGTAGCTGAAGCCAGTGGAAAGGGAAGGCAGGATGGTGCTTCCAGTTCTGGAGCACTGGGGTCCAGGTTGGGCTTCTTTGTTAAAAGCATCTCCATTTTGTCTTCTCTTTTTCCATTTTTCCTTCCCTGGGTTCATGTGTTGCTTTTAAAGCCTAATAGCAGAACATTTTTAAACACTTGATATAGCATCAAGGGAAGAATATTTCTGTTGATGGAAAGGAAACAGTGAGAAAAAAGGATCTTTTTCTTTTTTTTTTTTAATTTCTAGACTGAAAATATAATAAAAGAAGAGCTGTGGTGTGATGCACTGTTATTCAGCATGTTTTCTGCTGTGAGATGACAACTGTGGGGAGGGGATGAGGATGGAGTTTCAGTTAATTCTACGAAACTATGCTGATTATCTGAGGTGTCAGATGTATATGTGTCAAGGAGCATTTGAGTCTTCGCTTCTTGTCAGATCATTTTTTTAAATCAGGGTGCCTGGGGCCCTTCACATCAGCAAAAACAGGATATAAGCCTTGCCCCCTTGAAGATGATTATCAGTTTTAGAAGTACGTTTGTATACTTTCAGAATTCTGCTTGAAATGTAACCAGGCAACTCATTTGGGGAAGGAGACAAATGTCAGCCCAAACTCAAGGCTGAAGTACAGTGCAGACTTTATAAATTCTGTGTTTGAATGTAAAGATGGTGGGTCAGCTCTTGGTGCCGGGGAACTGGTTCAAACCAGATTAGCTGCTCACACTGACAGCACTCAAAAAGGCTGTAGAAGTACCTACGCTGCTTGGGAAAAGCAGAAGCTAGAGGAGTAGGTGGTTTACTTCATCTAATGACTCTCTGCAAGCTTCTGCTAGCTGAATATCCAATGTATTATACTTTTCTACCTCTTGGGTGTATGACTTAGAGATCTTTGTAGTTCCAGGTGGGCAAATTCAGAAGACACCTGTATATGGAAGCCTAAGTTCCATGTGAGGTTAAAGGCCTTATTGTTCATTGTGCTGAGGCTCTGCCACGTACTTCCAGTGCCCATATTAGTCACAGTTACTGGGACACTACTTCTTGCTGTACCCATTTTAAGGTGTTTTTAAGGGCTTCTCTATCACTGCCAGCTCAGGCGGGTCTGAGATCCTTCTGCAAATGCAACTCTTAACAATTCTTTTTCTTCTTAAAAACCTTCTACATGTTGAGGTAATACTTTCACTCTTCTACATCTGCCTGGAATCAGTTCCTTCAAGTTAACAAAATCTACCTTGGGGATCTGGAAGCAGCAGGCTTCTCCCATTTTCTCCTGCACCGCCAAGTTCTGAGCTCCCTAGAAAAGGCTGTGTATGGAGATGTATGTGTGTGTGAGCCCCACAAGCAAAACTGTTCACCTGCCCTCACATTGCTCACACGCTGCCAGGAGGATCATGAGGATGAAGGCTGTTCTTGGCAGCCTGGGGTTTATCAGAGCTTGCTTTGTGCTGCCTGCTCTGTCTCTAATTTTTCTTGCATCTTGGATATGTCTTTTTAAGGAAGACTGTCATCTTTTCTTTTAAATGCTTATGAGTATGGAAGATCATCCCCCATTTTAAAGGTTTTCGCTTGTTAGAGCAACTGCAATTTCCTGCCTACGTTTTCTTCTCCCTCAAGGTCTTCTATTTACAGACAATCTGTCTCTGGAATGATTCAGGATGCTGAAGCAGTTGATCACCGCATAAATCTTTGCAGACCTCACAGTATATGCAGCAAACATGCATGAGTCTAAAGCAGCTTTGTCCTGGAACCACGATTATTCCTTATTAAAAATTGGTGTTTAAAAAACATTAGATCTTTTCATTTGGGAGCTGGAAGAAAGCACCCAAACTGGTTGTTTTAAACATGATGTTTTCTGAATTTCTCGTTACCGCTGCTTGCTAGACTGACAGGCTTGAAGATGGTTATCTTGTGTATCTCCCTGGTACAGGCGCTGTGCTGGCGAACAAATGCTGAGTGTTCCCAAAGCAGAGCAGCCTGCAGCTTGGCCGGCACAGCTGTGCCCAGGGCAGGGTTAAGGGCAGAACATCCCAAACAGGATGTCTAGGAGCACAGCAAGGAAGTCTCTGCCTCATCCCCACAGAAATCCAACCTTTCAATACTTAAAGGGAGCTTATAAATAGGAGGGAAATCAACTTTTTACATGGGCAGAGTGATAGGACAAGGGGAGCGGTTTTAATTTAAAAGAGGGGAGACATGGATCAGATCCGTTCTGAGCCTTCTTTTTTCAAGACCCCGGTCTCTCAGCCTTTCCTCATAAGAGCAGTGTTCCAGGCCTTTTATCATCTTTGTCGCCTTCAGCTGGACTCTTTCTTGGAGATCCCTGTCTTTTTTGTACTGGGGAGCCCAGAACTGGACACAATACTCCAGGTGAGGCCACACCAGGGCAGAGTAGAGGGGGAGAATCACCTCCCTTGACCTGCTGGCCACACTCTTTTTAATGCGTCCCAGGATCCCATTGGACTTCTTGGCCAGCAGGGCACACTGCTGGCTCATGGCCAGCCTGTCATCCACTGGAACGCCCAGTTCCCTCTCCTCGGAGCTCCTCTCCAGCAGGTAAATCCCATAGTGTTTAAAAAAGCAAGGAAACTCTTCATGCAGATGCATAACTTAACACCAACTTACTGCATTTAACTCTGCAAGGGAAATTCAGATTGGATGCAATGTAACAGGCTGCCCAGGGAGATGGTGGTGTCACTGTTCCTGGAGGTGTTCAAGAACAGTGTGGATGTGACACTGAGGGTTATGGTGAGTGGGCGCGGTGGGAGTGGGTTGATGGTTGGATTAGGTGATCTTTGAGGTCATTTCCAACCATAACGATTCTATCATTCTATGAATTTGTCCTTGTGGGACATCTCTGATGGCTAATAAGCCCCGAGATGCCTCCAAACTCTTTCCCTCATTGGAGTGAAAGTAAAATCTCAGTCTGCTGAGGGGAAAATATGATGATAAGAGGCGGGCAAAAGCACCATGGGAGACTTACGCTTTCTGTACCTGCTCTAAGAACCATTTAAATGGTGTGAGATGATCTGTGCTAGTTCATCTAGCAGCAGGAAAGCGGAGAAAAACAACTTACATCTTTTAGACATTACAGCTTTCAGGAAAAATGGAACGCACAAATCTTCATGAATCAGGAGATCCCCCTTAAAAAAAAAAGGAGATTCAAATACCCTAGTTTACAAAAATATACCTCATTTTCTGGAACTTGTTCTTATGGGTATTAATATTGTTGTAGTTGAAGAATAAGCACATATGCTCATTCCTCGCACCACAGAGGGTGAGGTAGAGAGAAGCACTGCAGTGGTGCATGAGTGAAACTCCAGCTCCCCCACGGCGACACTGGGACTTAGATGTCCCTCAGTGCTGGGGGAAAGCTGGTGTGGCACCAGCGAACTAGAGCACAGCTGGTTTCAATGCCCTTTTGATACTGTAATGTATTTATAATTTAAATGATAACCTCTGGGGAACAAGTGCTGTTTCTTTTTATACATCATTCAATATGCTAATGTGTTCAATAAATAATGGGTACATTTACAGAAATAAATGCCTACTTGTTTTGGATACATTTTGCCCTCAGGTTAGAGATATGTTATCGATATGATTTTTCTTTGCACAAGGAATTATTTGTTATGGAGCAATAAAATGCTTCTACTGCATGTCCCCTTCACCCCTGCACCTGAGATCTGCTTCCATTGACTCAACTTCTGGGGTCCCTGCCTGACAGCCTTTTTCTGTTCAGCGCCAGTGGCTGTGTCCCTCCTTGTGTATCTTCTGGGGACTGAGTGCAATGAGACATAGAAGGGAGGAAATCCCACAGCAGTAAAACCATAATAGAATGACTTCAAGGCCAAAACATAGTCAGCCAGGAAATCTTCTCAGGAGATTCCTGGTGGTGCAACATGTAGGTAAACTGCCAACGCCTCCCCCCAAAACAGCCTTTTCTTCTGGGAAATTAAAAATGCTTTATATGCACAGTGGATTGAGGAATGATGGAACAGAAGAATGTTAATGCAGATGATGGTTTGAGACAAGAGATTGCTGCTAACCATCATAAAACATCATTGCTACATGTACAACTATAGATATTTGGGGAGGGGGCATAGTGAGATACTGAAATGTAAAAATGCTCTTAATTTCAGCAACCTCTACATGCACATCCCCAAGTGACACAAGAAGGAATACACTGTGGCTCAAAACACTGCATAATTCCCTGTGCATTTACACTGCCTTTTTCATCATGCTTGTGCATGTGTCCGCCTGGGAGCCCTGCAAGCCTCTCCCCAGTGCACACAGAGACACAGACACTCATTTCCCATGTCACACCATGCATAGAACTGGCTGAGAGAGGTGATAGAGTCACTGTTGCTGGAGGTACTCAAGAAACATGCAGATGTGTCACCGACAGCCATGTTTAGTGGGCACGGCGGTGGTAGATTGGAGGTTGGACTCGGTGATCTTAGAGGTATTTTCAAACCTTAATGATCTATGATCCTATGATTCTATTCTCTGACCCTTGATAATTCCCCTGCAAGGCTGCCCGCTGCACTCCCTGTCCTTGCTGGCTCATTGCCATGCTCTCCCTTCTACAGCCAGTGCTTCATTCCCAGCTTCTCTCAAAACTCCCCATGGCTCTGCTTATGTTCCCCAGACAGCCATCCCTGCTCAACAATTAGCAGGAATTTGCACCTGAGCAGCAGGTATCCTCCAGAAGCTCTTCATCCCGCTCTTCCAAGGCATCCCTCATTCACCCTTCTTCAGCTAGCTTGCCTCCGCCTGCTCCTCTGGCACTAACCTCCATAAACACACGATGAACTCTTTGTTCACATGTAAGGTGAACTGTGGGTCAGCAGGGAAATCCTTCTCTCACATACCAGTGTCCCTGGCTCTGCTATCCCCTGGTTTAAGCTGTAAGCGAGCCACAGTCTCGATGCTAGACATCGTACTAGTCCTGGAAAAATAGATGGTTATCAAATATCTCAAATTAAAGCAGCCTCATGGGAAAGGAAGAGCAGAGCACCCCAGGTGGGAGCCACCCGCTGGCACCCAATTTGTGCATTAGGAGGCGATAAGCGGGGCAGTGCAGCACAGGACCACACTGCCCTCCCAGTGAGCTTGTAGCTGTTGTAACATGGTGCAGAACAGCCGGCTTTACCAGGCGGTTGAGGGACAATCTCTAGCCATTATGCCTGCTGGAATACAAAAACGGCTTACAGTCACATATCTGCATGAGTCTAACCTCCACTCATTACAAACACAGTAGGGATTTACGTGCACCATGCCAGCTTTGCATGGGGCCTGTATTTTTATCCAGCAAAATCACATATTGTTACCTCCATATGTACAGTGGAAACAGCATGAGTAATGGAACCTTTAATCCTCATTTTTCAAAATTAGATTATAGCTTTACCTTCATTTTCTCTTACTTTTAAATCTCTGACAACATCAATGGATGTGGGCGCTGCTCTCCTGCTCCTTGCGTTCCCAGTAGCTCTGATCAGGGGTTGGATAGTAGGGGTGGTCTGCATCCAAATCCCATGCACTCCATGCATCACCTTCAGCTACCTTTTCTAGGTACCTTGAAGAATCAGCTTAATCATAAATAAAATAAAACTCATATAATCTAAAATCGGGTTAAAAACTATATGCAGTAACAAAGGTACCTTTTAGGTACTGATAGTATCAGGCTGGAGCACTTCACTCCTATGGAGACAGGCTAAGGAAGCTGAGGCTGCTCAGCCTGCATATGAGGAGGCTCTGGGGAGACCTCACTGTGTCCTTTCAGCACTTATAGGGAGCCTACAGGAAAACTGTGGGGGGGACTTCTTAGGAGGGTGCGTAGCAACAGGATAAGGGGTAATAGCTTTAAACTAAAAGATAAGTGATTTAGTTTGGACGTTAGAGAGAAATTATTCACTAAGGGGATGGTGAGGCACTGGCCCAGGCTATCCAGAGAAGCTGTGGATGCCTGGTTGGATGGGGCCCCGGGCGGTCTGATCTGGTGAGTGCCAACTTTGCCCACAGTACGAGGGTTGGGACTTTAAGGTTCATTCCAACCAAAGCCATTCTGTGATTCTGCAGTTACACAGTCACAGAACTGCAGGGGTTGGGAGGGACCTCCAGAGATCATCGAGTCTAACCCTCTGCAAAGCAGGCTCCTTACAGCAGGCTGCACAGGTAGGCATCCAGGCGAGTACCTCTAGAGAAGGAAACTCCACACAACCTCCCTGGGCGGTTCTGTGTATCCATCATACCTCTCTGTCTTTAAACTTGCAGGCTAACAGGGAGATTGGTAACACTGGGAGTACTTCAGCGCTAAAACAAGAGCTGGTTATGTTGAATTTGATCTGCACAAATTTGTTAAAGGCTGTTCAAAAATTTTTGAAGTCTGCACAGTGTGGCGTCTTTAATTCTCTTTGTGCCCTGATGTGAAATACTTCATGCAACATGTAGCCTGCCTGGTGGCACAGCATAACCATGTGGCACAAGTCCAACCATCAACCTCATGTTTTGAGTATCGTCACTAAAACATGTCCCTCAGTATTACATTCACACATCTTTAAAGTAGCTCCAGGGATGAGGACTCCACCATGGCTCTGGGCAGCTTGACCGCTCTCTCTGTGAAGAAGTTCTTCCTGATATCCAATCTAAACCTCCCCTTGCGTAACCTGAGACCATAAATGTACTCTGTCAGATGATATTTAATGTCCTCTGTCAGACAATGAGAAGTTCTGGGGATTTAAACAGCTGATGTGCTGTGAAAACACATCCTGCCACAGCTGGGAGTTGGAGGGGATCCTAATCATCCACCTCCTCCGTGTTTCTTTCCCTCTCTGCTGTGACACCATCCCTGCTGGGTTTTAATGTGATGATTATTGGAAGATGCATCTCTCAGTACGCTTCCAGACAGATCTTTTGGAGGAAGAATTGTATTGTATTGTCTTGAAATTTTCAGTGATAAATATACGTGCTAATGCCATGAATTATTTTCATAATGCTACTTTTTGCCATTTTTTTTCATTGTCCTTTTGGCATATAATCAGTAAGCTTCATTCACATCCTCAGACTGTGATTTTCTCCCCCTCCCATTCTCTTTCCTCCCATCCACTCCACTTCTCCTCTTTCATCTTTGGATCCATCACCTCAGGAAGCTCGGTGAGCACGTCTTACATGCAGGTGCTACAGGACTCTGAAACATGCTGTGGAGAATCTAGTTCACTCTTGGGCAGAGGTTTCTGAGAAAGGTGGCTATGTTACTCAGACTCACTCTGCAGAATACAGATAGACTTCTGTGCTGCTGCCTAACTCTCTCTACCTCCTCCAGCATTACCAGCACAGAGCTACCTTCATTAACCCATTCAAACTGCTGTGTACGTGCAGCATCAGTGGCCCATGGATGCGTGCTTTCTGTGAGATGAGCTACATAACCAGGTTACTTTCACTGGTCAAAGCCATCTTCTTCCAGTAGCAAACAACTTAATTATTATTTCTTCCTCCTAGTCCAGGGGGACAGATTATTGCAGACAGATGGGCGCAAAAATATGCAGACATTAGCGGGGAAGGCGGGGTGCTGGCTGCCAGCTGCACTGTCACGTTCAAGCACCTGGGGAATTGCCTGAGCCTCCCCTGTGTGTGCTGGTGAGCCTGTGCTGCTCTGAAGGGTTCAGGCTTCCCATGTCACACACGAGGAGCCCCATGCAGCCTCCCAAGCTGGGCTGCATAGAATCATAGAATATCCAGAGCTAGAAGTGACCCACAAAGATCACCGAGTCCAACCTCTGGCTCCACACAGGACCACCCAAAAATCAGATTGTATATCAGAGCATTATACACCGCATGCACTGGGCCACAGCACGATTCTTGCAAAGCCATCTGCTTGCATCAACACTGTGTTTTTCCTTCCCTATTGCTTTACAGCCATCATTTAAATTTGATACCATTGCTGTCTCTCTTGCCACTGCTGCTTTCCCCCTTCCTGCAGGGTCCCCAAGCTGCCTGGCAGTCAGGCCCAGTTTCACAGTAGGGAATCAGGTCCTCTGCAGTGTTTGTCCTAGGAGGGAAACTCTGATGCTACCTCACCTTTTGCAGGCAGGTTTTGGGCTGTGTGGGGTGAATAAGCACAGCATTCAGAGGTTTCAGGTCTGAAGGGCTGTGCTCCTCTTACCACACCTGTAGCCAGTGCTGGGGTTGTGATGGGCACAGTGACAAAGAGCCACCGGAAGTCCGCATACTCCAACATTTCCTTAGCTCAGACAGTAGCTGGGCTTCTCAGCTGGTGAGCAAAGGCAAATGCAGGTTGTTGGCCCTCCCTTAGTTTAATTTTCTTTTAATGCTTAATTAATTATATATTAATATAATTATAATTATATTAAATAATTATAATTAATTATATTTAAAAGGACCCAGTGATGAGTGGTTTTGTTAATCCTCCCACTGAGCCACAAAAAAAAACTTTGAGATGAAGTCAGCAGTCTGCTCGCCCTCATCTGCATTTTGATTTCTGTGATTTAGCGGAAGGCACAGGTTGTCCCTGCCAAATATCCCTCTCCTACCAAGGGATGTACAAGGTAGAACTGCCCAAAGCAGCCTGACTTATGAGGACTGCCACTGCAACACAACCAATGCATCCCTAAACATTTAGTAATAAAAAATCTGTTGTTCTTTGGTCGCCAGGATTTAACAAGCCTAATCCCTGGGAGAGGTGATAAAAATTCATTAATCTAATTAAATACTTCTTATTGCCAAAGTGACTTTGTAGAGTAGCTTTGCTGAAGGATAAGTGCAAAGTAAAATGGAGTCCCAGCAGAGAAACAAACGTTAGACTTCAGCAAGCTGGTACACGCTTCATTAAACTCATAATTATCCTTTGGTTCTAAGTAGCTGATAATATTTAATGAGTATCCAAGATAATTTAAAGAAAATGTTTACTAATGAGGAACAAACAGTGCTATGAAAAACTGATATCTGGGGTACCATATCCGTGTATCTTACCTGTATCTCATGTATTCGGTTTGGTACAGGAGATTTAAATGTTCTATTTAACCACAGGCTGCCACTGCCAGCTTCACCACCGCTCCATGTGAAGCACCAGGATCCCATGGTGGAAGGACATGATGCAAGCAGGCAGCGCTGCAGGGGGTGACAATGTGAATCCCAGATGCTGAGCACCCTGAGGTCTGCCCCTCTTAGTGGTGATGACAGGTTTGCTTTGCTCAGAGCTTTCTCCAGCTTCTGGCTTCTCCATTTTATGGGGAGACCTAATGTTTGGCTTCTGAAAGGAAGATCATTGTGGTCATGGCCCCTGGCTGCACCAAAACCTCATTGTTAGGGCAGCTTGTGTCCAGGTGTCTTGCAAGGTGGTCTGGAGCACTTTCCTCCACTCCACTGCATGGGGGTGGCAAGCAGGAACAGCCAGTGTTGGCTTGGAGTCTTCATAGAATGATGGAATCATAGAATGGAAGTTGAATATTTGGAAGGGCAAGGCTTTGTCAGAGCTCACTTGGTGTGAGCTGGGTGTCCTGAGAACCCCCTAGGTGCTGGGATCAGCACTGCTCCTGCTGCAGAAGGATAGGATTTCTACTGGGAACTCATCTGGATTTCATTTTCCTCTTGGAAAATGTTACTCGTACCCTGAATGTCTTGATGTCTGCAGTTTAATATGTGTTTATTTCCCCTCTCACCTTTTTTCTTCTTTTCCTGTGGGAAGTCTTTTTTTTGTCTAGTGCTATGTACAGTGGTGATTCCTTCTAATTCATGACAGCTTTTACAGTCTTACATTTTTTTTTACAACTTTGCCAATTTTTTTACAAACTTTGAAGGGAAAATAATTGGGCTTCTGGCAGACTACATCTCATCTGTTGGTTGGTGAAGCAGCAAAGCACAAGCAGGTTGTTCTCCCCCAGCATTCCTTCATAAGGATGGTTTTCTTCAAAGGAGATGTTACTTTAGCTCAGAACACCCTACACTGGAGATACAGAGGGCTGGATCCATTTCTGTGAGCTTGGGCTGATTTTCTCAACACCAGGTCTCTCCCTGCCCAATAATTTTCCTGAGGCTGCCTAACTGGAAAGATGCAGTCCTGCCTCAAAACTGAGGTTGTGGTCGGGACCCCTTCTCTCAGCCTTAACACTGAGGATCTGGAATGGATATTGGCCACAGAGCCCTCCAAAGCCACACAAGCTTTCCTACAATGTGTAGTGAACCCTGACAGCAGCTGATACTTTGAAACCAGACAGCAAACAGCAGAGCAGAAGCACATGTAAATATAAAATTAATGTAGATATTTCTCACTTTCATCATAACAGGAAAGCATCCTCTGCTCCAATATGCCTGCATATAGCCTTGTCTCCTGATGGCATACATGTGTTATTGCAGGTATTCTGGAGCTGGAATAAAAGGAGATGACAGACCACATACATGTGCCTATTTTATGACTGTGATTATCTTTATAAGGTGCTTAAATGTGGCAAGTGCAATATCCTATAAATGGGTAGGTAGATTAGATCTGCAGTTCTCAGCAAGGGAGTTTATACCTGCTTGGCTCACTTGGATGCTACATTTCTCTTTAAATGCGATATTGCTAGCTGTTTTTTTCTGGCTTTAACAACTGGGTTTCCAACTGGCAGCCTCATAGGGCTCGATGCTGCAACTTTGATCTCAGATGGATTTTTGTATATAAAAACATATTTGACAACAGCTTTACAAGCAGTTATGTTAATTCATTGCTTGTCTACTATCCTGGCTACAATAAATGTTAAAAATGTACATATGGAAAAGTCTAAGGAATATGTACAGTACCACCCATCCTTGCACCCAGCTCTGCTCCCCAAATAAAATCCTGGACAAACCCCACTCATGGAGAAAGGGGAGGATCATGTTCCAACGGCCTGTGTACCATCAGATTGTCCCCTTTTGGCTAATGGAAAGCTTATTTCAGAGGGGCTGAAAAATAGCTGGTACTCGGACCATAATGGCTGTGCTGGTGTCACATCACAGTGCTTCACTGCAGCCAGGGCTCTTGTTCAGATGCATTGGCAGAGTGCCTGGACAAGGCGTTTTGTTGAGTTTGGTGGTCTGGAAGCAGGAATTAAGGAAGATTACTCTATAACAATATTTGTAAGCCTTGCAACCAGTTGACGGCTTTAAAGCAGAAAAAGTGTAATTCTAACATCTGCCTTTGCTGTATTTGAGAAGGGCACTGCAGATGTGTTTCCTATTATGCTGCACAAAAGGTGCCAACCCAGCAAGCAGTCATCAGTCTATCGAAAAGAAACCGTCTGTTCACATTTTGTGAATGCAGGCATGTGAATGCGAATTGTTCGTGCACCTCATCTTGGAGACAGGCAGCCTCCCAGCCAGT
The DNA here is from genome assembly GCA_036925125.1 of Oreortyx pictus. NCBI lineage: Eukaryota > Metazoa > Chordata > Aves > Galliformes > Odontophoridae > Oreortyx > Oreortyx pictus. Next base: position 68,728,742 of record JAUPFR010000002.1, read on the forward strand.
AAAAAAATACACTCTCCCATTAAAACTTGTTCCTTTCAAAATCCAAAGCGCTCTTCCTATTTAGCATCTTAGAACTGAACGGAAACATTGACATGTTTACAGCTATGGTGAAGGGTAGAGTTAAGTACAGCGGTGATGCGAACTGCAGAGATCAGTGTAATATAACATTATCCTTGTGAAATGCAATTATTCTAGCTCTTGTTTCTAAATAGTTGTTTTTCTCAGTGTGAAAGCTAAATCACATAACATAACAATTTTATATGTAAAAATGTAAGATTTCTGTTCCCAGTAAATTTCCTTTGATTTTACAGGTGAAATTGCATGTAACTAAACCATTTCTTAAAACCCACAGGGGATGCACAGAGCAAAAGTGCAAAATGCCCTCCAACAAACCAGCCCAGGGGAGTGAGGCTAAAAGGGACATCTTCTCCTCTTGTTTCCCATGGACATGTAAAGGGAGGTGGAACGCAGAGTAGGAGCTTCCTAGTGTATCCTTCACAGTGTGTCAATTTCTCTGTTTACACAAAAGTATCATCGGTTTCAGTGAGGGAATAATTTGTATATAGCACTAAAATTAGGCTGTGATTATAGGCTTAGAGCCTTAACCAGACTGTGATTCTTAACTCAAGGTGTTTCAGTGAGATTATGACTGCAACTCTTGGCTGGAAATGTTGAAAAAGAGTAGGAGGAAGCAGGGGTCCAACTCTTCCAGCTCAAAATATTGCACCTGAAATACTATGAAACTGGAATTTTGTCACAGTAATGGAAACAAAGGGATATAGAAAGTTCAAAGTTAAGAAAAATGAGAAACTTTGGTTAAAGGGTAGATCCCTCTTAGCTTGTAAATTAATTCTCATGCATTCTTCACCATTTGGTATGTAACATTTGACTCCCACAATTGAGATTTAATTACAGAACTGCACCAAACTTTCACAGGTAACCTCTAAACACTGCCATCATTTCACTAGGACAGGCCGAAGACGTTCTCCTCAATGATTTATGAGCAGCACGTATTAAGTATCCAATGCATGCCAGGTAATTGTACTGAGATACTAGGTTTTCACACCAGGTAAACAAATAAGAATAATGGAAAAACAACTGATTAATGGTTAGGTAAGAGCACCTGTGGGCAGCGTGCTTCGGCACTGAAATGCGAGGCTTATCATGCAGACAATAGCTGCTGTCCCTCACAGGTCACTAGCTCAGCAGGGGTGAGAGCTGGAGGCCTGCAAAAAGGGACCCTGAGAAAGGGCAGAGGAAAAGATGGAGGGTGTGTGATGGTTTTTGTGGTTAACAGGTGGGCAACTTGATTTCAGAGCTCCATCTGTGGCAAGTTCAAGCACGAAAGAAAATGTGCTGGACACACCATGGACAAGGGCACTGCAGGCTGTGTGCATCTGCATGAAATTATGCCTGCCTAGGCCCTGCTGGTGAGCAGCCCTGCCTCAGCCCTAGATTTATTCCATCTGTTATTAATGATGACCCTGAAGAACTGAAAGGAAGCTGCCCCTGCTCCTCCTGAGGGTCACTGACACACCGGTGAACCCAGTTTGTTTTCCAGCATCAGGTGTCTGGGCCAAGGGCCTGCGGGGTGCCCTACCCCAGCCGTGCTGTGGGAGCGCAGGGCTGGGCTGCCTTCAGCCCCTGAGCCGGGATCAGGGCTGGTGGGCCACACACATGGGGTGTGCAGCTCCACAGGGCTGGGGTGCTGCTGGAGTGCACCAAAAAGGCACTGCTTCACGGGGCAGTGCGGCAGCACTTAGAGAATTGAGTTGAACCAGCCTGCGGTGGTGGAGACGCTTCCATTTTTGCATGTAAAACTTCACATCCATTATGTCACGGGTACGGCATAGCGTTCTCTCAAATTGTTTGTAATTCAGCATTTAAAATGATACGGTGTTGTAAGTTAAGCAATTATCAAGACCTCAATTCCGAGACACAGAGGTTCCAGGTTATAGGTCTCCTGAGTTTTATTTACTTTAATTCATGTCAGCTCATTATCAACCTCATCAGCTAGTGCAGACTTAAAAGTAAGCCTGGATCAGTCATTATTCTGGGTACACACATGTGGATTAGGGCTCTTTTCATCTGCACAGTTTGGGAAAGGGGGATGGAAATCCATATTGTTTCACTTTCCATTATTCAAATTTGGAAAATAATTTTTAAATGAATCAGGAAGGCCATGGAGATCACTAATAACATCTTTTGTATCAGAAGTAATTTGGTTTGTAACTCTCTATGACAAAATCAAATAATCCTTTTATATCTGACCAAAATTACCTTGCAGAGTTCATGTTCTGTTGCTAATAATTATCATCCCAGTGTGTCTTTGAGCCATTAGGCATTACGCTATGCCGGTTTTCATGAGGAGGGTATGAGAACTGGAGACCTGATGGCTGTGTCCAGTGGGCTCCCTGAGATGCACAAACTTTTCAGGTGACTCCTGAGTAAGGTCAACACAAGTGGCCAAACAGCACTGAAATATCTCACAAACTACAGACCACTCTGCATGTGCAGGAAGATGTCATAGCTCTCCACTACCCCAACCTCATCCGCTCAGCCCGACTTAGTCTGACTGACTTTTGAAGGATAACAACCAACTTTAAAAATCAGATCAGTTGGTAGCTAATTAAGCATGATCATTCTCATTTCAAACGATGTTGTTTCAGAGTAAGAACACAGGATTTCTAAACTATCAGAAAGTGTCAACTTAAGGTTTAACTTATTTTTTCATAAAACTGTGGGAAAAACTCTTCGTCTCTGCAAAGTCATGTCTCTGTCCCCAGGGATTTTTTGCTGCACTAAATCTCATAGCTATGTTTCTCATTTTGGGCATCACTCCGCACAGGTGGAGAAATATGATTCTAGTTTCTTCTCGAAAGCTTTACTTTATTCAGATTTCAACATAAAACATAGTAAGTGTTGGTGTGCTAGTCAAAATTTCATAATTTATTGGCCTTGTGCTGATGAATATAGAGGTGAAGCCTGTTTACGTCCCCTTCCACTCGGTGGTCGATCTAAAACCTACAAAATACAAGCTGTTTTGTAATGTAGCCACTATATTAATTTCAGTGCAGGGTTGGCATCCCTATATTCATTTTTAAGACACATCCATCACCAGGATTTTGCCTGGAGCACAGGGCAGGTCATGCACCGGATGCCTGCTGCTAGGATGTACACTGTGCATTTGATAACAGCAATGGGACAGAAAGAGAAGCCGTCATGTTGCACTTTTAGAAACAATACACTCTTCTTCCAAGGGACGTGGAGTTGCAGAACCTTAGGGTTGGCTATGGTGGGCTCTGCCAGCTCTGCCATTGAGCTCAGCGATCATAGTGTCCTATTTAAAGGCAGATGTAAAAATGAGGCAGGCAGGGAGAGATCATTTCTCAGATAATCTGGAGTCAGGCCATTCTGGCCTCAGCAGATTGTAACTGATATCTTGATTTTCAGCAGGAAGGAAATGGGTGGCCAGGACAGTGTAATGAAAGGCTTTATTACCATATGGCACCTTACAAAGCTTGACTATTGTACAGTGACAAAGAACAAAAACTGCTTATTCAGAAGAGCCCCAAAAGGAGAAAATAAAATCTAACTTTGCCAAGAGCCTAAAGACAGTGTGAAAAAAAAGACTTGGCTGGCACATCAAGTATGGTTCCCTCCCTTGTGGTCATTGCTGCGGTGTTCCACTGAGGTGACATTACTTTGCTATCTAACTTGGTATTGATACCAAAGTGCAGTTTTTGTCCGTGCTATTGCTGTATGACTGGTGGGCTTTGTCCCTTCTGTGACAGAGCAACAGCAGGGAAGGCCAGCAAAGAGCAGCAGCTGCTGCAAGGGGTGCAAAGTTCTGGAGTGTGACAGAGTCTTGCCAGCAGTGGCTGGCAATTGTTTTCCCTCAGTTTTGGTGGAAAAGTGTGTCAATGGATGTCAAGGTAAATTCTTCTCTTTCTCCCTTTCTTCCCTTCCCCCTCACCTCCCTCTTTCAAGGCTGTCTTTGTGTCATCTCTTCAAAGTACACTACCTGTAAAATATTGATTCACAGCAGGCTGAGCTGGCAGGTTTAGATTTCTTTTTCACTGGCAGCAATAATAAACTACTACAGACAGTGCAGACTCAGTACCAGTCTCATCATTGCACCACAAGCACATCAGCCTGTCTTCTGTGTGATAATGAAAAAAAAGACCCAAAGGTATGTGGAAAGGAAGAAGGAGCTGAGCAACAACCACCAGAGACATCAAAGGTGCCTAAGGAGGCTGTAAGTTGAGGATGTAGCAAGTGCCACCCTAAATAGCAGTAACAGCAGCTCTGTTTATTCAAAATAACATGTCAGAAAAAAACAATACAATAAAACAACCAGTGCCACCTGAGACAACAAACTAGAATAAATAAACCCTCTCCTTCCTCTGTTCAGCTTAAAAACAGGAATACCACCCACTCCTACCCTGGTCTTTATGTTGTTGAAAAAAGTGTCAGGAGTGATTACAGGAAGGTAAAACGACCCTCAATAGCTTACGGCAGTGCTACGAGGATTATGCCTGGTGGGAATGGTGGCTAGATGTATGTGTGCTATGAAATGCGTTCTGTTTGATCACAGGCACAGCTTCCCTGGCTTACTAGCAACAAAAGGAGCAAGGACAGGTCTTGACATAGGCCAGGGTCCTGCTCTGCCGGCACTTCCCTGCTCCGCAGCACCGAGGTGACAGCAACACACCAGCAGGGGACAGCGTACATGCTGTCTGCAAACAGCTGGGTCCTGGGACATGCTCAGGTTAAACTGAAGCAGTGTATTCTTTTCTTCGGGATAGTACACCTGCTGTATTACTATTCTGCTGAATGTATATATGTAAATATGTATGTATGTATGTACACATGACTTTTTTTCCACTCAGATGTCATTATTTTTATTCCAAACAGTTCTCAGGTAGGAAAAAAAAAAAAAAAGGAAATCATTATATTATCATTGCTGTTTCTTTTTTTTTTTGTTGTTGTTGTTGTTGCCACCTCCCACACTTTCAAGAGCTTGTTGGAAGGAAAAGCAAACTAGTGATGCCAATAGGGAGGGACGAGGGCTCTAGCTCTGTGTTCTGCTTTTACTGAAGCTTTCAGAAAGTGGTTCAGGCTGTCTAGACATACAGCAGAGGAGCTACACGTGGTTTGGGGCCTCCCCAATTGTCACCACGTGGGATCTTGTCCTCTGATGTCTTTCTTCTCAAGGGCAAAAAGACAGACTATGACAGGAGAGCATTTTTGCAGCAAGTCGCCCTTTGTGCAGGCTTGTCTCATCACGCTGCTGATGGGGAGAGGTTTGCAATTTGACAAACTAATCACACATTATTGGTTTACTTATTTTGAAGGGTGTGAGGCAGCTCTTGGTTCCTTTTATTCAATGTCTGATATTTTCACCTGCACATCTCCATCAAAGTTGTTGATCAAAGGGCCCGAAAGCATCTCTGAGTCCAGAAGAGACAGTCCTGCAGGCTCCCATCTGCTCCTCTTAGCTTTCAGGGCCAGCATCACACTGGGAAGCCCTTCCAGCAGAGGACTGGCTAGACCAAGGAGCTACTGCTGCAGTGTGGCCACTGGGATGGAATTTTGGCTGTATCCAAACAGATCCTGAGGGATCTTGGAAGGCAATGAGAGGAGGAATACCACCTAGCTTTGGGTCTTCCCAGATGTCTGTGTCTAAGCTAATCCCCTAGACAGGCCTGATGAACATGAGGAAGCACTTTCAGTGTGTATTTTGCCTGGGCTGCTAAGGAACTTCTGCTTAGGGAGTCCTATCACAGCAGTGTCTGCGCGCAACCTCCAGTGGAAGGCTGTTCAGCTGCCATCTGACAAGGCGGCCAAAAGGTGTCACACTCTGACAGTGCTGTAAAGTCTGGCTGAGTGTGAAGTACTCAGAAATTGCAAACGGTGTGTCCAAAATAATGAAGTTGGCTCAAGAACCTTAGATGCCTGGCCAGCAGTGCTGCTGGGCCTGGGGATGGCAATGGATGTGTGAGCACCCACCAGGCATCCAGGGCCAGGCAGTGTCTAAGTGTACAGCCCATGCAGAGTACAGCAGGGATTCCTGTCCCTCATTATTACTCAACCACTGATTTTCATGAAACCTGTAGGAATACTGTATCTTTGAGAATTCTTGCTCCTTTGTCCAAGGGGATCAGAATTTACTAAGGAAGAGCAGGTACTTAAACATCATTTCCTTAGGAACCAGGCATGTACTGAAGACAAACTCACCTGGGTCTAGGACTAAACTCTGTTTCCAGGATTTAGGTCTCAGCAACACAGAAGTCAGGAGGTGGTAATGCTGTGGTTACAATTTTGATAGGTACCACTATGGCCTTTCGTGCTTGATGCAATAATTCAGCACCAGGTTTTGTCAGTGGGGTTTTCCTGCAGCATCTACTAGCAGCACCTGGAACTGGATGCAAGCTGCATCACTAACTGAGTGCAGGGAAGGAAGCAGCTCCCTTCCCACGTATCCTCTGCTTGTTTGGATGTAGCCTTTCTTGTATTGCGAGCCAGGATCTTGGGCCTTCATTTTTGTGCATCACTAGGCAGGAGGCCATGCTCCCCTCTGGAGAAAGGTGAGGGTCAGTGAAACGAGGGACCTGTCTCCCTCTCGGGGTCATTCCTCGACTCTCAGACATCAGGACATCAGACATCACAACCCCTGAAACTTAAAACATTGGTAGGCAAACACCACGTGCTCTATCTGCCTGAACCTCTCTAGACTGCTGCTAAGATGTCTTCCATTTCCGTTGATCAAGGCAAGATGATTTTTCACTTTATTGTCATTTGCACTCTATTTCTTTTCATTTATTCCCTGTCTTGATCAGTGCTTGTTTGCTTGCATTTGGGTACAACAATCAGCTGCTTCTGCCCGCTGACAGGACTTCTCATGCAATAAGGCTACTGCTGCAAACACTTGCCAAAAGTAAATGCTTGAAATGTGTTTTTGCCTAGGATTAAAGTGTTTCGGTGAGTGAGGCTGAAATTTGCTTCTGTGATCATTTAGTTCAGCACAGCTCAGTGAATGAAGTGGAATTCCTGGCCTGCCATTTACAAATTCAATCTGTAATCTGGTATCACGATGAAGACTAGACCACCATGTGAGTGGTGAGGCAGTGGCACAGGCTGAACAAAGAAGCTGAAGGTGCTCATCCCTGAAAGTGTTCAAGGCCAGGCTGGATGGGAGTTTAAGCAACCAGGTGTAGCTTTTGTCCTAGAAAGAATATTGTGCATAGTCTTTCCCCTTTATTCCCAGTTTATGGTATATATTGAGCATGTCTGATTAATTTAGGATTAATTCAACTTTGTGTTTTAAAATCTTTGTTTTTATATGTTCAGGCCTCCTGACTGATGTCTTTTAAATTCATTCTTGGTTTCATGCTGTAGACTTCAAAATTTTGCTCATGATTTAATTCAATGTGTCTGTTCCTTGTTCTTCCCAGTTAATAAAAGTACAGCCATTCACTAGAGGTTTGTCTTTTGAGGAGTTAGTTTTTGGTCACAGATTCTTTTCTGTCTGAGAGAAGAGTCTCAATAGGAGATGTGATTTAAGAATTAATGTGGTGGCTCTTGGCAAAAAGCATCCCAGAAAGCTCTTTTGATTTACTATTTTCACATGAAGTCTTAAAAGACATTTTTTTTGGAGGGGAAAATCCTCTTTGTTGAGATAGGATTGATAACACCCTTGGCAGTGCTGTCCTAATTAGAGGGTATTAAGCTTATTAATAGGGGGATGTCCAGGTGGTTTGTGTACTTTAAGGGGGAGCTCTTAGAGGGAAGCTGAGCAAATCAAGGAGAAAAGAGCATCGTTTTGTGCAGAAAGAACTACTGTTTAAATTATCACCTATTGAGAAGCCTACATCTTCTAAAATAATACTGGGTAAACACTTGTCTGCCAGGCAATTAAACCTCTTTTTATTTTTTTTTTTTTTTTCTTTTAAAGGACAGCTCACAAATAGCATTTGAGGCAGAATCATGTCCTGATATTGCTAAACTCTGTGTTTTCTTATGCAGTTCTACAAGCTGATATATCAGGGAAATTTTTAGCCCACAGTAATGTTTATGTTAACCTGAACACATGCAATGAATGCCAATAGCCAGAGTTAAGGTTACCTTGGCTGCCAAATGGAAATTGTCTTTTAACATATGGAAAATAGCACAGAAGCATAAAAAAACACCCCTGCTGGCATGTAAGAGAGCATGAAGCATATGCGCAGAAGACCTTGGGTCTGAGCAGCTCCTGTGTGGGTCACTGAGGGTTTTGCCAGGAAGGGGGGAGAGAAACTAATCATGGGTCCTGGGCTGAGAGCTGGGCTACTCCACCTTAACACAGCTGGTAGAATACAGTGCATCTTGAAACTGGACCTAAAGTCTGCACAGCTGCAGCCATACCACATTTGTAGATTCAAGCACTTCCATCCTTGGTTAAGTATTTGCCTTATCTAGCATGGTTTGGGGCAGAAGCTGATGCCATCAACATCATTTGGAGGAGGGGAGTTCCTTAGAATGGCCTGGGTGATAGCTAGCACTGAGATGTGGGTGGGGCAAGGTAGGTTCACTGGTTACCGGGATGGTGGAAAGGAATGGGTGAATGGTGGGTGTGACTGAGGACAGCTGGGGATATTCCAGGAGTGGTGTCAGAGCTGGCAGAGACATCGTCCCCAGGCTGGCGTAGCACGCAGAGGGCAGTCTGGGCGCTCGCCCCTTCGCTCCTGGCTTGCAAAGGGAAGGACAAAAACGCACAGACTGTTCTGAGCATTTCCAGCATTTAAGAGCTGATTGACTACCCTTTGCCGGGAAGTGGTGAATGAGCAAGGGCAGCCAATCCATGAGTTATGCTAAAAAATACTCAGGCTACTCCTTGCATCCTGTTGGTGCTCACAAACTGTAGCCAACCTGCTTCTCCCCTGAGTTTCTTTTTCCTCTTAAATGAGATTTGAGTGCTACTTGGTAGCAGTCACAGTTTTCTCATTATTAGTGTTAATGTATGAGTGAAACAGTCTTGGAAGGAGATGGAGAACCTTAAGAGTTTTAAAATAGAAGCGCCAAGACCTTTGTGTGTGTGAGAGTGTGTGTGTTTCCTCTGCCATTTAATTGATAGCCATGTTCCCAAGAAAGCAAGTGCATGACAAGGTGTTGACGTATCTCCCTTTAACTTGTTAACCCTAGCACTGACCTGCTACAATTACTCTGCAAAAAGCACCACATAAAACAGCACAGTAAAATGGCTACCTACTGAAAATGCAAAAGATAGGACTCTGCTCCATGACTTGCACCAGGAAGCCAAAGCTGGCCACAGCCTTCACAGGGAAAAGCACGCTGATTAAAACTGCACCAAACTTCGAATAAAGCAGAAGCACAAGTACTACACATTTGCAATATGAAATAATCAGCTGTGAAGATTTTGTTCTCAATATACCGATGCAAGATGATGTGACCCAAACCACAGAAGTCATTCCACACTCAAGGCATGGTCGTGGGGCCTCTCCTCCCCAAGATGGTAAGCAAAAGCCACACATAGTAATTAAAAGAATCACAATCAGTCTCTATTATTTGGTCACTATTCAAAATATTCTAGGGTTTGTGCAAGAAGGTGTAATGGGTAGATGAGACAAATTTTCAGTATGCCAATCCTTTTTTTATTATGTTTCTGAATTTAGTGTAACACTAATCAATCCCCGGAGACACCTCTGGCCAACAGCATGACCAAGGCAGAGTGGAAGGTCACATTGCTTAGCTATTCTTCTACTGAAACAGTATTCCCTCTAGTCCCTTTCTACACATGGGCTTTGTAACAACTGCAATAGACACCTGTAGGATATTTAGAAAATGATGTGGTAGAAATAGGAAGTCTCTGGGGCAGGGCATCACGCTGGTTCTTTTGCAAATCTTTTGCTAGGCACCAGTGCTGGACACCATGGAGAGCCCATTGGCCCTGCTGTTTGCAGCAGAGATGCAGCCCCTGTGATTTGTGCATGGAAAAGTCTGCCTCAGTTGGCACTTAGGATGCAATCTGCACAGTCCAGAAATGCTCAGACATCCTTGCTTGGCTGATGCACACCAGCCCGGGGAAGCCCCTGCTGCCATCTCTGGGCAGGTACAAGTCTGCTCTGCCACATCCTCTGATGTCTTTTTGTATTCCTGCAGTGAAAGGCCAACACTTCCACGAAAACAGAAGTCCAGAACAGTTAGAGCTGAACAGATGAGATACTGTGAAAGCAAGGATATGTCCTATTCCTTTGACAAAAGGTAGATGGCACAGGAAATCTTTCAGCATTTTTGGTACAAACAGTTTCTGCCAGTGCTAGATATTGATTACAAAAATGTATCTGCCATGAGACTGCTTTCAATTAAGCATTTCACCTTCAGATGTGAAAGTATCCATTAACCTTGTTGGCTACACTTCAGTTGGCTCCCAAAGTGAAGTGTAGATTTGCATTGTTTTCTCTAGTCCTATTTGCCTGTTTCTGCAGTACCTGTTGATCCAGTGCCACACAGAGACTACTGCTTCCTATGCTCTTTGTTTTGCCAGTGGCAGGAAACACACCTGAGCGGGGATACTCCTGCAGCAACTTGTTCTCCCTTTCCTATCCATCTTCCTGCTCAGTACCTGTGCTCCAGCCATGGTCCCATTGCATCCATGCGCACGGCAGTGGGCTGTGCAGCTATTGTAGACTCATACTCCTTGTGTCAAATTGATGACTCAGGCATCCCTGCTACCTATGACATTTGTCTTTGTGGCCCTATGGCTCAATTTTCCGCAAGATCAGGAGGAACCCTTGCACCAGTGCTGCCCTGATGAGAGCCAGCTGGCATTGCCAAAGCCCTGTGATGCTGTTATAGTGGTGTGAAGGGTCTCTAGGACTTGGTGTATCATTGCCATCATCTCTGAAAGCATAAATGAATGAACCTATATTCTATGATTCTATCTACCTGTGCTACCTGGTGTAGGGAACCTGCTTTGGCAGGGGGATTGGACTCAATGATCTCTTGAGGTCCCTTCCAACCCCTATGATTCTATGATTCTATACTGAGGGCTTGTTTTTACCAGAAATACTGCAGCAAATGTGATTGGCAAAGGAGGTAGGATGTTATTAAATGAAAAATGTTGTGATTGTTTGTCTGTCTTAAGTGTCTTTCATATAAAACAAACTGTCACGCAGGAGATTGGATTAATATCCTTCTATTAGTGTCGTGATCTTTTGCAGTTTCAGATGTCCAAAAATTGCTTGTAAAGCTGTAAATATGATATCAGGAATTATTGGTGTGATTACATTAGTTGATCGAAAGCCTGGCAAAAGGACCCTGTTTTAGACTATTTAGCAGAGTATAATAATAATCAGATGTGATTATATACCATTATAAATGGAGGAGGTGTTAAAGATTTTTGCTCAGAGTCTCGCAGTCCAGTACTGGAACTATTACCTTTAGACCCAGCACTTGTCAACAGAGTACATGTTTGAAAATGTCAAGCCACATGGAGAATGGTTCTGAACATTCAGCCCCTCTTACAACGTGATTCTGGTGAGGACAGCATGGCTGGGTCCTGCCCTACTCTCTTGGGAATCGATGGCAGTTGCCTACTAATGAGAAAAACACTGAGACTCCATACCAATGTCACGGTGGAGTCCCCGCTGAGAAAATGACACCAACAGAGAAAAACGCTCCTCTTTTGGTAGGGTACATGAATATAAAGAGACTTATAATTGGATCTCCTTAAAGACTTGGAGAACTAACACTCTTATAACTCTTCGCATTGAAAGGAAGTTCTTTTAAATTCTATTAGTTCTCCAGCCTACATTTTTTAGAAAAGTAAGATGTACGGCTTCTGAAGCAAACCAGGAACAATGAGGTGAGCAGCATTTGCATTCACAAGTAATTCTGTGGTGGCACGTTGTCATCTTTTGTTGAAATATCACAACTTTCAAAAAGAATCATTTGAAGCTAAAGAATTATGTTTCATCCTGTTTTCTAAAAAGTTACGCTGAATACACACTTTGAAATGACAATGTGAGATCTGACTGCCCTTTAGCATTGGTCTGTCACCTAAGGTGCCCGTGTTCAAATCAAGGTCATTGTGTTTTCTCTCATCTTCTGATCACAGTATACACAGGACTATATCTACACCACTGACATGCCAACATTTGGCCTGAAAGTCTGTGACATTCCATTTAGAAGATGATCAAGAGTGAACTAACAAGGGCACTGGATTTAAATACCAATCTCTGCACTGAATGGTTCCTCCAGATCAAAGTTAAAATCAGTGCAGATAGATGTGCCATACAGAATTAATGCTCTACAAGATTGAAAAGGCGATGTTTTAAATATCTGAGGAATGTGGTGCTGAAGGACTTCTGAGCTTCTGAGCTCACTAATCAGTAGGAGAGCATTGTCCCAAACTTTTAAGACAAAGCAACTATTGCAGAGTTAGGAAACGTGAGATTTTCTCTAGTCTGCCAGCAGTTTCTTCCTCTAGGCAAATAGAGACAAATAGCAACAACAATGTACAGTCAGGCTTAAAATGGTCATTAAAAGTAAATCTGCTTTAGTATTGCAGTTTGGATCAGGTGTATGCCTTTGAAACACACCTTTACCCCATGCTGTGCTTCAGCTGTGTTGTGTAAAAGCCTCTGTTCCTACAAACTTTTAAATGAAACTAAACTTAGGGATGTGCTCCAGGAGTGCATGCCAGCCACACATGGGCATTCAGCTCATGGGACCAGACTCAGAATGGTCTGAATTAAGGAAACACGTACGGGATCAACAGTAGGTTCTCAAAACTAATGGTTAGATTATCAATCAGTGGTTATCAACTAATGGTTGATACTAGAGAGGTTCTACTATCTGCAAGTTTTCACCCTGCTCTGCACTGTTGACTAATATAATTGGCACAAACAAGAAATATTTGGACCTTGCACTGAAGAAGAACTGCTCTGCATGTTCTAGGTTTTCATTTGCTTATTTACAGCCTCACTGCTGTCTTATCTGTTAGCAGTGTGTGCTTTTGTTCAGATAGAGGTCTGGAGTCCAGTCCCAGCCTCCATAACTTCTTCTCCACAACTCAGGCATAAAGCATGCCTTGTGTGCTGATTTTTCCCCATTTGCTAATAGGAGAACAGTGGTGATGCTTGTTTTATTGCCCTGGGGAAAACAGGTTTTGAAAGTGAGTTATATAGCAAAGTTGGTTTTCTGGTTTGTTATTTTTTGAGCCAAGTTCTGGATAGTTTAAGCAGGCAAAGCCCCAGTCTAGACTACTTCTGAGAAGAACTAGTGACTAAGCCAGTGTTTTTGACATCAGTTAAGAGATCTGAATTTAATGCTGCAGCAGAATGCCAGATCATGGCCTAAATCAATGGTTGAGTACCAGGTAAGAAGGTGTGGCTAATCCAGGGAGCTCAGGTGCAAGCAATGAACCTGAGTGACTCCTCCTAGCTCTCATTTTAGCATTAGCAGCCAAGGGAGCAGTTCATTACTTGTCTCATGGAAAGATCCATCTCACATCTATTTCCAGGCAAGGAGAAACAACCCATTCTTTGCAATGATGGGCATCTTTGCTCTCATACTGAGGGAACTTGTATCACTGTGTCCAGGCTGCCTCTCTTAGCCTCCTGATAGCCCCAGTGAGGTCTCTGTTTTTTATTACTAGCTTTCTCTACTTTTCTAGGGCTGAGTATTGAAGACTTTTGTCACTGGGAATACATTGGGGTACCAAGCATTTCAGTACCTAAATTCCAGAGGAATTTTGGCCCTTCTTTGACTGCTGGGAACCCTTCATCTCTTTGTGTGTCAGTGTCTTATTTGTACAGTGGAGATAACAGCACTACTCCATCTCATGGGGATTTTGCAAGCTGAAATCCGTGAATATAGTCCTTGGGATTAGCGGAAAGGCTATGAAGTTTGGGACCATAAAAATAGCCAGGTACAGCTCTTAAGGAAACAGCTGGTGGAGATATTGGGAGGGATTTAATTTTGCTCTGAGCAATTAAAATGAGAAAATGCCATAGTTCTAAATTACAAAGAGAGAGTAAAACTGAACTGGACTGGATTTTACTCCACTAAAATGAGAAAATATGCAGACTTCGTAATTACGCAGTGGAATTCTCTGATACCTTGAGTTGCTTTTACTATCCAATGGTTTACAAAATAAGAGTCATCTCTGAGACCTATTGTAATGGGTTTAAATATAACCAGTGCCAATTAATATGAATGGAAAAGGTTGTACCCGAACAGTCACAAGCCTGGAACAGAGAGACTGTTAGCGATGTAATTTATGGAGAAATCAGTTCTGTGATATCTACAGCAGAATTTACTTGAGATTTAAGGAGGAATTAAATAATATTCTGGTGTTCCTGCTGCTGAAGATCATTTGCAGGGACAGTTGACAGGGAGGCACCAGGTAGAAACCTTACTACAGTGGCCTGTAAGGGTATGAGAAATGAAAATTATTTTAAAATCCACAATGAGAGTGTGCAAGTATTATGACTTGTGATGTGCGCTACTCCATTTCTACTCTCCTAAGCTTCTATACATGTGATTGCCATGTAGAGTCAAGTGGCCAAATAGAGGGGCCTCAGCCCAGCCACTACACGCATTTTCTTTTGGTAGCAACGTCTTGGGTGAGCAGAAAGGACCTGGTGACCATTGTGTTTTACTGCCACAATATACACTGCCTTTGTTGCAGTAAATGCTGCTGACACCTGCTGCTGACACTGTCTGTGAGTCCTGCTTCTTTGGGACTGAGTATTTTTTAACAAGCTTCTGGTTTTTATTCTTCTGCATTCATCAACATTCATTCTGCAGTCTCCTAGCTTGCAGTTATAAAAACTGAATGTTTGTTCTGAATGATCAGTCTTTGCTATGATACCACCATTGCAATGGTATCAAAGTAATCTCAATTCCGCTGCTGTTTATTCTATTGACGGTGTGTGGCTACCACTCATTAAACCCTACCTGCCATCAGTTGAGTTTGCTGTTTGTGTCAGTTCCAAACTTAATGGGGTAGTATTAAGGAAATATCTGGAGTACACAAAAGAGTAGAAACTTCAAAAAACAAGATTGTGTCATGGAGTCTCATCTGCTTTCTGTATGAATTCCCCACTTAGTAGTTCCTGAGGACAGCTCATAAGGCAGGAAGATGGAACCATTTCCACATGTTGTAGTTGTTTTCAGGGCATGTGGGAAGGAATGCAAACCAAATCTCAGCACCTAGAGAGGACGGTGTCCTGAATTTCCAGCAAAGTTTGTCAGTAAGCACTGAGTGAAACCTTAGTTCATGAAGAAAGACTGACAGATTTGTAGACTGGCAAATACATTAGTCCTCAAAACTGAGCTGAAATTATATTTTTTAGTAATCATACTCCTAGAAAAATTTTCTTCTGATCTTAATATCTGGAAAGCATTTAGAGACTTATAGTAAGCAAATCAAGGAGTGAAATACACCCTCATCAACTTTGCAGCTTAGGATTTGATGCTTGTTGTCCATGTTCAGAGTAGCCTCTCTGCACATCTGCTGCACCTGTGCCTCCTGCACTGAGCTCATCTCTTGTCAGAGCTCCTGAGTAACCAGTTCTGATGGTAGCTTCATGGAGAGGCCTTGATAAAACAGCTTGTCACTTACTTATAGAAAAGGGGAGGATGTTTTGATTTGCTTTTGGTGGAAATGAGACATACTGGTATGAATATAGGTGAAAAAATGATGTCAGAGAGGATAATCAGCCTTTGTTATAACGACAGTACTGGCACATCTGGTTGCATGAGAATCTGAAACAATATGGTGATGTTAGTTGCATGGAAAGTAAGCTTAGAGATTTCAGATTGTTCATTGCTGAAAATGCTGTCTGAGAGGAGAACATGAGTGCATTTTATGTTTACTTCTAAAATCTCTTTTCCCTTGGGTTGTGTCCATAATTCAGCCCATTAATAAACAGGAACTTTCCATGAATCTATTTTATTTAGAAGCAGAACAGGTGTGAGGATTTAGTCACCCATTTAAATTGTATCATCCAGTGCGCAAGCTGGAACATATAGTTACACAAATACTTGCTGACATTTCACATAAATAAGGTGATCAAAGGCAAGACAAGTTTTCTCGGACTCTGAAATTAGGCAAACCATGTTTCCAGAAGACATCCTGTTCTGCCAGCGACATCTCCTAAGAGATTTTACCACGCACAAGGTACAATTCTCTAGGAAAATGACTTGGAAGCAAAGGTCCCAAGAGCAACGTGTTCAATTAAGATCAACCAGTTTATTTCAAGCTCTGGCACACTGCTATTTCCTGCATATGAGAGGAGTAGCTCTGCAGAAGGAGGCGCTGGAGGAGATCACTTCACACTGGGGCCTCTGGAGGGGGCTGGGAGCTCAGACCAGGCAGGAGGATGGGGAGGCACCTGAGTTGTTGGGCCCAGGAGGTGGCTGAGGAGCTCTGATCCAGGCTTGGGAGGCAGCTGATGGGGGCACCATGCCTTCTGTGCCTGGGTGCAGCGTTGGTACCTGGGGCCAGTAACTCCAGACACAGCCACATCAGTGCTAGAATATGTGGGTATTGTCTCTGACTTCATGCTTAAATCTCTGGGACAGGAAAGGCTGCATCCTGCCATCTTTCTGCGTTAAAATTCAAATAACTCACGTAGAACAGAGCTCGAGTGAGAATCAGCTGGAAGGAAGGGACCCAGGACTAGGCTTGGTTTGTTATGGCCGCATGTCTCCCTTCTACACTAGCTGTTCTCGTTATTTCATTCGGGTTAATAGCATTTATTTCTGTCAGAAGCTTTTGCTTTTGTTTGGAAAAGTTAGGAATCACTTTGAGCAACATGATTTTACCAAATACTGTATTCATTATTTTCTCATCATTGCAATTGGTTGATTCTCCCATGCTTTGACAGGAGCGTTAATAGAAATTACAGTCGCCTTTTACGAGAACAGCCTCTTTGTGACTGCCTCCTACTCCCTTCTGTGATTTTCAGAGAAATTCAGTTTCTGAAGTCTTCAGTATTAAATACTACTGTTGTCATTTCTTTTCACTGAGCACTATGTTTCCTCTTTCTTATTCTGAAAAGAGAAACCTCACCTCTGATGTAGGATCTGCATAATATGAACAGCAAAGCACAGCAACCAGGAGACCTTCCACAGTTTTTTCCTCATTTTCTTTCCTCCTCCTCCTGCGTTATATTCTTCAGGTGCTGTTCTACTTGCTATTGAATAAATAATCCTTGTGTAACTTTGCTCTAAAAGCAAAGGCACTTGGGTTAAATTTAAGTGTTGTATATGCTTCCATAGCCTTCCCTAACTTCTCTCAGAGTTGAATTTATAGATTTAAAGAGAAAATTTCTTTTTGAACCCATGTACATCTGAGACAGTGCTGAAAAGCATTTTAAAAGTGGGAGAAAATACGAAATTTTCATGTTGCAAGAAATTCTGGGGTGTATTTTCTGAGGTGTTGAGCTCCACACCTAAATGTTATTGTATTGAAAATGATGTTTCCACACGTGCAGTGTGCCTGAAAGCATGAATTTAACAAAGAGTCATGCTGGTGCTGCCTATAATTGTGTCAACCATTTTAAATCTTAGAAATGCCCAGATATTTATATTTTTTACCTCTGCCACTTTGTCTCACAAATAAGTCTGCTTAAAACATAGTAAAAGACTGGGCTGAAAGTGTCAGCAAGAAGGAAAAAAAAATCCCACTCAACTTCCCACCCACCCATCTCTCCCAATTTCCACTTAAGTTTTGATATCAAAGCACTCCTCTACTTCATATCCCATAGTTGGAGGCACTAAATTTTCCACACTTTTATTCATTTTCTTCTGTTTTAACAAAGGGAAAAAAATCCATGTTCTTGCCAGAGAGGTACAGAGTGGATATTATCTAAACTTCCAGTGAATCACAGCTGACAGTGTTGCTATTTCTGGGCCAGAGAATCGCTCTTTGAACAAAATGCAATCGCTATGTCTTTTCAACCTGCGCTTCAGCAGAGTGAAACAGCAGGATTCCCGTACTGTATAATAACTGTCAGAAACAATTTCTGCTCTGTAAGTGAGGTGAAGCAAAATGTCAAAATATTTGAATACATTTCATTGAGGATATCTTCTTTTAAATTAGTGAAGGCTAGAGAAACAGAATCCTATTCTCTCACATAATAAATATGCATGGAATAGAGGGGACAAGTGAATTCTAATAAAGCCTGGTCCTCGCTCGTTAATGTGTTAGAGAACCACAACAATAAAACACAATAATTATTAGTTAAAGAAATGCCAGCATTCGCCTTTTACCAGTGCTCCTGAACATGTAAATTGCTATAAATTTAGACTGTCTAAAAGCACTGCGTTAATTACCATATTTTATAAAACGTCGTGGGTAGAGGAGAGCAATCACAGGAACCCAGCCTAAGTACGTATATCTTGTTATAGGCACCGCTGCATTCCTTGCAACTCATTAAGTGATGCGCATTACCTCTGCTTGTACACGGAGAAGAAAGGTGAGGAAAGTTTGCTAAACAATACCTCATAGTTTTACAGGACTTTCCGTCCCTGTACATCCCAAAGCACCTTATGAAGGAAATGATTGAGGCTTTGCAAACTTCTAGATTTGAGATTCTTCAGTACTGCCTCCAGTTTGCAAACAACTCTCTTCTGTTCTCATTTGGTGCTTGCACACACGGACCAGAGAGAAGGCTCTGTGTGTTAACAAACTCATGCCCTAAGCAGCTGTACAATGGATTCACGTTCAAGGGAATGGGTGGATTGAATACCCTTGTGCCCCAAGAACTGCCAGCCACAAAATCCTTTCAGACAATTTAACAGTGTGGTCAAGAAAGCTACAGTGTGCCACAAGGGAGCAGCAACAATGGAAGGCACAGCTGGCATCTGAAGACCCTGAAGCAGTAAGGAAATTCTGTGCAAGTTCTGCAGCAGCTCTAAGATGTGGATCACTGTCTCATGCCACAGACATGTAGACTCACTATTTTTCTAGAGTTGCTGCCAATCTGGTGCACCAAAGCACTGGGACCAGCGATGTATCTGGCACATCCAGCTACAGCCAGTCCAGCACAATTCTCAGGGAAGTGGAAAAAGCCATTCTGAGCAATAAGGAAAGGAAATCTAACCCTAGCGTCTGTAGTCACCTGTAGAAAAGGAAATGCCACTCTATGTGAAAAGCAAGCTAAATACATATTTGTATGTTTATGATTCTAGTAAAAGGACTGTGGGAGTCTATAAAAATTTTCCCTCCGTTTTCCTGAATGAATGTTCTTGGTGACTATATTGAAATGTTGAAGTGGCTTTATCATTACAGTGGCAAGAGGAAATAACGAGTGCACTTTATAATGAGATAGACAGATGTACACACACACATCCAAAGGCAGGAATTCTGTGTCAGTGAAAATTTGACTGGCCCCAAATTGATTTAGGATTCATTAGTTCACAGAGCTCATTATGTCACATTAGGAAATAAGAGATCACCCTTATTTATTGTTTCACAGCTTTGTTTTTTCATGTGATGCTAAGATGTTCTCATCTGAGAAGGCAAATACATAATTCTTCGGGTATTTAATACTGATGGACCACTATCTAATTCCTACTCTGTTTGACATTTTAACCTTTGCCTATCTAGAATCCACCCAAAACTCTCTGAGGATGTAAGCAGACCTTGCTAATGCAAATTACCATACTGTTTCAGAATGAAAGTCAACAATCTTTGTTAGAATGTATACATTTAAGTAGATAGGAAAAATAACTTTGTTACATTGTTTTCTGCTGAAAATAGTGTCAGTCAATAACTTCGTTTTGAAATGTTAATCAAATTGTTCGCATTCCCAACCTTTGCTACTAAGCCAGATTAAATCTAGTAAATATCTGTCTAGCTGCCCATCTATCAGGAGGCATTTTGAGAGTAGTACAGTGCAGAGTGGGTAATGATAGATTATAGTACAATGCCTGTGCTGAGTGCACTTCAGTTCTACCAGTTCTAACAAATACATTACTATTAATATGGGCTTTTTTTTTTTGGTCTGTTTTTTCTTTGCATCTGACTGATAGATTTCAGCTGTAGACAAGAAGAGAGTTGTGATTGCACTCATTGTTTACACTTTTAAAGCAAATGGGCTATTTTATTCTGAAGGCAAGTGATAGCAAACAAATCATCTTGTTTTCTTCCAGATAAAACCTTCCTCATTTGTGAGAATTCTGATTGTTGATGTGATTGCTCAGCTGTATTATTTAAAATCATGTAGCTGGAGATTACAGGTTTCTTTGGTAATACTGGGATGAAATTACAAACCATTTCGGCAGTGTTCAGGGGATGATAATGGCAACTCTGGGTAATGTACAGCCGTCTGCCAAAATTGATGAAAAGAAAAAGGAAATTTCATTTAATCCTCATAAATTGAGTGTGGGGAATATCAGACTCTCTGGAGAATGCTTGCTTTAGTTCTGGTGTGTCACAGGTAGCTATCTGGGGTGAAATTTTATCTCAGCTCATCTAACCATAGCAAATGCAGGATTGGTCGCAATTGCATGTTTGCAAGTATTTGGGGTAAATTCAATAATCATCATTGCCTTGTTTTCCTCCTCATTTCTTTCTGTTCCCTACTCTGCTTAATCTCTACCTTCTTCTTATATTTTCTCATCCTGAGAATCAAGGATTTGTCACTAACATGGTTCAATATGTCCTTCATTACCCATCTCTTCTCTTCTTCACACCATTTTAACTCTGGCTAAATAAATCTTACTTTGTCTATAATATCCCTGGCTATGGTAATTGCTCCTTGCCTTGCTTACACTCTTTTGCCATCAGCTCTGATAGCAGGTTCCAAAGGACTTGCTTTTGAGCCTGTGCTGTCCATGCAGCCAGGTGGAAGCCATTCAAAGGAGAGGTTCCGTACTTTTTTTAATGAGCACCTTATAATGTATACCACTTTTTTTGCTCACTGCATAAAAGACGTGATTAATTATTTTCTCCTTTTAGTTGAAGATGATTGCTCAGGTTTTTGTAGTTTACCTGTTACTTTCAGGCCAATAGCAATGAGCAAATTAAATGACAAACTTTGAACCATAGAACCACGCAACGACGACTAGTTTCAGACATACATACACGAGGGTAACAACTTGCTTTTGGAAGAATCTACATGGCATATATTCAAATGGCTTCAATTCCTTGAACAGCATTTTAAGTGTATGAAAGAATATGCTCCTTGGTAAGCATTAGGGAATGTGCCATTTGCATTTCATATGTCAGTATTTTTTTCCTGTTACCTTGGCACCAAAGAACAGACAGTATTACTGTGAGTTTTCCAAAAGATTAAAATGTTTTTCTTTTTGCTTATTTAAAAATGTTGATGGGGTTCTATCTGAATTTTCAGAAAATGCTTTACTGAGGAGAAAATCAACCATAAAAAGGTTTACAAAGGCAGATATTTTCCTAGAGTCATAACCTTTTCTTACTTCCTTACAAGAAAAAAGTCTTGCAGACTTCAATGTGGGAGTTCAATAGACTCAGTGGAATAAAGATGGTTTTCAACAAATAAATAATCGAGGAGGTACCGTAAGTCTGTTGTTGCCTTTCATGTATGCAGTGAGTCCTGGGTAATGTCCCCCACAGAAGCCAAAGCAAGAGCTGATGAATATAATTGACCCTATCCCAATTTAAATTTCCTGGATGATTTGATGTAGAAGGTTCGGATCGAATGTATTGAAGCAGGATAGCAGGTTTGGATCAATGCTTTTTTATATTACTGTAAGAGCATCAAAATTCCTGTAAATATTTCTCATGTGGTTGCCAGTAATTATCCACGTAAACTACAAATGAAAAGCTTTAAAACTCTCTGTAATTTAACGTATTAAATCAAGTGCCTTCCCTATGTTTCTCACTTGTCCTGAGCTTTTATCTTTTCATCTCTTTCCTACCATAGTCTATCTTTCTGTTTCCTGCATCCCCTTTTCTTCTGTCTTTGTCTGGTCACACGTTTGTTTTTGAATATCAGCCAGTTCCTTAGGTTTGTGGTCTCCTTAGGGCCTTCCATTTAAGCAACAAATGAAGCGTAGTGCAGTAGAAATGGGACTGTAACAAGTGGATCTATAAACTTACTGCAAAACACATCGTGTTGCTTTTTGGAAGAAAAGTGGGATGAACAGCAGTGAGCATCAAGGTGAGGCCCTTCTTTTTGGAAAGGTAATGTTTTGCTTGCCTGGGACAGCTGTAACCATCACAGTGAAAATCTTCAGAAGAACGTTAAACATGTCCAAAAAGTTGTACCAGTTCCCCACAAATATTACATTGTTTGCCTTTGTGCATTTGTAGGTCAGCATATACAACAGCAGCACACTGCTTTCTCTTTTCCATAAAGAAACAAGGGTTTTTTTTCTTTCTCACCTAAGTCTTTCAAATAATCAGAATATTCTCTAGTGATATGCAGTATGACTAGAAATACCTCTTTGGAGATAGATTAAGAACTTATGTGTTTTGGTTACTAATTGGATTCTACAAAACCTTGTTTCCTTAATTCCAGTATATGCAGTTACTGAAAGACTACCAGAATGGGTAAAAGAAACAACCAGCTTTCTAGAAGCATCCTAAGTTATGAAGTCTGCTTTGCCACAGGAACATCATATTTCAAGTGAGATGTTATTTGCTGTACACCCAGTGAGTTAAATGTTGTGTTTCCAGTGTGTACAGTGTCTCACAGAAGACCTGGGGCTTTGTTGTGTCATACAACCCTTCTCAAAGCTTCAGCCATCAGAAGAGCCCAAAGATGAGTCAGGTGCAAAAGGGTACAATCTGTACAAGTTTTAACTCACTGAGATGCAAAAGATAAGGCAAACAAATTCTGTCTTCTAGATGGAGGGTTTTCTCTACAAGGCACAAATGCAAAGAACACCCCCCAAATCTGTAAACTGCACCAAGATGTATTTTCACAGAATCATAGAATCACCAAGGTTGGAAAAGACCTACAAGATCAACCAGTCCAACCATTCACCTATCACCCATAGCTCCCACTAAACCATGTCCCTCAACACAACATCCAGTTGTTATAAAACATCCAGTTGTTACACAACATCCAGTCGTTACACAACATCCAGTTGTTATTTTCATAACGGGGACACATATAACTTGGAAAAAAAATGTTGTTAATGAAAAATACAAATAATCTGAAGAGCACAAAAAAAAAAAAAAAAAAGAAACAAAACCCAAGAAGTACTGAACAGAGCTATCAATAATGGCAAAAGGCTAATTAGCTATGAAATTGAGAATAAAAATGTCTATAGAATTTGAAATGGAATATACAGTAGAACAGCATCTCATCAAGAAAAAGAAAGTCTTGGACCCTCTCAGAAAGATTTTGGCACAGACATAATTCAGGAGAAAATGAATTCATTTATGGCACTTCCTTAATCATAAGATTCTGTCTTACAGGAGAAACGAGACCTACAAAAATAATTAGGGGCACAGAGTGAATTCATTTACAAGGCGAAAGATAACTAGTTATCTTTGGTAGGTGATGATTAAGAGTGGAGAGGGATGAATAATAAGAATTTACAAATATTAAAGGCATAAATATACAAAAAGCAGATTATGAATATGCAGTGAAGTATTTTTAAATCCAAGGACCAATGTTTGGGCTGTAGGTGACTTATTTGCTAAGGGAAAATATACATAAAATAAAGCCTTTCCTGAGCTCAAATCTGTCGCTGACATGATGTAACTTTGTTATCTAAAGGCTACTTAGGATTCTGCTGAAATGAATTTACTCCTGTTTTGGGAGAAAGTGTCTTCATTACGAAGCCCTAAGCATGGACCTGTGCTGCTTCTCATTGTCACAGGAAGGCAGCAGTGGAGTACTCTGCCCCTTCCAAATGCTGTTGTACCGGTGTGGAAAAGGCAGGGAGCCTTGCACCAAGCCTGTGCATTTGCACTTTTACAGGGCGCGATGAAGTTGTCCCTCAGGAGCATCAGGATCATATCTGTGATAAGCACTAACAAGTAGTGAACCACAAAGCGGTTTTATGGATTCCGATTTCTGCTATGAAAGCCAATGGAAAAGTCTTTGCAGAAACAGGTTTTCATTAATTGCATTAACATGTAGAGTAGTGGGTATGAAATTCCAGACAGATGAAAAAAATGTATTAAGTTCTTCTCTCATATAATCCTGAAGTCTCAGCATGACAGGAGTTCTGTGCTCCTCAATGACACCCAGATCAGCACGAGGATTTATTGAAAGCATCTCTACTTAAGGATTGATCCATCTGCTGCACTGGGCAACGTCAGCACAACAAAGAGGCACTGCAAGCCAGCATCCTCCTTACGTGTCTCACTCACCACCAAAGAAGTGTCCAATCTAGCAAGCTCTCACCTGTTGTGTTGAGTAATCACAGCTGAACTTCTTGTGTAGACAGGATGTTTCACAATAGCTGTAGGCTGTACCACTGGTATGGGCATCCGGAAGACACACTAAGAAAACAATAAAACGGTAATAAACAACACTAGCAGGTAGTTTGGATGCTGCCAGCAACATCTGTGAGTGAATTAACTTGTTCTTTTAGAGTAGGCTGGAAAGCATTCCCTGTAGCAGAAATAAAAGCAGCTTTTTGAGCCGCCTCATCTCTGACAAAATCTGCTCTGTACACCCATGCTAATCCTGGTGACATGAAACACTCCTCTCAGAAGTGTTGCACATCAGTTTTATTTGGAAGTGGGAGAGAAAGTAACTCATTTGCTGAAAGTGGGAGAGGTTTGTGGTGTTCCCTTTAGCTGCACTAGAACAAAAATCCAATGCATTAGCTCTCCTCAGATAGATATTATTTCACTGTGAGAGGATTCTGAAACTTAGAGTTTCTTAGAAAATGGGTTTGATGATAATTAAATACATTCAAATAGGAATAAGCTAATCTCCTCTAAGAAATATAGCAGTATATTTAATTTCCCAGTCCTCAGGTTCCTTTCCAGACCATAACATGCATGATCCTTTTAAGCAGAAGTCTCCACTGATTTGGGCTTTACTGTCTTTAATCAAGCAAATCCACCTCTGCATCAATTAAGACCTGAAGAATTAGCACTGAATGTCATAAAAAATGTGTATTTTAATTACATCTACAATGCATAAATTGATTACATAAGGCAATCTGTTCCCCAAGTCTTCAGCCCTTCTCCTGTGTCCTCCATCCCGCCATTTGAGTAATATGGTTTGGAGCAGGAAAGGTCAGGATTTTGATACCTGTGTCAGTGAGCTCCTCTGTACTATGACACAGGACCTCTTTTTTTTATCACAATTTTAGAAATCAGAATAGATGTTTTCATTTCTTCTTCACTGTACTCAGGTCTTCGCAGTGTAAAATGTCATCTCTATCTGCTAGAATTATCTTTATCACCGATTACTAAAGGTTTGTAAAGAGATGGTGGAAAAATGCAGGCATCCTTTACCACTGCTAGTATGTTAAGAACAGATTTTCTGGAATTTCCCCTAAAATGTCAGAGCATGCTTTTATTTATTTATTTTTAATTTTATTTTGCTCATTCTAAGAATGCTGGAGTTCAGGGAATGAGGAGAGACTGTCTTCTGTCCTACCTATGAATTAATGCCGACATCTGCTTGCCACGTGAGTTGAGGTGAAGCAATTTCACACTTCTTTTTCAGGCAAGTATCATGGTTTGCAGACTCATTTGTTTCCAGATGTAGTCCTGATACCTATTGTACGAGTTGGCTTTCCCAGGCAAAGGTGAGTATGCAGAGATTATTTAAAATGGCGTATGTGCCCTGGCTTGGAAAGAGCCGCTCTATTTACTTTACACCAGCTGCAGGTCTTCTGAAGGACTGCTTCTCTGTTGGTTTCAGGGAGGCCAGACGTGCAATTACAGTGGTAAAAAGAAAAGGTTCTTACTGTTTCACTCTCAATTTTATCAGCATATTAACGCTTGTACTGTTGAAAGCTTCTCTTTCAGCCCTTTGCTGTCAATACACTTAAAACCCAGCATCTAGCAGTACAAGCCAATTAAATCCCAAATTCACTTGTCAGAGCATTCCCTCTATGTGTCTGCCATGTTCTGGAGCCAAGTTCTTCAGTTTCTTGGTATTAGTCCAAGAGGAAACATTAACAATAAATAACTATGAAGATCACTGTGCTGGGAATTAAAACAGTATCTATTTAAAGCACTCCATTAAAATGATCTTGAAATACATTATGTGAAAATTAAATAAAAGCTGTAATATTAAAACTCCAAAGAAATAAATGGAATGACTCCTGCAAAAAAAAACCTGTAAATGAGGTGCCCAGTGTTTTTAAACTATTCAGATATTTTTGGCAGCTTACACAGTAAGCCAGTGCTGTAAATCAGAGAATTCCAAACAACTTTCAATTGCCTTTAAGCGTATTTTGGCCTCAGCTCTCAGTGTGGACAAATGTCACAGAGGAGAAGAAATCTGGCTCAAAACTAGTGAAGTATGAGCACTGAAAAAAAACTTAAATATGCACAATATGTGACATTCTATTATATTTTTAACAACATTTCAAGGTTGGATACATAATTCATGGCATTTTTGATGTCTTGAGAGAAAGTATAGTGGTGTAAAATTTCTGGATCAGCATATTTTGGCTTGGGAATGTATCCATACCTCTGAAATATTTCAGTTCCCTTGGAACTATTATGAATATAAAAAATCCAGTGCTATGATCCAAAGTCCACTGAAAATTCATTCCACTTATTCCAAAATGTCATCTGAATCTGCCTGCACTTTTTAACAGAAGGGATTCATTCCTTGTTTTTAGTAGGTTATGTAGAAATACAAGGCATCACAGAAGCATCCATTTCAGTGAGCTGCTCCTTCAGAAACAGCAGTCATCACTTGGAGAAGGGACCACAGTTTTCTGAGTTTCTGTTATTGTACTTTTCCCCACAGTGGGAACACGAGATGCCCCACACCCAGCAGGTACTCTTGGCTTGGCATTGCACGAGCCTTGTTTTTAAAGTGATGTCTGGACAACCGCTGCCCTCAGTGCACTCACACTGCCTTGGTGTGAAGGTCATGTTCACCCTACATCTGAGCCTCGCCTGGAAGTGTTGAGAAGAGAGTAAATCTCCATGTCAGAAAACTCCTGAGAGTTTGTTTTCCCTTGGGTGGTCTGAATCTGGTTTTGTTGTTGGAAACTGAAACTGAGCTGTATGGCTGTATACAGCTCTGACTCACCTTGGTGCTAAGGTCAACCCACGCTGAAGCACGATTCACCGCTTTGGCACACCCTGGCAACAAACTAAGAGTGAATTACTCATGCTTCAGCCCTTTTTACCAGCCCTGAGAGGCCCCCAGGAATGGGTCAGCTCCCCTGTTCCTGCAGCTCTGGCATGGAGGCTTGCCATCATATTGCACCGGGCTGGAGGCCCGCGGAGAGGTATTTCAGGGAGACCAGGCTGTAGCAAGCAGCAGCCACTACTGTCAGCTCTCTTCACATGGGGTTTAAGGCAAGAAAGAAAAGAAGGAAGGAAGAGGGAGCATAGTGACAATAAGTAGCATGTTGCATGCTTGAGCCTTGAAAAGAAAGTGCTGTTAGAAATGAAAATAAGGTAATGTCCTTAGTCTCAGGAATATATTATAAATAAATATAATATAATAAATATATATAAAGGAATATTCCTTTAATAACTGCTTTCCTTTACTATTTTTACAGCAGTGTCAAGTCTTGTGATTTTCCACACATCTCTGGTGGACTAGAATGATTCAAGGCCAGTCAAGTGCACCCAAAGCCCATCGCTCCCCACATAGCCCCAGAACAGTCACTTCTCAGGGGGCTTCTGAGCATTCCACAGCTGGTGCATTCTCTTCTCCCTCTCCCCAGCAGATCTGTTTGCAACTGGGAAACATAATAAATATCCACCTTTACTGTAGATGTCCCTTTTTGTTGCAGGGGAGTTGGACTAGATGACCTCTAAAGGTTCCTTCCAACTCAAACAATTATATCACTCTACAGTGATTCTTTAATCCAACTCCTCACCAGCGTGCCTTATTGCTTTATTCCATGATGGTGCATTCTTCAGTGTTCAGCCCTGCACGTTGTCCCCTTAAAGGTGTGGTTACTGGGAGAACAAGACAGGACAGAGAGCTCTCATAGGAGCACGGTGTGCATGACTGTTCTAAATAACCCTTTTCCATAAGTACCATTAGCACTAGGAAGTGCCAAATTAAGAGCAATGTGAAATCTTTGCAAACAGTGACTAAATGATGGAGACAATAACAATGTAAATAACTTGGTAATTTAAATAGCTGGTTTATAAATAAACCAGAGTCGATATATATTCCTGCTGGTCTCTAAAGAAATTAGACCAGTAAATTCCTGTGAATCACAATAAGGAACATATTTTGTGCATTTAAAATAAATCTCAAAGCTGCATGATGAAGTACTTTTAATTATTGCAGAGTGGTACAGGCAGCAGCTTTATATATTTTATCTCTCAAATCAATAACAAAAGAAGGGCTTTGCAGGAACTGATGCTGTACTTTTGCAAGAAAAGAAGTTGTGCTTAAAATGATACAGTCAAATTGCTAACCTTAGTTCGTCCTTGCTAGTCACTTAATTTGGCATATATCTTCAAAAACAGTCGGTTACTTCATGAAGGGTTACTATACTTAGGAGAATGCAGTGAACCTTGAGCTGGCTAAAATTTTGCATTTTAGTTATAACTTAAAGGAAAAAAAAATGCAGAAATACCACTCTGACTTTATAAGCAACAGTCACAGAAGCAGGGATAATTTCTCTAAACACTCTTTTTATTTAAAATATTTGAAAGGAACTCTGCAAGGTGGGCACTTGAGAACAGTATTTTATTTTAAAGGAAACTAAGAACTGCTCACAGTAGGCAAAATCCCCAAATGGAGCCTTTAGCCCGCCGCATTCAGCAGGTAGCCTGGATTGTTAGCATAATAGTAAAACTCCAACAGTGACACTTGAAGCAAAACTTTATGCATTTTTAAAGACAGCTAAAAAAATGAATCTGATCCTTACATTCCTGTTTGCAGACATGCCACTGGAAAAAAAAAATCCAATTTACAGCCTTGGTAAACCAAGATGAGCAGTCCAGAGTGATCTCTGAACACCTCCTGTTCTTGCAGCATGAATGTCAGTCCCCTCTGAGGTTAATGTAGGTCCATTTTCAGAAATTCTGCCTTGCTTATAAGCAGCTTCATGTTCAAAGGACCCCTGCCTGTCCTTTCACAGCCCTTCATTACACTTTAGGGCCATTCTTTTGCAGTCACTTCTAATATACTAATATTCTAATGGTCAGTGTTTGCTGCTGAGCACGCATGAATGATCTGCACCTACATGGGGGAGTGGGCGCCATGTGGCACCAAAGAGCAAATGGCTGTGACATGTTCTCTTCCTAGCTTGTCCCAGCCAGCCTCTCTCCTCCTGCAGGAGGAAGCACAGCAATAAGTAGCATTTTCCCCAAGAAGAGCTTGGGCTTTGGCCATGGGGGGGAAGGGGGGGGGCGGCACTGATTTCAGAAGACACACAGGGACATCCACAGGAGCACCAACTCAACTCAGCTCATCAATCCTCACCCAGTAGAGACAGATGCACTGCTTCTGAGTGAAAGAGAGCTATGTTCTGAATAGCAGCACTTTCTACAGCTTCTTCCCTTTGCCTATGTGTGCCAGCCAGGCTCCATGCAGAGTAACTCTTTTTAGCTGACAAGAGTCAGCGTGAACTCAGTGCAAAGCGACACGTTTGCCATCTGCAGAAAGCCATGGGTTAAAGCACAACTGACCTTCAAACCTCGCCAGCATTCGCAGTGCTCTGCTGAAGCTAAATGCTCAGCTAATTTATGAATGGGACAACTCATCAGCAGAATTGTAATGAATAGACGATGTGCCCATTCATTATTTTTCCATTTCTAAGTGTTCATAAACAGCCCAGTGATAATTAACTGAAATTCTACCTTTATAGAAAAGTGACACTTCATAAATACCGAATTGTGCTACTGTCGTACGTACACACTGGGTTCCCATGGATGTATAAATTCAGCAATTACCTCAGGAAAAGTAGTTTAGTAAAGAAGAGGAAAGTCATACAGCAATTAAAACCTGAGAAACAAACAGAACGTCCTCCTGATTCAAACATTCAATGACAGTAAACAGGGCAATGCAATCAGGAAGAAAGGCCCTGCCCTAATCAGTGAAGGTGATTTTTCACAGAGCTCAAGATGCAGCTCAGTGAGGGACGGTTCAACCCACCTGCAATCAGCTGAGGGAGGCTTTGAGACACTCGGCATCAGAAATTTGTGCCTGAGGAAGCAGAGCCTCGAGTCACACGACTATATCAGAAGGTCAGCTCTCTTTTACAGAACATACAAATGCCCCCAGATTTTTCCAGCCTTCCTAGAAAATTACCCTGCAAAAGATGAACTGACCTTTACCAGTGCTGGGCTTCACACGTAGCTGAGGGAGATGTAAGCTGCTTCTTTCATCTCAATGAGATGTTAATTCCAATTCCCTGTTTCTCGGGGGAGAAATGCTGGATCCGCCCAGTGTGGGTGTCTGTGGGAGCTGGGTGGATGTAGTGAGCGGGACATTTCTGGGCACTTGGGGTACCCCTGTGACAGGAGAAGGGAGGAGGATGCTAATGCTGGGAAGGAGAATCTTCCTCTAAATTCTGATGAGCTGTGGGGCGGCTGGGAAAGAGATTGACTCTGTCATCTTAGTCCATAATCCCTGGAAAACCTGAGTAAAGGTAGAATCTGTAGAATATTTAGCACAAGATTTTAGAGGAGATTGGAGAGTACAAAAAGCGATGCTGATGCCGGCTCTGTTTGTGCGGGTGCACAAGCAGTTCTGGTGCCAGAGCTCTCCTACCCTGTCCTCAGTGCTGGCTGTGTTTGGCCAAGCTGCCCCCAAAGCCGTCGTGCCTGCACAGAACAGCTAGCAGTGCCTTCTTACTGCTGTGTCCAGGTGCTTGAAGGAGTTGGTCCTGTATCTCCTTCTCTTCATGGGGAGCTGGAGGACACTGACACAGCTACTAACACCGGTGGCACAAGCATGCTCAGCTGCACTGCCTTTTCCCAATGCAAAGAGGTGCTTTGAGCCACAGCACTCTTTTATTGGGGGAAAACCTGGGCTCTCCAGCTCCCGGGTAAGTCCAGGTGCTTGAGGGATGAAGAATAGCACCGGGATGGGAGTGAGGAGCAGAGAAATTTCTGTTTTTCCAGACGTGCTGCTTGGCTTATATCGCTACTTCACTTGCAGGCCCAAGGTATGAGTCTGGGGCCCAGGGCAGTCAGGAAATGGATCCCCCATGCTGACTTGGTGTGTGCACGCACAGTGTGAACAGCGCGCTGCTGCTTTTAGACAACTCTTTGTGAGCCCACATCTGCACGTAGCAGTTTTCCAGCAGCCAGGATGATGAGGAGATCCTCCTGCCCACAGCAGGTGCCAGTGTTGATTCATGGCTCAGCCCGCACGGTTGCTTAGCTATGCAGCTGCCAACCCCCTGCTTCCCACATCTCCATGCAGTTCCTGAAGCGAAGACTTCTCCAACGAGGGAATGCACTGGGCCTAGAAAGGCAACTTCTTTTGATGAGGACCTTTCAAACCTCTTTGACCTGACCTCCCTG
Source organism: Oreortyx pictus (assembly GCA_036925125.1). Classification (NCBI taxonomy): domain Eukaryota; kingdom Metazoa; phylum Chordata; class Aves; order Galliformes; family Odontophoridae; genus Oreortyx; species Oreortyx pictus. The sequence continues at coordinate 68,760,345 of JAUPFR010000002.1, forward strand.
ACAAAAGAGCCCTTCAAAGAAGATGAACTGTTTCATGTGGCAGCAATTTCTCACGTCAATCAAGAAGATTTTTTTTTCTTATAGCAACAACTCTCTATCCTTTCCCCACAAAATTATTCACTTTAATACAGCTATCCTTCTCTCTACAGTGAACACCCTTGGGTAGCATCTTCCAGTGTGTCACAGACACACTCTTCAATTCATAATTTCCATATTTTATTTTCTTCTAAAAAGGGGGGAAAGGGAATGAATTGAGCTTTCTTTGATTAATATTCTTCTTTTGCATTTTTAAAACACACATCTTCTGAAGAGCAAGCTACTGCTTGAGATCTGGTGGTCTTCTGAATATCTTTTAAGGAATAGATGCTCAACTTTTCTCTCTCTTTAAAAAAAAAAAAAAAAAAAAAAAGATGGAATGTTTGACCTGTTGGCCTTGAATTTTTAACTCAGCTTTCTGCCTTAAAGTATCACCGCAGCAGTATTTGAACTTCTATGACATTGGGAGATAGAAGTCGGATAAATATTTTTGATCTTGAAGTAACTATTAAATTGCAACAGGAATCCGTAACCTTGAACCATATTTTAGCCAAGAAGGAAATGATATGGCTGCACAATTCAGAGGAAGTAATAAAATTTGCTTCAAATGGCCTACAACAGATTTCCAGCATTTGAAATTTTCCTGTGTTGAATGGCTATTCTCTTACATTCCTGCCAGGCTCAGAGGGAGCCTTGGCCTCATCTGCAACTCAGGAAACTTCTATGTCTTTGGGACGGAGAGATTTCCTTCATGGTGATGTAAAGCACCTGTCCTGATCCTTGAGCAGGAAATAGAAAAGAAAGAAGGAGAAAAGAAATTCTCTACCAGATTAGTTTGGAAGAAAATAATGTCCTCCTTAATCTGTTTGGAGATCTGGAACACCTCAAGAGCTTCAGCTGAGATGGATGGATGGTCAGGAAGTCACTGAGGTGGTCAAACCACACGTCCACAGTTTAGTCATGTTGTCACTGTTCCAGAACTTCCCTCACATTTCCACGTTCCTCCATATGGCTGTCATTACCTCAAATGTGTGACATGCCTAAGTGCTGGAGATGTTCATAAATAAAATTCTATGTGATGCTAATAGCAAAGAATGTGTATAGCTATCCTTTTAGCTGCTTCTAATTACTTTTTACCTCCCTGTTTGTTCAGGTTTTTTTTCCTCAGATTGATAAGTAATGTTTTTTGTATTTATTTGGAAGATAGCTTGACTTAATAAGGTTTTATTTTTTTAATTAGAAAAACTGCACTTCTTAGAATGAGACCAAATTAAGTCCAACTAGTAAAGTCTTAGAAATGCAAGGTTTTAAAGGAAAAAAAAAATCCATAGGAATACTCTTGGATTATTAATGCTGCAAAATCAAAGGTTCAAAGGCTGGGAAAAAGGGTAGAAAGGCAGCTGATCCTTAGTTCTGGTCTCTGAGCTAGGTTTCTTGTTACAGTGTGAAGCAGTTTTGCCAGAATTCCAGGTTGCTTTGAATCATGCCAATCATTTATTGTACGGTGCTCGCCACCACTGTGCTTAGCCCCCGTGTGATGGTGGAGCATCCTAACTGTCACACACAACTAGAGCTGGGAATACTGCTGCTAGCTGAGGCTGGGACAGAGCCGTGCATTACTTCTTCCATTGCACATCGATGCCTAAGGAAAATTGAGGCTGGGTTTTAGTCGTTTAGGAAGTGCCAAATGCAACCATTCTGTGCCAGAACATACCCAACCTGCATATTATTTCTTTAAAGGCAAAAAGAGCATTTGAAACAAACTTCGTTGTAGCTCTTCTTTGGACAAACAGATACTGGGCAGGAATTCTCATCCAGATCTCTAGTTTCCCCAGGAAAAGACTTAAACCTGCACTGCCTGAGCTTCCACCTCTAATAAATGTACTTCAATCCGGAGATGATTGATGCGAGCAGCTTTTACAGACTCCAGCTCTCCGACAGACGAATTCAGGAGAACGTTGAGGAGCAGCACCTGCACAGGGCAGTGACAGCGGGTGCTGTGCAGGAGGTCTCCTGGTGGCGGAGCTCGGCGGCAGGAGCCGGAGCCCCGCAGCTTGCCATCACCGCAGCTCCCAGCCGCCAGCTGCCCGCTGGGCACCCATGGGGACGCGGCCGCCCTGGGATGGAGAGGAGGCGACGGCACCAGGGAGAGGGACGAGGGGTTGGGGAGTGCCGAGGGAGGGTACTGAGGCTGTAAGAAACGCGGTGAGGATTTGGCGTTGCCTCACGCAGGCGGAGGAGGAGGAGGGGAGTGAGAATATAGGGCACGGTTTCGTAGTAAACTAGGCTTCGCTAATGATGCGGCTCTCAGAACTGCTTGTTTTCGAACTTGCAAAGAGTCTGTCAAGTGCTGCCTTTTTCTTCTCTCTTCGGCTTTTCTCCTCATTACTGCGTTCTTTCCTTTATTGCCGTCCCATGCTGTGACTTTGATTCTCCTTTCTGAGTCACAATGTATCCACTGCCTCTTCATATCTCGAGACGCATTTACATCAGTGTTAAAAAAAAAAGTGTATTCTGGCATAATCATTTTATCCAGCTATTGACCACGTAATAAATAGTGCAGATCTGGTAGAGCCTCTGCTGTCGCCTCAATCAAGTCATCAATCAAAGCAATAAAAGCCAGAATGTATAGCCCTGTAAAGGTCCTAACTGTTGCTTTATTTTAAAGGGCAAAAAGGGACATGAGTTCTGTTTTTTTCTCCTCCTGATCACATACAAAGCTGCCGTATAGGATGATTTTAACCTTTTGTTCATATCTCCAGCCACCCTGGGATGAGGCACAGAGCACTTCAGGTGCTGGAAGCAGACCGCAGGGAGCCCCGGGCAGCACAGAGCTGATCAGCAGGTCACATCTCGCCTGGACATGGCGGGGCCTCAGCGGGACCTTGGCCACCTCGCACCATGAGGGCACTGCACTCACTCAAGAAGCAAAAATCAGACTGTCACAGCAACATGGGGCTATGGAGCAGGCCTGACCTCCCTGCAGCCGCACGCCTTGGCATGCCCTTGGTGTGTGACAGCTTCTCTCCCCTGGGGACAGCTGGCATGTCTGGGATGGCTGGCCTGCATTCTCAGCCCTGTCCTCAGCCATTTTGTGCTAAGTCTGGCTCCTATGTCTTGCAGTCCCCACATGTGAGCACCGAGCTTCTGCTTCGTGCTGGGGCAACGCCACTGCCTGCAGGCCCTCCTGCTGTTTCAGGGCCAAACACAGTGATGGCGCATCCCGAGTACCATGTTTACCTTTTCGGCCTGTAGGAGCATCCCAGCGGGCCCGCAGTGGGCACTGCATTGGGTGCCACACAGTGTGTGTCGGTCAGTCTGTGCCTTTTTGAGCCTTAGAGCCGGCTCCTGGAGCTGTCTTTTAGCGGTATAGATACAACAGCTGTGGCTAGGCAATGTGAGCACCTGGAATACAGCACACTTCCATAAGGGTTTGTGAACTGGTGGGAGGCGGTGCAGGGCTCCCTCATCCTGTATGATAAAGTGTCTGAGCTACTTTGCTGTCTTAAATGAACTTAATTTTCAGGCAGAGTGAATGCTTAGCATTATAGAAACTGAGACACTTAACAGAGAGTTATGCCAGGCATCCAGAACCCAAGGGGGACTGGATTGCTATCTTCCGCTTCTGTAGGATACACCATCATGTAGGAAAATCTCTCACTGCTGCAGTCTTTCCAACAGTGTTTCTTTTCTTCCTTTTAGACTTTAAATAGAAGGAAAACAACATTGTTTCTGTATGCCGGAGCCAGTCTTGCACTGTGTGCGCGGCACCCGTAGCTCAGGCTCTGTGGTCTCACTCATTGCACTGACATTTCCTGATGATGGGTTCTCCTTCCTTTTCCCCTTCGTTCCCAGCCGTGGGTCCAGATGAAGGCAACAGGAGAGTCCCCAGAGCTGGGGTGCAGCAGGGCTGTTCAAGGTACCTCTTAGGTAGAGGCAGCTCCCAAACCCCCATGGAGGTCTCCTTCGGACCTCACATCTCCTGGCCCTTAGTCTGGATCCACATGAATGCTTCCTGATTCAGCTGGGGTTTTTACACTCTGAGCAGGTGGCACAAGATGGTTAGAGCTATAGTTGAGATGTGAATTTAATGTATGACATAAATGCAGCCTGTGAGTAAAACAGAGAAGCTCAAAGTTTGGACTGTAATCTGAGATACTTGTTATGTGTGCTTTTAAAACGACGAGCTGGACGTAAATGGTCCTCCAATACTTGTTTACAGATCTTTCTGAAATCCGATTGCAGCATCTGCTGGCAATGCTGACAGCATATACATTAGTTTTTTTGGTTTTTTTTTTTTTTTTTTTTTTTTTTATAAATGCATATTCATGTGGTAGGTCATTTATACACAGCATAAACAATAACAGACCAAGGACTATGTCTGGTGGACCCCAACAGAACTAGGCTGAAAAGAAGATTTAGTGCTTCTAGCAACAATATTTTGTTGGCAATTTGACAGCTTTGACCTAAGCCAAGTGACAGCGTTAGGTGATACACAGTATGCTGACAACTTATTACATAAAGTATCATGGTTGGCTGTCAAAAGCTTTCTTGGAATCCAGAAATATAGCTCTGGCCAATTTTTATGGCAGCGAAAATGTGTTCAGTAATTTCTACCAAGGCAGTTGCTGAGTGGGAAGGCTGAAAGACAGGGCTGATGGAGAGTTATTTGATAGCAACAACAAGTTGGCCACCTACAATTGGGCAGGTTTATCCACATGGTTTTGTAACCTTCTCAGCAGTGATTCAGACTTTATGATAGTCTGGACAATTCCCTTATTCTCAGGGGAAAAAAAACACCACCACCACAACAACATAATCCCAGAGAAAAAAACACGCTACTTCATTCCTTTTTAATCTAAAAGTGTGTTGGGCAGGAGTAGCAGTGAATAGTGAAACAAAGCCAAGTGGAGTCTGCGACTTGGAAATAGAGAGCACTGGGTTTCATGCTGTGGAGCTGTGGAGCTCTGCGATGGCCAGGGGGCTCTGCTAGTCTTCTGTGGCCTCAGAGAGTTTAAAGAGCATCAACAAGACCAGAATCTGGCCTGACAGGGAGCCAGTAATAAAGAAGAGATGAAACTTAGACTGTATCATGCAGTTTTGGTAGGAGGATCAGAATGACAAGAGTGGAACCTTTGGGGCAGCAATAGCCTAGAAGCACTGGGGCTTTCCTTAGCATTCCTCACTTTGCTCTTGCAGGGTTCAGCACACATCCAAGCAGCTGGAAGGATGCAGAGAGGACAGGTAACTGTGCTGCAGAAGCATACAGCACACAACACACCCTATGAAGACCCACTGTCCACTGGTGCACCTGCTGACTGCTGGCTGCCAGCCTTGGCTCTTTGGCCATGGTTTGTTGGCTCTGCTGGAACCTGGAAAGGAAGCAAAACTGGAGATGAGGCACAAGGATTATCAGTGCCAGCCTCTCCCTAACGTGTAGCATTATAAAACAAATCATCACGGTTACTGAGAGAGCCACAGGCAAACGTTTTTGACTATCTGCACATGATCAGACAGGCAGACCCATTCTCCTGGCATGTCTGGCACAGTCTTAATTAAGGAAATCAGGATCTGGAGTTGCAACTGCGGTATCACATTTCACATAATGTGAGAATTGATGGTTTCCTACAGTCAGCACTGACAAAAATCTTTCCTTCCTCCAAGTTCAAAGCAACTGTTGAACATGCAGATGGGTTGTATCTACACCTTTCCCCTCACAGCAGAAAGCGCGTCAGATGATTAAGAATTTAAACTGCATTGTGAATAAGGATCCCTGCAGTTTTGAGGAATAAGGGTTTCCTTAGAAACCAGGAAATGTAGTTTAGGAGCAGACGTTTATGAGGGCGAATATGTACACCATCAATTAACACCTTGTTTCGTTCACAAGTTCAGTTATATTTACAACACTGCTATGAATCAGTGAAAGCAGACAGTTTTGTGTGTGCATCAGGGCTGTGAAAGATGTACTCCGTGCTACCAGACAAACAGGGATTCACACCATATGGCTGATTCAGGAGTTTTGACCGATTTAGAGCAAATGCACGGTAATTTCCCCCCTGGGCTGGTTAGAATGAATATTAACAAAGATCAGAAATGACAAACAGGGGAATGGCCAGTGATTGTTCTCTGGTTACACCCCTCTAAACCTCATGCAAGCTTTTGAAGCTTCTAACTTGGCAAAGCCAGTGGTTTGCACCTAGCTTCCATGGTATTTGTGCCAGGTCACAGTAAAATCCCACAACTGTTCCAGGTCAAAGTGGAGGACAGCTGGCTGCAGTCTGGTGTCAGGAGTTCATAGGCTGAACATGCTCAACAAGCAGCCAGACAGGCCGCTAGAAGACTGTGGATGTGGAGCTCGGCACAGGCAACCAACTTCTGATGCTGGTTTCCCTGGAGCCAGTTCTGTACCCACCCTGGTGTTGTGGCACCCTCACATCACACACCTACACCCCGAGATATGGCCATTACAAATAGTGCAGCAGTGCAGCTGACAAGCAGAAAAGTAAACAATTGTGGACCCAGCTGGCATAAAATTAACCCTGGTTTTATCTTGCTTTCACTGAAGGAGATTCATACTCCTCCTTTGCAAGCAGATAATTTAGAAGATAGTTTATAATTGCTTACGAGAGTCTCCTCAATTCAATTTCTGATCAGCTTGTGTAGTGGAAATGATGAATAATGAGTTCTGAGCCCAAACTTGAATTCCATATTTGGTGCTAAAGCAGGCATGTTGTGTGTCCCTGCTGTGCTGACCTGCAGTTGCTGCAATCAGAGTGCAGCACCCTCCGCCTGTGGGAGCACCGCTGAGGCTGCACCCAAGGCAGGCTGATCCCCAAAGGACAGACTTCACTTGCAGCCGGCGGAGGGTGGGAGCTGAATTTTTTCATCCAGTGGCTTATTTCAGGATGGGTGAGCTGAAAGAATTCAGTGTAAAATGTCTCAGCTAATTCTGAGGAGCGGTTAATAGAAATAATGCTTTCCCGTGTTAAAAAATTCATCTACTTTAGGAACACTCACACAAATGCTTTGGAGTAGTGCCTTTGTCAGGACGGGCGACTTCCTTATGAGAGACTTGTGTTTTTTTGCAATAGTTCTGAATACTCTCACACACAGGTCTTTTAAAACTGGAATTAATACACACCCTCTAATATAATAGTTGGTTTTCTTAAATGGAATGATTAAGTAAGTTAATGACACACTGGGAATTTTTTTATGACTTTTTAATTTTCTCTTCAATTAATTCTCTATTTGGATTTTGGGTACCAGTGGTCTACAGTATTCATTCTGTATGCATTTTACTTCCCAAGAGAATACATGAGGGAATATTAAATAAAAAATTCAAACCTTACATAATACTCAAACTTAATTTTCCCTTGCCCACCAACGTACATACCAAACTGTGAAGAAGAACAACTTTTTCATCATCTATGCGCCATTTCATTTCATTTCCCTTTTTCAGACTGCTTTATTTTATGCTGTTGCATTTTCTGTATGTTGTTCAATTTTTGGTCTGAAAGTAGGTTTGCTTATTTTCTCATGGCTTGCATGGTGCTCCTTGTGGAAATAATAGCTTCATGATCCAAACACAGATTTAATTCTTGCAGCACTAATGGCATCAGAGAGGACTGGAAAGACAACCACAGACTGGAAGCGGTCTCCTTTCTTCTGAAGATTCACTGCCTCAACTACAACACCTCGAACAGAAGATATCCTACGCAGGCTGCTCTTTTTTTAGACACAAGCTTGTTTCAAAATCCTCTGGCTGATGGTAGTAAAATCAGTTCTGAAGTAAAAAATGCAGTTATGGAAGTAATGCCTAATGCAGATAATTACAAAGAGTTCAAGATAAGGTTTTTCAAGCAATCTCTGCTGTCGCATAACCTGTGTTTTAGGGTTTGATTTCCCCACCCATGCAATATCCTCATTCAGTGGTTGTGTAACAGGTAGATTGTCTATCAGAAAATGAAAACACAACAGACCTAAGATCCATGTCATCTGACAAAATGTTTGCACAAGCTTTAGAGCTGGGAAAATGAGAGGCAATCCGAAGAGGCTTGTGTATGCCTTAACATAAAGGAAAGAACAAAATAAGCACGTCTGGGCTGTACTTTCATCTGAGGTATTGCAAAGTTTTTCCCTAGGAGTAAAAGCATGTGAAGGACCCCATCCTGAACAGGATCTGTGCGACTTTTGACCCATAGTAAACATGAGACCTCAGTCTGTAAGAATACAGTAGGCTTAAAAATCCAAAGAGCCTACGGCTGTCAGGCGAGCCCGGTGGTCACCTCTTGGTGCTTCCGTCAGGCAGATGTGCTCGTGTGTGCGCTGTCTGCTCAGCCCTGCTCCCAGAGCCTGTTGGCAGAGCCACGACAAAGATAAATGGAGGTGTGAAAGCCATATTTACCCAGCTTTAAACATACTCTGTGCTGAAGATGTAAGGGCTTGCTGAGAGGTGGTGCAACAGGCTTCAACAGGGCCCTGATGCCTCATTCAGGTCATGCCTCCTATGACTTCTCTGAAGAGAAGTCTTCCTAAAGGAAGAGATGCAGCGTGTTTTTTGGATGTTTGACAAACAGATTTATATATATATATTTTTTTGTGGGCAAAATCCAGATGGTAGTGAAGTTTGAGCCCTGATCTCAATAAAGCAGGAACATTGCTCTCCCAGAACTATTAAAAAAATCATTTAAATCACCCAGATAGCAAATAAATCATATATGAAAAGAAGCAAGCACTGGAAGCTGAGATCCTACAAAAAAGTTACTTTAAAAAAAAGTTGATTTCACACCATATATCAAAATGGAGAGAAACAAGGGCAGAAGTATTACATTAATTTTTCATTGTTTGCCATTTAAATATCATCTTAATTTAGCATACCTTTAGTCATTAGTTTTACACTTTATAGACCTAATATTGAAGCTGGAAAAACATAAAGCTGCAAGAAATCTTTGTGATAATGTTTATTCTCACTGAGATGAGACTGTTTTCAAATTCATATAATACTGACAAAACTGGAGTAAATTGTTGATATATTTTGAGGACTGCCAAACTATTTTTCCTTCAGGATGACTTTGGAATTTTATGGTGAAGTGTGGCATAAAGCAGACATCAAGATATTACAAAAACATGTATTTAATGAACAGTCCTTTACTACGTAAAGAAATCAGCATCCACACCACATTTCCTTTCAAGAAATCCCTTTTGACTCTATTCTGAGTCACTGATGGAGAATACAGGGTGTGAATGACAATAAACATTGTGATATAAAATAATAAATAAATTTTCATTGTAAAGCATTATTTAGCTAGGTCTTGGATGGTGAATAAAATATTCACGCATCAAGGCAGTCAAACCTTCATGCTACTGCTTTCCAAGTGCAAAGGATGAAGGAGCATTGGTGTTACCAGGCATTACATGCAAAAAGGGATGTGAGCACCTTGAAGATGTGTACTAGCTTCTACACTGGAGCAAATGAGGTGGGATTTGACTGTCTAGATGTGCCCCGCAGGTGGACCTGCAGAGGTGTGTGAGAGCCCTGGCCACAGCTGTGGGGGGCTGTTTTTCTCAAAAGCCAGTTCTGATCTACAGAGGATGCAGTTCCAATGAGACCGCAGCCCCTGGAGGGATGAAGGCAGCAATGACAGAGAGGTCTGGCTGCTCCCCATCGCATGCTGGAGTTGCAGCTCTTCCAGCTCCTGCTCTTCTTCCCTGACATGAGGCTGTGCTGGCCTTACTGTACTGCGAAATAATTCAGCAGAAATAAAAGTAAAACGTTTCAACCAGGTGAAATTTAAATAGTATAAAATTGTGATTTGTGAAGCAAAAACTGCTGAATGAGTAAAAGAAAAAGAAGCATGAAAGATCTCATATTAGTTTTTCCATTTCAAAAGACTCGCCCGTAGGGTGACCCACCCTATGCAGTTCTTCAGGCTTTAATTAATTAAAAGCAGGGAGAAAGTTAGGATTTTGGTGCAGGTTAAATATTCCAGACTTGAACAGAAGATGTTGCTTTAATGACCTGGACACTATCCAGGAAGCATGCAAAGGCTAGGAGGCACTTCTGACAGCTAATATATCTGATAAAAAAGAGCATTCTGGCCAATTAAAGAACTGGGGTAGAAATAATGGTTTGTCACCAAGTGTGTAGCTGAGGCCAATTGGTCCAGATTAACCAATGGGTTATCCTTTGTAAGTGAATTTAAAGGTCACAGTGAGCTGTCTTGGTGGGTAAAAGATAAAAATGTTAAATTAATATGGTGGCAAAAGATTTTCAAATGTGAGACATGGAAATAAAAATTAGATTTGCAAATCATGCAAAATCACCTGGAGTGGACTAAGCAAATTGCTCTTACGGCAGAAGGTCATTAAGAAAAAAAGTGTGAATAAAACTATGAATTCCATCCACAGTAGAAAGCAGGTTTCTTTAAGTATTCACAGGTAAACGTTCTCCTGAAGGGCTTCATTATAAACTAACAACTGGGAGCATATGCGTCTGTGCTCTTGCATGGAGCGAGGGGGGGGACTGTTTTAGGGCTATCTAGTTTCCACTTTCTACAATGAAACACATTATTATATTATTAATAGCTAACGTCCACAGCACTACTTCATCGTGAAGGGATCATCTCTAATCTCACTCCATGTTAGTATTTTCATTTTAGTTAGTATTTTACCATGGACTGGCCTGGGGGCAAATCGCACCAAGGAGGACTTTTCCATCCTGTTTTTCTCTACAACTTTCCATTGCACAGAGAGGAAGACTTCAGTATGCCCACAAGTTGATTGGGAACTCTAGGGCGTCCATGGTGGTAATGCTTCGGTGCCTGTGTTTTGACTGTGGTATTCTGTAGTCTAATGCTACATCAGACCAGAGTCACTAAGGTTGTGCTGAGTATTCTGAGCTAAACCCAGGCAGCAGGGTATAGAGAACTGAACCCAAAAGCTTACAGCCAGTGCTGGATGTGATACCTGTTCCTCCCATCCTTGCTCTACACCTGCTTGTTGCTTGGTCCTGCTCGCTCCTGGTATTCTGATAGAGATGGAGATGTGAACGGCCACTGATGGGCTGAAAGTATGTTTATATTATAAATAATGACTGGTCAGCTAAGAACTAAACCAAGGAGAGATTGCAACTTCTTGCTCCTTCCATTCTGGTACTGTCCGGTGTACACATTTGTATTTTAACATCCTTCTTACAGCCCCAGGTCCAGCTGTGGCGTGCAAACTGTCATTCCAGCAGGATTTGCCACCAGAAAGCAGCAGAATCCCTGAGAGGGCTCAAAACTCTTTTTAAAAGCACTGAACTCCAGTCGGGAAGATGGCATTGAAATACTGATGCCAAGCTTTGAGATTTTGGGACTTCAAGATTGGATTATTAAATGCATACAACCAGTGATCATAAACTGTATTTATTTTACTCTATGTGAGTGCCTAGAACACCCCAAACACACGTAAAGCAGCTATTTATTTCTTTGTGGAGCATTTAAAATACTTGTTCTTCCATGGATTACCTATGTGAGTGAATAAACTTAAACCAATAAACAGCTGATTCTGAGCCACATTTTCAGTGGATATTAAAAAAAGATGTGCACGCACCTATGAAAGAGTGCATTGCCACGTGAGGTAAATGCATGTAAATGAAGATATCCAAGTACAATGTCCATAAAGTGTTGATGAAAGGTACTTTATTGACATTGAAGTCACCTTGTTGAATTGCAAATTTTGGCTTCATTTCCTTTTCTATAACCAGTGCAAAAGCAAAGAAAGGATCTGATTTCCTGGAAGCAGGTTTGTCTTATCTGTTAATATACGGCCCCACCTTTTACACTGGATGAATATATTTCTATGTCCTTGGTTGGCATAACTTGGAACAAAAAGGAGGAGATATCTTGATTTTATAGAGAGAAACAGCTATTTTGAGAATGAATTCTAGGGAAGTATTCTAATATTTCTTTAAAGAAAATATGGAAATAAATCACATCTAGCCAGAGCAGTAGGAAATTGTCCTTCCAGTAGAAGGAATTAAAGCTTTTAGTACATGGCTTCCTACAGGGGAATATAGACTGCTTTATAGGGCTTTGTAAAAGATAGCCATGTTAAAGTTCGTTAAAGTTGGGTGTGAGATTCCTTAAAATGGGAACTTTACAGACAGCGAATGATACATTATTCTAATTCTCATTTTTGAAAGTAATTGAAGAACTTGGACCTAGGCTGAGTTTAGAGAGCACATGAGAGTGCACCTTGGTGATGGTGTTGAGGATTCTGATTGCTGCTCTAGCCCTGATGTGACTTGCACACTGAATGACAGCACTGCATTCAGCTCTGGGGACCCCAGCATATGAGAAGCGTGGACCTTTTGGAGCAAGTCCAGAGGATGGCCAAGAGGATGATCAGAGGATGGAGCAACTCTCCTATGAAGACAGACTAGGGGAATTGGGATTGTTCAGCCTGGAGAAGGAAAGGCTCTTGGGAGACCCCACTTCAGCTTTTCAGTACCTAAAGAGGGCCTACAGAGGGGCTCTTTTCCAGGGAATGTAATGATAGAACAAGTTGGGAGTTGGACTCGATCATCTCTAGAGTTCCCTTCCAACCCCTACAATTCTATGATTCTGTGAAGTAAAAATGATTACAAACTGAAGGAGGGGAGATTTAGATTAAATATCAGGAAGAAATTCTTCATTATGAGGGTGGCAAGGCACTGGAATAGGTTGCCCAGAGAAGCTGTCGATACCCTGTCCCTGGAAATTTAAGGCAGACTGGATGGAGTTTTGGGCAACCTGGTCTAGGGGGAGGTGTCCCTGTCCATGGCAGGGGTATGGAACTAGATGGTCTTTATTGTTCCTTCCAAAGCAAACCATCCTATGATTCTCTGACCCACTGTTTGCAATGCTCTAGAAAATCTAGAAATTGTGTCTAGTCCTTGATACTCAATTTTTTTTTTCAAGACAGCACTCAGACAGTGCCATTTCACAGTTTTCTGCACCAGCTTAGTTGTATCGAAGTCCTACTCATACTCAATTCAAACTCCTAAATCCCTTGCTCATTTTTGAAGGATTGCTTAGGATGCTTCTGAAACTTCTACCTCGAGTCTCTTTGCTGGCACCCTGAGAAAATGAGGTAATGGATGTAATATGATATACATAAATATACCTATTTAATATTTGACATTTCAGTGAAAACACTGTTCTGCTTAGATATAGTATTGTCCATTCAAATACTGCAGTGAGAAGTATCTCACGTCCACAGAGCTGGCAAAAACTCCTTCTGAAATCAAGATATTTCTTTAATGAGATGCAAAGTACAAAGAAGTAAAGCTCAATCAAACTTTTCCTCCACTCCTGCTAAGTAATGTGTAAAATAAAAACAAACACATCCAACAACAACAAACAGAGCCTTCTTGACCCAGCTGACTTCACTAGCTGGTGCTGTTTTCTCCCCTTTCCCCAGCTGTCATTGCATCTCACCTCCTGTAAGCAGCTCAATCTCATTAAAAGCAATATGGTGAAACTAGCCACATCATTATACTCACTTAGACCAAGCTCCTGTAGCCAGCCCTGACTGCTCATAATAACTGCCCCTTAGGATTTGTGAACCCCTATTAGCACCTTCATGGTGGTGGTTTGTTTTGTTTTTTTTTTTTTTTGTATTTTTTGGGGTGGGTTTTTATTTATTTATTTAATTATTTTTGTTATTGTTGTGTTTCATTTTTTTTTTACTTGGAAATTTACATGTCTTCAGAACAACTAAAATTCACAAGAACAAACTAATTAATGGATTCCAATTTTGACAGCTACAAGAAGACAGATGAGAAAGTAACATGCTTCTGGCAGCGTGTTATCAATTGGGAGGCACCAGTGCATTGCCTCTACGTGGCACAGTGAGCTGGAACCGACACTGACAGATGACACAGCCCTTGACAGTGAAGCCTGTGTGAGCTGACAGCTCCACTTGCGCTCAGGCAGGTCCACATTTGGCACTGGAACTGAACCAGGATGATTTGCAGAATATGCTTGCTTTTATCTTTCCCTGGATATACAGTGGGCAAGTGGAATAATACTGCCAGGTTCTTTACATCCAGCAGTGGATCCCAGGATGTATGCTAGAAAATTACAGCTGTAATGTGTGTTAAGACTTTACTGTCTGAACATAAAAATAAACTAAAACAATTAACAAGCATAATTACTTTCCTGGCTTCCCACAGGCTGGTCTGTGTCTCCTAGCTGGGCTCTCCAACTGTGGGGCTTGCTTCAAGTAAGCCTCTGCTGCATCTGGGCACCTGAACATTCCTCTGCTATGCAGATCCTGCAGTGTTGATGAAGGGATGAATACACACGCCAGCCTTTCTTTCAGGTGGATATTAGCTGGGTTTCTCCTGAAACTTGCAGGACCTTGTACCTGCAGGCCTATAGCCCCTCTGTCAAACTTGGCTGAGGTTGGTCAAGGGCTTAAGGGATGTGCTGATGCACATGCAAAGACAAAGCGTGACAACATACAACTAATTTCCTCTGAAAACAAGGCTAATATGGCAAAGTCAGAGTTTCTTAATTCCATAGATTCAAGAGAGATACCTACAGTCTTAAGAGTAAATTTAGTTGGAGTGCAGAGGCCCTGGCAGCCTTATCTAATTCTTCCCTAAGGGGACAGGGATGCTGGAGGCACCTGCGTAAGTGCTCCGTGCTGGGGTGAATTACATCCCAGCAGCAAGTATCTCATTTTGGATTAGTATGATAGGTCTTTGTTCCAGTCCTCCTCACTTAGTGTACACATATGAACTCAGGCAGAGACTGTACTTGTTTAAATGGAACAGAATACAGAATCAATATTCTCTTGTGGATTAAAGAGTTTTGTCTTAATGAAGTCCAGTCAAATTAGTTTTAATCAGCCCAGATTTTCAAGAACCTTTTTTCCTTCATCTCTAATGCTATATGTTTTTTTTTTCAGATCCCATTACAGAGGAACTGTGAGCCCTATTAAAGAGAAAATCCAAGTTTTATGGCCCTGGTGAGGGGGTTTATTGCAGCCAGCACATCTCCCTCCCTTACTACCTACAGCTCCGCATGGTCTCTCTCCCCGCTTCCATCCTGTTTCTTATTGGCCTCCTTTGGCCCCTCAGAGCAGCTGTCAGTGCTCCCCTGGCCTCTCACTGAGGTGACACAGGCAATAACGCCTGCATGAGCCAGAGTGGCATCGGGCACACTTGGCCACATTCAGCACCTGTCATCAGGAGCTATTGGAAAGATCGATGGGGGGTTATATAGCCTTGTTTGTGCACATGTGCCTCAGAATAGGGTGTGTAACTAGTGAGAACATAATTCTGCTAGCTTCACTGGGACCATTTGTATCCTTAATACCATGTTCATGTTTTAAGGACTTTGCCAATTCAGGACCCAAATATGAGATTTGTGTTGTAGGCATATTTGCCTGGCTCTCTCTGTGCCAGCGTGGCCCATGCATACTGTCATTTGGGGTTTTGTAGGGCCACAGAACAGGAGGTGCATTTACTCCAGCCTGTTTTTGACTCTTTTGAAGTGTAAGAGAAGAAAAAAAGTTCATTAAAATTGACAGCTGCTTACTTTTTTAAAGTGTTTTTGTCAGTGAAGATCTGTGAGGACAACATTAAGTGTTTTTTTTCAGATATTGATGTTTTTGCTTACTGTTATGCTTTCAGATGATACATAGACAAAAGTTCTGCTGGAAGATTTCAGAAAAAGCTGTTTATTGAGGGTCAAGATCAACAAGAAGGAATCTGTATTCCTTCTTCCAAGTTGCTTTTGTGCATCACACTCCTCTTCCTGAGAAAGTAACCAAACCCCACAGCCTGAGTGGCTCCAGCTTCTCAGGTGGACCGTGTCATTGGGAAGAAGCTTGTCAGTATTAACTGTTTGTCTTACGCTAATGTGCAGACAGTCTTATCCCAATGTCACAGTCAAGGACTGTGGAAGAAAAGCAATTCCCTAAAGCAGTATTATCATCCCATGCCAGACCATGAAGCTCCTGGTCCTTCTGAACCAATGGCACAAGGCATTGCCTGCCGCATTCCCATCTCCACCAGTTCTGATTGCAGTTACTGCTAAGTACTTCCTTTCAGTATCTTATAACTGTTTGAGAAGTTAACTCCCAGGAAGAAATGTCAAATCTCTCTCTTATTAGCCCAAAACTGTTTGAAATCAACAAAACACAGAACAACGGCTTTCAGCATGAAATTATTTTCAAAGTCAAAAGTGCTGCATTTCCTAGATCTAGGTCCTTGAACACATACATTGCATCAGGATAATACTGTAAAGAGAAAATGTTCAGATAAGCTAAGGATATGTGACCAGAGCTCTTTCTTTCGTTGTTCACACCAGTGAAAACTTGTCTAATAAAACCAAATAGAAAAACATCAGTTGTGTTCTTAATTTGTAGGCATTAAAAAAAACAAACAACAAACACACCTATCCAGGGATAAAAAACATCATCTTATGGATACTGCTCCTGCCTTAAGAAAAGCCTTCCCAAGCACAGAACAAACATGCTGTGGAAGTGCTCAGGAGCATTATAACTGAGTGCCCTGGATGTTCTTCTGCAAAGGTCAACAGAAATAGTTATTTAGAAATCAGGTCCTCGCTTCAATCCCTCCAGTATGAAATTGAGCAGTGAATTGACTACCCTTCATAATACACCCTGGGACAAGAAGCTTGGCTGTTTGACTATTCAGAACTGAAAACATTGCCATTCCATGGTTGTTTCTTTTCCTTGCTTTTTTTTTTTTTTTTTTTGCTCTGATATCAGTTGTGAGAGTTGCATCCTTACACACTTACAAAACAAAGCAAGATCACTCAACAGGCAATTTGTGAACTCTGCCTATCTAGGCTAGGAGTTGAATCCAAATTCAAACTAGATCCAGATGAAATATTTATGAGTATGCACAGATAGATATTTGCACAGAGGTGCATGTGTATAGACAAACTCAGATTATCTGGTTTTCTCCCCATAATCGGGCTGTTCCTGGATGACTCACTTAGATATATTGTAAATGGCTTATATTTATATTCATGGTGTTATACATATCTGTGTTCTTGCTGGCTTAGATAGATTTTTAAAATGCCACAGTAAAATTTCATGGAGCCCGATAAAGCTGGAAAGCAAACTTTCTTAAACAGAATGAAGTGGTACTGTCTAACATCATACAAGGCTATCCAACATATTCTCTAACTTCTTTAAATGCAACACTAAGTGTGCTGTTATTTTTCCATGACATTCTTTGATCAAGTTTTCTTTAAAAACCTCCATCATAACTGCAGCCCGAGAATACAACAGTATTTCTTTACAGCCTTGTTTATCAAGAAACTCTTAAGCAGGGAAAGTTATGGTAAGCCACTTTCTGTGATGCTGTGAGTGAGGAAGCTCACTGACCTCATAAAGGCTCTGGCAGTTCAGGCCAGAAGGACCTGACTTCTCTGCTGTATCCAAATCATACAGATCAACACAAAATACACTTAACATTTCAGCTGAGCGTGTAGTCTGATATTGCCAGGAAAATAAAAAGTGCATTATATGTACAGAAGGAAAAACTACTGTAATTTTTTTTTGTGACATTTTCATTCTCTCTATCCTGCTCTGAGACACATACAAGTGGTGCCCTTGATTGCTTCCTGTCTTTGCTATGAAGCAAAATTCTGTGTGGGAACTGTTGAATCATGGCCTAAACCACTGATTGATCACCTGAGTGAGCACTGAGTCAGCTGCAGGAGCACAGGTGAAGGCAAATCACCTGTGTAACCAGAAGGTGGAGTCTGGCTTCACCTCCTCAGACCCCATTTAGGGGCTGACCACTACTGGGGAAGGCTCTCTTGTTGAAGGTCACTTCCCTGTGGTGTTATTGGAGGGCCTCTCTTTATTTACTCTCTTTATTTGCTCTTTATTTACATTTTTTGAGAAAGTGTTTCTAATAGGAAATTACAATATTTCTGTTTACTCTTCCTGAATGTGGTTGCGTTCAGAAGATGTTATGGAGGGCTCATCAGAAATGTGTATAGGAATTCTGCTTCAAAGTGTTCTCAATAATTTACTCAATTAGCCACCCATGTTTACTGTACTTGTTCTTATAATGTGTGCTGTGTTACATTTGTTATCTGTAATCTCTTTGTTGATTTTGATTCTCTTGAAAAGCATTTTCTCTTCCAATGAGAAGCAACCAAAAGGCCTTTCATTCAGGAAAATATGTTTGGCATTTGAATGTCCGGGATATGTAGGAGTTGTATCCTTTTTGTGCTGTTTTGTTTAGCGCAGCTTAACTCCTTCCCGACTCCTGCACAGTGAGGCCAGATTTATGGATGCTGCTGTAGAAAATGATGATGCTGTCTCATCAGAGTGACTGCCAGTTCTGACCAGGTTAAGCATCTGCCCCAGGTTGGGGCTTGCAGGAGACAGGGAGCCCTGTGGGCACTGGCTGCAACATGGAGCTGGCTGACCTGGGGAACTGTCTGAGGTTCTTATGAGCTTTCTCACTCTGAAAGAGAGATATAGAAAGAAAGGTAGGAACTAGCATATGTCTCACCAGCAGAAAGGTTTCAAGCCAGATGACTCAGTTCTGGAGGAGTCAGAACTCTTCATAGAATATGACTTATGAGGGAATTCAGTAGCTGGGATTTATTTATTTTTTCAGGGCTTGTTGTAGATCTTAAACAGTACTGCATACAGAAAGAACATAGACTTCAGGTTCATGTACTTTACTTTGAGGACAAATTCCACAAGCATTCACTTGTTGTGACTCACCCAAAAGAGAAAGCAAGTTTTAAAATTCTTATTCTTTTCCAGATCATAAGACCCTGATGTTTACTATGAGAAGATGGCAAAACAAGCATCTGCCTCTGTTTGTGAACACATCATTTGTGAAAGCATCCTTCCTGAATGAGAGAAGTTTTATTCTTCTTAGGAGAACTGTCTCTTTTTGTTTTTCCCTTGGTTCTGCAGATGGTGCTTTGCCAGAGGTCATGGAGACGGCGATCTCATAAAACTGAGTCACTTCATACAGTAACAACTCTGACTGTTTTAAATGTTACTGGAGTAGGACTAGAGTGGTCAGGAAGAGGCTAAACTGATGAAAATGTGAACATCCACTCCAAACAGCTGGACGCAAGGTAAGATCATAGGCTCGGAAGATTGTAGAATCATAGATTAATAGAATCATTCGAGTTGGAAGGGACCTTTGAAGGTTATCTAGTCCAACTCCCCTGCGATGAACAGGAACATCCACAGCTTGGTCAGGTTACTCAGAGCCCCATCTAGCCTGACTTTGAATGTTTCCAAAGAGAGATTTAGATTGGAAAAGACCCATAAGATCACCAAGTCCAATCATCACATAACAAGATGTACCACTCTAACACAATGGATTACTTTGAGCATAATTTGATTTTCATTACCTTTAACATTTCACATGATCTGCAACAGCGTATTCCTTTAAGTCCTTCGAGAGTTTGTTGCAGCATAATAATATATATCAGAACAAATCCACAATTTACTCTGGATATCACTGAAAATTAAATGGAGTGTAGGCCCAAAATCAGGGATATTATCCTATGTAATAAAATTTGTGGAGCGCTTACCTTTGCAGTAATAACCAGAAGTGATTATACTACGTGATTTTCAAGAAGAACCTTCCCACTGAAAATTGCTTAACGTGTATTGATATTTTTTCCCTTCAACAAGTCACATAAAAGATGTTTTCAGTAGCTTGTTCCACAACACTTCGCAGCTTCAGAACAACCCCTTCCACTTGGGACAGAGAATGATTTGATATCTGCTTGTGATAAAATTACAGGCTGCATGTCATTGCTGCTTCACTGCAGTATGACTTGAAAGAGTCTGAATTAAACCCTAAGAGCAGCAGTTCCAGCATGGCAGTTTTGGAGTAATTTGCAAGTCTATTTTTAATTAAATGATTTTGTTATATTTACTGTAACTGCAAACAAAACACATCTACAGAAAGATTTTTGTTTAGAATTCTTAAATATACTGGTTAAAACCTTGCCAGAGCATTGGTGAGGGAAAAATGTTGTGTTTTTTTGTTGTTGTTGTTCTGTGAATGTTGCGGGTTTTTTTTTTTTTTTTCATGTCACAATGAAGGATAATAGGAAAAGGTGATGTAAAGCAACCTCTTACAATCCACCATACTGCTACTTGCAGTTGGCATTTTTACTACTACTACATAGTACTTCCACGTTTCACTGTTACGGAAGTGAAGAACGGTCATAAATAATGTAGGAAGTCTCCTAATTATAAAGAAAAACACATCTAAGTAATTTAAAAATTATTTTACCACTGGAGTACAGCTGCATTTTACGGTTACAAGGAAGCATAATGTTTTAATGAGCTAAATGATGTTGTTTGCCTAAGCACAACGAGGCAAGCTGGAAGAGTAAACCTTTCTGTCAATAGCTCCTGTTCTGTGACCACATCTCCTACTCTATTGCAAGGTAGACCTGACATTACAAACATTTGCCTTTTGGCACCTGCCACATCAGAATAAAAGAAGGCAGAATTGCTACACAAATTTTTATCTCTTTCCCTCTGTAAAGCAGGTGCAGGCAAAGAAAATGATTTTGAAGGGGTCCTGGTGGTGGGGAGCTGCTGGCCTCCCACACACCGTGCATAGGATTGGAACCCGCCAGCTGCATTAGCTGCTAGGAAAGGAGCAGGTGGGCAGACTTCAGTGACGAGGCACCCTGCTGAGCAGATCCTGCCTGGGCCCTGCAAATTCCCCTATCCAAAACACAAGGGGTTTCCTCTTTTCTGAGTGATGAGTCCCGCAGCAACCACAGATCTTCAGAGGGGGCTGGGCTGAGGCCTTCATCCTCGTGGCTGCAATAGAAGGGGATGCTGGCAGTGTTTCTCTGATTGACACAGTATGATGGTACTGTTTCCCTGCTCCTTGTCCCAGCAGCGAGAAAGGAGGAGTAGGGAGATGCAGGGAAGGTGCTAGGTGCTCAAGAAGCTCCCTCAAGGTGCTATTTTCCTGACAGCAGCAGTGTGTGACATCAGGCAGACTGCCTACATCCACAGCCAGCTCTAACCAGAGCCCTTGTGTTTTGGTAGGGCTGGGATTTTCAGCATTTCTAGGCTTGGACACCTGAGGAAGGATTCGTCCACGTTAAGACACCTTCATTTAGGGTTGGAGCCACGGGGGTTTAGAGGCATCTTACTCACACTAGGCTTCCAGCTGCTGGTCTGAAGGAAAGGGGAGTTGCTCATAGGTGCTAGGTCACATCTGCCAGTCCTGTGACGAAGTCTTACATATCACAGAGCATCTCAAATAACATCAAATGTCTGCATTTAGTCAACTAAACACAGAAATTTCTAGAGGCATCTACCAACAGTATTGATAGAGTATTTATTGAGACAAGAGCCTACCTGCCTCCTATGCAGGCACATCAATATATGCATATATATCTGGAGCTGAGAACCCTCCCAAATTCTTTTTTTTAATTCCATTGAAACCGGACATCCTTAATTGTTGATGACATTGCGGTGAAGCCTAAGATATATACAACTTAAGATTAGGTGATTCGTTTGTGAAGTTAGCTTTAAAGACTGGTTATATGGGGGAAGAAACAGCACATTCATCCGTAGCATGCTGGCTTACACGGCAGTAAAATGAGCTACTAACTGCAGAAGACTACAAAGGGTAAACTGACTTTTAGTGTCAGCATGCAGGTTGTCCTCCTGCTGACGTGTCAAATGGACTGCTGTGGAAAGCAGCGTTTCTTTTAACCGAGCTTTTACCGTACTCAGTTGCAAGATACCTAGCTTTTGTCAGTCTGCCAAAACGTGAGCCTACCACACAGAAAGTGCTCTTTGCACCTGGTTATCTATACCTGAATACGGAAAATCCAGTTTGCTCCTGTTTGATCAACACCAAATCAGATTAGAAATTTTAAATACGTATCTGCCAATATATGAATGATGATGAGATTTCTTAATTTCTTCCTAACGCTGCAATTGAAAAGCCAAGAAGGAGAACAAGGAATAGACTGTTTCAGCCAGCTGTTGACTACATATTAGACAAACAGCAGGAAGAAACAAAAATAATACTGGACTGGGCTGAACTTGAAAAGTCTTAGTGGGTGATGAAGAAATACCAGTGGATGAAGTTGGAAAGCTAAAGAAATTGTACAATTAATATAAGGAACTTTATTCACTTGGATTCCGCTCACAAAGCTTGGTGCTTAAATAAGATATATAATCCCAAATTTAGGTGCTGTAATGGGCAATTATCTCTGGGTGAATAAAAATAAAACAGGATTTGTGCCTCCTATTGCAAATACCTATGTATGAAAAGCTGGAATCTAAATATTTGCTTCACTTGCTCAGAACAATTATCAGGCATTATATTTTAAAGACTACGCTTTACAGCTTGCAAACAGCAGTCATGGGTTTTAATGTATTTAATTTTACTGGCTTGACTTTCACATGTGTTAAGAGCTTTCTACGTTGCATTGGCAGCATTAAAAAAATTATCTTGCCAGAGTGGTATCAAAGGGTCTATAAATGAAAGTCAGGTCTCAGTTATTCTATTTCCCAGCATCAAGATCCCAGGTATTACTCTGTTTGAGGTTTCTGCTACCTACCCTACGTCAATATGAAAGTGAAATTATGCAGTGAAGAATGTGCTAAGATAAGTGAAATGTTTTCCCCTTCTGTTGTTGTGTTTTGTCTCCTTGCAGTTAAAAGCAGCATAAAATGTGCAATTGAATCCTGTTCGCTTGATATTAAGACAATAATTTCATGCACTTGCCCATAGAAACAACACCGCAGTGAAAACTGAATGCATTCCTGCAGTCTACGAGCACCCATAGTAAATAGCTCTGCTCCAAATTAAATAATAAAACTTTTGTAATTAGGCATGGTAGAAAGGCTAAAGAAGAGCGATGGCAGGAAATACCTTTTTCCTCATGCTATGGGGTTGGAAATGCAGTGACATCATTCCTCTTGCCAAGCTCTGGAGGAGATTATAATAGGATATAATTGTTGCTTGCTCATTTGATTGAACTCCAAAACTATATCAAATAACACTTAATTATACACATGAATATCGTTAACAGAAGAGAACTCAGAACTGAGAGCTCAGCGTAAGCAGAAGCATTTAATAATTGTACAACTCCTGTAGATGCAAATAGATAACTCGCTGCTAATTAGTCTGGAGTTTTATGCTCGCAATATCGTAAGTAAATTTGGTGAAAATTGGTCAGGAGCCTGAACATACAGTTTTACTATAGCTTCATCTTGTACGCGCCCTCCGATTACCCAGCACGTTGGCTAGCTGTTTGAGGGACGCATTTGATATCTGGCCAAGTTGAAAGGTCTACCGGAGGTAAAACAATGCCCACCCTTTTACAAGGGGATCATTGTTGCTTAACAATAAAGCTCTCTGGCTTATTTGAATGTCAACAATTCAGGAAAGTTGATGTTTGGAGCCATCAAATAAAATGTTTTTGTGAAACAGTTTATTATTTCAGTGGTAATTATTTGAATCATTCATGGTAAAGGATGTTTGCTAATGAGAGCTTGGCTGCTGTAAATTCCAGGGAGACTGAATGCTCTTTGTGCTGACAAAAAGGCCCAAATCACTGGAGAGAGACTGACTGGACAAATCATTCATCTATGCAAATGCCAGCTGAAATGGTCAGATGCATTTATTACCCTCCTCATTATAGTAAACAAGGCAGAAATCGTGACTGGCAGTTATCAACTTGCCCTGAAGTATGATTTGTTCTCCTACCACTATTTAAATGAGAGGAAGAAAGGCATGCCACCAGGGACTTTGTCGGTTTATAAAAGAGTAAATGTCACATAGCTCAGTGCTTAAAGAGTTTTGATTGACAAATGTTTTATTTGACATATCAAACAATAATGGTTTTCATATCAAATAGTTCATATTTGTTAGCAGAAATTTAACCCTGGGAAGAGTGAGAACTGATTTTTCAGATTGCTCTGAATCCAGATGGAAAGTTACAGGTAAAAAGAAGCTCCAACTGGGCGAACTGGAAAGACTTGCACAGTACAAAGAAAGATGTTTTTAACAGAGGCTTCAAAAGAGCTGCTGTCCTAAGAAGGTGGTATACAACTGAAGAAAATAAAAGACTGATTTATATTTTTCCTAAAGAAAATACAGTATCAGTTTGAAGAAGCTGTAAATGGGATCTGTCCCATCCTCCAACCACATTCCCAGGACATTAATGGCTGTATCAGAACAGGCTATAGCCCAGCTTGCCTGAGGAATGCATGAGCTTTGATAACCAGAGATATTACTGGGGAAAAAAAAAGTAAAAACAAACAAAAAAGAAACAAATAAGTATAAAAACGGTTGTGGCTCATTTATTTATCTGTAGTGTACAGTTACTGCCACATTTCAACATGCATAGGTTTCTGTGTTGGTGATCTGTTATTACTGAATACGAACCCATTATTATATAGATGGCTTTAAGGCCCTATGTAAATATTTACAAGGTCATACATCCTCCAGTGGAATTATCTGTCACTGAGCGATGTATTTCACACCATTTGCTGACGATGTCTTTTCACCTTTGTTAGCTGGTAGAAGAACCAGATGGAACGAGTATGAATGGTATATCCAAATGTGAACATACAGTTTTATCGTTTGAAAACGATCTGTTTCAGCTGTATAGGAACAGGAGGACAAACTCTGAGTCAGGTCCTTTAAAACTTTTTCATCCAGAACACTAAACTGGATCTCAAGAATGAAATCCTGAAGCAGAGGAAAAGTGAAAGATCATCAGGTATTGTAAGAAGAGAATAAGCTTCTCTGATAGTGACTTGACAGGAGAAAGAAACCTGTCAAAACTTCCTACCTGCCTACATTTTCTAACATACGCCTACTGTCGAGATGTCATTCTGCACTTCAGGTAGCCTTGTAGAGAAATACTGAACAGAAAAGGAACAAGAAAAAAACATACCAGAAGGGTGCTCTGGGTTATCACCGAAATATAATGTAATTTTAATAACAGTATGAAAATGAATAATACTGCCTATTAGCTAGCACGATAGAACAACGAGTTAAAAGCAAACAATGTCCATATAATGCTTTATGGCTTTTCTGAATCAAACATTAACTGATTCATTTTCTCATTAGCTCTGTGAAGTAGCACTATTAATCCTCCTTTGTGATGGGAGAACATCTGCGTGAGTAGATAGGTGATAGATATTTAAGGTCACTTAGCTGGCTGCAGCAGCCCCAGGTGTTACTACTTAGAGCATCTGATTGCTGCTTGCACACATAGCTATTACAGTATGCTAGGGCTATGGATGGAGACATTTCCTGCTGAAAATGGATTGCCACAGCATTTACTTGCACTGGATATCTCTGCTAGGATTGTTTAAAGGTCCCTCTTATTAATATAATTTTAAAAACACTTCTTGCCATCATAGTTGTCACTACTGTCATTAGTAATGCAGTATCTTCCATTGCAACCTGAGTTACTGATTCCTAGTACCAGTACCCTATGTGTGGAAGCAGGCTGTCCTGGCACATCTAAGTAACAGCCTCAGATAGTTGCGCTGTGATACCTTGTACATGGCAGGAGAAGTCCTCCACACATCTGCTGGAACCACAAGGACATCTGACTAGAAACATGTTAGGACAGAGGACTACAAACATTCTGGCTCATTAAATACTCCAATGATTAATAATACGGAGAAGAAAATATCCTTTTTTTTTTTTTTTTTTTCCCTTAGTTCTACTATTGTATCCAAGTTTTCCTTGCATTCTGTTCCTAATGCAGTCTGAATGCAACTATAAAAGTCATTTGTTACTAGCATTTTATAGGCATTTTGAGATTGCCTTTCTGTCTCAGGATACAGCCAGCTCTTATTTATGAGATACGCTCCTTCTTTCTACACCCCCTATTCCCCTTTTATCATCCTTCTGCTCCTAAATCCTTCCTCTGTCTCAGAATGTGGTGTGTTTAACTACTCCCACTGGCCCTGTGTTTTGGCTGTCATCAGTCTCCTTCAGACCTGCCACATCATTCCAGAGCCACCCCTCCTGCAGGTGGTGAGGATGCTGTCACCATGGTGCAAGAGGCAGACAAAGGTTAGCTGCAGAGACAGGACAAGCCACTGCAACCCTGCAAAAGCTATAAATAGCATTCTTGGCTCCAAGATTTTGCAACTGAAGAAGAAAGGCAAAGTGCTAATGAGGAAGGGTGGAACACCTGCTCTTTGATGACATTACTGGCCTGCATTTTTTCCACTGGAGAAAAAGATAAAGAAATTGATTAACGTAGTTCAGAAAGGTTTGAGGATTCATTTTCAGGAATGTGAAGTAAACAACATTTTCTTGAGCAGTCAGTATGTTGCATCTATAGCAATGCCACCTTCAGGACTCACAGTGTGCTCAGAATTAGCAATTGTCAGGCAACTAGAAACAATACAACACTCAGTCCACACGATTGTAACATTGAAAGAGGGGAAAAATCTCACTAGCGTTGCTGAGTAACTTTCATTAATGCATACTGAAAGCTATCAGCGAGAAGGAAAAAGCCATCGTGGAGGTGAGTGTGCTGCACACACACAAGCAGTTTTCTGCACATCCCAAGCCTCCTGAACTTGTACAGGAACTGCAGATGTCACTGCAGCTTCAGGGTTGGACTGATGGTCCCTAACTATGTCCTCCAAAGAGTACGGAAAGCTTTTGGTACCGGGAAGAAGAGAAACCAATAAGCAAAAACAAACACACGAACAAACCCAAACCCCACACTTCTGGTGAATCTGCTGTATTTAAAAGCTGAGAACGAAACAGTTCTCCCATGAAAAGGCATTCCAGGGCTCTTAGCAACTTCACTTCATTACCTTGTTTTTTGGATGAACCAATTATTTACAGTACCAGTAATTCACTGGCAAATCTCAGCCACGACACGGTGGAGGAGAGAGCTCCAGGAAGAACTGACCTACCTACGATCTTCCTTAAATGACTTTATAATGGGGTAATTCCAGACACTTCAAAGGATTTATCCTCAGTTAGAAGTGTATAAATCAGTATGGAAGTAGGCCAAATATTTATATATATTTGTAGTAAAAAAAAAAAATATTTAACAGTAACCTGAAGTCATTGGCAGATATGCTGAATAGCCTAGAACATAACAGAGAATGGAGGAAAGAAAACAAACTGCAAAGACAGTTTTACATTAAAAAATGGTTACTTACTCAGTCTGATCTGTATCCCATACAAAGATATTAATACCAGTCTTTCCATTATTCAGAACTCTTTCAGTAACTGCATTCAAATTAACATAACCATCTATTTCCATGTGAGCAGGAATTCATGCTAATTGTACATTAATTCCGAGGATGAATAATTGAGGTATCAGATGCAACAGCTCAAAAACCTAAATCTTGTTTAGTGCTAAAGTAACAAGTCCTAAGACTTAAGTTAATCAAGAAAACTATACGTAGGTCTTCATTAACACACCAGGAATCAATCCACGGCTGATAAAATCACAGACCATGCAGGCTTAACTCTATCATACTTAAGTCATTCTGAACACATCTGCGTGTTTCAACTTTCACGGCACTGATAATGTTACAGCTTGGAACTGCAGCCACACATTGTTCTGTAAGTCCTATTTTCAAAGCAATAATGGAAAAAAATATTTTTAAACAATGCCTACTTTTTTGAGGGGTGGGATTGGGGGATCAGCTCACATTTACTTCTGCTTCTTTAAGTTTCTCTACAGCAATGCTGCACAAAGAGCCTATGTGTACATATCCTTCAGTGTATGATTTCTCTACATATGTATATGACACTATGTTGCTTGGCACTGCTGCTTATTCATGCTCTCTCTATAAATATTATCCAGATCACAAACCTTCTTCATCAAGTATGGAAAATAGCCAAATTCCTGCAAGAAAATATGTTTTAAAAAACTCTAACTGCACAAAATAGAAGGGAGCTAGCTAAGTAAACTAAGACGCAAAAGCTTTTAACTAAGAGCTAGATTGTTTATGGCCAGGTGTAAGACGGAAATAGAAAATTCAGCTCACTATGGTAGAAAATCCCAGTGTAATTAGTAGATAATGAAAAATGTCAGACCCTTTAATTCTCCGTTCTGACTGTTGGAAAGCCATGGTAGTATCCATGCTCACTACAGGAGTGTCAGTCCAGTTGTTTCTGTTAATGGAGAAAACCCCTTCCTAAATGGAGATCTGGCTACACTATTTTGTACTTGCACCGTGCCCATAACTTGTGGGATATTAACAAATAGGAAGGATCAAAGGTTTTCCATGCAATCAAGTGTGCTGAATTGTAATGCATATTGTGATCTGTTCCAGCACAAAATAAGCGTTGCAATGTGTTTTGTGTATTTTCATTCCTTTTTTTTTTTTTTTTTTAATAAACCATAGCAAACAGTAAAACTTCCTTCAATTTTTGTGGTAATTTTTTTTAGTACTGTTTTTAAATACATCACTTTTGGTCCCATACTTGTATGATATCTTTAGCAGTGGAAAAAGGTCCTAGATAATAAGCATACATCTTTACTGCTAGCGTATTCACAAAGCTGACAGTGGCTTTTCTGCATGTAGTTGATGCACACATTATTTCTGAAAGAAAACTTCAGCACATCTGATCCTTCATGTTGGAAGCTTAAGAAATCTGCTGAAAAGCTCCAACAACTCTGTGTTCATTGACACCAATAACAATGCTGCTATTGAACTGACTGAAAGAGTGATAGGAACTTCACAGCACTTTTCATAGTTCTCCAGGTTTCCGACCCTTGGGTGGAATCAACTTACTGTTTGTCTTCTGTAAGCATTCAGCTCTGCTGAGCTCTTCTCTGATCTTGCCATTGTGAAATGTGACAGCGTTTGGATGAGCCACAGACAGTTTTGCCACCACGGAACTCGACTGACATATAAAAATTTATCTGGTCACACGAACATGTTATAAAGGATTGAAAATAGTGATGTGATGCTTGATGAGAAGCTAACAATGTGTTTTTGTGAAGTTAAATGACATACCTCCATTGGACAAATGTAGTATTGAAGTACTGCACTGCAGCTGCACATATTCCCTTGGCTTTTGTGCTAAAAAAAATTGCAGTGCGGCCTTTACACATAACTATTTCAGAACTACCAGACATCAACTTCTTGCTGCTCATGCAGCCGTTATACAATGAAATATGAAGAAATACTGGAGTGATAAAGGACAATTAACAATTACTGCCAATCAATACCATGAACTCAATGAAACAGAATCTTGCTAATTATTAGAACATTCCTTTCATCGTGAAAAACAAGACCTTGCTCGAATGTACCTTGCAGCTCTTTCCAGTTGTAATGTGAAGAGAGAATCAATTCCCCCTGTTCCTTGAGCACACATTCCTGTGATACTGTTCTGCACTCCTAGCAGGCTGCAAGGAAAGCCCAGAGACCAGAAGCAGCTGGCAGTGCAGCAGAAGCACTTAGCTTTAGAAATCTGACATTCAGAAGGTTAAAGCAATGGGACCGGTGTGAAGAAAGTAGGTGTTTTGCCAGAATTGCCTCTGGGAAAGTTTTTACGGCACAGACACCTAGAGCACTTCCTTGTCTGCTGGAATAGAGAAGTGCTGGTAGCCCAAGGGCTAAGGGAATTTCTTACTTATTCTTTCAATTGTTATTCAGGTTTCAGTGTTACTGTATATCTTACTAAAATGTTATACAAGCTTTACATTCCCACTCTTAAATTTCAATTGAGTACAGTAACAAGCTGTGCAGTGTCAACACAAAAGCTTAATAAGATCGTATCTCTGTCTGTCTCTTTAGATTCCTATATGAAGACTACTGCTGGTTAAAATTAGCATATTATCCTTACTGGATCCTACTGCTGCTGACAAAGGATTCTGATTTAAAACTTGTCTGACGATTCTTGCACAACAACCTCCCTGGATACAGTGCTTTTCATTATCTCAAATTTCCTAATCCTCATTAAAAACGTCATGAAGACTTCAGTTAACACATCCTTTCCATCTCAGCAGAAAGAAAAAAAGGAATGTTTTTTAACCATAAGTCCAAGTAACACTGTATTTTGGTAAATTATTTTTTTTTCTGATTATTTCTGCTTTTTTTTTTTTTTCAAGTTTAATTACATACCATGCAGAATGCTTCTGCAATAGCTGCAGTCTTCAGGTACTGCAACATTATTATTATTTTTTTGTTATGTAATTTGACAATACATAGTAGATACTTCACAGAGGACAGAACAAGATATTGCTCTTGCCCCAGTGACTGCGGAGCCTGAACTGTGTGTGATCTGCTGAGAATCAGTGCCAAGCAGCAGAAAGATTATTAGATGAAATGCTGAAGCAGTTTAATTGTACATTATATTTAAGCACATACTTGTACTGCGGCACATCTCTCTCTTTCTCTTTTAATAAAAACACAGGAGAAAAAAAAAGATAAAATGCAGTAAATGTGATTACCTACAAAATTTGGTGTTTTCATAGAGCATATAAAAAATAGTGTGACATGGGGAAAAAACAAAACATGGGGAATAAAAAATTTATTCTGCAAAAACAGCCTGAGGAATAGAAGGGAACTCTTTTCTCTCTTCATTCAAGCTGGCACAGAAAGCAAGAACTTGTTCATCCTGGTTCATGAAAACACATGCAAACATTTAAATGTACTGAGTGAAGAGATTCATTGACTTAGTACGCTATCTCTTCCACTTCAAAGAATATATGTAATTTCACAAATCAAAAAGCAGGAATGCTGGCCCAAGAGGCAGCGAGCTGTTTCCTGTGGTGGGCTAATATCCTGGGATGTAGAGGAAAACAGAACAACTCACTCTAATGGCAAGAGTGCCCTGTGTACACAGTGCTGCTTTGTGGTGAGTCTGTTGTATTAAAAATAATCCACTGATTAAAATGATCTCCTTATTTTTAGAGTTTCACTGAGTACTTAAAATACACAGCTTTGCTAAGGGACAGCAATATCCAGTTTCCTACTGGGTGCAGAAACTGATGACTTCTAAGTCAGGCAGTTTTGGCCACGCTTTATTTAGAGAATGCTTTCTGAAAAATAAACTCAGGCCTCTTTTTTTTTGGCACATTTCAGTTAAGTATCACCTGTTTCAGGAGGAGCTGCTAACTCAAGCTCAGGTAAAGCTTCTGTGCTGAATAAACAGATTTTTCTCACTACAAATGTACTCCTTATGTTCTGCAGCTTTCCTTTAGTCAGTGTTTGGAAAAGATTAAATAATAGATCTCTTTCGCGTTATGCCTCACATGGAAGCAAACGTAACTTATTTCTAGTGTCCGTGTTGCAGACTGCCTCATCAAACAATCATTGTTTTCCTCTTGGTCTAATTGCCTGCACATGAAACTGTCGCACACTTAGAAAAGATCAGAAGGTATCGATGAGCTTGGGTGGCATTTTCTGAGTACATTAAAGATGACTAAAGATCTCCTATGCTAAAAACAAATGCCAGGCAGTGCAAGGACCGCCCAAGGGATTCCTAGTGGCAAGGCACACCACGACCACAGCGTGCCACGTGCGTTCTGCAGCCCCATCTCCTGTGGAGCATCACTGGAGGTGTGGGAGGACTGCATGGCCTGACAGCCATCTCCGTGAGCACTGCAGGACATGGAAACCGCGATTCAGAAAGCACGGTGTATCAAATTAAGGAGTACGGAAGCAAAAGATGACGCGTTCCCGTTAAGGGTCTCCAGAGGCAACTCAATCCGCTGGAGCAAGCACGCATTTGGCCCAGCTGACATAGGGCTCCTCAGCACCACGTTAAGAGCCTGGTCAGGCTGGGGCTGGGGTTACAAGCCGCCTTTTCCCAAGCCTTGAGGAAGAAGTAAAGCGGTCTGGGACCAGCCACGAGCAGAGTGGCTTCCAGAGAACCGTGACAGCTGACAGGAGAACACACGGAAGACACGACCAAAGAAGGATGTGGCTCAACCTGCTTCGTGCTGCAATTAAAAGCACACAGGCCGGGCAGCAGCACCGCTTCCCCAGCGCCCCGCCCGTCACGGCCGCAGCGCCCGCCCCCGCCGCGCCGCGGACACGCGCAGCCGGCAGCCCCGCCCTCCATCGCCGTGCGGCGCTTCCGGCGGCGCCAGGCGCGGCGGCGCGGAGGGCTCCGCCCTGCGGACGGGTACGGCGGCTGTGGGCCCCTCCTCTCGGGGCAGAGCGGGGAGGGGGCGGCCGGCGGGGGGCCCGGCCTAGCGGCGGGGCGAGGGCGGCCGCAGGTGGGTGCCGCGCTCCGGAGGGCGGTGCTAGTGCTAGGCCTCGGCGCGGTGCTGCGGGGCAGCTGGCTGGGCGGCTGGGGGAGCGCACGTGTGTGCGGAGCTCGAAGGTGTGCTGCTGCGGCCGGCGGGGCGCGGCACGGCGGGGGTACTGCTGAGTGGTGTTTGCGTGGGGCTGTGCGGCCCGAGGGATGGGCGGTGTGCAGTCACGGTGTGGTCCGAGGACCTGCAGGGAGGAGGAGGCTGGCCGGCCGCTCAGCAGCCTGCAGGGTATGGGTGTGTGGGATGGTCGCACGGCGGCTCTCGGTCTGCTCAGTGAGAGCGTCTCTGAGAGGAGTGGTGTACAGGTGTGGCACGCTGCTTGTGCACTGCTGATACCTGGGCTGCCTGCAGCTGCGATGTCACAGGCATTTACCCAGTCGCAAGAGAGGAAGGCCACAGAGTTGTTTAGAGCAACGTGAGAATTGTGGCTCTCCTTTCCTCCTGGAAGGGAAGGAGGTTTCCAATGCAGGAGGTAGGCCAGATGTTCAGAGTGAAGTGCTACAGTGGCTTTATGCTTTGTTTAGGAGCTACTTTAAAACAGGTAGCTTGCACATAGTGGGACGTGGTTTCTGTGATGTCAGGACAACCTCTAGCAGGCAGCGTGGTCACCTTGGCTACATAACAGATGCTTGAGTCACATTTGTCACAGCCATACTTGCACACTGAGCCGTTCTGTGAGCTCCGGTCCTTGCAGGGAGGAGGAGAAACTAGGGAAATAATTTGAGATGCTCATATTGTGTTTTGTTGCTCGTGACAACAACGCAGTCAGGATTTTAAATGGACAGAATTGTCTTCACATTCTGTTGTTGTTGCAGGCTGTAAGTTTAGAAGTTTCACATATGTAAAATGGCAAGAGTTTTTACTGCCAGAACACATTGTGTGAAGGAACAGAAAGTAGGGCCTGAGTGTAAACTACATCGTAAGAGTTTAATTTCTCATTAATTCAGCTCCAAATTTCAATAGTTTGAGTACAGACACTGATATAATCTACACGATCAGCAGTGAGAGATGCTTCTGTATGGTAAAAATCATAAAGCTCCAGTATTCCCTCAGTGCTCTGATGGTCAGTGAGAAATCTCTTTAAACATCTCCTAGCTGATAACACATACTAAATCACGTCAGTCTTTCTTTAGATTTGATACAATCTATTGTTTCTGTCATGTATGCATTCCTTATGATTTGCCATTGTTGCTGTTTCTTTTATACTCAAGTGAAAGAAAACTACACAGTACTCTCCAGTGTGAGATTAGCAGAGCTGTTGTAAATAGAAATTACTGCCTCTTTTAAAAATCAAATTTGGTGTATCTGTGGCTCATGCATACAGCATTTACTTCTCTTGAAACAGCATGAACTCTGCTCTAACACCATGTATTGCTCAGGGATGAAATATGCCAGCTTCTATTTTTCTAGATATAATATATTTTTTTACACATACCCTTTGCTGAACTGCCTCCCTGTTATTTTTGGTTTGTATTTCCCACAGTTTTTTAGCCTTCTAGCTGGTAAATAACTTATGTATTTCTCACATGCCCTGTTTCTGCACTTATAGGAGAAAATTGAATACTGTCGTGTTGAGTTTACAAAAGACCAAAATGAATAATAATTATTAGCAGGACGGTTAGCTGGAAGCTAGGGAACAGATTTGTGTACATATGTGCCCTGTAAAAAGGTGTGAATTGTTATCATAGAATCACCAGAGTTGGAAAAGACCTCCAAGATAATCCAGTCCTACTGTCCACCTACCATCATATTTTCCCCACTAAACCATGTCTCTTAGTACTACCTCTAAACGTTTCTTGAACCCCTCCACACAGCCCGTTCCAGTGCCTGGCTGACAAGTAGCCCAAAGAGATCCTGCACTCCTGAATGCTTTTGTTTAATTAGTGTCTATTCCAATGAAGTATGTAGAGAAGC
The DNA here is from genome assembly GCA_036925125.1 of Oreortyx pictus. Lineage (NCBI taxonomy): Eukaryota > Metazoa > Chordata > Aves > Galliformes > Odontophoridae > Oreortyx > Oreortyx pictus. Next base: position 68,794,556 of record JAUPFR010000002.1, read on the forward strand.
AGTGGGTTTTTTTTTTATCAAGATGTGTTGAAAGAAGGAAAAGGTGAATTAGTCTCAGAAGGCTTTTCACTTGTATAGAGTTAATTATATAGAAGAGGGGAATTTCCTCACATAATTGAAACAGTTGTCAATTAAGTAATGAACTGCATAGGAGAGATTGTAAGTGCTAGTAAAGCTAATGGATCGTGATGAATTTTAGAAGAAAGTGGTGTTTCCTTCCTAAGGAAGTTTTATTCTAGTTCTAGCTTAATCTGATCTCTGAGTACAGCTCTCAGGAGCTTAGCTGGCTGAAGTTGGCCCTGGCAGGAAAGAGGATGAATGGGGATGGGTAGGCCCCGGAGCTGAAGCTGCTTCATGAATGGGTCCTGCTCTGGGGCTGTGAAGCAGGAGTGTAGGCAGGGTGTAGCACCTCACATTGTCCCCACTCGTCGTGGTGTGGTGTTGGGAGTTTTTTATTGATCCCTCGTGCCCTCTGTGTTAGCTTGTGGGGGCTGCTGGGCATTCTGTGGTACGGTTTCTGCCCCTTTAGCAGTACCTTGACAGGGAGAAAAAAAAAAAAAAAGGAAAAAAAAACCTAATACAAAAGAAAGGAAATAAAAGGAAAGAGGCCTGTTGCTTAGGAGGAGTATAATATAGAAATCTTTATTAAACTTTAATTTGTAATATATTAGCAGTTGGCAGAAATTCTTTATTCAGAGGGCAGTGAGGCACTGGCACAGCTGCCCAGAGAAGCTGTGGATTTCCCATCCCTGGAGGTGCTCAAGGCCAGGTTGGATGGGTCCTTGGGCAGTCTGAGTCGGTGGGTGGCAGCCCTGCCCACAGCATGAAGTTGGGACTGGGGGAGCCTTAAGGTCTCTTCCAACCTAAGCCATTCTGGAATTCTATGAATATACAGAGATACTGTCAGAGATTGGAAGGTATAGCTGCATGTGCCTAAGAGGATTTATTAAAAATAATCAAACAGTTTAGCAAGTGAAAAAAAATTCGCCACAAAGGTTCCAGAGGTGTTTATCCTGATGCTTTGCTTAGCCCTGGGCCTGCACTGTTGCACATGCTGAGTTAGAGCCCTTTAATCGGAAATCAAACCAAGCTGTGTAGTTTCTGAACATCTCTGTACATCACTGCTGATCTGTGTTTAGTGTAATTCTTCACTAGCTTGCCGTCCTTCAATTTCCTCTGCTATTTTTCATTGCTCTTTTAATTCTGCATTATTCTTAATGTTTTTAAAATGTCAAAAGAGGTGTTAAAATTTGTATTGTAGTCCTAGTGCTTATTTATCCTTCTTTGGAGATATTTTTTTCTTTTCCCTCTGACTTCTTTTTAAGCTACTGCATCTTATATTACTTTTAACTCTTCAAAAGTAATTTCCCTCTGCTAACATTGCTTAAATGAACATATTTGTATGAAAGCTGTGTGCTCTGCTCTCTTTTTGCCTACTTCTTTACTTGAGCCTGTTGGCCCATGTCAGCCAAAATAGAATAAACAGTGCCAATCTCAGGGCTGTCGGGATCTTAGTGATTGAAAATCATGGAAGTTGATAGGAGAAATGGCCCTCAGACAGCTGGTTACCCTCCTCTTTGTGAGCTGCTAGGGAGCATGGCTGAGTTTGTGCTTCTCGTCATGAGCAGGTCAGTAGTGTGCTGGGCTGTGACTGGAGGAACCTCAGAGTTCACACTGCTAGCATGAAGTTACATAGGGTGCCTGTGTGAGATCAGTGCTACTGCTCCTGACGTGCCCCAACTGGGTGACTCAGAATTGAGCTCTGTGAAGTCCTGAGTTATGTGGAGCAGGCTTCAAACTGTGCTCATCAGTGAAACTCTGTTAGAAGCTTGTGTCTGTGCTGATCTACACACGATGCCAGGGCTTGACAACAGTGAGTTTGTTGACGTTTAATGTCTTGGCATAACTGTAAAGAGACTTTATTTAAGAGGGGGAAAACTGCAGTAGAGGAATGTATTTTTATACTTCACTCGTGTCTTATGACAGCCCCATGCTGAAATTACAATTTTATTACTATTATTTTTATTTTAGGAGAAGTGATTAGGATTTTTAGCGCTTTCTATTCCCCAGTGTCTTTTCTAAAAGATGGTTCAATGGGGTGTTTGGGAGAATGTGACATTATTTGGCTTTGGCATTCCACCAGGGCTTAAAGTGAATCCAGAATGCCATCTTATGCATTTCCTTCTGCTCTGAATGTCAGGAGCAATTCATGTTGTTGACAGCTATGTCAACATGTGAAGCTGAATGAAGGACAGGAACTAAACAACAAGCTAATAATAGAGTAAGCAAGGAAGTGAGAATTGAACACTTCGTTAGTAAGTTTTCTCACTGTCATGAGTAAGAGGACCAAACAGTGCAGCCAGCCTTATCTGTTCCTGCATGCGCCTTGTTGACAGCACTGTAGTGGAAGAGAGCTGTTCATATGTGCATTTTGTGAATATGTGAAACAAGTTACCCGAGTAATATGCAAGCTGAGCTTGCATACAAAAGCTACTTTGCTTCCTATCTGCTTAGCTTATTTATGTACAGTAGTTGAAACTCATGCGTTGAAAAGGTCTCTCAAGCATGGCCCCCTATTTTCCCATTCTGTATGGTAAAATCCGGCCCTGCATGTACCACTCCAAATGGCAAAAGTGCTTTTTTGTCTCCTGGGCAGTGAGAGGCATCATGTTGCTTACTGTTTGATGCGTCTTCTGCAGTTGAAGAGTCATCACTGTTGGTTCAGCAGTTGCAGCACACCCTGAGATATGCTAACTGGCAACTCCAGCATGGGCAATTGAGAACATTTCTTCTGAGATATGCTTAGTCATCTCCGTGGCAGCCCCTAGCAGGTTGTGGGCTCTGCTGCTTGTTTTTCCTGGTTAAGCTGACAAATAAGCTAATCTGGAGGCCAGCAGAGAAACAGTCTGCGGTTGTGGAGGATGTGATTATGCAGTGCTGTATTATTGCCCTACTGTGTTCCATATACCACCACCAGAAATCAGAGAATACAGTCCAAGTTATGTTGTGTGGTGGTAAATCTAACAGTTTACATCATGCTGGTATGGTGTGGCTGCTAAATATGGGACAAGCATGTGTAAAAGGATCTTTATTAGTAGGGAGTATGACACAGCCCTTCTATTTCCTGAAAAAAAAAAAAAAACCACAAAACATTCAGCTATGAATATTTATTCTCTGTTGTAAAGCTTTGCTACAGAGACTCATCTTTAATTTGTCTTTTTCTAGTAGTTACGAACCTGCTTGCTTGTTTTACTTGCAGCTCAGTTTTGACTGTGTAAAACGCACTGGTATCCTTAATTGTGCTGATGTTTTTACTTAGAGTGGCTGTCTATGCAAATATAGTGCATCTTGTGTATAGTTGAATTGTTACGTAAATTGAAATATTTTCCCTTATCAGAATTGAAATGCTTTCTGCGGGGACTTCTGCTTCTGATGCCTTGACTCTTCTGAAGACTTACTTTGTTGCATGGCTTAAAAGAAGATGATACTGTTAATGAACTGTGAGCATCCTTCAGGAGGCTGGTGACCCTTCAATGGTTGGTTAATGCTGTCATGGACAAATTCAAAGGGTAATGATGATATTTCTGTGAAGCTATTCACAATATATATATTGTGAATATATATAAGCACTATATATATATATATCATTCTTCATGAGTCACTGAAATATATATATATATATATTTTCCTTTGATTGTGCTTGGTAGATCCTTAAAAATAGTACTTAATTAAGTATTGATGTTATTGTTACCTGAGGGTTAGTTTTGGCTAATGTTTCTTCGTAATCTTTTCTTTTAAACACTAAGTGGTAAGCCATGCTTAGTAACCTGCAAACAATTGTCATGAAATGTGATTGTTTATTAATGCTTTAATAGCAGTATGTTGTTGAAGAGGATATTTGAAAGAGTAAAGTTTGTTTTCTGGGGTATATTTTGTCTGCTCACTGTGTTTACTCATTCTGTTTTTGTCAGCTCTATTTCAAAACACCACAAGCTGTTACTGCACCTTATAAAGGACTCCTGACCTTTTGCATCTTCATGAGTCAGATCTAGATGCCACCAGTGTTTCCCATGTTAACAGTTCTGAGCATGTTTTACTATATGTGCCTTCGGCGCCGAGCTAGGACAGCTACAAGAGGGGAAATGAACAGCCGGAGGGCAATTGAATCGAACACCCGAGCCTTACCTATCAATGTTGAGATAGTTCAGTATGCCAAAGAAGTGTTGGATTTCAGCTCTCATTATGGTAGTGAAAACAGCATGTCCTATACCATGTGGAATCTGGCAGGTATTCCAAACGTGTACCCTAGCTCTGGTGACTTTACTCAGACTGCCGTGTTTCGAACTTACGGGACCTGGTGGGATCACTGTCCTAGCGCTCGGCTGCCGTTCAGGAGGACTCCAACCACCTTCTGTAGCCAGGACTACGTGGAACTTGCTTTTGAGGAGCCAGTGTATCCCACTGCGGTGCACGTTCTGGAAACGTATCATCCTGGAGCCGTAGTTAGGATTTTGGCGTGCTCTGCAAATCCTTATTCACAGAACCCACCAGCTGAAGTAAGGTAATTTTTCTTCTTCTTTTTGTGCTTTAGAACATTCCTTTATCCTATAAGATGTTAAATATCTGACTCACTAATGTTTTATTTCTATACGTGTTTAAAACTGTGGTGGCCTGTCTTTATAGCAGATATGTGGATTTATTTGCTTGTATCAGTTAACACAGATCCTAATAGCAGATTTAATTTGGATAAGGACAGTTTGTGTTAGAAGTTTCTGAGCAATAATTACTATGTATACTCAAAAATCCCTTGTGAAATGGCAGTTCTCAGTAACTCTCTGATAAGAAAGGAAAACTGCCCAAAAGGGACTGGGGATTTGTGGCCGCAGTGTCACTCTGCTGCATGCTGTAGGTTGTGGGTGTGTTAGAATCAGCCACTGTAACTCATTTCATGTGGAAACAGGGCTAAAGCCAGAAGTATAGAATGGTCAGACAGAAGGTGATGTCATATGCCTGATGTTTATTTCTGATTTGATCTGATCAACAGGTTTGAGTAACTCTTGATTTTAGGCTTGTTTCACAGACCAAAAGCAGTGTGTGTTTGTTTTTCCTTGTAGCTGGAACTCCTGATGAAGTTCTAGTCTGGGAGTTGTGGAGGGAAAAGAGTAAGACCTGGGGAATGATAAGATGGTAAAGTGCAGTTAATGAGGTGTGAAGCTCATAGTGAGGAGGTGTGGAAATAGAATGGAGAGACGAAATTATACCAGATTGCCAAAGGAAAGGAGAACTATTGGACGAAGGACTTAACAAAGCACATGCTGTGGAAAGCAGAATAGCAGCAAACAGTGCGTCCATCTGAAGTGAACACTGCAGCAGTTATCAGCCCTGCTAATGCTTAGGTGCTGGATGTTTTCTTTTTTTTCTGACCTGCTTTTTAAAGATACAGCTAGAAAGCATACCTTAAGGTTTTAGTATTGCATGCTTCCTAATAGTAGCCTGTTGACATTTACACCTGATTTTCTAGGACATGTGAATAATGTTACGTGTTTAGAATTCCCAGGTAATCGGTTTTGTGTGATTCCGTCAATTACTGTTGGTTAGTGAGTTATGCAGCTCTCTAATATAGCGAGTAGATACTGCATGGGTCTAAAATAGACTTCTGAATTCAAGGAACTGTGATAGGTCAAACTATTAATGGTAGGTCTAACTTAAGTAGGAGTGTTTGGCACTAATACAGAGCTTATTTATAGTATTGTCTGATGTAAAGAGAGCTTTTCAAATTTAGAACGTAATATGAAATGATTTTTGGCCAATTACTATGTGAACTTTAATTTTACTTGTTTCTTCAATGATTTAGGATAGATTTTATGTAGATATTATTTCTGTAACTGTTGACAGTATTGCATTAGAGTCGTAGTAAGATGGAGTGCTTCAGTACAATGCAAGAATATACTTCTGTGGAAAAAAAATCTTTCTTAATGCTGTCTTATAAAAGTCTCTAACTAGTTCTTTGTTCCTAAAACTCAGTTTTTTCAGTTTTGTGTAACGATCCAGAAGTGTTCAAGAGATGTTATCAGAAGGAACTATTTAGGATAGTGCACTGGAAAAAAAAAATGCGGTTATCTAAAATAGAGAAAAATACTCATTAAAAAAGCTTTAGGATTTGTTTTATAACTCTTGGGATGTGGTCTGACTGAGAGCTGAGATTTTCCATTTTTCATAAAAAGAAGTGAAGTTTTTGTAGGACTCTGTCTTTTCCTTTGGAGGCGGAAGCATCTCCTGTTCTGTTTGCTTAGATTAGCAGTGTTTATTGGCTAGAAGAAGGTTAGCTGTTTAACTGAGCCCTGGAACCAGTTGTCTGTGCTGCAAGTACTGAGGTGCTTGCCAGTCTAGATGCTAGAGAAGTGCTTTTTAGAGAAGGGATTCGGCTTTTCCTTACCTTTTCTCGGGGATTGACTGTTCAGAACTGTGCATTTGGCTTGCCTCTTATTTTCTTCTGAAAGAGCCTAGTGCATCCTGTGCGTGAAGAAGAAGGAACTGTCTCTCTATGTGAGGCAGGCAGTATTTTTCTTTCCTTTCGCTCACCTGTGTGTAAGGGGAGTATGAGTTGTTGCAGGAAGTTAGCCTTTCCTAGATTGGTGCACATCCAACAGTTTGCTGTGTGGAAAAGCTTCTAAACTGCAAGAGGCTCTGGAAGGTCTTGGTGTACCACAGTCCTTGCTTAAGATTTCACATACTCTTGTAGAAAAATATCTGTAGCTGGCCCTCAGCTGCACTGTTTTTTACTTGATACTTCATTCATGTTGAAGAATGTTGTCTGTAGGTACTCAGAAAAGGTCTTCAGTGATGTGCCTCTAGTGGTGGTGAATTGTAGATTTTTGTCAGTTATAACATTGCTCGACACTGTCTCAGCTCAACTTTTTTCAGTCTTTTTACTGGAGGAATCAGTTCTTCATGTAGTGGGAGAAAGCATTTATGTATTTTTCAGTTTGGAATGTCTTTGTGCCTAATTCTAATGCTTAGACACAATGATTTTATTTCATTATTCTTCATCCACAGTTTTCAGCAATTACAGTACTGTCATCTCATCTTTTTTGTGATGAAGAAATCTCCCCCTGGCTTTGTTATATTATGCTTAATTTGTTACGTTATGATTATACTGGCATAAGCCTGGAGGTTTTGTTCCATGATGCACAGAAATGTTTGTTCTGGACTTGTTGATGAAGGTGATTCCCTCTCCAGCCAGCAGAAGAGTCACAGCTCTACACAGCAGTAACGGGGTCACTACAGCTGATGTGGTATCAGATAAGCCTGGCCAGGAAAGAGAGACCTTTTGTTTTATTTCTTGTACTGTATTTGATGGATAAGATATAGCTAGATTCTGTAATGAAGACAGTTTCTTTTTCCTCCTCATCTATCCGGAATGTTTACTCCTGACAATTCCCTAATGGCATCTTTGGTATCAATCCTTTTGAAACGTTCTGATGCTCCCAGTACTTTCTTAGTTACTGTCAGACAGGAAGAGTTTGTGTGTTTAAATGGGAGCTTTCAAGTCAGAAATATTTTTTTTCCTGAAGTTTTCAACTTCTTCCCTTTACAAAAATAACTTTGATTTTTGAATTTGGAATATAAAAGAAAAAGTGGTCCTTGTTCTTCTTCAGTCATGGTCTTTTTTTAACTTAATTTGACAGTTGCTCTTATCTCATGTACCTTACAGTGACACCACATATTCATGTGCCTTTATAAAAGCTCTAAAGCAGTTTTCTAACTAGTCTGGGATGTGTGGCAGTGCTTGGGGGTGTTTCATACTGTATGTCTTTACTGTTATGCAATGTTTGCTGCTTTTGTAGATTGGGATGTTTTATGTGATTTGTTGTTTGTTTGTTTGCTTTTGGTGCCTTTTAAATTTGTATTTCTTATTTCCCTGGCTTGTTTTTCACAGATGAAGTATAGTACTAATAAGGTTGTTCCTCAAAGGTGAGGTTCTAAGTGTTTTACTGGCTGGGAGCAGATCTAGAACCACCAGTGGCAACATAATGCTTTTTGTAGTCACGCCATTTCACAAAATAAAAATCACAGAATTGTATGGGTTGAAAGGGATCTCCAGAATTCTAAGTCCAACCCCCCTGTAAAAGCAGGGTCCCTACAGCAGGCTGCACAAGTAGGTGTCCAGACAGGTCTTGAATACCTCCAGAGAAGGAAACTCCACAACCTCCCTGGACAGCCTGTTCAGTGCTCTGTTACCCTCACTGTAAGGAAGTTCTTTCACATATTGGTGTGGAACTTCCTATGCTCCAGTTTATGGCCATTTCCCCTTGTCCTGTCTCCACAGACCGCTGAAGTGTGGTTGGCTGTATCCCTTTGTCTTTGTCCACACTGGAGATATTTATGAACAGTCTTCTTTTCTCAGGGCTGAACAGAACCACGTCACTCAGCCTTTACTCATAGGGGAGATGCTCCAGGCCCTTTATCATCTTTGTGGCCCTCCACACATTTGTTACTGTTAAATTTTTTTTCCACGTTTAGAATTTTTCTTAATGTTCTCCTGAAGTTCAGATTTTGATTTTTGTAGGTGAACAGCCTGGCTCAATATTTTTAAGTGTAGCTGTGTTTGCTGCATGTCAAGTCTTATTCCCTTTCTGGAAATCTTGAAGCCGATAAGCTGCTGCAGTGAGAACAGCAGGCTAAGAAGATGGTCAGTGTAGAAGGCTCCATGTCCTTCTTTTTGGAAGTTCATTGTATTTAGGCAGCAGATTCTCTAGAAGTTTAATCCAGGTGTGCATGTCACGGATTTCTTTGCAAGCAGACATGCTTGATTTAAAAAATAAGGAAATAAAAACCTTCTGTTATGGTAAATGGGATGAAACTAGAAAGGTAGTGTGCTGAATGTGTAGTATCATCGGTCTCTTGTTTGACGGCAGTGTCATTCCAATGATTCTCCTACCTTTTGTTCCCTGTGAATCTAAGATGAAGGCATCCCAAACACCAACATGTTACAGTGTAGTAAGGGGACTTCAGTGCCCTATTGTATCTGTCTAGTACACCACTTAAGTTCTAACCATTTACATCCTTACTTTGTGACATCTTCAGGAAAACAAATCTTTCTGTTGTCCAGTTGGCTGTCGCAGAAGAATGAGTTCTGGGTTCGAGTGACAGTCATTTTTGAGAAACACACAAAAAGCTCACATGAAGAAGGCTATTATTTCAAATAACTTCTGCTATTTTACATACCCTTTGAGCATTCTTAGCAGAGCAGCAAACAAGACTATCTCTGGTATTTCAGCATTGAATTCAGAGTAGAAATGAAGATCTGCGTATTCCTTTACGGTAATTAGACTGCAGAGGTGCTGCGAACAGTTCTCATCTACCATGGTTTGAGTGGTTCTAAAATTTTCATCATCAGGTTTCCCTGCCTTTTGTATTTACAGCCTCACAAATCTGGATGTGGTTCTGCTTTCCAGAACATGTTGAGCCTTGTGTGCTGAAGCATCCCTGGCACATTAGCAGGCAGGAGACAATTTCTTGTAGGTAGCCTACAGATTATTTCCAGAGGATCTGCTTGGTTAAGAGCAGATGAGATTTATTGTCTTGTCATGACTGTAATTGCTGCAGGAATTGAAATTTCAAGAAAGGTGTGGTCCTATTATTCACTGAGTTACCATACATTCTCCTTGTTGGTTTACCTGAAGCTTTCACTTCTTTTGTCTTTTAACTCAGTTGTAAGTTTCTCGGGAAAGGACATTTATTCTTTTGTGCTTTAGTAGCATGTAGTGCTTTATTCACTTTCTACTGCCATCTTGATTTCACAGAGCAAGAAATCTTTTTGTAAGATTATAGGCAAAGTTTAGTATTGTTTCACAGGAGAAATCTGATTATTCATCCTAGGACCCACCTTTCCAAATAATCTTTCTTATATATTTTCTTGAACGAACCAGATCTGCTCATGAATTATCTTAGCTTGTGCATAAAGGCTTTTGAATAGCATTAAGTTAACAAAAAGTTACAAAAAAGCAGTATAAATGTGCGGTTGCGCAAGCATGTTTCTTAGCTTAAAAATCATTACACTGGATTTTCCTTCATGGTGAGGTAACGAGAAAGTTGTTTTCAGTTTTTTTTTTTTTTTTCATCTAACTCTGTGGAGACTTTTATTTCATAACTGAGCAGAATGAGTTCCCACCTGTCTTCATGAGGTAGAGAGATAAAATGGGAAACAAACTCCATTAAGGCTGAATGGAAGAACTTTACTGAAGTCCCCATCTTCTCTAGTCTCTCAAACACAGTACAGATGTGACTGCCTCTCTATCACTTTAAAGGCTGAGGTGTATTGCTGGTAGAATCTTCCTATTGAAGCAGCGTTAGTGCTTTGGAGTATTTTCATGAGTTGTTTCTGTACATCTGCTAGACTTGAGGACAGTGTCCTGCCTTCAGTCATTTGATTTAATTTGATTTTTGAGAGCTCAGATAATCTAGTTAAAGAGGGGGGGAAAAAAGGAAATTTGCTTTGTATTTTCTGGATATCGAGAGGCAGTTTCTTTTTCTCTTGGGTTAAATAGATTCTGGAGAATCTTAAGATTGCCTCTGTTTCTTTTAAACTTAGTAGTGAAGCTAATCAGGTACCCATCCTCAAACCAGAACTGACTCAAAATACCTCTGTTCTAAAGGGTTTTGAAGCGGATAGCTGTAATGAAAAATACTCCAGAACAGAAGAAGTGCAGTCCTTTCTGTGGCCTCTCGAAAACAGGATTTCCAAGTATATCTTCGCTCCCATTCAGATTGCACAACAATGAAGAGTCAGAGCACTGATCCTAGATTCAGGGACTGCTTCCAGTTGCGTCGCTGGGTGTATTAAGAGAATGATAGGGAAGAATATGTCTACCAACCCCAATTCAGAGCAATTACAATGGCCTGGTTTTGTGTGTGGTGTCAACAAGGGAGAGAACAACAAATGCAACCTTGTAGACTGGAGGTTTTGTAGTTAAATCAATAGCTAACTCCACTGAAGATGGATTAGTGGGCTGTTGATGAAAAGGAGAGAGCAGTAAGATGAGGACTGTGGAAAATAGTTACTGATCTTGTTCGTCCACACTTGGTTTGTAATGCAGAGTCTTAGAAGACTGTAAAAGTCCTGCTGTGTCTTTGATTTACTGTTCTCTAGTTTATTACAAGACGAGTAGCTGGAGGCACTGAGGAAGACTGTTGCTTTGCAATTTGATGAATCTAGACCTCCAAATGCATTTTCTTCTAGTACTACTGCTAGTTAATCCTCTCTCCAGGGCACCAAAGGAGAAGTCAGTAACTATGGCATGTTCTGTTAGAAGTTGATGATACTGTATGTGTTATTTAGTGGGGGGGGGGGGGAAAGAAAAGCCGAGAGTTTCCCTCAGGATAGTCTGAGTGGGTATATGGAAGTGTCTAAGCAAAATACCAAGTGGTGATCAGAGTATCTTCAAGAAAGGTCATGTGTAGTGTCTACATTAAGTATTTGCATAGGGAACTGACCTGTGCTAGAAAGTGTAACAGCGGAACTAAATCTGTTACTTTTTCTGAGAGCTGAAGTTCCTGTCCTAAAGGAACAACAGAAGCAACAGAACAAGGAGAGATTGTTTTGAGCTGGAAGAGGGTAAGTTTAGCCTAGACAATAAGAAGAAATGCTTGACTGTGAGGGTGGTAAGACACGGGAATAGGTTGCCCAGTGAGGTTATGGATTACTCCTTTCTGGAAGCGTTCAAGGCCAGCCTGGATGGGGCTTTGAGCAACCTGGTATAGAGGGAAGTATCCTTGCCTAGAGCAGGGGGTTGGAACTAGACTATCTGAAAGCTCCCTTCCTACCCAAACCATTCTATGATTCTCTTAGTAGAAAGTTTCTGATTTAAATATAGATATATATTTATATATATAAAACAGACCTGTTAATCTTACAGCAGAGTTTACACTGCAGTGTGTTTGCTGACATGCCATGCATTCACCAGTACTGCATATTTGGTTTTAGTTCATTGCTTTTTGTTTTCCTTTGACAGAAGACATCTGCAAAAGCCTCCTATTGTGCTGTAAGGTATCTGTGGACAGTGGCATGAATAGGTTAGGGAAATTTACCTGTGCTTTCCTGCATCCATTGTTAAGTGGAAGCTTCAGCCAATATGGATTAATTTTCATATTCTTGAAATAGGAGCAAATATCAAGCTTCTGTGCCTTGTTAATATTACATTGTTTTGATGGAAGTACTTCCATAATGTTTACTCTCTGTTTTGGTGGACAGTGTTTAAGCATTTGATTCTGGAAAGCGAAGTGTGTGCAACATTTCTCTTTTCTACAGTACCTGTCATTGCTGAGCAGTACTTCCAAGCTCACTGTAGTGGCATCCATTGTGAGGAGCAGAGGTGCTCAGGTACCTCCTAGTACCTATCTTCCTAGCAGGCCCAGCATCTCTGAGGCCTGAAGGACAAGACAAGAAGGCTTGAGCTGGGTCCAGGCTGATATGAAAAAGGTAGAAGAGATGGGGAAGTGTCTGGATTTTGCACTAAGATAGCTGTAAGCGGAAACCAAATGGAGTAGAAGCAGTAACTGCTGGAGATTTCTTTCTTTGCTGGAAGCTAGACTTGAAGATGAGGGAGGGGAGAGAAGGTGGTCATTTCTGGAAGTTGTAGTCTGTGTGTACAAGTATGTGTGGAAGCCCCATGTGTGCCCTGAATCACCTACTGTGGGTAGAAATACTTTAGCAGTTACCAAATTTTAGTTATTTTTTCAGCAGACCCTTTCAAAAAAAATGATGTGGAGATTCTAATTCACTGTCATATTTAACCATGACATTATATTAATAAGGTAATTTGACAAAGGAATACTTCTAAAAGTAATATTTTGCTTACTTTAGGTAAACCGAGCACAAGGTTTTTTTTTGTTTGTTTGTTTGTTTTTAAAGGAATTTGTTAATGTTGCAGTTTGAACCACTTTGATGTGAATGAGTGAGAGCTGTGTGTTTGATCGTTTGTTTTTTCCCCTCTTCGTATATTTTGTGAAAACCTTGTGGGAAGTGAGGTCGGCTGTGTGTGTATCTGGGTTGCTTGACAAAACTGTTCCCCGCATATTTATACTAACAGGCAGTCGTCAAGACATCTTTAATCTATTGGTTACAGTAACCTTACTTGTGAAGTGTTAGAACAGTTTGTGTGGATATAATGGTAATCTAACACAAGTGCATGACAGTAAGTGTACAGTTTGCTTTGTTAGCAATGCAGAGAGAATATGCTATAGTTATAGAGTAGCGTGCCCTGTTAAATTCATCCTTGGAAATTTACCAAATCTAGTGACAAACATAACGATTTTCATTGGCCTTTCAACCACGTTTCTTACTTCTTAAAGTAATTCTGACTAAAGGGCTGTCTGTGTTCAGAAATTGGTTTTGTAACTTTAATCTTTTTATTTGTGTGCACTTTTTTTTTTTTTATACAGATGGGAAGTCCTCTGGTCTGAGGCACCTACCAAAGTGAACGGTCCCCAGGCTCGGCAGTTCACACCTAGTATCAAACAAATAAACTTTCCCACAAACTTAATTCGACTGGAAGTGAACAGTTCTCTTCTGGACTATTACACTGAATTAGATGCGGTAGTACTGCATGGTGTGAAAGAGAGACCTGTGCTCTCACTTAAGGCTTCAATGATTGATATGAATGATATTGATGAAGACGAGGATGAAGAGAAGTATGGCTGTGGAATGGATGCTCTTAATAAACAGTTCAGCATTGTTGCCTTCAGAGAATGGCCGAGCAATGGATACTTCGATAAGCTGCCTTATGAGGTAAGAAAATCATGTCTGTACTTCATACAGCTGTCTTAATAATTGAGCGCGAAGGTGCTGTGTGGGGGTACTGATTAAGGGTGTTGTTTTTCCCTGTTCCTTGCATTCTTTTGTGAGTCTCCTGCAACTATTGTATGGATATGCCTGAGTTGCAGTAGTCTGTCTGCTTCAGTGGGTGGATATTAACAAGTCGGTTTGACAGTATTTGCAGTTATGGTGGTTTTATTTCTCAGGAATCTCTTTGCTCATGCACAGTTTTTTATGCCTGTTATTTGAGCCTTACATTTCTGACTTGAATTTAGGATGTTCCAGTTGTACAGTAGTTTTAGTTCTTGACAGAGAAGACACAAAAGAGAGAAAAAGAATGAATGTGACCTGGAAGCAGGAGTAGTTTATAATTGGTTAAATTTTTTTTTCCCTGATCTCTCTTATAAAAGCCCAAAACTGTGTTCCTGCTGCTGCCGCAAAATGTTCATGTTGTTATGAAATGAGTTTGTTCTGTGCAGGTGTTTTGAATCATAGCGCAAGTAAGAAACAAAACAAAAACTATAGCTGAACTTCTGCACGCTCTTATTTTGATGCATTTGCTACTTCATAATCTATCATCGGCACAGAAGATAGCTGTAAAGTACTCTTTTCGGATCTCCTGCCAGTGGGATAGTTGTAAGTGGGCTCAGAGTTGGTGTAGGTAAATATTTTCTCTCCCGTAGTTTCCTGTATGGTGTTGCTGAATATCGCGTGGTGGCCTGGGAATTCTTACTGGCATGTCACTGTTCATTGGAGGCTGATACACTAGTCAGAGTAAGGAGGGAGAGTCCAAATAATCACCTTTGCCTCTTCAGAAATAAACTGGGTTAGCACAGAGTGGAGGGAAGCTTCTGCTTGCTGCTCAGTACTCTGTCCTTGGCAGTCAGAATTGTTCCTTCTGACAGTTCTTGTTTACTTCAGTAATGTGTCAAGTGCTCAGAGTGCTTTTGGCTTGAAACAGGTAGGTTCATTTGTGAAAGCGAAGGAGGATGGTGAGAAATGCTGTCGCTGATTGCAGGGCACCTACTCAAATAGTTTTGTGTTTTTTATCATGCCTTTTTACTTATTTTTTTAATCTGTGGGACTTTGCTCTGTACAGAAGAAAGAGAAAAAGAATATATCTGCAGGAAAAAGACAGAATCCTTATCTTCTCTTTTTTTCAGTTCATGAGTTGTTGCTGGTGCTGCAGTGGATCAGTGAGTTGAGGGTGTTAATTTCATCCTGAGTTAGCAGTAGTATTTTTTTTTTTTTTTTTAATTCCCCAGAGTCCATATTGTGGTCAGTGTATTTCACTGTTGTTGCTTGTGTATCTGTACTGAAGTCAAGTGGTTTGGTGTTTATGCAGGGGTGTGGTTGAGTCCAGAATATGTAAATGTCTTTGAATTATTTTTTTAGTGTCTGCCATTAATTATGGAGAAAATGTGATTAAAATCTGTGAAGTCTTGTTTGAAAAGGCTTGATAAGTTGATTTGCAGTATAGTTGCCAATCAGAGGGGCAACTATTAATTGATCTCATTTTTGTTCTGTGTAATTATACAAATCATCAGGATTTTAATGCGTATAATTATATGTAGTCTTGTTATACCCATGAACTTCTGTCTCCATGTACCCTATTGTGCTTTTCTGCTTTCTTTTTTGTGTACTGGCTTCCTTTTTTATCCATTTTTTAACATGTTTGCTTTCATGAATGCATTTATATGGTCTATCAACACCAAGCACTTTTTTTTTCCTTCTACTTTGATTTAAAGAACCTGAAAATATGGCTGGAATACTTACCAGAAAACTACAAAGAGTATTCCTGGACTGGTTTTGTGACAGCAGCAATACCAGTCTCTGCTTTCTCTGTCCAGCTGGAAGGCTTGGGTACAGAAACAACAAAAACGTTGTGCTTTGTAGTGTGGCAGCACTTTATCCCATCTGATATGGGAACGGTATCTGTGTGCTGTTTTTGAAAATGACAAGTGTCAGATTTTTCTGGAAGTGTTCAGAGAATGTACTGGTGAAGTAAAGAAACCACCAACTCCTTCCAGTTTTGACGTTGATATGCTACATGAAAAAGTTTTATCTTTTTATAGGTTCATGCGACGCATTATGGATGTGTAGCTGTCCTTAGTCTTCATACTTGCTTGTTTCTTACTAGAGCTGTTTCAGGCTCTTCATACTACCCTACATAATACACAAAATGTTCTGGCTGAATGGTCTCCTGTGCTGATCTTAAAATAGACAACAGTTCTTTTGCTTTCCATGTCTTTCTGAAACTTCTGCAGACCATGCTTTCTTAGCTTGTTACTTTCAGAATGGCTCGCTGCAGCGTGAGCTCTGCTATGGACTAATTCTCACAAAATGAGAGAATGCTCACATCCTGGAGCAGAGAGTACCTTAGAAACAAAGAACTTGAGAGAATTTTCCTTCCCTGTTCATGTGCAGCTAACTGGTTTTTAATAGCTGTAGAGTACACGTTTGCAAAATTACCTTAAAATTGAGACAGGATTTTGTTGGAGCATCTTCATGTTCTTGTCTTTCTTGTTTGATTAGCTTGTGCTGGTTGCTTGTAAAGGAGTAAGGCCTTTGACACGTTCAGATTTGCAGAGTGTTTGAGACCTAGAGGTCTGAACAAATTGTGAGCCTTCAGTAAAGGGGAGAAATTCCTGCCACGGTGCGCCCTGTGTGCAGTGTGAGGTTTACTAAGGTGTGCAAAGTACTTAGAACTTAACTTCTGTTCTCCACAGTGAAGCTGGAGAAATACTGCATGCTGCAGTCCGAACTGTCTTGAAAATTTATGTAAAAAATAAAGCAATTGGATCTTTGCCATCCCTTGAAGCTGTTTTCTTTTTTTCTGAAGCTGCATGGAAGATTTATGAGCAATTTGTGTCTACTGGGAAAGTGAATTTTAGCCCTGTGTGGATTTGACGCCTGCATTTCAGGAATAAAGGGCCTTAAATGTAAGACCCTTAACTGATAGTTAAAAGAAGCAATAAACAGGAACATTTTCTGGCCATATGCTTTTTTTTCCACCTCACAGTAAACTTCTTGTATAATTCCAGAAACAGATCTTTCAAGAATAAATATTTGTAGGCTTTTAGGTAATTGGTAAGATTTTATACCTCTCTTTGGATTGAGAATTTCACAAGGGTCTTAGGAGCTGTTTTAGCAGCTAATCACCATATGGCACAAGATTCCCTTCAGGTAATGGCTTACATAATGCCTGTTGCCAAAGCAGGCTAGGCTCTGAGCAATGGCACGTGGAAAATATCTCTATGGTATGAGTCTTCCTGGAGCCTTGATAATTTGTGGCCTATCAGTAAGATGCTTTCCTCTTCTTCAGATCAAGATGGGAGTTAAAACCTTCAGCCCTTCAGTGCTGAGGGGATCAGTGCTTGTGTTCTTGTTTTGTAAAATGCTTTGGTGCAGCTGACTTTACATGACTACAATGAGGAAATGGAGTGACTTAAATGATAGTGTGCAAGCTATAGGATCGTGAAACTAACAACTGTTTTCTTAAGCTATGCTGAGGAATGCCAGGAGTCCCAGGATGTCATCTGCTTCCTTTCATCCTTCTTTTCCTATTTGTTCACAGATCCTTTATCTGAGCATTTTTTTTATGGTAACTGTAGTTGCAGAACAAAAAATAACAAGTATTCCTGAATTATGGTTAGTATAGGCCGACATGTTTTCATATTGAAAGGCCTCAAATAGAGGAATTGAAGGAGGAAATTCATAGAAAGTGCTGAAATTTTAGGCTTGACTAGTATTTGAGCATTGTGTTCAGACAATATCAATTTCTGCATTATTGTACTATAGCCAAAGACAGTGTATTATTAGTTATAAATGATTACTGCTTGCTGTGATTCATATTAAAAATAGTAATAACAAAACCTGCAGAAACTTTATTGATAACTACTATTAAACTCTATGTGCCTGAAGTTTTACCCTGAAGTGTGCAGTGGAAATCCTGTGTGAGCTTGTAAGTAAACTTTGGTGCAGTGGAAGAGATTTGTTTACATTCTGTTTTTTCAAGATGTGTTTTTGAATTTATAACTCATAATGAAGGCAAATGTTTTAGATGCTACAGTCAGGGACTGTGGTGATTTAAAAAACAAACAATAGATCAGGTGTGACTCGGGATCTTTTTGGTGTGCAGATAGCACAGCGAATTTATATGTTGTTTGTTGGGTTGTGGAAGGGTTACTACTTGGAAACCTCCAATTTTTTGGATGTTCTTTCAAACTGTAAAGGTTGTAAAAGCAAAGAGACCAGCACAAACAAGGAGGTGTTACAAAAGAAGAAAAATGAGTGCTCACCCGTCTCTGAAGATCTATGTTCGCAGGGAAGGAACTCCACAAAGGAGAGATCTCCATCATGAGACCCTTACTCGGTGGCAGTCAGCCATTAAATGAGGTCTAAAAAGGGTCATGCAGGTGAATCACCTTCACCGGTGCTCCCTGGGCTGAGCAGATATTTCATTCACTTGCTCATTCAGTGGTTCAGGCTGTGACTCAGCAGTTCCCATACACAAGCATTTATGGGTCTTACGATATCTCTGAAACTGGACACGTGCAATGTGTTTTGCCTGAAAATAGGACAGAAAGTACTTGTGTTTTCATTTTTGATCCATCAAAAGCAAGCAGCATTGTTTTAGCTACATTTTGTCCTCATTTTTTCCAGTTATCTTTTTTTTTTTTTTTTTTTTACTGAACGATTTATAAGAGCGTGGAACAATAATGGTTGCAATAATTTCTCATAAATCCTGACTTGAAACATTTGATTGCAGGAAGTGATGTTATAAATAGATTTTCGAAGTGGATACCCAGTTCTGTGAGGTTCATGGAATCACTGTGAGTACAGCGTGGCACAGTAGAGCACAGGATGTCACACACAGCAGCAACACGTATTCTGCACTGGGATACATGCACACAGGTCGCAGATTGCTGACATACGCCAGCAGGGGTTCATGTGTATTAACCTGCAGATTTGGAACCTGTTATTTATTTATTTTTAAACAAGAGCAAGAAAAAAAAAGTCACAATGACAATATGAAGTATTTAATTTTATTTTTTCATCCCAGATAATTTATCTTGGGTGGGGAAGGGTTGCAGTGTTGTCTGTGTTATGAAATGCTCATTGATGTCAACAGTTGAGCGTGAAGGGATATTGGTGAGGTTTATATATAGTTTCATTCCCCCATTACTTTTTCTGCTCAGAAGTCACAAAGTGACTTATCCAGTGAGCAGAATTACTGTTTCTTTTTATCAGGCATTAATTATACCATATTAATTGTAGGCATAAATTTAGCTAACTGCAGCTACAATTGCTGAGATGTTTGCTCCAGAAAACTTAATAAATAAGCATTGGGAAATTGTGAGGGAGAAGATGAAATGGATATTTAGTTGGACTACAGAATGCAGAGTAGTTGGAAGATAGAAAAACAGCTTGAAACTGTCCTCAGCATTGAGAAATTGTTTAAAGATAACGAATGCTCTTTGAAAAATGTGTGTATTTAGGTTCCTAGTGCTAAAGGGACAGAACAGTTTCGCAAATGTTAATCTGAGCAGTGGGTCTGAGTGAAGTGAAAAAGCCACCACCCAGATATTATCTTGGGATCGCCTCTATGTTAGCTCCTAGTCAGCTTGCTCTGTGTTGTATCACAGTGCCAGCATTTTAGGAAGTGACTTTTGTTGACCGTTGATTATTAACTGCAGTGTGTATGTGCAGTTCTTTGCCGTTACGTTGTCGTGTCTGCTTTGATGTTCAGCATCTAGCTGAGGTAAGAAGCTGGAGGTGTTTTTAGGACAGGGAAGAAGGAAGGCTTGAAATCAGGCTTGAGAGAAACCTCAGTGTATGCAAATATTTCTCTGGCATTGCATTTAATGTTAAGTTGCTGGGAAGCCCATAGATACGTGGAGTGTTTGATGTCTGAATAGTAAATCAGGGGCTGAGTAGTAAGAACCAGGGCTCTCTTCAGTTTAAGCTGTTGTTTTAATTTACACTGTTTCACTGATTCATTGTAGAGAATTAGTTTTCCCCTTCTGCTTGAAAGCGATTTACTCACTTAATTACATAACTAGAATGCTGGTGCTGATAGCTGTGAAAGAGCCACAGTAAACCAAATGCATTTTTTAGATTGAAATTTCAAGTGCGTTTTGTCTCAGATTTCTGAGCTAAGGGAGAAATTTTTATTGAAGATTCTTGTTATTCCCTAAAGTGATTACTTATGTCTATTTCTGTTAATCTTTCTTCAGAAAGAAAACCGGAGCATGATAGGAGATGGGATATTTCTACATCTGAGTGTGAAATAAGTCTTTAAAAAAAGTATATAGTGGTGCTAGTGAGAAGGGCTGGTGATTATTCTGAAGCTGAGATGATTCAATTTGATAAAGGTAAAAAGGGGTGGTGCTTTTCAGTTTTGACTCTGGCGTACAACCAGATAGAGATTACTTCGTAAAAGAAGAGCTGAATCTGAAGTTTTATGTAGTTGCATAGTCCATCATGGGTGGGAGAGTGGGAGAGGATACAATGTAGAAGACAAAACACTATTTTATTTATTTATTTTAGAGAAGGGAGCAGAGGCGTAACTCTGAAATCAGTTCAGGCTGTGGGGAAACTGGGGCATGATATGATTATCATATACTCTGCAACTATGCTACCATCTTATAACTAAATTCAGAGAAGAAAGAGGATCCCAGCACAGTGTTATGATCAGTGAAAGTGCAGACATTGTGAAGGGAAATATGTAAACATAGTGTTTACATATATATCACTGTCTAAATTAGCATGGATAAAGAAACTTCCAGTTTGAAAGCTTCCTGTCTCTTTTATTTGCTGATCTGCTTTTCCCTTTCTTGTTTAATATGTTGTCAAATCGAAGAAGGAAGTGCAGTCCTACTTAATAGTTAATCAATGATTTATTTGAGAAGTTACTTTTAAGTAATAGAATTTATTTTTCTTTGAAGTTAGAACATCTTTTCTTATTCCTTTGCAGTTTTTCCTTAGCATTTCAAGAGCTGTATGACCATCTGTGCCTTTTTTTTTTCCTTGTTTTTAATATAGCTCATCCAGTTGATTTTGAGTCACCTTACGGTACCAGACCTGTGTAGACTAGCACAAACCTGTAAGCTACTGTACCAACATTGCTGTGATCCTCTGCAGTACATTCATCTCAGTTTACAACCTTACTGGGCAAGAATTAATGACACATCTCTGGAGCACCTACAGTCTCGCTGCACTCTCATCCAGTGGCTGAATTTGTCTTGGACTGGAAACAGGGGAGCCATCTCTGTTTCTGGATTTAGCAGGTCAGTGCTAAATGTTCAGCAGTATTTTGACAAGCTGTTTGCAGAGCTGCTGTACAGTACTTTGTCACTAAGTAACTGAAACCTTGCTAGAAGACAGGAAATGTCTTTGATTTACTAAAAAGAGTGTGATTGTTATGATGTAGGAGGGGATGCTAACACGGTAAGAGGTGCTAGATATGGAAGTAGAAGTCTCTTCAGTCTGCAGGCTGTAAGCTCCAAACTGCCTGTGACTGAGTTGTCTTCCAGTGGGAGTAGTGTTTTGCTTTCTTCTGGGATTCTGAAAGACTGCATGAGAACTAAGCAATAGGAAATCCATCTTACGAAGAAAACATTTGCAGTTGTTCTGTGTACAAATGAGTCATCAGTAGGACTGTATTAGAATGGCTGCAGTAGTAAACTGATTACAGTGCGTGCTTACAAGGTATGGGCCCTAAGTAATCACTGGAGTGCAATGTAAATGCAAATATTTTCATAAAAATGATTTAAAACATTAGTCCTGTTGGAAAGCAGGGGGTTTGCATGTGCATCTTCACACTGAGCTAAAAATATGACCACGCTGTAGGTTATTAGAGCAGGAAATATGCAGGGTTTCTTCTCTGTATAACATCGGTGTTCTCTGCTTCCTTAACATATTATTTTTTGCTTCTTTGCTCATTTGCATTGGTTAAACAGCATCTATCAACACATTTCACTTAAACAAAAGTTGCTGCACCAACTAAGAGATAATCAGCGGTGGTGGGTGAACTTGACTGATGAGAAATGGAAGTGTTTAATATATTTAAAAATGTCTTCGCTTTCATTCTTATTCTGAATTAAATGGTTTAAAGCTGTGGAAACGGTTTCTTTCCTTTGGTACCTGAATACTTTCCTTGGGGTGCTTGAGTATAATAATTTGAGGAAATACGTTATCAAGATGAGAATGTCGCTTCCTTTTTAGTGACCTGAAGGTATAATCCAAAAGCCCTGTGCTGGGCTCTTTTGTTCTTGTTGGGTGAAAAAGGAGATGGGCATAATCTCATAGAATTGGATATTTCTCCTAAATTTGGATTTCATGTAAGGTAGATTATGCAGTTTCCAAAGAATGGAGGTACTTTGACTTTTTTAGAATTCTATTTCTTCCTAGTTTACTGTTCAGAATATGGGCGTTGTGGAGGAGGTTGACAGTTGTCTGAGGAGGGTGTGTTGCTTGTTTTCTCGGTTACCTGCTGATGTCTTCTTAAGAACTTCTTCATGTTTTCAAATTGCAGTTGTTTTTTGAAGAAATTAAATACTTTTGTCTTCGTATGAAAGTAGAGAATGTTACCACTGCATTTGTTAATGTAAAGGCTGATCTTGCTCCCCACTGCATTTGTGTTTCTGAAGACATTTGCTAGCTTCTCTTTATGCTTCTCTTTGACTTTTTTCCTGTTCTTGGCATTCTCTCTTTCTGCGCAGGAAATTTTTAGTATGGCAGTGAGGTATCCTGTATAGTAACATGCTATGTTTTGTCTTCCTGTAGCTTGAGATTGAGTTCAAACTAGCCTAAATTGCTTGTTCCAGTACTTCAGGTTTATCCATTTTATGGTAAGCTACTGTATAAACAACCATGAACAGCTGTCAAGCCACTGCAGTGGAAATGCAGAGAATTCTGCTAACAATTTGGTGGACGACATTACCTTACTTACAAAGGCCAAGATATATTTGTTCATTTAAGGAGACAAAAAGTTATTTTCTAAATGAATTTCCTAAGGAATTTCCTAAGCAACCTCACAAACACAACAAATTGCTGCAGTATAAAGTCAGCAAAATGCTAAAACCAAATTAACTTATCTTCAGTAGATTACAGATGTTTAACTTCTGCAGAGCCTCTTTTTGTTTTAATTCTTATTTTTTGCACTTTTCTCAGTACTTGGTGTTAAAATTGACACTGTTGAATTGAAAACCAGTAGAGTTTGTTTGAATCTTTCAACTGTCCTGTTTAGATTCTGATTTCTGCAATTAGATGCTTATTTACATGGTATTTTTGCTTGAGTTTCATTTTGGAAAATATCTTTAAAGTATTTTTATCCACATTTTCTTATGAGGTAAATCGTATAAATTTATGTGCTGCTTTAAAACAAAAATTCAAATGTATTTTCCTGCAGAAATGTATTAAAATAGAAACTTGAAACTTTTTTTTAAGAGTAGTTTAAGAAATGACTGAAGCAAATATTGTGTTATTATGAGCAGATAGAATGCTTCAGGCGTATGAACATCCTGAGGCAAAGCTAAAGGTATTTTAACTTATTGATAGCATCTACTCCTTAGGGCTAAAAATGGCTATCATAAAATTTTCATTTCAGCATATAATATAAATTAACTGAACTTTGTCTTTTAGATTGAACTAAAAGTATACAGAAAAGTGAAAGACGTGAGTATTTCAGCAATCTCAAGTGTCTGGAATGTAAAATGATGGGGAGTAAACAAATATTTCACAGAAAACTTCATATAATCAGTGCATTCTCTTGGCATTAGAGATGTGCAGTGAATCTGTTCCTACAATGGGAATGTCAGCATGGGAGAATAAGACCTGTATAGGAGAAGTGAAGCAGGTTGATTGGAGGTATAGTAAGCACCAGGACATTGAATAATTGCTCTGAGTTTTAAACAGGTAAATGATTATGGCAGTTTAGAAACAGACTTCTGCATGCAGATTTCTTTGTGTCATTGGCAGTATAAACAGTATGATTCTGTGACATTATCATTAGAGGAAATGTGATATACTGAAGAGGGTTCTGAACATATGTGTAAAGGTGTTTTGGAGATTTTGTTTGGGAGGTCTTAGGCAGTCAACTCTGACATGAACTTGTCTCTTGTACTTTGCTATCTTCTATGATTCAAAATAAAAATATGATACAGACTTGAATTTTGATATGGCTAGCTCACTTTCCAAGTCTGAGGTGGGATAGAGTTAGAAGGAAATGAACATCAAAGCAGAAAGTGCTGGAAAGTGAGAAGGGGAATTGCAGCTAGGTAATCTTTAAGGTCCCTTCCAACTCATAAGCTGTTCTATGAGAATAAACAAAAAGGGTGCAACACTGTAGTTTAGAATGAGGGTGAACCTAGAAATCTGTTCTAGTGCCTTGCAAGCTAAATGTACACATCAGATTCTTACAGATTGTTTGATCCTATTTCATAACAGGTAAGAGGGGAAATACCTTTAGAAATTGTCTAAAGCACTGGTAATAAAGAAAAAAGACTGAGATGAATGACTGAGCAGAAAGGAAGAGATCCTGTAAGTAGGATGTAGTTAATCTTCAGTGAGCAAGGGAGAGGTATATGAGGAAACATTCCTTTGGATAGCAAATGCTTTTGTTGGAGTTGGCTTTTCTGAAATGAAGCCAGGTAGGCATCCAGTATTTGCGAAGTCTCAGAACAATGAAGGAAATACTGCTTCTGTCCTGAAAGCCTGAGAGCCCATGTTCTACCTTGCTTATAAGCCTTTGAAGATCTGCATGGAAAGAAGTTAGAAAAAGCTGCGCCTAGCAGTCTGCAACAGTGCAAGCAAAGGCTGGGGAGAACTCAGCAGTTCTGACTCTGCAATGAACATTACTCTGCAATGTTCTAGTTGCTGACTCCCTCAAATTTCTCTTCCTGTTTCTGTTCACTGCTTCACTTCATGCCTGTTGGTTTGTTCTTGTACCATGCTGTGTCCCCCTTATTGCCCTCAACTTACTTTCTTCTTAATGTTTCCTAAATAACTTATTCCCAAAAGGAAATAAAGCCATGAATAAGTGCAGTGCTCATTGCTGTTGCTGTTTTTGCTCTGTCTCTGTGTTCTGAGTATAATGAATTTAAGTAAAATGTTATGAGAATAACTCTTCAGGCTGGTGAGCTTGTTCTTATCCGAGTCTAGGGGATTAAATGAGTGCTTCTCTGTTCTGGTAATGTTAACTTCTAATACTGACAGGAGGAGAAAACTGTTGCTCTCTAGCAATATTTATAATGGCTGGGCCCTGTTAAATTATGTGGCACTTAACCTAACATCCATTATTGTAATGGAATAGTTAATAAAATATTTATCCATTAGCAAATTGGAAGCTAGAAGTATAATAAATGGCAATTGACAAGGCTTTATGGAAACTATCACCATTGAAACAAACCTAATGATTTGTTGATGAAAGAAGCCATGCAAATGTGTTGTTAAAGAACTCATTAAAGAGAGGAATTGGCTAATTGGCAATCAGCAGTGAATCAATATGTCTCTACTCAAAGTTCTAAGAAATCTACTTCCTTTTTCTCCATGACAGCGTTGAACTCTGCTGCTGGTCTGAAATAGCACTCTAATGTTTAGATATCTGCTATTAATTTTTGTGAACTATCATGTCACTTTGACTCTGACACGCCTATATAAGAAAGCTCACAGGTGTAGCTTACAGGTGAATTCACTGTATCTGGTATGAAAACAACAAACAGTTCCTTGATGTTTGATTATTTTTTATAAGCTACAATGGATTCTGAAGAGAGACTGTAGAGTTGCACAAAAACAAGGGAAGAGGTTTGAATGCCATACTTGAGACCATACTTAGCAAAATCTGAGTGCTTTGTCTCTCTTTCTCAGAGCCTTTCTTTGTCTTTTTTCCATAAATTGATGAACATAGGGACCTCTGAAGGTCATCTACTCTAAACTCCCACTTTGGGGGTGCTGCTGACCCCAGCTTTGGATTAGGTCAGCTGAAGTTTTAGATGGCTCTTGGAAATCTCCTGGAGTGGAGGTTGCACTCTGGAATCTCCTTTTCTCTCCCTACTGCATAGGATCTATATAATGAAAGAAGGGCTCTGGAAGCTGCATAGCATGCAAGATGAATCAGAAAGGCTGATGATCGTGAACAGCATGTAGGCTTTTGTGTAATGGGAAATAAGGAAAGAAGATTTGATAATGTGCATCTTGAAATGGGGACATCTAGTCCTCCGTTACTCTTCAGTGTCATTTGGTAATACCTCCACTGACTTAGAGCAAATGGCAAGAAGAAAGCATCTTCCAACTTTCTAAGCTGAATATTCAAGGCCAGCGAAACCTTTGTTTTTCTTCTCCCCTTGCAGTGATACTTTTGCATTTTGTTTTCAAGGTAGAATTGCTTTTTCAGGCTGCTGTAGTGACATTGGTGTCCTTATACCATGTATAGCATAATGTAGTCTTTTGTGTTTCTTAAAATTTGTGTCAAATACTGTTTTGTACAAAAAGTATACTATCTAGGTTGCGTATGGGTATTTGCTGGTGAAAAAGCCTTAACTGTCAGACCACCTTCAGTTTTTGAATATTGATGTCTAACTCAACAACTCATTAGTTTTCTCTTCAGGATTTATACAGATTTGGTTCACAAGTAATTTCTTCAGAGTGGTTATGATTAATTTATTTTAACCTAATCACGTTTTCTGTTAATTAATTGAGTTGACATGAGTGCTGTGGTCTCTGGGTTTTTCACTGCTGGAAGAAAGTACTTCCCGTTTTACATGCTTAAGGTTTTAACATTATTCAAAGATTTATTTTTCACTAGAAATGTGAATTTTTGCAGGTTCTTGAAAGTTTGTGGCTCTGAACTTGTACGTCTTGAGTTGTCCTGTGGCCATTTCCTCAATGAAACATGTTTGGAGGTCATTACTGAAACGTGTCCTAATCTTCAGGAGTTAAATCTCTCATCGTGCGATAAGATACCACCTCAAGCTTTCAACCACATAGCCAAAGTGGGCAGCCTAAAGCGTCTCGTTCTTTACCGAACAAAAGTGGAGGTAGGAACAAGTGTTTTTAAATTTAAACTTATAAGCAGTTAATGCCTAGCACATGCTTCAATGCATGTGTTGTGGGTTTTTTTTGCTTTTTTTTTTTTTTTTGTAAAGTATATGTGCTTCTACATCCAAGGTTTAGCTAGCTGTCTGTACTGGTGATAGAGTTAATGTGAGGTAGTTAAAAGGTCAGCCACCTTGAATTGTAGGCATTTGCTGTGGAGTTTGTATGCAATTACCACAAAGCAGTGTCCCTCAGTACCTTGTTGTTTTGTGGTAGTTGATCTATGTGTTGAAATCTTACATACTTAACGATTACCATTTTTTTTTTTTTTTTTCAAACTAAAATATAGCTGAGCCCTGCCTTGAAGTGCTTTTGGGTAGACCTCTGATTCACCCTACCACAGGTGTATCTTTTCCGTTTCTAGCTCTGCAGCCCTTCTGTAAATCTCAGGTACATCTCCTTACCTCACTTTGTGTGGACTTTGTAAAAGATAATTCACGCAGCTTTTTCAGATGAGGAGAAAGTCTGGAAAGCACTGGTGATCTCTGTTCTCTGGAAAAAGTAATCTTCAAGGATCTGAGATTGTTGTGTTGGTGATTAAGATTGTATAATTTTGTTTCTGCTGATGATTGAACAATCGTTCTTGATTTTACTCAAGTAACTTAGAGATTTCACATTTGTGATAGAGCAGCAGCCGAAGTACGTTCTGAACATGGCTGGTAACTGTCACTTCTCAGCTATCATTTTCCTGAGCAGAACTTGAAATTGGATTGGCTGTAGATGGTAAAGATTTCCCGTTTTTTTTTTTTTTTTTTTATGTGTATGGACAAGCACCTGTTTGTAGCTGACAGGAAAACTGGTTCATAATCATACTTAAGGCTTTGCTTTTTTTTTTTTTTTTTTTTTTTTTTGTAATAAGTTTAAACAAAAGGCAGTGCTCCCAGCTAAAAATTTACCTTACAATGTTTTGAGATACAAGTAGGCAAGTCGGATGGGATGCTTTCAAGTTGCTTGTTATTATGAAGTCTTTTACCAACATACACTGTGCATCACAGGTGGAAGAGTAAAAGGAGGAAAATATAATAGTATCTGAATCAGAGGATTAGAGTTGCACAAGTGACAACTTGTGACAGTTAAATAAAAATAGCATTACTTCTCTCCCCATTACTTTCTTTTTCGTACAAATGTTTGCTTTTCTCTAAAAAGTAGGCTGCTTTTTCTTCTGTGCTCTTCATCTAATACTAGGGTGTGAGGTAGTAACTATGTGCAAACAAGACTAGATAGTTTGATCTC
This sequence comes from Oreortyx pictus, assembly GCA_036925125.1. Taxonomy (NCBI): domain Eukaryota; kingdom Metazoa; phylum Chordata; class Aves; order Galliformes; family Odontophoridae; genus Oreortyx; species Oreortyx pictus. The sequence goes on from JAUPFR010000002.1 coordinate 68,822,703, forward strand.
GTATGTTCTGGAGCAACTTAGACTTCTCTAAAGCATATCAAAGATCTGTAACTTAGCATGCTTGATTTTTTTTATTTTTTTATTTTTTTGGTTAAAAATCTGCTGCTGCTGCTTCCTTGTTGAAGCTTCAGACAATGGAGCAATTCTTATGTTTAATCAGTAGCTTGGCATTATATTGTTATTGGCTGGAGCTGCTCAGAGGAAAGAATTTGAGGCTGTGAATCAACTGAGGAAAACTGCTAACAAGTATGTGTTTGTTAAGAGAAAGAAAGAAGGTGAGATGAGCTAAGCTTTGTGTGCTATGGTTCTGTGCAGAAATTCTTTCTTGGAATCCAAAAGAAAAAGGCATATAAAAAATCCTTTCATTCTATTTGGTACACCATTTCCCTAAATAAATCAGTAGCTTGCCTTTTTTTCCCTCTAAAGAACAAACCAATTTTTTTTTTTTTTTTTTAATCTTAATTTTCTTCTCTCATCATATTCTGGAATAGCAAAGGTTCAGGTCCAGTGTTAACATGCAACTTTTTTTGTGTTGTGTAGATGTGGCATCCCCGTTTATTAATCTCCTTGCTATAGAATTGGGGCGATATGCTTCTGAAGAATGTGATTCGGTTGTGAAAATCTGAAGTGGGGAATGACTATGGAGAGAAACAAGTAAAAGGTTGACATGAAATGAGATGTCCAATAGGGTATCACCATTTTCCTTTTGTGCATCTTACTGCACAATTACAGGCAGTCACTGAAATTGAAACATAGTGAAATTAGATCAAATAGGAAAGGAGATACCTTTTATGCTTGTAAACAGTCAGATGAATTTATTGTTACAGCTGATCAAAGTAAACACAAGTTGAATTATTTAATGGAAGTGATCATATTTCTGTGTGCCCCAAATGGCAACACTAAAGAGAAAAATAAAAGAAAAAACATAGGAATTAAAGCTTTAACTGACATTTGAAGAAGCACTCCTCTGTGTTATTCGTGCTGCCTGTGGAAAAGGGGTTATGTTATTGCTCTGCAAGTATCAATCCCGGTTGAAAATGCAGTACTGTTCTAGAGCACATCTGCATAAACAGTACAGCTTGTTCTTCTGGTTGTTAATTTAGATGTGTGATTAAATAACATAAATTATGGAATTAACCTTCTCTGTCAGTCTTGTGTATATGGTCATAAAGCTGTTTATGTTCCTGCATCATGCTTTATAAAGTACAGCATTAACATTAAAGAAGTGTTCAAACAAAAACAAATTACCGTGTATCTGTCTTATTACTCAGACTGCATCTTTTTCCTTTTTTTTTAATGAAAAAAGGGACAAATTGACATTTAAATTAGTCATACTTTTCTGCTTATGGAATTGTGACACTGAAACATCAGTTCTGAGAAAGTACTCTTTAGAAAATTAATTCTTACATGTGAGATATAGGAGAACAGACTTAACATTTGCAGCATATTATGTAATCACCTGGGCAACTCTTATGGCAGTTTCTTCTTGTTTTAGCCATTTCCCTGGAACGGACTTCTCTCTAAGAAGCACACTGTCTCTATAGTCAAAGCTTCACCTTTGAATTGTGTGCTTTTGGTGACATGTGCAGTTCTGATGTTCTTCTGCTACTTACTGTCTTTTAGCATGATCAAATCCTCATTTATATTTTGGAAGTGTTTATGATCTTTGATCCTAACCCTACTGATTCTTAAGGAAATAATACATAGTGTTATTTCCTTGACTTAGTGAGAGGACGTTTCTGTGTACAGAGCTGTTTTCCAAACTCTAAAGTGAAGCTCCAGCACTCTTGAAGTATTCCACACTGTCTTTCAAGGACTGCCCAGTGACTTTTGTTAACTTCTTTGAAGGCAAACAACAACAAAAATTCTTACATAACTATGATCCTCTGCGTTACGTGGAGCTGTTTTCAGTGCTTTAAATTCATTATTGAAGGTTTTGATTCCGTATCTGCTTGAAATAAATTATAACGTGCTTTGAGAAACAAATCCCATTTCTTTTGTAAGTTTGGCTAGATTGAGACTCTGTTATACTTGTGGGGGGGGGGGGTTGTGCTGGAAGTTCTGGTATTTGCTGATACATGACTCCTTAGCATTTATTCATTGAGAGCATATTCACAGCATAATTTAAGTAATTGTTGGCATTGTTATGTTTAAAAACCACAACAAAGAAGGCATTATTGTGTATAGTAATGGGCAATGCGTATCTTTATGGCTTGAGTATGTAATCTTGATTTAATGCTTATTATGAAGTATTTCATCTATGTACACATCACTGTCAGAATTCTATTTTAAAGAAACCAAAATCACAGTTGCAGTAGAAAACCTTGAGTCTCATTATTGTAAATTTTAATGATGATTGTATATTTCATGTTGCATAGTATGATGAATTCTTTATAATGTGCAAAGAAAAAATTTGAAGCTTATATTACAGATACAAACTGAAACACAAAATGAACTGAATTAAAATCAAATTGCACTGGACAAATGACTTTGTTTTGCACACATTTTAAAGTATGGTATTTATAAATTATAACAAAGTATCTCTGAACGAGAGCAAATTTGGAACTTGGGCAGCTATTAGAGTAGGCATTGGAGGATTTTGGATACCTGGAAGATGAATAGGAATCTTAGTGACAAATGTAATAGCTCTTACTTTTTTATGTCATGAGCAATGAAAAAGTTAATGCTGATATAAAATTGAACTTCTTAGAAGTAACCTCTTATAGCTGATGCTGTATTTCTGAGAACTATTATTTGCAACTTTTCAGTCTGGATAAAATTTCATTGGCCTGGACACAAATCCCTAGGATTAAGAGTTGCTAACACTGAAAAACAGTGAAAGCCTCTAGCTAGAAGGTATGTTCTTAGAAGGGAGTTGAGCCAGTGACAAATAGGCAGTATAGGGCCTTAATGATGTCTGCTGCTCAGGGAGTTTTCTTACTTGTCTGCTTTTTTTTTTTTTACATAGGAAGTTCTAGCATGATAAAGTATTCTTTGTTCTAACTATGAAATAGAATTTCATGAGTGAAAGACTGTGATAAGAAATTTGTAATAAGGTATTGTTTTTTAAAGGATTGATGAAAAATACTCATACACAATCTTTCTGTATTTCTGCTCCTCTGAGCCAAAATTGAGTGGAAGATTTTTCTCTGTTGATGACAAGGGGTTCAAATTATGTGTTGTTTTTTTTTTTTCTTGCAAGGAATCGTATTAGAATTTCCTTTCCTCTGATTTTACATACAGAAATAAGCTGCCATTTCCAAAGGTACTGTAGTCATGTGTACTGAAATCTGTAGTTCAGAAGAGGAATCCAGTGATGTACTGCCATTGTGACTGTCTCCACATTACACAGGAGCACATAGCAGTTTCTATTCACTAAAGAATTTCTGGGATCTCCAAAGCTCAGTTCACATCTAGTTAAGTGTCTTGATTAGTTTTTACCGTAGTTGGAAGTAATTATCTCTACTTCCTGAAATATTTTTGCAAGAGTAATATATAAGGCAGAGTTTATAGTACTGAGAAGGGAAACTACAGTGCAAAGGAGGACAATCCAGGATGTTTCTTTTAGGTGAAGAGTTATGAGTCCTCTCTGTAAGGTCGTTATCCCAGTGGCAGGAGTATCTTGTTTTCTGGAAGTCGGATGCAGGAGATGCGTGCTGCCAGCATGGCCTTTGGGCAGCCCCAGGCAGCACACTCTCCTTTTCTTCCTTCAGGCTGTGCAGAGGGTGCTCCACGGGACTCCTTTACCAGCAGAGTATACAAAGGATTTTCTGTGTTTCCTTAGCAGCTTTGTGATTTCCACACTCAAAACTTTGGAACTTTAAAACCTCACAAACCAAAACCTGAAATGGTTGGCTTTTTGAGAGCAGCTCCTTGTGCAGGAAAGCTCCAGCTGCCTGTTTAATAGAGAATGCCTGGTCCACAGGAGGTGTGTGTGGCTCCCGGGGTGGCAGGCTGTCCCCACAGCCATGCCACAGTGCCCGTTGCATCTCTAACTGTGACTTAAGTTCTGCTGCCAGCCATTATCATCGTTCTGTTTTTCCATCCTTGAACAGTTTGTTTGACTCCAAGTGTGTCTAGTGAATGTGACAGTACTGGTACTGTCGCTGTCCAGAATAAGGCAGGGAGAATGTTTACATTAAAAGGTAATGTTAGGTGTTCGTTCTTGTAGATGAGGCAGCTGGATTTCGTTGACAATGAAGCAATATTTCTTATAGGAGTTCAAGATGGGACTCATACCTAGGGAGTTAAAACACACCATTGTGTATGACATACTTGTGTATGACATGGTCGGTTTATACATTTATATACTTATATACATATTTTAAAGGTTTCACAGCAGCCATCACATTTATCAGGCGATGGCTGCATCCTGTCCATACTAAACCAGCATATGTATTTAACATCTCTGCAAGTATCCCTCATTTTACATGAACTGGGGAGAAGAATACTGTGTTCCTCAATGAATCACTAACCGGTTCACTCCTCGAAACACATCTTTAAATGGCAGTGTGTGACAGCCATTGAGCTAGGCAGCTCATTCCGAAGGAGATTTGAACTGTTTGTGTGACACTGGAAAGGGGATGAGCTTGTAGTCACTAGTCTGTCATTCCAAAAGGTTTGGCCTCGATTTCTGTTAGTGTGGCTGCTCTGTAAAATGAATAAAAAAAGAAAATTCCAAATGCTTTTTTGGTTCACATTGCTTGATCCCAGTAAGTAGCCTGTATGAGGTGATTATTTCAATGTCAAATGGTAATGCGCACAAGATTTTTCTTCATGATTTGCTGAGAGCTTGTTTTTGGTTTTCTTAAGCAAACTGTTGTTTCCTTCCTCTTCCCCCCCCCCAACCCAGCTTTGTCTTCTTCATAGGTGTATGCTCATCTTTATGAGATTTCATTTTAGTTGTTATTATTTTTATGCTTATTATTTTGAGGGAGTTTTTAATCTGTTAGGTATGATCATTTGCTAATTTCTTTATCACCTTTACTTTTTTGACTGCACGTCAGTAATTGCTGTGCCATACAGTTTCTGTGCAGGACGAGGCAGTTGTCTGTGAAGCAGTTCTGTATCTGCAGTGGTAGAGGCAGCGCTTACGATGTGTGTGCTGAAGTCTGAGTTGTTTAAATCTAATCTCTTCCTATCCTTGTAAGTTTGTCTGCCTGAACCAGCTAGTTCCATTCTCCTTTGTTGTAAATTTAAACCTTTTGGGGACGAAAGGAAAGCTCCTGTCAAGATCATGAGTAGAGAAAGCTTTCTGTGAATGCGTTTCTGAGAATATTTTGAAGGCTCAACTTAGGAGAATATGGGTTTATTTGAAGGGTTAAGAGTTTTATACATTTCTTTGGTCTCAGCTTAGTCTGTAGATCTCCAGTTCTCCTTTGCATTGTTTCATGTTGCAAAATACTAAGGGATGGGACACTGACTGTGACTTTTATGAGGAAGACAGAGTATTTAAGAGTGCTTTGTGATTACCTCCTGCTTGCCCAATTGACACACTTGCATGCTGGGTTTTCTCTCAGGTTATTAGTTCTTACTGCAAAGAATACCATTGTCAGGTGTTCTGTCAGATCGCGGAATTTTAGGGGTTGAAAAGCACCTCTAGAGATAATGGGGTCCAGCCCCCTGCCAAAGCAGTTCCCTAGCCTAGATTGCACAGGTAGGCGTCCAGGCGGGTCTGGAACATCTCCAGAGAGGGAGATTGTACCACCCCTCTGTGCAGCCTGTGCCAGTGCTCCGTCACTGCACTGTGAAGAAGTTCCCATGCACATTTGTGGGGAACTTCTTCTGCCTCAGTTTGTGGCCTTTTCCCCTTGCCCTATTGCCACACTGCTGAGAAGAGTCCAGCTTCATCCCTTTGCCTCCTGTTTCTTAGGTATTTATAGCCATGGATCAGATAAAGAGCATTACAAAGTATAGCTGTGTTGCGTCACATACATGCTGTTTTTTGATGTCCTATAGTAAATGTCTAATTGCTATATCAACTTTCTTAGCTGAGAGCATTGAGAAATGTGAATTTGACTTGTACACAAACAGTATGTGACAGCTGTTGCTTAACTACTGATTATTTAGGGTTCCATAAATCTCTACAGTTTGCCTGATCAAATCTTTTGATTATTTTCTGTCTGCTTTATGAAAAGTTGATTGTTCATGGAACCAAGTTGCATAAATGTTAGCTGGTGCAATTGGTTAATATAGTCCTGAAGACCCTGATTCTTACCTGAAAGCAAATATCTTAAACAGTCTTTTAACACAGATCAGTAGAATAAGATGAAAGTGACACCTAGAAGCGTCTGTAAATACTTTGATAGCACCTGTTATTAAATGTAACAACTGCATAAATTCATACGCAAGAGCAGCTCACTGCAAAGACTCTTCAGTATGCATTTTTAAAAGAGAGATAAGTAACTGAAGTATGAGAAAAGAAATCGTGGTTTTTAGGAACGCTCTTAAATTAATTCCTTAATATTATGGAAAAATGCAATATTCACATGGTAAGCCTGCAAATATAGGCATGTTATCTGATATTTGCCTGAAACTAATGTTATATAACTATTTGAATATAAGTGGAAACAACAGGGTTGGGGGCATGGGGCAGGGAACATTGGAGATGAGGTTGTCATTTGGAACTGATAAGAAAAAATAATAACTTCGTCCTCTCATACAACACAATTATGGAGGAAAGGAATTTAAGCTTTTTTTCTACCCCAACTTGAAATTTTAATGTTAAAATATGTGTTCGTGCAAAGTGATCAAAGACTGGGAGTACATCTTCCATGGGTGAGCCGAGTGTAACACAGACAAGAAGGGGTTTTTCTGTTTGAAAAGGTATTGAGCTCAGATATTATAGCTCAGGCTATCTGATGGATGCTTTTCCTTATCATACCAGCACGAGAAATAAATTGTACTGCTGCATCATGAATGCAAAAAATCCTGAAAAAATTGCAACAGGATTCAGCCTTCCCAAGTGTTTTACTCTGACACCAGTATTCAGTTTCTCCACTGTTCATTCAAGCCAACTGCACTCTTGCTACTTGCAGGTCAGAATGTACATGTGATGTTTAAGGTCTTTACGAGGCAGGTAGGGTAGAAATTAATCCAGTGTCAGCTATTTATTTGTTATATACACAGCACATAAATGTCTTTCAGGTCAGTCTGGAAGAGAAAGACTTATTCATGTCTCGACAGAACTCTCCTGTCTCATGCAGAATGAGTTAGGATTTCAAAAGGTAATCTCTCTTCTTGTCCAAGACAGGATCAACTCTGTTGATGTCGTTTCTGACGTGTTCATCTAGCCTGTTCTTAAAGACTTGAGAGGCTCTTCAGGGTGTCTCCTCCCCATTTCTGAGGTTCAGGACTAACTGTTGTGCCCTCAGATATTTCTGTGATCTGTTTTACAAGGCTGTGTTTAACAGCAGTATTGTGTCACCTTGATGTCAGACTTCTCTCTTAAAGTAAATTGTGCATGGCTTCAGCTGTATGCATTTTCATCATCTGAATGCCATTCCTGGAAATGGATAATAGGATCTTATTTGACTGCTTAGAGCTCCTCTTCCTGCTGTTTGGTGAACAGTCAGTTTTTATAAGATGGCACGGTTTTTGCTTTGGCTTGGATGCAGAAGAAATTTGGACCACTAAGGTGTCTATTGTTTCCCTTTTGTAGTTTGAGCATGCATGAAGGGGAACAGGTACAAAGCCAGCCCTTACCTTTGCCACAGAGAAGCCTTAGAAAGTCTCCAAACTATACATACCTTGGCTCCGAAGCTCGTAAATGAAGTGTTGTGTAGGTAGTCTTTGATCTGACAGCTTCTGCTTGTCTGAGAAAGTGAAATTGGATTCTCTCCAGTTGTAGCTTGCTGGTCCAGAATTTAGGTGGCCTCTGCTCCTCTTATAATGAGTTCTGACATCTGAGGTTTGGCCTGCGTTACAGCTTCGAGGTCAGGTGATTGCCTTGCTCTTCTCTGCTTACACAGGAGCGTTATCACTCATCTTGTGTTCAAGACAAGTCAGAGAGATGAATTGTACAGGCAGATGGCTTGAAACAGAGTCAGGTTATTGCAGTGATAGTTCTTTATATGCAGTGCATATGGATTCTGTGTGCTGCCATTCTTTCCTGCTATTTTGATGCCCTTAACCACCTGTATTTGCAATTGACTGAGGCATACTCAAAGAAAGGTGGTTGTTTTTTGTTTTGTTCTTTTTTTTCTTGACATATGCAGAAACAGCCTCCAGTCACAAGAACAGACAGGGCTTCTGAAGAAAGTCTGCTTTCTTGTGTGGAGGCATGTGTGCACTCCAGAAGAGGAATTAACCTACACTGAGTATAGCTACTGTTGAGTAACTCAGTGTTTACTCTTGAGCTAGATTTGGCAGGCTGAGCGATGGTATGCTGTGGTGTTCTACCAAGATGCTTTTTTATTACTTGTATTTCTGGTGCTTATCTTCTTCCTGTTATTTTTTTTCTTTGTTTTTGTTTTAAATAGTTGCTTGAAGTAACACTTTTAGCTATTATAGGCTGTGAAAAGACATTTGGAAATGTGAACTTGGTGCACACATTACTGGACGGACTCCCTTAGACTAAAGCATTCCAAGAGAATAACCAAATTCCTGTTCAAGTTAACACAAGATCACTTTTTGATCAAAACTATGATGAATATTAATCTCCTTACCTATTTTGCTCTTCCTTGAAGGAGGATCATTATGGAATAGATCTTACATCCAACAGTCTGCTCAGAGAATCTATATACATTTCTGAATTATGTCAATTAAGGAAAAGTATTTCTGCTTCCTGTCCTTTCAAACCATTGTTTAAAATTCCATTTTAGAAACGGTTGCTGAAAAAACATGGTCAAATACATCGAGATGTTCAGTTTTATTGTAGAGTCACCTGCAGAAAGCATGCTTATCATTGGATGGTAAGAGACTGATGAATTTAGCTCTGATATTTGATTTATAGAGAGATGTGAGCATTTATTTGTTTATTTAATTTGGAAGTCTGAGTAGGTTTTAAAGCTCGTAGCTTTCAGTGAGGTAAAGAATAAAAGATGTGTCAGTCTATTGGACTTGCTTGTTTATTCAGTTTTAATGCTCCAAATAAAGCACTTACTTAATAAGTACTTTCGTTAAAGCATATTGGGTATTTACACATTTACTAGCTTTAAAGTGCTCCTAAGTGTTACCTCTTTTATAAAGACTTTTTAATGCTTTTATGTTTAATTCCCTAGTCTGTCCTTCTCTTTAAAAACATAAATGAAAGTCAACTGAGCAAGCAGACAGTGGCTTTGTAAGATCTCTGCAAGGATATTTGTGAGGAAGGCTTGTTTGTACCCTCAACCTTCAGACTGCTTTGGGGAAATCAAATCTCAGAAGGCCAAGCTGGCAGCTGAAGTTCCATCCATGTTAAGTGTTGGGTGTTTCTAATTGCTCCCTGGAGATGCCTAAATTAGATGTCTGGAATAGTCTCTGTGAATACTTTACCCTCTGTTTCTGTTCTGCATCTGCCAGTGTTCCAGTGCAAGGGATCAGATAGTTCTTCACGGTGCCATGAAAAAAAGATAATGTTCCTGGAATATAATGACTGAAAAAACTAAGTAAAGCATTTTTCAAGTTTGTGAAAACAAGCTAACTTATGTTAGCTTACATATGTATATGTACATACATATAAAATGTACACATACATTATATATAGTACACATGCCTGCAAATTGGACTACACATTAGCAGATGATTTTGTCCTTTGCATACTGCTTTTTGGTGTGGGGTTTTTTGTTTTTTTTTTTTTTTTATGAGAAACTGTTAGATACATCCTATATACATCCACAGGCCTTAGTTATTGATATGTTGCAGAACTTACTGCAGTTTTCAAGCTTACAGAAACTTAATAAAGTGGTAAATGCACAGATATTTCTGTTTTGAATCTCAGTCTGTGTTCTTCTTTGCATTTGAGTATGTTTCAAAGCTCAAAACAGAATATGGCTACAGACAGTGCAAAGGAGTCCTTTCTTTGTCTTAGAAATACAAATAAAAGATCGTGGTTTCTCTTGTCATAGAACAGAATGGCCATGTACTTAACATTTCATAAGATGCATCTGGCATTCCAGTATAATTTCAGGCTGAGTAATGTGCAGTACTTTCTGAAAAGAATGGCCGTGTTAAATGGCAGAAACATGACTGTAAAGTACACATTATATCTGTTTCAGCCTGCGTGCTGGTAGTGACAGGTGCTCAATGGTTGTCAGCATCCCTGTCAGCACGGAGACTCTTTTGACATTAAAGTCACCAGCTCGGTCCCAATGCTGTGCTGCTCTATTGGCAGTTCCATCATGCTGTGGCCGATGGGAGAATGTCAGAGCTCTGCTGTTCTGCTGGTGTGTCACCAGCCCTCTGTGTTTTTGGTCTGGCCTCGCCTGTTGTTTGAACTTGCCACACTTATTCTTCAGCAGCTTTCCTGGGGGAAATGATCTGATAGGTCACGAGTGTATAGGTATCTTCAGGGCAATTCAAAACCACATCCAAAGTGACTTGTGTAAAGGTTTGTAATGATTACTGTTACTTTAAGCCAATCAATGGGCAGATTACCTGGGGACTCATTAAGTGGCATTTGCGGTGTCTGTAACAGAGTTTTGAGCTGTGTTTCAGGAAATGCAGTGACAGCCTTTAATGCTTAATTGACCTCTTCTCTTTGTTTCACGTTCCATATTTCCTTCTGATGTCTTCCCTGGTGGCAGCAAACAGCCTTGCTCAGTATCCTGAACTTCTGCTCAGAGCTTCAGCACCTCAGCCTGGGCAGCTGTGTCATGGTGAGTAGCTGAAGTGCCATGTGGATGTCCACACCTGTACTTTTCAACCTGACCTGGATCTGTGTTTCACAGAGGCATGTTAAATGCTGGGTTGATGTTAGGTGACGAGTCAAACTTCTGAAAGATTCAAGCTGGATGTAACTTAGTCATCTTTTTAAAGATTATATGTTGGTTTTGTAGGCTTAAAATCCAACTTGTATTTTTTTCCATTCTTCTTCACCTTCTTCCTGAATATTGGATCATTCCTAATATGCATACTCACTTCTTTTTTACAAAACAAATAATCAAGCCTTTTTTTTTTTTTTTTAATTCAGACCAAGTCATCACTCCTAGCAAGCTAACACTTGTGTGTGACACTACAGTCATAAACACGAGAATGTTTTCAACAGAAACTATTTGAGTCATAGACTTCCATTCTTTGAATTAAAGAAAGAAAATGTGGGACTTGGAATTCCTGCACAGAGCTCAACTGAACATTATTGAATATGCATGTCAGGGTTGTATTCAGTGGGACTGAACTTGCTGTATCTGTTGATAAACGCATCTGGTAACTCAGCAGATAAACTTCCTTGTAGTTTAAGGAGCAAATGACAGAGCAGAATTGACTCAGCCTTTCCCCACTTTGACTCATGGGCAGAGGAGGAAGGCAGTGTGATATTTTTCCAACAACTTCCACTCTTCCTATGTTTTTTGATAGTGGATTTCATTCCTTCTACCTGTGAAGTTGTAGTACTTTGAGCCCCTTTGGCTTGTCTTAGGTAAGTAGTAATGCTTCCATAAGGCAGTATAGCAGTTGATCAACTTAAAATGGAAATAGGTGCCCTCTTTAATGTACTTACACTTACAGTTGCTGTTCCTGTTGTCATAAAAAAGCATTTTTAATAATCTCTTCTAGAAAAGAAGGGAGTTTTCAAAGAAGGTGAACTTGTAACTGCATTTTCACTGATCCTCAGTGTCAAGTGAATATAAAACTACGTATGCCTGGGAGTAAATAGGAACTTCATTTTTGTCTTTTGTAGGAGTAGACCTCAGTGTACAGTGAGTAATTTTCAGAGCTCTTTAGAAGTGACAAATGCTTAGGACTGATCTGTACGTGTGTTAGCAACTAAGAAGTCTTGAAACACCTATGTGTGTCTAGAAGGGTGGTATATATGACACAGTGTTTATTTTCCTTGCAGATTGAAGACTATGATCTTATAGCAAGCATGATGGGAGCAAAATGCAAAAAGCTTCGCAGTCTGGATCTGTGGAGATGTAAAAACATAACTGAAAATGGAATAGCAGAGCTGGCTTCAGGCTGCCAGCTTTTGGAAGAGCTTGATCTCGGCTGGTGCCCCACGTTACAGAGCAGTACTGGCTGTTTCACAAACCTTGCACGTAAACTCCCGAACTTGCAAAAGCTCTTTCTTACAGCCAATAGGTCTGTGTGTGACACAGACATTGAAGAGCTTGCAGCTAACTGTACTCATTTACGGCAGCTAGATATATTGGGTAAGAAAATGTAGGAATATTGGTATGTATTTTACCGTTCTCAGAACCCTAACAGTTATAAAAGGAATCCATGTGGTCAAACTGCCTTCTTTTATATGTGTGTGTGTGTATATATATATATATATATATATATATATATATATATATATATATATATAAAGTATGGCTTAGCCTATGAAAAAATGAGAGGTAAGTATTACTGCAGTGGGTTTCTGGCATATAAATCCTTTGGATTCTACTGGCTGTGAAATTTGATTGTTTAGTGTTAATTACTTAAGCTGAGAATTGTGTGGACTTGTTCCAGTAGCTTTTAGTTTCACAATAACCAGTATATTTAATGGACGTCTTTTGATTTTGTTCTCAGAAGATCCAGTTTCTTTCTCTTGTTTCTGCTTTTGTTGTTTTATTTCTATGAAGTGTGACAAAGTATGTTTATAGTGGGAGTCTCTGAGTAAGAAACAGATTTCTGCTTTTGCACAATATGGATACACCGAGCTGTAGTAGCAGTTTGTCACTTCTAACAGGAATTGAATTTGTCTCTTCAAAGAGAAGAAGTATAATTAATAGCAAAATTTAAAATGGAATTGCCACTGAGGTAGGAAAGAAGTGACAAGGTGCAAAGAATGCATCAAATCTTAGCCTTCTAATCCTCTGTAATGTCTATAGGTAAAAAATATTTTGGGGAGTCTGAACTAAGTGTATTTTGGACTCCTGAGTAAGGATTTTGAGAACTGTAGTTTTATTCTTTTGTGGTGATGTGAGATTTTCTTTAGAAGGAACAGTTTATGACAGTGATGGTGGCCTTGACATTGATATAGGGGAAGTTTCTTCATACTGACTTATTTTCACAGGGCTGGTTGAAAAACGGAGATTTAAATTATGAAAGAAAGTAGCTGCACTGCGTATTTTCAGTAGTTGATGATTTTTGAGAAAGTATTACATTTGGGTTGGAACTGATGCTCCAGAGGAACAGAGCCTTTTACTCAAATAATGTTACAAGCAACTTTAAGGCCTATCAGTATTTCTCATTACCAAAATTTAGCATATGGCTTCAGATTGTCATCACAGTATAGGTAGTAAATGCTCTTTACCATGAAATTGTTTTACTCATCTATAAATGAGAAAGTTACCTTCTCTCCAACATGGAAGGAGAATGAACAGATGAAAACTGAACTCTTGCTTAGTACATATTGTTCTGGATTAATGCAGTAAGCTTTCGGACGGTAATATGTTTTTGCCTGTGGTTAAGGGAATCTGTTTTGTAGCTACATTATCAGGGATATGTATTTCACTGTTCAGACATGAAAAGTTTCCAAAAGACATAGTGAATACAGTCTTTCATAAACATGTATGTTCTCCTGACCACCCACGTACACACTGTTACAATGGCATTGTGTCTGCCCACAAATCGGTCTGACCTTTTCACTGTACCAAAGGCTGCGGAATGAATAGCTCAGTTGTGCTAAGCCTGCAGATAAGTCTGCTAGTTCTGCTGCCTCTCTGCCAGCCCTGAAGGGTTTTTGCCACACTTCTCCTTTAACAATTGAATTCGCATTTGAATTCAGTTTAACATCTCATTGATGTTTTCATAGGAAAATGTGTGAACATGGAGAGGGATTCTGTTCCATTTCCTAGGTACCTACCAGTGTTGCTGAGTCAAGTGTGTTTGTAGTCACCATCTCCTGGTAAAACTGCGTATTGGGTTCAGCGGGGTGCTCTCCAGAGGATATCCAGTTGAATTACCTACAGGTTGTTACAAAAAAATCTCAGTGTCTGCTCCCATAATTCACTCTCTTCTTTCATAGGAATACTTAGCAGAATGCAACTTTTTTTTCCTCTGCCATAAACAGTCTATACAAGGTGCTGATAATGTATGTGAAGGAATGATCCACCTATTTTGGTAACAGTAAGAAAACTCTTCATGTCTTTTGAATATGGGAGCCATTACATTACAGTCTGTGGTTCAAGCGTGATCACAGCCTTGCTGAGGTAGACTTGCCAGTTGTTCAGAAAATCTCATTACGTGCTCTGTTTTCTGTCCGCTGATATAGGACCATCCTATCACAATAAATTGTAAATTCTCAGTGTGACAACAGGTCTGAAGCTATTAGAGGCTCGAAGTCAGTTCTCAGCTTCACAAGGTTAACCTTGAAATTGGGTCTTCTCTGTGATGTGAATGAGGTACTCTTACTGCATCCTCTGTCATCTCCCAAGTAAAGTAAAGGCTGTGTTATCCATGCGTTGCGAAGTGTACTGAAGTATTACTGCTAGGTTAGCAGTGCATGTAGAAAGGGAAATGACTTTGTCTCAACTACTCTGCATAAAAGCTTGATTTTTTTTTTCTTTATTTCCTGTGTACAGGGACTTAGCTAAGTAGAGATCAGAATATCTCACCTTGCAGTATAATCACCAGTGTGGACTATACTTTGCTTGTTTCTTTGTGCAACCGGTAGAACTTAGAAATGTGACAAGGAGAAATTCTTGTTTCAATTACAGAATATTTATACTCCCACTGTTTTGAGGAAGGAAATCTAAGCCTCTGAAAGAAAGGTTGTTGAATTGTTCTTCATTTAAGTGTTTTAAAAAAAAATATTTTATGTACCCTGGTTTCCATTCTCGGGTGGTAGATCCTGCAGCTTGCAAAAGCTTTCAATGTATGCCAAATCAGCTGCTCAGTTGCATTGCAGTGAGTCTACCAGCTGCTGTCAAGGATGAAGAATAAGTCATATTAACTTCACTTCCCAAAATTCTTAACTGTCTTTGTCTTGCACAAAGAGCAGTAAAAAGTAGGCACCCGTGCTACTGCAGAATTCATATACTACTGTCTACATACCAGCACCTCCTACGTGTTTCTGAGCAACAGAAAAACCAACTGCCCCCTTTCCAGCTGTCAAAATCTTCAGCTTTCTCTTGAGGACATCAACACGTAGCTAGTCAGCTCAAACATTTAAATGTGCACCATCTTTAAACTTGTAATTTGAGTGCTATAAATTGATTAAAATGTAAAGAATAAAAGGCAAATCTGGTTGGTTAGGGAAGAGAAGGAAAAGTGAGAGTGATTGGGAGAATAGTGCTAGTTATTTCCAGTGTATCTCCTTTTTTTAGCCCAGTAACATCTATGTGTTATTTTTGAGTAAAAGTTGGAAACTTTTTTTTTTTCACATGCACCCTTTTGAGAGTTTCATATTAGTGTATTTTTAAACGAAATTACTGGAGGCACATTTAAAAAGAAAACTTGATAATATTCTTAATTATCATATGTGTAGCAGTACTTTTTGCCCCGCAGATTGGGACTCTGGCAGTTTTCCAGATGTAGTATTTCTGTAGCCATCATATACTCCTTAACTGCTCTAGAATTTGAGGATTTGGATGTATGATGCATATAAATGAAATCATTTACAGCCGATAAATGTAATTGTTCTCACAAATAAATCATTACTCAAAGTGCCTTTTATGAAGAGGATACCAGAGATTTAATTTTCTTTCTGGACAATAAACTGAGCAACAGAAAAAAAAGCAGATGTCAGTACAACAGTTAGGAATTTACTTAAAGAAATGGGCAACGTAGGAAAAATTGGTTCAAATAGGTGTAAAAGCCTACAAACTATAGGAAAATGTGCAATATAAGTAATGATCATATGTTGTCAGTTTTTGAAAGACAAGGAAAAACATCATACTTCTGAAATGCTTTTGAATGTGCTTTTGAGAAACGTGTCTCATTAACTCCACCTTGTATAACTCAGTCTGTGGACCATGTTTGCTTATGCCCTTGTGTGAATGACCAAACACCAACCATATTGCTGGCCTTTTTAGCTTTGGAAAAGATCTTTCCTAACATAAAATGTTGAGTCTGGGGATGAAGAAAGAAAGATGTGCAGTAAAGCGTGTATTTGGGTAACCTATTGGGTTGTAAATCCATCTAAAAGATGGAGTTGTAGGGCAATTGTTAATGTCCAGATAGGAAGGAACGAACAGGAGATCTTCCTACACACAGAATGGCCAGGCATCTCCATCTAGCATTTTATAGAAGCATTGGATTTTAAATCTTAAATGCTGAGATGCACAAACAAAACCAGTTTTAAATGAAGGTGCTAATACTGTAGCAGTGTTAGGGTTGGTGAAAAGAAGATAGTGTATTTTTTTTTTTTCCTGGAGTTTCAGCTGAAATGTTAGAGCAGATCCTTCTGGTCGGACAACAGTACTATGGTACAATTATGATTAAGTGAAGTAAAAAACTAAAGATATCACAGCATTTGTATGTGGGCCAGTAGGACCGCTATAGCGACCAACTGACCATCATGGTGGCAGTGATTATATGATGATAAGAGTTAAAAGTCACCGTAATGATACACCTTAATTATCTCCCTATAGATGAGGTAAAATTCGGTGACAAAGACTGTTCACAAAGAGTGTCCCTAAATAATTAATCCAAGAGTAGGTGAAAACCACCATGCTTATATAGAGAACTACAAGAGATTACTTAGAAACAGTCAGCTTTCTGGAAATGGGTCCTGTTCAAAGGAGGGAAGTAGGAAGGTGAAACAACATCACAGTAAGGCAGAAATGAGCTATTAAGAAGCTATTGGTTAAAGGTAGTGCTAAAACAGTGTTGCGGGTACGCTGGAAGAAGTTTACAGGAGAATTACTCAGACTGGTAGGTAAAATGTGATCTGGCCGCTCAGATACAAGAAGGCTCTTGCAGGAAAACATCTCTTCATAAGTACTTGCTGCAAGGGGATTCAAGTAGTCTGCAACTTCTCTCCAGGAGATTAGCCTGGAAAGTTATCTTAAACTGGAATGCTGATGCAGGAAGCTTTTGAACGAATTAATAAGTTGAGTGATAATGAATTGTTAGAATTGCTGCATAAATATCAGTCCTAAATAAGCTCAGATGCCAGGATTTGATCTTACTTCTGGTATATGGTTTGTAACTTAGATGAGCCTCAATGCTAGAGAAGTGAAGGGTCACAAACGTGCAACTGGACATAGAGTGTGTTAAGATATTGTGAAGGAGAGCTCCATCCCTGTGAGATCTTTCACCTGTTAGCCTTTTCAAACCTAGAGTTTCTTAGAGTTTGTGGTGAAGGTAAACAGTGATACAATCTGGATAGGATTTCAGAAGTTTGCACCAAGGCTGTTCTGCTTTTGTAACAAGCTGCTTTCTGTCTTAGAGAAGGGGTTTCAGAAAGAAGAAGCAGAGGATAAGATTGCACTGTCCCTTTGCATGTTGAAATTAGGTCGCTACTCTGGTCAACAAGGATCCATAATGTGACAGGTGCTGTCTCATCTGTTCATGAGTAATACAGGCAGAGGGGTGAATAATGCCATACCAGAACTTGCTGATAATGCATAAGCAGTTAAGAAAGAAAAATCTATAGCTGAAAAAACTTAAGGCTGAAGGTTTGCAAAACAATCCTGTGATACTTAGTAACCAGGTGATAAAGCAAGAGTGAAAAAGAGTTTCATCAAGCTTATGAATGATTTAGAAAAAGTGGAATGTCCATGCTTTACCAGTAGATATCTGCCAGTAGATATTCACAGGCCTGCTGCATGCATAATCTCTTTAAAGTCAGTAGAAATTGAGCAGTGTGTCACACTGTAGACATTCATGCTTGGTTTACTTTCTGAATAACCTACGTGGCTACAAGCTGTTTCAGTAAGGCATGGGTGTCCTGGGCTGCATGTTGTAGAATTGCTTAGATTGGAAGGATTGTTAAAGATATGTGGTTCCAACCCCCAGTCACGGACGCGGTTGTCAGCCACTAGATCAGATTGCCCAGAGTCCCATCCAACCTGGCCTTGAATGCTTTCAGGGATAAGGCATCCACAACTTCTCTGGAAAACCTGTTCCATCACCTTATCATTCTCTGACTAAAGAAGTAGTTCCTAACATCTAGCCTAAACTTCCCCTCTTTCAGTTTAAAAGCCGCCTTGTCCAATCACTGTTAGTGTAAAAAAGTTGGGCCCTCCTGCTCATGAACTTCCTTTAAGTACTAGAAGGCTGCAGTGAGGTCTCTCCAGAGACTCTGATCCAAATCAGAGACTCTGATTTGAGTCTCTGATCCAAACAAGCCAAACTCCTTAAACCTTTCTTCGTAAGGTGCTCCAGCCTTCTGATAATCTTCATGGCCCTCCTCTGGGCCTGCTCCAGCAGCTCTGCATCCTTTCCGTGCTGGGGAGAAATGAGCAAGCAAGGCAGGAGTCGAACCTATAGCGTTCTCATCCATAGCCTGATGTATTATCCCTTGTGCCACTGGCCCCAATAAAGTATATAATATACTTCAAGTAATAGGCAACAAAGCTTCCTTTTTTATTAATTTTTTTCATTAAAATGTAAAAAAGCAACAAAAACATAAAACTGGTGGGATATTTGACTTTGTTTTTGTGAAACTAATGTATCATTCCGGTTCGATGACGGTGGTGCAATTCTCAGTGAGTTCTCAGAGTATTGATCAGAGATTTTTGATGAAGTTTTACTCCTCTTGTATTTCATCCTTGTCAACAGTTGTTCACTGATATATGTACTGCCAAAAAGTGATGATGTGAATAAGGCATGATTGTGAAGCAAGGGGTGTCTTTCTCTGGTAACATAGGTCTCAGAATTCTAATCCAGGAGAGGCATAGCCAGTTTTCCTGAGACGAATAACTGATTGCAACTCTGTGCATTCCAATTTAAAATTCTCTGGTACTGTAGTTACGTAGGCTGAAAATGGAGTTGCAAATGCGTGAAGAAAACTGATTTTTTTTTTTTTTTTGCAATCTTGAAGCCTATTCTGAATTTTTTTTTGTCAATACAGGAGGCATGGCTGCCTGTTTTTGCTGTTCACAGGACTGTATGTAGCCAGTGTCTTGAAATGCATAATATTACTTGCCGTAACTTGAGCTTGCACTGTGCTGTGCCCTGGTCAGCCCAGATCATGCCAGTCACACAGCAGGTGTAGTTGTTGCTGAACAATGGGTATGCATCTGGCGGCGGGCTGAATCTCTTGGTGCAGAAGAGGCCCCACCATGATGGTGTGGCAGCAGTGGAGTCGGCTGCAGCATGAACTGTGCCAGGCCACGTGCGACCCACGGGCCTCAGGTTGGATATGCCTGTAGTAAGGCATGGATCTCCTGTCAGTCCTGTGGCCCATCTTCCCGGTCTGCTTGGGTGTCTGCATGGCCTGAGGCGTCTTAAGGGAGCACCAGGCGCTTCACTTCAGGCAACTGAGTCATACCCCAGTGCCATGTCAGCTGAATCATGTTCTGCACTGACTGTGCTGACTAGATTTCAGTCAGCTGCAACAGATGTGTGGATGCATTGTTGCTGATTATGAATTTATTTTCTTCTAAAAATAACATTATTGTATCTGTTGTAGTTTCCATGGATATAAATAGGAGGCATGATTTTCAGAGGAATGTAAGAGAACAGCCGTTGTCTTTTGAGAACTGTTCCTGCATGCTGTGGGTTTAATACCTATACTCACTGTAGAGTCCTAGAAGCCTTGCTGTGTATTTGGAATTGGAAGAGCCTATAATAGCCTGTGTTGTGCCAGTCATTGCAGCCAGCAGAAAAGTCACAAGAACATGAGTGCAGCCAAAGCCCGGGATCCAGTCATTGGGTCTTGTGGCTTTGGGTACTTTGGTCAGCTTCTACCTTTAGAAATTTCTCTTGAAGTTGTAAAGTTTCTCCTAAGCAGCAAATGATCTAATTGAATAGCTGAGTTAGGAAAATGCAACAAGATTCTTAAAGGCAAAAATTATACAGAGACTGCCACTGAGAAGATTTTTATGTTTGAAATCTAATTGAAATAATGTAAATTAAAATGGCGTTACTAGCATTCTTTTCATGCAATGCTAGCTGCTTTAAGACAAACAAACAACTGTTCTTTGTAACTTTGCCTTTTTTCTTTCTCTTTTGTTTTCAAACAGGGACGAGGATGGTTAGCCCAGCATCTTTAAGAAAATTGCTGGAGTCTTGTAAAGATCTTTCTTTACTTGATGTGTCCTTCTGTTCACAGATTGATAATAGAGTTGTCCTAGAACTGAACGCCAACTTTCCTAATGTGTTCATAAAAAAGAGTTTCACCCAGTGACTCACTACATACGCTGCTATGGAATTCCTTTGACAGTTATTTCCTGTGAATTTGTGCTGATTTTTTTTTTTTTTAAGAAGAGTTCCTATGAAATAGTGGAGTGTATTAATTATCTGCACAAATGAGTAAAATACATTTTAAATTTAAATATATTATGCATTTCTTAGAGCTGATGTTGTACCTAACAATTGTTTTACTTTGTTAATTGGTGGCACTGCATGTTTTTAAATACTAGCAAGAAAATGAAAAACGTCTTGTGTCCCTTAATAGGTTACTATACACAGTAAACTATGTTAATATCTAGATAAAATGAAATGTTGAATACCAGTTAGAAAAAAAAATGGGTGCTTCCTTCTTTATTTATAAGTGTATGTGTGTATATAAGCGTATACAGGTACACACACGGGTAGCATTTTAATTTGGTCTGCAGCATAACATCTTATGATCAGGCCTATGATTAGTAGTTTTAAAAACTGTTTAAGCTTCATTCAGAATGGATTGAAAAGGCAGACTTTCTTCCTTTTTTGTGGCAATTAATTGTATCTGATGGATTTTTCATCCCTTCCTCCATCTGAAATAGATGTAGTGGTGTTTTACAGTCTAAGCCTAAGTGACAAAACAGATAAGTTCAAGAACTTTCCACCTGAACTTGTAGCAGAAATGAAAGTGGCCAGCTGCTTCTTGGTGTTGGATAAAAAGTTTGAGCCGTACATAGTGTCATAACTGATGCATAGAAAACTCCAGACCAGTTTTCTTCGAACAGTCAAGATGGTTGGTTTGTATGCATGTAATTATCATGCAGAGTATCATAAAAAATAGTACTTAGGTTACTGCATTAGCAAATGCCCCTTGCAGTGGAATAGGATCTATCAAATAGTAAGAACAAGCATCTTTGTTCAGTAAAGCAGCAATGAAAATACAGTGGTTTTGAAAGGAGAGCAGTGCGTTTTGGTAATGCAAGATATTGGATTTGTTTTCTTTTTCTGTGTGTGTTTTCTTTTTTCCCAAGAGGTGAGAGCTCTAAGTACTGTGGTACTCTCTCTTCAGCACTGTTGAAATGTTGAAGAAGGACATCTGTGTCGATGAACTGTTTACAGGGTTTCTTCCTTTTGCACTTCCTTCAATGAAGCTTTTCTCTTTTCTTGAATACCACTGCTAGAATACGTAGCTGTGTACATCAAGAGTTGAGTGTTTTACTTTTTTAGCTATTGTTGAAGAATGTGGACCATGAAATACATCCTGTGATTTGATATTGGCTCTGCTGTTACTGTCATGACGGCACTTGCTATCTACTGGTAGAAGAGGGAGAAACTCATCTGGCAGAAATACGTTATTGCACTGAGGACCACTGGCAAAGAGTACTTCAGTTCACACAGTAAATAACCACCCAGTGCTAGAGGACTGCTACACAAATTGTTAAAGATTCGACAATCTCTGCAACTCCTGGATGAACACTCTGAACTCTTGTGCTGGTGCCAATACTTTTCAAACCGTGTCACAAAACAACTGAAAAACGTGTGTCTGATTTTTATAAGACAACCTTTTTTATTTTATTATTATTATTATTATTATTATTTTAGTGTTACAGAATCTTTTAGGAATTCTGGATCCAAAGAAGGGCATAAACAGTTGGCTTTTTGATTTATATTTTTTCCTCTGCACAGATGGCACTATGGGATTTCCAGACAAATCCATTCCAATTTTGTTTTGTTTTTAAGTAACCTGGACATTGTCAGAGAACTTCAAATTCAGATTTTGTTTTCCCCACTGACAGATGTCAACTTGGCATGATTCTATGTGAAATTTCATTTCTTTCAATCAGGTTTAGGTTGATTTACTTTCTGGGAACTTTTAATATATATATATATATGTATTATCTATAAGTAATATTTTTCATTGCAACTTAATATTGAACGTTACTGTCCTAGCTGTAGAAGAATACAGGGTCAGATAATGGGACTTTTCAAAGAACAGTATTTTAAAACAAATGTTTTTGTTGAAAAATTTCACTTCTCAGGGTGCATCTGTTTCATTCTCTTTTTTTTCTTTTTCTTAGAGATCTTGTTTTCCACTGTAAATAGAATGGGATACGGATGAAGTGATATCCATTGTGCCTTTAAACTGGTAAACTAAATAAATAGCGTAATGTCATTTCTGTAGCATCAGTGGATCAAATAAGTGTTTTTATAGTCGTGTATGTGTGAAGGATTTCATTCTCTGTTGCTTTTTAGGTGGTATAAAGGAGGTTTAAATAGACATTTTGTTGTTCGTACTGAGGGATTTTTTCTTTATGTTTTGCCTTCTGTTTGAAGCTGGTTTTATCAAAGTTCTCTACCGTAACTTGAAGGATAAACTGAAATCTACTCTTTATTTGGGCCATTTAAAATTTGGCTGTTGCTAATGTAATTAATTCAAATAGCTGAGAAATAATTGGAAAAGATTTCATCTGTAATTGTACACTTTAACCTTCAATCAGTGGGTAAAAAGCTCTTTTAGCTTTGGCTTTATACCTCCAAGATGTCTTCCAGCAAAGGAAGGAGGAAAGACTGGACTTCACATTTCTGATATTACCAAGATAAGAAAACAAGATACTTTCAGACCTTCCTTATATGTCACAATGAAGCAGATGTAAGTTGCTTTATTTTGTGGTTTTGTTATTTTACACTTAAGTGTGTATATGCGTGCACACAAATGTATGTGCGTGCATATATACACTGATCTATAAATCTCAGCATTTTTCATGTAAGAATTTAGTGAAGTACAGATAGCAGCAGGTGTTTTCTTGCAGCTGTGTTTTAAAATGTTGTTTTACAAGTGATGGAGAGGACTGTTTCTCTCCATCTGTGCAACAGGAAAAGCCTGTGGCCTGGGCAGTACAGGTGTGCTGGATTTCCTCTGTTGCTTTGCCGAAGTGCCTTTTGTTTGTCTACAGGTGAGAGGTATGTCAAGGTATGGTAGAGTGTGAATGCAGAGTCCGATAACTACTGTGGCCTCTCTCCATGTGACGTGGTCACACAGAGGGACATTTGTTTTAGTTTCATTTAATCCAGAGTGAGCGATGCCAATTATTGTGGAATTGAGTGGTGTTCTCCAACGTTTGACCATCCCTCAGTCACATTATCTACATTCTGCTATTAAGGATATTCAATTTTTTTTTTATCTCATCTTTTGATGTTGGCCGTCTGTCACGGTCATTGTAAAAGATGTGTGTTTGGCAACAAACGTTTAAAAAATGCATTGCTAAAATGTTCTTTAAAAAGAACAAAAAAAACCAAAAACAAAAACAAAACAAACAAACAAACAAAAAAGACATGCTATGAAGTTCTGTCCTTAAACTGAAGTGGGATTTCCTGTACTGTATGTGTGAAGTTGGCATGAGCTGTCATACAGGGAGACAAGTCATTCATTCTGGTCATTTTTAAAGTTAGTGGGAATTTTGCCACTTAACACATCTTCCCAAGTGTTGATGCTTCCAATTCAATGGCGTACTTACTTGTGTTTGTAATTGTGAATTATTTTGGTGGTCTAAATAGCTTTCTGGATGTGGATGAGGCTGCTTATGTTTAAATTATGCACTTAATTAACTACATTAGTGAGCAGGACTTGTGTAGAAGAGCGACTTTGCACAACAGTTTGGAACTTCTAATCCCCAGGTACTTAGAGGTCCAAATTTCAGACCAAAAGAAAAAAAAAAAAAAAAAAGACAACAAAATAGGGGAAACTCATCATATTTATTGCCCAGTTCGTAGAGCTCTCATGTCAACCTTTCCAGATATAAGATGTCCAGTAATCATGGATTGCAGTGAGTTGAATTCATCTCGGTAAGTGCCATTCCTCTGGAAGTTAGACGTCTGGTTAAAGTGAGGAATCTGAGCACCTCTAGAGAGCTATTAATCTCCTCCTTGGATGTTTGAGGAAAGTCAAGTGAATCGTTTCCTGGGGTCTCCCTGGGGAGGCTCTGGAAGGTGCGATTTAGCTCAGGTTAGATACTTTGCTTTAGAACACTGAACTGAGGTTAATTCCATCCAGCGTTGTACTACCAGCCTTGGAATAGCAAAAACCAAAACTAGAACAACATCCATTCCCAAACATCAGAACCTTTTTAAATGAGTCCAGAAGGAAGCAAATCAATAGAGAAGCTGACTTGAGAAAGTCTGTTTTTATAATGCTAGGATCTGCTTCTACTCCCGAGTCCCTTGCCAATGCCCACGGTGTCTTTTTTTCTTAAACTGAGATGAATCCCCTTTCTTTGTTTTAAAACATCATCCACCTAACTGGCTATATGTATAGTTCTGTAAATGCATGAAATTAACTGGAAAACATAATTAATATATTGCAGTTATTTTTATAATCTTTCATATTGCTGTAATTAAGACTATGACTACTTTAAGTGCTGTCCTGTCATCCGAAATGTTACCCACTGTGCCCTTCCAAAATGGTGTGTTCAGTCCTAATTTATATGTGTGTACTTATGCATCTTATGGGATATGTTTCACAGATCACATCTGCAGGACTTCTAAATTTACAAAGACTAGATAAAATGTAGCATTTTCTTATATGGAGCTTGGGAGTGGCTTTATGTATCAATTTCCATGTTCATTATTACTCTTCTGCGATGATTCCATATGTTGTAGCTTTTGATATTGCTAAGCTAAAAAATCCTGTTTTAATGCGTCTGTACGTTAGTCAACGTTTTTCCAAAATAAAAGTGTTTGTCTTTCACGGAGATGGTAGTTTCTGTGACTCCACATTTCTGATTTGATAATGAAAGTACTCTTTAATTAAAAATCTTACCGTGCGTAGGACAAGATGTGACGGTTGACATCAGGAAGCGTCAAGACGTGAGTCTTGTTTGCTAAGGGCCTCATGATTTTTGAAGAAGGACCTTGGAAAGAGGTGTCTCTTGTTAGGAAGATTCAGCCTTAGTAATAGCAGACAACAGTGGCATTTGTCTGTTTAGCTGGTGGATAAAGTAGCGTTATTTTAATTTGAATTGTGGCGATCTGGATTGTTTTGATTTAAGAATATCTGTTACGACAGACACCCTAAGTAGTAGAAGATACTTTGTGAGGAGTGAAGTTTTTCCCTTCTGTGTTTTGTTCCCCTTCTCTAGAGACAAATGAGTCTATTAAACAAACCCAACAAACACCAAAACACAACTGTTTGAAATCTCTTGTATTGGATACTGAAGAAATACCAAAGTGTGGAATCGTTTGGGTTGCAGAGGGACCTTTTAAGATAATTTAGTTCCAACCCTCGTTTAATAGGGACGGGGCACTTCCCTCTAGAGACCGGGTTGCTCAAACCCCCGTCCAGCCTGGCCTTGAATGCTTCCAGGGAGGGGGCATTCACAGCCTCCCTTGGCAACCTTTTCCAGTGTCTCACCACCCTCACAGTAAAGAACTTCCTAATATCTAGTCTAAATCTGCACTCTTTCCAGTTTAAAGCCATTTCCTCTTCTCCTGTCACTACATGCCCTTACAAAAAGTCCCTCCCCACCTTTCCTGTAGGCTCTCTTCAGATACTGGAAGGCTGCTATAAGGTTCCCTCAGAGCCTTCTTTTCTCCAGGCTGAGGAGCCCCCAGATCTCTCAGCCTGTCCTCAAAGGGAAGGTACTACAGCTCTCTGATCATGTTTGTGGCCCTCCTCTGGATCTGCTCCAACAACTCCATGGGATTGCCCTAACCCACATATAGGACTTCGCACTTGGGCTTGCTGAATCGTGATGTTGGCATGGTCTCACCTCAAGGCTGTCCAGGTCCCTCTGGATGGCACCCCTTTCCTCTAGCATGTCAACTGCACCACTCAACTTGGTGTCATCTGCAGGTTTACTGAAGGTATATTTGATTCTGCTCTCCGTGTCCCCCTGCACAGATGTTAAATAACACTAGTCCCTCCCCAGCTTTCTCATTGGCCCTCTTCAGATCCTTGAGGAACGCCACTTGCTACTTGCCTCCTCTTAGACACCGAGCAACTCTCTGAGTGCGACCATTCAGCCAATTCCTTATCCACCAAGTGATCCATCCGTCAAATCCATTTTTTCTCTAATTTGGCAGCCAGGACATCATGTGGAACAACATCGCATCAAGTGAGTTGAGAAAATAATTATACCGTTATACCATTGTAAAGAGCTGTTGGCTGGTGACAGTTTTACTCTCAGAGCAGTCCTCTGCTTACTGTCAAGTGATCGGTTCTCTGCTGAACACTGCTCTGTTTGGATTTACTTTCCTCGTCACAGTGCCACAGACTTCTGCACTACGTACAGCACTCTGCAAGCAGAGTCTATTTGTGATTTGGGAAGCAATGGCTGTGCCGTGCTTGCAGCTATTTTGGAATAGCTACCAACAATGAGATAAAATAATCAGGAGTTAATATGTTCACAGGGGGGACCTTGCACTTTCTGATTTAACTTTCACTTACAGGCAGGTCCTAATTACCAGCTGTCCCTTGAGCCATCTTAGTAAAATTGATTAGGTGATCTCATCCTCGTTCTTCCTAGTGAGCACAAAACCACTACAGCTCTTCAGCATCTTGTGGCTTTTGGCATTTATCTTGTCACTGGGCTTCTGTCGAGGCTGAGCAGATCTCTACAAATGAGTTGTACTGGACGGTATCTGTAAATAATTCTGCTCTGCAGGCAGCACCGCTATCAAGTCATGCCCTGTTTTTTAATGACAAGTCAAGAAGGAAAAAAGGCATAATGACCTCTAAACATGTTTTCTGTAGCTGGAGGATATTTGTATCACCTGATTTTAAATGTCTAGAGTGGGTGCTGAAGTTAGGAGATTGGTATCCCAGGATCTATTTGCTCTTGATAGCTGCATGTCTTCACAGGGCAGCTCAAATCAGTCTTGAAATGGCACCCGGAGAAGCTGAAGTCTGTAAACCATGTGCAACTTCTAGAAACTAGATTCCTGAACTGTACAGCGTGTCCTGATGTGGCTGGACTCTGAGGAAGAGGCTGTTCATCCTGTGATGCTTGCTATCAGTCTTAACTTCTCTTGCTTCCACCAAAAGAGACAGCTTTCTGTGCTCAGTTGTTTCAATTGCAGCTGATGGCTTTCTACAAAGTGTCTTGGCTAAAACAGGGAAGCCTTTTTATTTTCTGCTGTTTGAACGTTTAAAACTTGTTTAGCCTCACAAATTGAATGCTAAAACCGGCAGGAGGAGGCAGGCAGAAAAACACAGTGAGGAAATAACAAGGAGCAGGTGGGAGCATGTTGGTTGGGCAGATATCTTAATTTGAGTTAGCATACTCAAATGGTACTTCTGATTTTGTTTTAAAACTCCATAATTTTTAGATACTTCCTTGAACTCCTTAATCCAAAAGATGTCCAAATCAAGGTTGTTAATTTTTGCCTCACAGTGGTGGTTCAAGCCCTCGTACTGCTGTGAACATACGAGGAGGTAAATGAGTCCTACTTGGCTTCCATGACTTCCGTAGTCAAGGTCCTTTAAGAAGCAGAAGACTGGGAAGTTTAGTCTAGGAAAGCTGACAAGTATTATTTAGGGCATGTTGAAGACAGTTTAGCAAAACAAGAAGCAGAAAATGGTGGGAGCAGTTCATGGATGTGCTTTTCATGGCTGTTTCCTGATGCTGAGCTGGATGGGCTCACAAAGCTAATATCCACGTGCTTTGCAGTTGCAGTCCCAGAATAGTCTTAGAGCTGTGTCTGTATGTGTGATCTTAGACACCGTGTTTACTCTCTGTGCTGTCATTCTGTAAATCATATACATTCAGCACTCACCCATTTCTCACTTTGAGCTCCTCTTAGTACCCTAGCAGTATTTACCTCAGTGTTTTGTATATTTGTCTTGAATCTCCCCTTCTGAGGCTTTTTTTTCTTACTTGACTACACTTCCAAATGTTATTTTTCCCCCTGAGTATTCTGCTTGACCAGTAGTAAACTGAAGGTACGTTATCAGTGTATTGCTCAGATTTGACTGCTGCATCTTCTCCACATAAACCCAAAGGTCTCTGTGCAAGTGCAGGCACAGCTCAGGCCTGGACTGCCTCCTCCTTGGCTGGATACCCATGGCAGAAACCACCTCACACGACCAAAGTTGGAATTAATGACCTCACCGAGTTGTCAGTGTCTGCTAATTCAGAGATGATGAGTTAAAATACATTCAGCGTACAGTGCTTATCTTGCTTTGAAAACTTAAGTTGTATCCCTTTGTGTTGCCGAATACCAGGGGTGCATAAAAAAAGCAATAAATGAATAAATAAACTTGCTCACATTTATTGGTCTTCTGTGCACTCGTTTAAGAGAAAAAAAAAAGGTGGAATAAATCATAAAATACGATAGAAGAACAGTTTGAGCATGTCTTTTCACTGTTCATTTTGAAATGCTAATCCTGAGACAAATTTGTGAGCTTCTCTTTCTAGGATGTATTACTGCTTAATATTTAGATTACTGTAGCTCCATTAAAGCATATAGGAGTTGGCGCACTGCGCTGAGTAAATGTTTCACTGCCTCAGGCGGTTTGTGATCTAGGTACAGAGCGAGAGACAGCAGATGGATCTGGGCAGACTGAATGTAAAGCAGAACATGGAGATGACAATGTAACGAGAGAGGCCTCCTAGAGAACAACTGCTGAATTTCTTTCCAAGACGATTGCCTACTTGAACGCAAATGATGCGAACGTGAAGTATTTTTAACCCTCTTAGTGGTAGGGGTAGTGGCACAATTGTATTTAAGTGCTGCATATCTCAAGTCTCAAGATAGTTTAGCAAAGAT
Organism: Oreortyx pictus; assembly: GCA_036925125.1. Lineage (NCBI taxonomy): Eukaryota > Metazoa > Chordata > Aves > Galliformes > Odontophoridae > Oreortyx > Oreortyx pictus. The sequence continues at coordinate 68,851,806 of JAUPFR010000002.1, forward strand.
ATTACAGAGCTCTGCACCTTTGAAAGAGGGAAATAGAAGGTGATAGGTTACTGGCTGGATGCAATTTGTCCAGAACCCCTTGGAAGGAGCTGCTTGGGTAGACTTTGTCCTCCTGTTTCATCGCTGGTCTAGAAAATTTATCTTTTGATTCAGAACGTCTGGAGACATTCAAGACCCGCCTGGATGCCTACCTGTGCAACCTGGGCTAGGGAGCTGCTTTGGCAGGGGGGTTGGACTCCATGATCCCTAGAGGTCCCTTCCAGCCCCTACAATTCTGCGGTTCTGTAACCGTTTCCCAAATGGATGTAGGTGCCATCAGTGATCGTTTCCTTCTAGACAAGGTTCACTAAGAGCGTTCATTGGATTCGCCCTCTGTACTACTGTTAATTGTTGGAGGCAAGGCTCCTGTTGCTGCTAAAATGAATACTTTGTATATTTCTCGCGTCTCTACGGAAACTTTCCTTAAGACCTCTTTTAATCTCCAGCACCCGCAGCCTCAGTGTGTGCTTTTGTCTCACAGCTTTGCCTCAGGCCAGCATCGCTTCACACGTGCTGAAACCATCTTCCAGCAGCACCGTACAGCTGCGGGAGCTTCTGGTTGCTGGGAAGTGTAGGTACGAGCTTGAACCCTCGCTCTGCACACCCTGACAGAGTGCAGCTGGCTTCTGGCACATGCAGAGTGCGCTTTCAGGCTTCGTGTCTGTCTGTCCTGTGTTTGGCAGATATTTCAGCGCTGCTTCTGCAGTTCTGAGAGGTCGCGTGCATAAAAGTGGAGATTCAGGTGACTTTATGTGTAGGGCAAACTTGGGAAAATAAAAAACAGCACAAAAACAACGCAGACAAACCCAGATTTTAAAATATTTCAGGATTTACAGATTTTAATGCCTGGGAGGCTGCAGTGCACTTTATCACTTCATTGTTTGGCAGGAATGCTTTATTATTTGGGGAAGCGAAAGCAGTTATGCGTTCTCAATACTAACATAGATTTACATGTTATCAGTCCAGAGGGACTGAGGTACATTTAATGTTCTGTGAAAACGTTCAAAAAAATGTCAGTGTGCCTCTGCTACTTTTAAGATGCAACTGGCAACTTTAATTGAATGTAAGTAAAACAACGGAGACCTGATACCACGCGTTCCTCAAATGTTTATTCCCTGGTAATGTCAAATGCTGTCGTGTACGATGCAGACGTTTATTATTTTAATGTAACGCTTCCCACTGACGCATTGAAGAGCCTGAAATGGAAATGCTCTGATGCGATGACCATGCAGTTCTGAACTGTCAGGCTTCTTCTAACTCCTGTAAAAGTGCAACTGCATTTTTGTAGCGAGGTCATATCCCTTTCTCTTGTACACACGGTTTTATTTTATTAGGGCTTTTCTTTTAGAAAGTGCTCAGAAGCAGCTCAGTGCTAATGAAACCCACAATAGAGATAAAACAAAGTTGTGTTTACATCAAGGGACATGATTGATATAAGCAATTCTCACTCTTGCATCGAGATGCTGCTGGAAATAGTTTGGTCTGGTGTCTGCTATCACTTCTCAACACCTGTTTGTGGGACCCCGTGCCGGCAGCAGCTGTTGCTGGGCAGTGGCTGCAGTGAAGTGTCAGTGCTGAACTGCTGAGTTGGGCCTTTTGGAAATACCTGGAGTCGACATTTGGGGATGAACTTGCTACGCAGTATCTGTTTAGACCGTTTAGAAATAAGGAGACAGAGTCTTTAGCAGGGTCTGGTGTGATAAGGCAAGGGGAAATGGTTTGTAACTGTAAGAAGGGAAATTTAGACTGGAGGTAAAGAAGTCGTATTTTACCGTAAGTGTGGTGCAGTGGTGGAGCAGTTGCCCAGGTAGGAGTTGGAAGCCCTGTCCTTGGAGACATTCAAGCTCAGGCTGGATGGGGCTCTGAGCACCCTGCTCAAGCTGCAGGTGTCCCTGTTCATTGCGGGGGAGTTGGACTAGATGACCTTGAAGGGTCCCTTCCAACTCAAATGATTCTATTTTCACTGCATTTTGGCAGTCACTTCTGTTCAGTCATTGGGGAGCAATGTGTGTGTGCAATGATCTGACCCACGCAGAGGGTTTGCTTTGCTGTGGGTAGTGTAACCCATACGCTGCACTAACGGATCGGGTAGGGTGACCCAGAGTAACTTCTTTCCTGCAGAACTCCTCTCCGAAGTCTCTGGCCACAGCCCAGGGCTGAGTATATGAGGTCAGCAGGACCTGGGAGCCGGCAGGCAGGGGCAGGGCAGGAGCCCCTGGGCTTGTGATGGTTGCACTCACAGACAAGCCTAGGGCACATCGCTGAGCTCCCTGCCCATTCTGCACGTGGTTGCGATCGGAAAGCGCTGGCTGCACCGCGTGCTGATCGATCCGTGAGAGCTCAAGTGGGATGCGAGGCTGAACCTTTGAATTAGCTAAAAGAAGGGATTTGAAAGGGCAAAATATAGCGGGTGCTGATCCAACCTAGAGATCTACAGTGCAGCTTTGATTTTTATTTTTTTTTTTAATACTTTTAAATAATTCAGTCTCTTCAGAACACGACGGCAGCTTTCAAGTGAAGGCATTGATCCGTCAGCGCCGCGCTTCGAGAGGCGCAGAGGCCCAAGATGGCGGCCCTGCGGGAAGGAGGTGGGAGGGAGGGGAAGGGCACCTTGCACTGCCTGTCACCCCGCTGACTGGCGGCGGGCAGGTCACAGCACACCTCGCTGTGGATTGCCACGTGCAATCCTGGGGCATTTCTTGCGTCTTGCATTGGGCGGGAGCTGAACCTAAGGCGCTTTCCTGAAGTGTCCTGTGGATGACTTCCGTGAGAGGGAATGTTGTGTTTTCCAGGCACTCGGGGCTGCCTAAACAGCCGCTGACCCCTGAGCAGAGCCGGGGGCTGGGTGGGAGCTGAGGGACACAGGGGCAGCAGGGGATGGGGCATCACCCAAGGGGCCGGGCACTGTGTTTTTAGTGGGGGACTGCTCGAGATGAGCACCTGCGTACTGCCCAAAAGCAGAACCGTTCAGTTCGGCGTGCGGTTGGGTGCACGGCAGCATCAGTGCGTGAGAGGTCAGCGTCCTGCAGCTCCCCGAGGCCGCCAACAGGGTCCCGCAGCAAAACCAGCTCTGCCCTTTTGGAGACGGGCTTCCCTCGTGGCTCTACTGCCCGCTCTGGGCTGAGCCCCGTGCTTCAGCAGACACCGGTCTGAACCGGGCCCGAGCTGGATGTACCGCCAGCACGGATCCCTCCGCCGCAGCCGGAGCACGTCCCCAACCGGAGCGCAGCCACACAGCGGGCATTTGTTGAGGAAAAGGACCTGGGCAACCCGCGCACCCCCATCCCACACGGCCCGTCCCCAGGGCGCCCGGCGCCGGCCCCGCACGGGAGGTGGCGGCCGCTGGGGGGAGCCCGCGCTCCACGCGCGGCCCCGGGCGCTCCCCGCTGGGGCCGGGACCGGGGGCGGCCCAGGAGCGGCCCCGAGGGGACAGGGGAGCGGGGAGCCCCGACGGGACCCCGCCCCGGGCAGCGCGGGGCTGGGGGAGCGGACGGAAGGCGGCGGAGGCGGCCCGGAGCCGGTCCGTGCCCGGTGCCGGAGTCAGAGCCGTGGGCGGGTCGTGCCGACTCTCCCTTTGTGCGCCCCGCGGGGGTTTGTGCCGCGCGGCCATTGGCAAAGGTTAGCGAGGCGTCCTTAGATCCCGCGTAATCCCACTTTAAATATTAAAAGTCCGAGCAGCCCGGGCCGTGTGTTTACCCAATGTAACTCCGTAGATTTCCCTCCGGATCCGCGCTTCTAAGAATTTACGGGACTCGTGTGTATTTACCAAACTTGTCCTCGGGGGGGGGGGGGGGAGGGGGGGGGGGGAGCGGGGACAACGGGACCCGCAGCGCCTCGATGGGGAGCGGTCCGTAACGGGAGAGGAAGGAAAGATTCCGGCCCCGGAGCACGCACGGACGGACCGAACCCCGCACCCGAACCACGAGAGCGGCGGGGGCTGCGGCGGCAATGGGGCTCCGCACGCAGAGCTGCAGCACAGCCGCGGCCCGCAGGCAGCGTGCGGGGAGCGGGGCTCGGCCGGGAGCACGGCTGTAATTACAATTCCCCGTCGGAGGAGCGCGGCCGAGGGACCGATCTTATCAATTAATGGTAACGTTCATTTGAATCTCGTGGAACAGGCTCGCTGAAGAGGCGCCTCCTTCTAAACATCCTCGTTGCGCGAAGAAAAAAAATAAGAAAGAGAGAAAGGAAAAAAAAAGTAGGGGTGGTGGTGGTGGTGGGGGGGGGGGGAGAGGAATGCTTGAAGCAAAGCTCAAGCAGAGGAAACTGGGGGGGGGGGGGGGGGGAGAAACGCGCCGCTTTGGATAGAAATAATTATTTGCGCTCTTGGGGGGGGAAAATAAAAACAAAACATAAAAATACAACTATAAAAACCACATTCGTATCTGCGGGAGATGGCAGCTTTTACACGGGGAAAAGCGAGGAGCGCTCCCGCCCGCCGACGCGGTGATTTCATCGTGCTCTGTCGGCCCGAGCGCTGTTCAGGAGCAAAAAAGAAAGGGATGGGAACGTGCGCCAACAGTTTGCCGTGAAATAAGAGTTAAAAGAAGTAATAGAACTAATCACTGTCTCCTCAAATCAAGTAGAAAACATTTCAATGCACTAATTAGAGTAATTAGAATAATAAGACTGCCTATATGTGGTAAGACAATGTGTACAAACAACTTTATTTAATGTATACTGGTAATCAGCGGTGCGTGCGTGCCTGAATGCTCAGTGCAATAAAATTCACCCCCGTCCGCCCAAACAATCAAATACAAATTAGTTTAATGATTGTGCCTGCTCGGATGTCTTAGAAATCCGCAGGCGGAGGGAAATAAATAGCCCCATCCTCGTGCGCGCCTCTCCCCTACTGACCGAGGGGCCGATGGCTCCGCGCACTTGGCAATGAATGACTGCAGACATGAATGAATCGGGGAGGGAAGGGGAATTAATGAATGAGTCGGGCCGAAAGAGGCCCCCGACTTTCGGAAGGAGCCTCTCGCCGCCTCCTGCCGGTGCTGCTCCGGGCGGGAGTGGGGCTGCGGGGCTGCGGGGCTGCGGGACGGGGCAGCGCGGCTCGGGCAGAGCCGGCTCCTTCCCGGTGTCTCGCGTTTGGGAAGTTCTTTTGTTAATTTCACTGTTTCTGCTAAACCGCGCTTCGCCTTTTTGCTTCAGCTCGTTCCCCCCGGAGCAGCACACGCTCCTCAAAGTGCGGCCAAGCGCGAAGCTGCCCGGCCAGGAGAGACCGAACGCCGCGCTGCTCGGAGCATCTCCCAGCCCCGACGGCAGCCGCGCCGCACCGAGCCCGCACCCGCGCCTCCGAACGCCTTTTCTTTTCCCTTTCTCATCGGGCCCGGAGCGGCAGCAGAGCCTCTCTAGTCCGGATCCCAAATACACCAGAAACGAATCGCTCCGAGGCGGTGGGGCGGCGGAGGGCCGCGTTCTCCAGGCCCCATCCCAGAACCTCAGAGGCCGCCATCGCGCTCCTCTGCGCCCCGCGGCCCTTTCCCACGCGTGGGCCGGGCCGGGAGCAGCAACCCCGGGTCACAGCCTCCCGCCCGAGGGTGGCCGGGTGCTGCTCTCCCGCAGTACGCGGCCCAGAGCAAACCTCTCCATAACAAAGAGCCATAAACCCCCACCCTCGGCGTGGCTTGGGCCAACTTCTGGGGCCGGAGGAGGGTGAGGATGACCACAGGCTGAGGCCGCCTCAGCGGGGCGGTGAGAGGGCTCGTGGGCTCGGCCCCAGCAGCCGCCAGCAGAAACCGAGGGCGAGGGGAAGGGGCAGCCCGACGGCGGCCTCCCCGTCGGGGCTCTGCGGAGCCGCCGACGGCAGCGCGCTGCAGGGCCCGGCCCGGGGAGTTACCGGGCGGGCCGTGCCCTCCTTCACGGGCTTCGGGACACCGATCTCAGCCTCTGTTCGAGCGGGAGAGGCGAGGAGCGAGTGTTTTTCTTGCGACATCTGACAGAACGGCTGTGGCCGAGCCCAGCTCGCTGCGCGCACCCTGACGTCCACCTGCAGACATCCTGCTGTACCACCACCACTCCGTGGGCTTTTCCCTCTTCCCTTTCCCTCAGAACAAGCAGAAAGCAGCAGCCACGCGGGCCGGCCGCCTTTTGGCAGCGCACACCGAGCAGGCACGGAGCAGCCCGGCAGCCACGCCGCATCCATCCCCGCGGCTTCGGGCCTGCCCCGTGCCCAGGGCCGGCCGAGCCCCTGCCCACCCCACACGTGAGCGATGGCAAAGTCGCGCGGCTCCCTCCGAGCCCCCACGAAGCGTCCTGCAGAGGGCAGAGGCTGCCCGCGTTCCGCAGCCGACCCGGCGGGATATTGACCGAGGGCTTCAAATCCATAACCGGCTTAAACATTTTCCCCGTCAGCACGTCTGCGGTCACGAAACACTTCTTCTTTCTGTCACTTCGCTTCGAAACTATTGATAAGATCATTTAGCTGCATCTGTTCGGGATGAGCGCAATATTGACTAGGAGTTAGAAAAGATGATTAAATCTAAGAAGCCGAAAAAGTCTCTGGGAGGGGGAGAGAGGGCAGGACGTTGCCCCTACGAAGCCGGGCAGAACCCCACAGGCTGCAGCACGTCCGCCACACGCTGCCGTCGGCACCCACCGGCACGGCCCCAATGCACGGCAACCGACCCCGGCCCTCGGCACCCGGCCCCGGCACACGCAGCCGCCCCGCTCCGGCCCCGCGGCCCGGCCTTAGCGGTGCTCCCCGAGGAGAAGCTCCGCCTTTCCCTTCTTTTCCCCCTTCCTTTCCTCTTTTCTCCCTTTCTTTCCTTTCCCGTTTATTCATTAATTTCTCAGTTTCGGGGGCGGGGAGGAACAGTCGGGCGTTACGTTCTGCGAAGGCCGCGCGGAGCAGAGAGCCCTGTCTCCTCGGCCCGGAGCTCCTCCAGCATCCGCAGCTCAAAAGAGCGACTGTGCCAGCCCCGGGCACAGCCCGTGCCCTGGAAGCGGGCACGGAACCGTTTCCCCGGTATCTAAAGGTATAAAGGGGTGACGGTGCTCGCACGGAGCTCACAGCACCGCGCGGTGCTCTCCCTCCCGATTTCACAGCTACAGCTATCATCTCTCGGAACAAAGCAAAGGTATTTCAATAATTCGAACAAACTATGAAGGTATTGTGCATTTCTGTTTTTATGTAGATAATAAAATATTACTTTAACATAAATATATAAGGATCTCTGCGTTTTTATTTTTTTTTTTTTTTCCCCACAAGCACATCCAAATGTACCAAAACAAAGTATTGGTAAAGAGACCGAACCAAAAAAAAAAAAAAAAAAAAACAACCCCCAAAAAATATTACATCCCATATAGATTTGTTCACCTACTCATTTAAAGCTACAGAAAAACAGTTTCCAGAACCTGTTCGCTTTCAAAGAAATAAATATACATTGAGGCAGGCCACTTAAAAATGATATGAAAATATTTCCCTGGGTAGCATTTAAAAAAAAAAAAAGAAAAAAATAAAAGAAAAATAGACAAAGAAAACATTGAAACTATTTCTGCATTTCAAAGGACAAATATTAAACATATATACAGAGTGGTAAGGTTTGTGTGGTAACTTTTTTTTTCTTTTTTTCTCTTTTTCGTTTTTTTTTTTTTTTAAGTAAACCTATGTGGAGTTTGAGGCTTTTTCCCAAACAGCTCCATTCTCTGACCTTACACACGGATCGGTGGGTCTGAAAGTTGGGTCCTCCCCGCACCACGGGCCGGCCCTGCTCGGAGTCACCAGTCCCCAGCACGATAAATAACCAGCAGCTCGGTACAGCCAAAAGAAAAGAAGAAAGGAAAAGAAAAGGAAAAGAAAAGGAAAAGAAAAGAAAAGAAAAGAAAAGAAAAGAAAAGAAAAGAAAAGAAAAGAAAAGAAAAGAAAAGAAAAGAAAAGAAAAGAAAAGAAAAGAAAAGAAAAGAAAAGAAAAGAAAAGAAAAGAAAAGAAAAGAAAAGAAAAGAAAAGAAAAGAAAAGAAAAGAAAAGAAAAGAAAAGAAAAGAAAGGAAAAGAAAAGAAAGGAAAAGAAAAGAAAGGAAAAGAAAGGAAAAGAAAGGAAAAGAAAGGAAAAGAAAGGAAAAGAAAGGAAAAGAAAGGAAAAGAAAAGAAAAGAAAAGAAAAGAAAAGAAAAGAAAAGAAAAGAAAAGAAAAGAAAAGAAAAGAAAAGAAAAGAAAAGAAAAGAAAAGAAAAGAAGAGAGAAAAGCTCGGTGCCCGCATCTCTGTAACAATTGTTGGGAAAGTGGGAAAAAGGTTTCTGCGTTTGTCGCTTCGAAACCATCGCTGTCTGACCAAGGGGAAAGAAGGGAAGGAGGAAGGAAGAAAGAAAAACAAATGTCACAGCGCTTGAAGAGACAATGGGAAACATGGTCTAACGCCTCAGCTGCTGAATGCAATATTTATATGATCTCCGCAAGAGAAACGCTTCACTGTTTTTTTTCTCCATCGCCGTCCAACAGTCACCTAAGTAAACTTTTAGCTTATAAAAACGCATTGCCTATGTAGCACCCGTCTAAAGGGCCCCGTTATGAACGTGTAACTACCGGAGTTTCGAGTTCCCCTCATGTCTATGGATGGCGGTGCGCAGCACACACACACAGAGCTGCTCCCAGCCCGCTCCGCGCCTCTCCTCGGAGCTTTGTGTCGTGTGCTGTGTCCCCCTGGGCTCCTCTCTCTCTCTCTCTCTCTCTCTCTCTCTCACTCTTCTCTCTTTTTGGAAGTTAACCGTTTCCCATCAGGATAATGCCACGAAATGCACTTTAAAACTGTTACCGGGGAGGGAAGGGGGTGGGGGGGGTGGGTGGGGGGGAGGAGGTGTGTGTGTTGGGGGGGGGGGGGGGAGGCGAATTGAAAGTGGCATTTTTTCCACTTCATTTCACCCTCCCCCCCGCTCCCCCCCCCTCCCCCCCAACCCCCCCGGTGAAAGACAAGGGGCTGCCCGAGCGGAGCTGCTCCTTTCGTTCCGTACATGACGCTGCGAGCCGACCGACGGGTGGGGGGAGGGGAGCTGGGGGGGGGGGGGGAGGGGGGGGTAAAAGAAAAAATAATAAATACGGGAGGCAAAAGGTGAAGGGAGCGCGGGCAGCGAGCAGAGCCGCTCCGGAGGGGTGGGGGTGGGGGGTTCCTGGGGGGCGAGGGGAAGGGCTGCGGCCGGGGGAGGGGGAGAACCGAAACGTCCCCGTGCTTCTGTCGGGGCGGCCCCTGGAGCTCGAGGTGTTCCCTCCCGGCCCCGCGGCCCCTCCCGCGGCCGCGCACTGTCGGAAAACGAAGTTTGCTCCGTCCCTTCGCCCCGCTCCCTGTGCCCCCGCGGGCTGCCCGGAGCCGCTCTGCCGCACGGCCGTGCGCACATCCTCCATACATGCGCCTGAGCGTGTGCGCGCGTACGGCACGCAGCACACACCGACACACGCGCTCCTCACCCCCCGCATCGGGTCGAGAGGGCAAGAAACCCGCTGAATTTCCGTAAACTTCCATACCCTCGCGGTGCAAACGGGCTACGCCTCAATACTGCCTGGGACGAGGGGTCCTTCCTTCTCCCCGCTCGCATCCCTACGGGCGGATGCCCACAGCCGCGTGTCCGCCCGCACCGCCGCTCTCCCGGCCCGGCCCGGCCCGGCGCGGTACTCACTCCGCAAGGCCCGGCCGCAGCCCGCACCCTCCGCCCGGCCGGAGCTCTGTGTCTGCTTGGATTCGCGTTCGCTTTCTGCTCGCTTTTTTGTTGCTGTTGTTTGTTTGTTTCGTTAATTCTTTTTTTTTTTCCCCCCATTTTTTTTTGGTTTTTTTGTTTTTTTTTTTGCGCGATTTTTTTTTTTTTAGGTTTTTTTTTTTTTTGGTGGGTTTTTTTTTTTTTTTTTGAAAGAGAGGAGAAAATTAAAAAAAAAAAAACAAAACGAAAACAAAACAAAACCAAAACAAACAAACAAACAAACAAACAGAAAAAAAAAAAAAAACCAACGAAACAGCCCGACACTGAAAGGAGGACGCCGGAAAGGCGGAGGGGGGGCGGGGGGGGGGGGGGGGGTGAGGAGGAGAAGGACGAGGAGGAGGATGAGGATGAGGAGGAGGGGAAGGGGGGGAGGGGGCGCCCAGGTCACTGCACGGGGGTCTGCACCCCGTGGTGCGGCGGCGTGTCCCTGCTGGGCCCGTACACGTCCTCGGCGCCCGGCAGCGTCCCCCCGGGCGGCGTCATGCGCTTCTCCTTCTGTCTCCTGTTACAAAACCACACTCTCACCACCTCCTTCTCCAGCTGAAGGCTGTCCGCCAGCGAGGTGATCTCCTGCGCCGAGGGCTTGGGGCACTTGAGGAAGTGGCTCTCCAGCGCGCCCTTGACGCTCACCTCGATGGAGGTGCGCTTTTTCCGCTTGCGGCCCTGCGCCGCGATCTTGTCTATGCTGGTGGGGCTGCCCGAGGAGGAGTCCGCCTCCTCCAACCACTTGTTCAACAAAGGCTTCAGCTTGCACATGTTCTTGAAGCTGAGCTGCAGGGCCTCGAAGCGGCAGATGGTGGTCTGCGAGAAGACGTTGCCGTACAGCGTGCCCAGCGCCAGCCCCACGTCCGCTTGGGTAAATCCCAGCTTTATCCGCCGCTGCTTGAACTGCTTGGCGAACTGCTCCAGGTCGTCCGAGGTCGGCGTGTCCTCGTCCGAGTGCGCCTCGTGGTGCGGCCCTCCCGCCGCCGCCGCTCCGCCGCCCGCCGGTCCTCCTCCTCCTCCTCCCGCGGGGTGCGGTCCGTGCGGGTGCTCGGCTCCGTGGTGCGGCGGCGCGGGCGGCCCGGGAGCTTCGTCGTGGGCGTCGCGCAGGCCGTGGTGGTGCAGGGCGGGCTGCGCGGCGCCCAGCATGCCGTTGACGGTGAAGCCGGGCGGCTGCGGGTACAGCAGCCCCGCCTGCGCCGCGCCGTTGGCCGCGGCCATGCCCGGCGGCAGGTGCGCCGCGCCGCCCGCCCGCCACGCCGCGTGGTGCCCGCCGCCGCCGCCGCCGCCGCCGCCGCCGTGGTGCACCAGGTGCGGCGCTCGGCCCGGCGGCGGCGGCGGCGGGTGCTGCGGCGGCGGCAGCTCGTCGCCGCGCGGGGCCGCCTGCACCGCGGCCGGCTTGATGTCGGGCGGGCCCAGCGCGCCCGCCGCCGCCCAGGGCGCCTCGCCGCCGCCGCCGCCCCCCTCCGCCGCCGCCGCCCCCCTCCTCCGCCGCCGCCGCCGGGGCCGCCGTGGGACAGCGCGGCGATCCACTGGTGAGCGTGGCTCAGCGGGTGCCCGTTGCTCTGCAGCGCGTAGTCCGCCTGCACCAGCGCGCCCGCGTCGCGGTAGCCGCCGCCGGGCTGCATGCCGCCGGGCGGCTCGGCGTGCACCATGGGCGAGCCGGAGGCGAGCAGGCTGTAGTGGTTGGAGGCTGCGGTCGCCATGACTCGCCGCGCCGCTCTGCTCGCGCCGGTTAAAGGCGCCGCGCATTTGACAGCTACTTTTGCGCCTCGGGCGCCGCGCGGCGCCCGCGCCCCCCCGGCCCGCGCGGCGGCGGGGCCCACCGCGAAGGCACGCGCGGCCGCCCCGCCCCGCCGCCGCCGCCCATTGGCTGCGCGCCGCCCGACGGACGGGGGCGCCCCCGGCGACCGCCGCCGCCGCCGGCCCCCATTGGCCGAGCGCCGCGCCCGGGCCCCGCCCCCCGGCCCGCCCCCGCCGCCCGGCGCCGAGGGGAACGGGCCGAGGGCGGGGCCGGGGGAGGGGCGGGGGCGCCGACGCTCCCCTGCCCCCCCGCCCTCCCCGCCCCCCCCCCCCCCCGCTCCCCCGCCCCCCCCCTCGCCGCGGCCCCGCCCCCCGCCCCGCTCCTGTTGCTCCGCGCCCGGCGGCGGCGCCCCGACCTCCCCCGGCGGGGTGCGAGGGACCCGGGGCGGGACGGAGCGGGTCCCGCTCGGCGCTCGGCGCGCTTTCGTCCCCGCCGCCGTCCGTTATCCGCTGCCTCCGCCTCCCTCCGACGTGCGGACGGGGAACAATGCTGCGGGGCGCGGGCAAAGCTCCCGGCGGCCGCTCCTCGCCGGTCCGCTCCGGCGCGCAGCCCCCGTCGGTCCCTCCGCTCCGTCCGTCAGCGCGGCATAGCAGCCGGGGGGGGGGGGGGGGGGGGGAGGAGGGTGAGGCGGACACTGCGGCGCTCTGATTCGGCTGTGCCCCGCTCCGCGCTCGCGGCGGCCGCTCCGGCACCGCTCTGCGGCACGGAAAGGTTTCCAACGGCCCCGCGGGGCTCTCAGCGCGCCGCTCCGTACCGCCGTCCCACGCCCCGAGAACCACTCGTGCGGTGCGTGGGGCGTGAGCGGGGTCCGGGCCCCGCGTGGGGACTGAACCCGGCCGGGGCCGCACGAGCCCCCGCGCCCTCGTGGGAAGCGCTCCCGAGGGCTGCGTGGGGGGGGGGGGGGGGGGGGGACCGGGAGCTCAGGCCGCCTCTCTCTCTCCTCGGGTGGACGTGAGGAACGCGTTCAGCTCGGGGAGCTGCGGGGCGGAAGGGTGGGGGATGGCTAACTTGGGCTGCCCGGCATCAGGGCACAGAGCGGTAACACCGAGGCAAAGTTGCGCAAAGTTTGCGCTCGCGGCCGCCGCTCCCGCACCTCCCTCTCCTCCCGCGGCCGCTCCGTCCCTGTCGTTCACAGCGCTGGGAACGGAACGGTTTGTGCTCGCGGCCCCGCATCCCGTCAGTGGGGACGGTGCGCTCCGCCCGTGAGCGCCGTGCGGGCGCAGCCGCCGCGGCCCCGACAGCCGCTGTGAGCCGCGTAGCGAAGGAACCGAGTGCCGAGCGGTGAGTGGGAGGCCTTGGGGGGCGAGAAGAAGAAAGAAAGAAAAGGGAGAAAAAAAAAAGAAAAAGAAAAAAAAGGACAAATTCCATCAGTGTACGCGACACGTTCTGGTCGGAGTGCCCGCGGCTTTGTGCGCGGCGCCCCGGGGCCGCAGCCCGACGCGGTCGGTGCGGGGCTGCGCTTCGGCCCCGCAGCTCACAGGGCCCCTCCGGCCGCCTGTGCCCCGCGGCCCCGGGCCGAGCGGGAGGGGCTGCCAAGTTTCTTTGGTCCTGGAGGAGGAGGAGAGGAGCTCGGCGGGCAGAGGGCGGCCCATTGTCCGCACCGGGGGCATTTTTGTCGGCCCGGCGGTGGTTGCTATAGTGAGGAGGGACGGGGGGGGGGGGAGAGAGAGAGAGAGAGAGAGAGAGAGGAAGGAATGGGAATAAAAAAAAAAAAAAAAAGGCAAAAAGCGGCAGCCCCAAAGCGAACAGAGGAGCCCGCACCGCTCCCTCCGTTCTCCCCGCAGCTCCGCCAGCGCGCAACCAGAATAAGAGCGCGGTGCGGGGCGCGGGGTGCGGCGGCCCCGGATTGCTGCGGGGCCCCTCCAGCTCCTGCCCGGCCCCGGCACCGCGGCCTCTCCGTCGGGCACAGCCGCGCTGCGGGGCGGCCGTGACACCGCTCCTGGATCGCCGCTCTCTCTCTCTCTCTCTCTTTTTTTTTTTTTTTTTCCTTGTCCCTTTTTGGTGCCCAAATAATTGACCAAAGGGGCTGCGGGGGGGAGGTGGGTGGTGGTGGTGGTGGGGGGGGTGAGGACGGGATGGACGACCTCCCCCGATGCAAATGACCAGCCCTTAAATTTTTACCGGAGACTCTTATTTTGCAGCGGCGCTTTTTATTGCCTCGCTGTTGAACTTTGCAAACAGTGCGGCGGGGGCAGGCGGCGACGGAGGGGCTGAGCGGGGTGAGCGGGGTGAGCGGCGCGGGGTGCGGTGGTCTCTCGCTGAATCGGGGACGGCCGCAGCTGCGGAGATGGGCGCAGCCGTGGCAGGGAGAGCTCGGGGCGGGGAAGGGGGCGGCGGAGGGGTTGGTGGTGGTGGTGGTGGTGGTGGGGTGGGGGTCGTGGGGGGGGAGCACAGCACTGGGTTTGGTTTTGTTTCTTTTTTTTTTTTTTTTTTTTTTCTGCCAGGAGAAGTTATATTGCAGCTGAAGGAGAGAGGTCAGTATCTTTTCCAGTCAGTCTGTCTGTCTGTGTGACGCTGTGCCCGTCTATTCCCCGCGAAGGGGAAAGCTCCAACTTCGCTCCTCCGCGCGGTTGCGCGCACCTCCGCTCCGGGTGCAGTGAGGCTGCGGCTGCTCGGTCCCTTATCTGACACGGGGAAATAGCAGCGCTCCTTCCAATCACGGGGCGGAATCGGTCTCCTCCCGTTCAGTTGTTACGTGTATTTATTTATTTATTTATTTATTTATTTATTTATTTATTTATTTTCTTCGGGTCTCATTTTGGAACCGCGGTTGACAACTTTTATTTCAAACCACTTTACCAGGCGCCACTTGATGCATTATTCACGTTTTTAAAAGACGCTCGAGAGAAATCGCCTTAATGAAGAGAACATTTGTGGTAATTTGGTGATAATTACCGGAATCGCCAAACGTTCGCAGAGGCCGTAGCGTTACGTGTCGGAAGAAAAGCAGAGCGCATTATTTTAATGGTCTGATATGCAAACTATGGACCGTCCAATTACGCCCTTAATAGCGCAGACGCGATGCGGTGCCGCTGTTGGGACGGGAGGGCCGCGTGTGTGTCTCCATCCATCCAGAGCGTTCCCGCCGAGCAGGGCCCCGCCGAACCGCATTTCCAGAGAATAAAAATTAACGACTGCGAATTTGAGCGTTAAATTAACATCAATTATATGACCTGCCTGCTGGAAAGATTAAATTTCTTACGCCCTTAATTAGATAACGTCTCCTCATACATCAAACAATTTCCTTTTCCAGATTTCGGTATTAAAATGCAGAGCGGGGACGCACCGTGGCCGGCGCTGGGAGAGATCTCTCGGCCGCCTCCGGGTCGCGGCTCTCAGTGGGAGGAGGTGCGGTGCCGGGACCCCCCCCATCCCCGAGCCCCGCTCCCGGCTCCGGGACCGCGGGCAGCCCGAGCCGCGATGGGAGCCCCGACGGCGGCCGGGGCCGGGACACGGGGGTGAGCGGCGGGGCCGTGCCGTCTGCGGGCCGGGAGGCTCGGTTACAGGGCGTCGGGTTGCAGGGTGCTGAGCTGGTGTGTCTGCCCTGGGGATGGAAGGGGGGAGAAAAAAAAAAAAAAAAAAGGAAAAGAGAAAAATAGGGAAAAAAAAAAAAAAAGGAAAAGGGGGAAAAAGAGTGAAAAAAAAAAAAAGGGAAAAGGAAAAAAAAAAAGAAAAGAAAAAGAAAAAAAAAAAACCCGACGGAAACAAGAAAAAAAAAAAAAAAAAGAAGGAAAAAAGATAAAAGAATAACAAAAAAAAAAGTTGGAAAAACAAAAAAAGAAAGAAAAAAACTTAAAAAAAAAAGGGGAGAAAATAAAAGGAAGAAAAGACTAAAAGAAAGAAAAGGAAAGAAAAAAAACAGAGAAAGGAAAGAGGAAGAAAAAGAGGCACGGAAGCTGCTCCCCCCCGCACCCCGCTGGTGAGGTGTGCGTGGCTGTGTGGGGATGCTGTGCCGGGCAGGAGGGGCAGCTTCCCGGCTGCAGGAAGCCCCCTGCCCGCATGGAAGGAGCTGTGAAGAGGAATCGTGGCATCAGAAAGCATTGCCTTGTTCCCACTTCATTTCCTAGTACCAGATAATTGCTTTTTCAACTCAATTGAGACTCGGTTTGTGTTATTACTGTTACCACTCCTCCGTGAGCTTCTGTGTCTGTCTCAGACACCTGTGTCTCCTGTTAGTCTCGTGCTCGCTCTCTGGACGGGGTTGATAACAAATGATGTTCAGTGCTAAGTTCAGGAACGGCATCCAGAAGGTGGATGGCGAGGAGGTGGCAGTGGCAGCAGGAGGGAACTGCCATGTTCCCGGGCTGACCCCTGTGCTCCATCAGCTGTGGAGCCCTGTAAGGCCTTGCAGCCGGGCCCTTCTCCTTCACCAGCCCGATGTTACTGCTCTCAGGTGAGCGAGTCTCTGCGATGAGCAGCGGCAAAGTTTTATTTTAAATAGGATGGCGAATAAAGTCTGGCTGACAGCAGGCAAAGGCACCGAGGGCTGTGTGCAGCATGTGGGGTGTCCGGGGCTGCAGCAACATCTCCAGCAGTGCAGCTCCAGCAGCATGTCCGTGCCCCAGTGACAACCACCTCCACCCAGGCGCAGCCCAGCAGCGGGTGTAAAGGAAGCTGATCCAGAGCAGCACGACAGCACATTGTGGCGAGCAGCGGGAGCCCTCATCCTGCGGAGCTCTCCCTTGTTTGTCACTCCTCCCAGCCTGACAACAGCTGCTTCGGAAGGGTTGTTTTTACCCCTGGTAAAAGCGAGGTTCCCCCATCACTCCCGCAGGGAAGAGGGCAGGGAGAGTGATGTCGTGAAGCTGTGGTCCTCACCCAGAGCACACCTGCAGGTGTCCAGGTGCCCCAGTTATCACTCCAGGAGTGCTGTAACCTATTCTGTGCAATAGCCAAACAGTCGGGCCAGTGATTTTGTATTGACAGGAGAGCACATAACTGCTTCTTCCCTGAAACTGCAGACATGGACGTGGTGAGATGTCCCTTCCCCTTTGCTGCTGTGAGGTACAGCTCAGAGTTTAAGTGTAATTGTAAGTATTTGCAGCCCTGCACACATTCTCACACTCACTCCTATGGGTTTTAATGATCCTAATCACTCTCCTGTTTGCAGAACAGGATGGACAGAGGCTTTGGCTCAAGAGTGGTACAGGAGAACCCGCAGCTGCAGCTGGCTGTTCAGGGGTGCCAACTCGAATAGCCGCGATTTCTGTGCGATTTCTCCCACACAGCCTGTGAAAGGCAATCAGTCTTCTTGAGAACAGCTCAAATAATTCATGTACCATCATAATTGTATATTCCTGCTAAAGTGACACTGAACAGTCAATTCTTCAAGAAAAAAGATTTGCCCATCACCGTAAGTAATTGTAAGCACTACATATCTAAAAAGTGCCCATCCTGAAATCCCCATGACAGTATGCTCGCACGGACAAATGGGTGATGACTCCTGAACCTGGAGCTCTCTGCCTGAAACAGGAGCTTTCCGCACAGGAGCTGGAACTAGCCTGGATCCCCCTCCTTTCCCTATCGGCCCCTTGGTGTGATGAGGATCTGGCTGTGCAGACCCCCCTCCCCCGTTGTCTGCAGCGCAAACATATGGCTGCTGCTGAGATCGCACCTGCAGTACAGTCGGCAGCAAGTGCAGTGAAAGAGAGCTCACCTGCTTGCGTGTGCTCAGAGGGGTGTTCACCCACTTCTATTTGCTGCCACCCCATGGGCTGCGCTTCTGCGTAACTTGGCTCAAGGTGCCTTGTTTCAGCAGCTGCACAGAGGACGGCTTCTTAGTGATTCTGTAGCTCAAAGGTGTACAAAATAGATGCCTAACTGGGAATAAAATTATCATAAGCACGATTATGCCTGTGCTGAAAGGACAAGGTCAGGAGGAGAATCCAAAATGTCAGCAGGACTAGTTGGTGATGGATTGTCCTAGACAGAGCTGTCCGATGTTATACATCACAAAAAGTTAAAAGATGATGGAATTTATATGTTGGACTCGTTGTCAGTTCATACCAGAACCTGAATAGGAGAAGCAAAACCAGGCACAGTGCCTTTGTCCGTCTGGCACGTGTTGGGATGTGTGGTGAGAATGGCAGTGCACCGTGTCAGTGAGGGGTCTTCTGAGCTGGCAGAAGCTTCTGCATTTGGCACCAATGGTCCCACGGGCCCTGTGTCACTGCTCTTACTGCCCTGGATCCAAAACTCACTCTCAAGGAAGTGAGGGTCTTTCTGCATCCTTGAGGTCCTTGCATTATTCCTTTGTTCCATAGAGGCAGCCATTGCTGTCTCACAGCCCCATGGACTGGTACATCACAGTTGGACCAGCCTGCTCAAAAGTAGCTCGGAGCTGTGCTGAGTACCAACCAGCCCCCAGTTGTTTCTGCATGGCAGCTTGTACTCCTCCTACAGTATTTTCTTTCTTTTTTCTTGCAGCCATCTTTTACACTAAACCAACACGTGTATCCGGTAAACATTCCAAAAAACCTGGTCACAAACCACTGCTCGTACTGGTAAAAGTCCTTATTCACTGCTGCTGAAAATGAGGGAAGTGGGATATGAATGGTTGCTCCATTTCTAGAAAACTCATCCTTCTTCCTCTTCCCTTCCCTTCCCTTCCCTTCCTGTCCCTTCCCTTCCCTTCCCTTCCCTTCCCTTCCCTTCCCGTCCCTTCCCTTTCTGCAAAACTGCTGTGACACCCTAGTTAAAAAAACAGTCATTGCCTGTGATAAATAGCAGACTTTGAGGATCTACATTTTGCATGTGGTCCCTCCAGAGACCGCTCTGTGCCGAGCTGCGTATATCTCGAAATCTGAGGCAGTATACTTTTCCTTCGTATCTGTTTCTGTTTACCTAAAAGATCAGAGCTCCTATTTGTGTTTTCATTGTGTCTCAGTGTTTGCGTTGGGGCCAGTGAGTAACCACGTTCTGCTCTTTTGAAGGCTTGAAGCAGAGCACCAGTGCGGTTACTTCTGAGTTGCAACGCTGGAGAAAAGTTGCAGTTTTCTGCAGGTTCGTCTCTGATGAGGGAGGAAGAAACTCCTTCCACTGCCTTTATCTTATTTGGGTGGGATCTTGCAAGATGTCTAATGAAAGGCAAAGCTCACCGGATTGGGATAGTTAGAATGAGACTGGGTGAGAAGTAAGTGAAGGAACAGTGTGTATATACATCAGAGTGTGTCCCTCCCACACCTGCAATATTTTTTCCCTGTTACTAGCAGGACAGGTGTCCCTTCTGCTTGGCACTGTGTCATGTCAGAATGTTTTTGGGCAGTGTGGCTGTGAGGCACACAGGTCAAGCAGGAAATCCGTTCACAGCTGAATTAAGTGCTGGCTTCTCTCACAGGACCTTAGTGCAACTTTTTTTTCTCCTGAATTCTCCTGCTTCTGGATTTATGTAATTAAATGACAACCTCAGCTCTTGTGAGAAATAAAAAATATGGTTTCTATACATCACGATTCTAGAGGGACACTTTAAAAAGAGATTTGATGTTCCCCTAAATGTTCAGCGACCAACAGAGAAATAAAATGAAACCCACATTTATTATTAGGAAAAATCTTGAAACTTTTAGCCGTGCTTGTCATTTTTAAAGCTGAGTTATGATTTAGATGAGACATTAAGAACAGCTTTCTAATGGGAAGTTGGGAAGCACGAGAATAGATTGCCTGGAGTGACAGTGGGAGGATTTGAAAATTGGTTGGACAAATGTGTGCCGGAACGCTGCAGCTGCAACCCATCCAGCCCCATGCAGTGGACACACCAGGACCCCTTGATGCCCCTGTGGACAGGGGCTGTCACACCCGGGGTCGCTCCCTGCCCGGTGCTGCCTTTCCGCTTGACTTCTTTGGGCTTATTTTTTGGGCATAAGCAGCTCCTCTGGGCAGCCAGGAGCGAGGCAGGGGGTCACCTTCTCTGCACACGTTATACATGAATAAACACCTTCCTAGGATTACTCAACCCAAGTCCGCTGTGTGCCTGTTTCCCTGCTGACACACCATTAGCATCTGAAGCATCTATATTTCCCGAATTGCACAGAGATAACTTATCGCTCCAGCTGCTTATCTCAGACCTGCCCCATGGATCCAGGGGAAAGATTTCCCCTTTAGCGTTAACAACGGGTGCCTGATGCTTACTTTGAAACGTTCCTCCTCTTTTAGAAAAGAAGTGGTGGGATTCTTGCCCTGCACATTTTGCATCTCTCTTTCCATCTCTGTGCCCATCCAGCCAGGTTTATCACTGCTGGAGCACCAGCCCACTCCTTGCTGGCAGTGCTAGCTGTTCCACGCAGCATTTACCCTTGGATGTTTGGGATGTGTCAGGAGCGTGCTCACATTGCACGCTCCTGAACTGGTGTGCAGCTGAGGCAGTGGGCTGGAAGGGGTCAGCTGCACTCTCATAAAGCTCTTCTGGAAGTTGCTGAAATGTGGAGTAGAGGAAGGACTGTCTGTCTCATTGCCTTTTTGTGTCTTTTTTTATCTCTCAGTGGCTCCTCTGGCTATCAGGTCAGCACTTGCTACGTTCTGTGTAGGTTCACATTCTGCAAAAAAGTCAGCAGGCAAAAGAGCTCATAACAATTAGTGTGACAGTGAGCAGGAGGTGGGAATGGGATGGTTGCACACAGCAGGCATCTGTCTGCAGTCCCCTGCCACCAAGGGCAATTTGGTGCTGGCAGCATCCAAGGGCAGCCAGATAAAACTTCATTTCATGGCCAGGGATAGAAAAACTCTCTTCAGCCCATACTTGCTTTCTTCTGCCCTAGGTCATTTTGCTGCAAATGAGGGCATGGGAAGAGAGGTTACAGTGCAAAGTCTGGCCAGGGTGTCTGCTCTGGCTGGAATAGTGTTCTTTGCAGCTCTAAGCTAGCAGTATGTAGGTGCCTTCAGCTCTCCACTGCTGAGATGGAGAAACACAAGATGAAAGGCAACCTCAAGTTGTGTCAGAGGAGGTTCAGGTTGGATACTAGGAAGAGTTTCTTCTCCAAAAGAGCGGTGAGGCACTGGCATGGGCCACCCAGGAAGATGGTGGAGTCACCATCCCTAGGGGTGTTCAAGCACCATGTGGATGTGGCACTGAGGATGTGGTTAGTGGGCATGGGAGTGGGGGGGGGGGGGGGGAAGGGGGGGGTCGTTGGTGGCTGGGCTAAGTGATCTTAGAGGTGTGTTCCAACCTTAATGATTCTGTGATTCTGTGAACACCAGATGTCCCAGTGCAGGTGCCACCAAGAGCCGCCTCTCCACAGAATCACCAGCCTGCTTTTGTCTGTACACATGCACTTGGATCGTGATGCCCGGTCCTTAAGTGTGATCAGACACAAGCAGTGCTACTGGGAGCTGCTGGCTCAGCTGTAACCCCTGTGACTGTGCAAGGCTGGGACTTGGTGGGGACACCTTCCTAATTAGAAATGCTGCAGCTTTCTTACTGGAGTTTCAGGTAAGAAAATAGACAAACTTTAACAGGGGAGGAAGAGCTAGGTAAGAAGCAGAGCGTTACTCTTGCTACCCTGAGCACCGGTATTTCTAAATCACATGCTTCGTCATGCCATGAAACCTTATCAGAAGTTGCACATAACTAACCACGGAATCAAGATTCATTGGCTGAATTTTTTTTGTGAGAGATATCAGGAGCATGAAAGACACCCTTTCGCTATCACCTATAGATAAATTCCTTGATGTTTTTCATCATGAGATTCTGCCTCCTCTTGCTTATGTAGCTTTGCCATCTGTCTCGATTTGACTGTTTCAATGCTCGATGTTTTCAGCCAGAGCAAGATCTGGGAGACAAGGGAAAATATAAGCAACTCATCTTTCATTTCAAAGCAGAAGCGCCTAAAGTTTGCAAAGTTACAAAGTTTGCAAGGGAAGACTTGAAGGTACAGTGGGAAAGCAAAACTACCTCAAGAGGCAAATGCGGGCACCCACTTTTACTGTTATTTGAAAAATCCTGGTTTTACAGCTGATCTGTGAGGCTTTTTGTGCGTGGCTTGATTTGTGGTTTCTTAATGATCGGGTCTGGCAGCATTGTTTATAGCCCTGCCAGACTTCTAACAATGCAACTTTTTTTTTTTTTTTTCCCCATCTAGTCTCTGTCTCAAAGCAGACTATCCTGGAAGCACTCAATTTGGTGCCTCAGTCATTTCAGCGAATGAAATTAAGGGAAAATGATATATCTGAGCATCCTCAAAATTGCAGTTATTTCTTTGGGAAGATCTAGCACAGCACGCTCTCAAACAGAAACTCAGAATTTTGAAGGGCAGGGAGGTGCCTTAAGCCAGATTCTAATGTTTCTGAAAATGTTTGTTAACAGAGAGATGCTTCTTTTAGTCTTTGCCACACACAGTCCTTGCAGACTCCATATGCAATTACTGTGCTTCAGCCCCTCCCTTCAACAGGTCACGACTAGATCACGGATGGAGAAGTGACCCCAAGCCAGTGGATTAGGTGAGGATTTCCCTGCAATCTCTCTTTGTGCTTGCTTTATATTTCTGTGTTTCTGGAGAAGGGAACTGCCAGTAGGGATCTCTCTCTTGCGGGTTTACGTTCCATTTTATGGGATGATGCTGTGAGACAGGAGAAGGGAAAACTACTGGGAAAACGTGGAAAGATAGAGAAAGATTTCAGGTGGGGGAAAAGAGGAGAAAGGAAATTTTAGGCTAGGGATTGGGTGAGTTTATGAGGACCAGGAGAGCTTTGGAGGCTGATGTGTGAGTCTGGAAGGTAACGGATTGAGGTCAAGGGCTCATGGCTCCCTGCAGGACCCAGGACAGGACACATGGGTGCCCCTGTCAGCAGTGATGTTCTGACCTGGGAGTAACAGCACACCCACCAGCCTTGCCTGTGCTCCCATACACCTCTGGAGGCACTACATAAAGCATACCAGCCTACTACTGCCGTTAGGTGCCATTAGCTCAAGCAAATAGTGCCACAGGGCTAATTGTGAGTGAAGGACTTGGTTCTTTGCACAATAATACACTTACTTTAAAATAAATAATAAACTTATGAATTTTATCTGTCTGTGAGGTAGGGAGGTCCAATGATCGAGCCTTCAAAAGTTATACCACGCCATAATTAAGTTACACCGCACCAGAATTAAGTGCCGAT
The DNA here is from genome assembly GCA_036925125.1 of Oreortyx pictus. Taxonomy (NCBI): domain Eukaryota; kingdom Metazoa; phylum Chordata; class Aves; order Galliformes; family Odontophoridae; genus Oreortyx; species Oreortyx pictus. The sequence goes on from JAUPFR010000002.1 coordinate 68,874,411, forward strand.
ATCACATAGCTGGCATTGAGTTATCCTCACTGGATACTCCCAGACTTCCAAGTGGAGATTAGCCACAGACACCAGTCCAGGTCCTATTGTTCCCTGTCAAACCTTGGAGACATGAAGCTGCCAGAAATCAGCAGAAGTTTCCAGTGGCACCAAGCCCATGGGCACAGAGCAGATCTGAGTGTTTTCACTCCTTCTAAATCCCTTTTCTGTCAAACTCTAAGACGACAATTTGAGGTGGTGGGTAGAGTGAGTATAAATCTTGGGAGCAGTCTTTTTTTTTCCCCTTGCCTTGTATGCTTAATAATTTCCAGTGAGGACACAGCAAAGGCAGAAGTCTTGGTTGCACACTGAATATTGATCAGACTGTTCTGCACCTACTAATTCTTAAGCAGAGCTGAGCTGTTTCTGCACTGGGGAAAATTAGGCAGGTTGGTTCATTCACATTTAAAAAATAATCTTACAGAAGTGCATTCTCCCCACTCCACCTACAGCTCCTCTACCTCCATCCTTACACAACACAACCTACGGTCACCTGAGTTCCTGCAGTACCTGCAGAGCACACTGCAGTCTGCTCAGTTGTAATAGAGAGCGTTTCCAAAATTAATTATCTAGAAACAAATTTTAAATGACTGTTTCATGTAAGAGAGAGAAGAAGAATTATTGTAGAGGAATGACAAATTTTGCAAGCATTCCTTTTGTGCTCCGTAGTGCAGCCTCCACATCCTCCCCCACTCCCCTGCGCAAATGAAGATGTAATAGGAACGAAAGCAATGCTACTCAAAAGATGTAGGTGCGTGCCTCATTTCCAGCAGGTGCACAGGCCACCTGATGTGCCCTGCATTCAGCATGCCTGGAAATTTTTTGCTGGATCAGGACCTACGGGCGTGCCGTGCTGAGCCTCCCGAGCGGTGGATGTGAGCAGCTCCTCAGGACTGCCCAGCCCTGCAGAGCTGCCACCCAGCTCTGATATCTCTTGCTCTCTGGAAGAGTGCTCGTTCCCCTCCAGTAATTCTTCAACACGCTTTTTTGGGATTGGGTGTCGTAAAAAGCTAAATAGTCAGTCAGTGTTAAACATAACATTTTAACTGTACCCAATGTTTTTATTTTTTCTTTATTTTTTTCTTTTAGTAAAAAGAGATCCTTGTAAAAGCAAATACAGTTTGCTTTAAAGTGTTTATGCAGGCAAAACAAGTTTACTGTCTTTTACCCTGATGTTTTATACATCACTGAGGGTGGGGTCTGTATGCACGAGTCTAAAAAAAAAAAAAAAAAAGAAGAAATTACAAGAAAAGCAAAATTGAAAGCTGTATGCTGACAGGTGTAGATGGGCTGGGATAACAAGGATTATATTCCAAAATCTAGAATGAAGATGGGTTATATCTGTCCCTTGCCAAAATTAAAAAAAGGAAATCTGATTGTCAGGGTAGGCAGCTGACTTTGACCCAGAGACTTACAGAATAAAATGCCGTTTGCATCCTTTTTCTTTTCTGCAGTCTCAAAGTGGTAATAAATAGTGCAGCAGAAAAGAAGTGGCAGTGGAACTGCTCATTTTAAAACTTTTTTACATTAATCTCTTTTCAAAATGAATAAAGTAAGAAACTGAAGGTAAACAGTTGTGTTTAATATATAAAAAGCATATGAAATGAGCTTTAAGATTTATGTTTTTATGTATATGTGTTTATTCCTCTTTGATGACTGTAAAATACATAAGAATGAAAAAGAGACCTTCATTTTTTCCCTAAGCACTTTATATGCATCTCTTTTTCTAAGGCATCCTGGTGTCAGAAATCACTTGCAATATACATGATACAGGGCTTTGCTGTGATACACAATTTTACTAAATAACAGAGTAAATAGAAGACTGTATGTACAGTAAATGGGACCGAAACATTATGTAGTGTAGGAAAAATCAAACATACTGTCTACCTCTGGCTGTGGCATTTGCCTTCTATAATAAAATGCTTGATTATTTTTCTTCTGGCCTTACAGACCTCCCAGAAGCAGGGGACATTAAGGCTGACTGACCACAACCGCCTCTGTCCCTGGGGCCATTTCTAAAGCAGCATCCCCAGCTGGAGACAGACATGCGCAGTCAGGCTGCGTCTCGCAGGCTGAGCCAATGCTGGGAAGAAGGTGAGGACTGGGCATACACATAGGAAGTCCTACCCTTAGTGAAGGCCCTGGGGTTGTTGCTGCTGACCTCGAGGCTTCTCCTCCTGACCAGAAAAGTCAACACTTAGAACAGAAACCTTTGGATAAATCCTTGAATAAAGCTTACCATGTCCACAGCTACGAGCTAGTACATCCATTTGCTTGCAGTGCTTCTGTTCATATGCAAAATGATGAAAAAAAGTGCATTCTTAAGGACACTTGCAGGCTGCACAATGCTGTGCTGAAGCTTTTATTACATCGATTCAACCACTTCCCATAGGTTATGCAAAGTAATCTTTCCGTATCTCACTGAATTTGCATCCTGAGAGTGATTGATACTCCGTGTGATGGGGCTGACTTCACTTCCCCACCACACAGGTGTGTGATGAATCCCAGTTTGAGGTGTGCTATTATTTACTGCCAAGGTTATTTCATAAATTCACTTTCACACTTCTAATTCAGACCTGCATACTTTCTGAGAGGAGGGCTCTGTTATTAAGTCATCATTTCTGGAGAAAACTAAGCCAAACTAAAAGGTACCGGTAACAGATAGGTTTTATTCCACTCCATAAATGTGTGAAGTATTGTTTTATTGTACATTAAAAGTGTGATTATGTGTTATGGTGTCTTTGGATCGTGTCAGTGGATGAGTGCCGCTTTTCATTGCTAGCTTTAATCTGGGTGTAGATCACTTTTAGTTTTCTAGGAGATTTGTTGGCAAGAATATGAAAACATTTAATGCTCAAATTAGAAAGGGGGAAAAAACTCTAGAACTGCCCAGCAGGGTAGTGTTAATTTTCAGACTATCTGAATATTGGCATAGGGGCATCACTTGCCATTGAAGAGCCAGCACTTCTATTCAGCAACTGTTTTCCTTTCTAGAAACAGGGAAATGATGAGGCTTCCAGGAGAACACATGCTGTTACTGCTGACTATTCAAGGGCAGCCACTGGATCCCTCATTTTTTGCTTTACAACAGGAAAAGTATTTGCTGTTGGTTGGGGATTGACAGAAGCCAGTCAAGAATATGTGCCTGCCTAACCTCCGCCAAGCAGGAACACAAGGCAGAAATTTTAGAAGCAGGAGAGACATCAGTCTTTTAACCTAGAAGAAGGTTAGAAGGGATGATAACACTCTTATTGGGTTGAGTCAATCATGAAACAGCCCTTTTTTGCACATTACTCCTCAGCTCAGCATGGAATAGCCTGCCTACTTATTTGTTCTTGATTGATCTGGAGTTTTTCAGACAGATGAAGAACAGAATCATTCCTTCCTTTCTGTTATTTGAGGTGTAAATTATACAGTATAGTAATTTTTTTTTTAATTTTAAACCTTTATTTAGAGTTCTTAGGATGGCTGTGCCCTAAATGTCTGTTCTGCAACAGTTTTGTCTCTGTATTCTTGCTCACTGTGTGGGCTTTCTCTGTCTATACAGGCTTTTTCTGATTACCCTTGTCCTTGGTGAATATGATGGAAGCTGTGCTACTGCATGGCTCCAGCTGTGCAATGAAAGCTGTATTGTCTGGACACGCAAGACAGGAACCAACATGAAGCTCATACATGCTTTTGTCCTTCTTCTACGTCTGTCCTTACCCAGCATATTCTACCCCTTGCTAAGCTGTACCAAATGCAGATTCCCAGGTATGTTCCCTACAACGTTTCTTTGGGTCCTTAATGCCCTTCCTTAAGTTGTTGTCCCAAAATATTCCATGAAAGAGAATGCACTCTACTACTTTAAAGGATAAAATGAATTGAGATTTCAGTTGACCTTCTCCTCTCTCTTCCTCTTTTCCTATGTACTGCTTCAAGTATGCATCCATTTGAACAGGTCTCATCTGTTTTCCATTCCTAAATCACACCGAGAGTTTTTTTGTATGAGGAAATCTACATTTCCAGCTGTCATGGCTCACGTGATATCCCTTCTCCAGAGCTGCGAGTAACCTTTGCGATTACTTGAACCATGACTAAGGCTACCTTCTCTTTGCAGGAAATATCTTCCTTTCAGCCTCAGTTCTGTCTCCTCCCTGTCTTGTCTGTTGTCTTGTCGTATCTAATAAATTGGGTAAGCCATTAGTTCCATTCTCTACTTTCTGCTTATTTTCATAAATATGATAGCTGGATGGAATGTCTCAATAATCTTGATACCCTTCTTGATAGGAACCTCAGTGGACCAGTTATGTTATGCTTGGTTCCTTAGAAGAATGCTGCCTACGGAGGCTGCAGCCTTGACTTCAAGCTGTAACATAATATAGTTGAAACTGCCCCAACAAGGACTGTGTGGGGATAATGTACTGCTACTTCTACACCTCTTTGTTCCACTCTACAGTCTTTACAGGTACATGTTTCCCTTTGCTCCCTCTGTGACACGCTGATCATAGTCCCCTTTGTATGCCTAGTGGAGAGGTAACCCAGAAGGTAAAACGGCCAGAGATTCAGAGGCCCCTCAGACCCATAATAGGGTATTTGAAGTGTGCTGTGGGCTGTCATCTGTGGCTTTGCAACCAATATAATAATATATATATATATATATATATAGTAATTCCTTTGAAGGAGTGGTAGCAGTAGAGCTGGTGTATGAGTCACTGACCCCTGCTGCACACTGTTTGTGATAAAGTGAGAGAATCATAGAATTGTTAGAGTTGGGAGGGAACACCAAAGGTCATCTAGTCCTGCATCAAACATCTGCAGCTCAGTGAGGTTACTCAGAGCCTGGTCCAGCCTGACCTTGAATACCTCCAAGGATGAGGCATCCACCACCTCTCTGGTCAGCCTGTTCCAATGCTTCACCACCCTTATTACAAAAAACTTCTTCCTTATATCCAATCTAAATCTTCCCTCCTTAAGTTTGAAACCATTTCCATAGTCCTGTCTGCCCCCTTCCTTCTTAAAGCCCCGTTTAGGTACTGAAAGGCTGCTCTCAGGTATCTCTGGAGCCTTCTCTTCTCCAGGCTGAGCAACCCCAGATTTCCCAGCCTGTCCACATAGGAGAGGAGTTCCATCCCTTGGATCATCTTTGTAGCCCTCATCTGGACACTGTCCAACAGGTCCACTATGATCTTCCCTGTACTGAGGACTCCACATCTGGATGCAGTTGAACCTCATGAGGATCACCTGGGCCCACTGCTCAAGACTGCCTAGGCCTCTCTGGATGGCATCCCATCCCTCTGGTGTGTTGACTGCACCACATAGCTCGGTGTTATCAGCAAACTTGCTGAGGGTACATTCGATCTCACTGTCAATGCTATTGATAAAGATGCTAAAGAGCTCCAGTCCTGCTACTGACCCTTGAGGGACACCGCTCATCACCGATCTCCATCCCGTCATTGAGCCATTGACCACTACTCTCTGTGTACGATCGTATAACTAGTTCCTCATCCATTGAACAATCCACCCATCAAATCCATATTTTTCCAGTCTGAGGAGAAGGATGTTATGGAGGACCATTTCAAAGGTCTTTCAAAAGTCCAGATAAATGACATCAGTGTCTCTTCCCTTGCTCAGTGATGCAGTTACACCAACTTAAAAAACAACAAACTTGGTGAGGCAGGACTTGCCCTTGGTGAAGCCGCAAGTTTGCCCTGGTGAAGCCAGAAGCAAGGAAGCCACTGGGAAGGGAAATATCTGAGGATGCATTAAGCCACTCACATCTGCTATCATTTCTTTTTCACTGAGGGAAACAAAATGAGACTTCTGAATGGTCTTTCCGAGACCTGTATAATTAAATTCCCACATTTGAACTGTATTTTCTTCTCTCGTCCTTTGCTTTTATGGGATATTATGTCATGATGTGCACATCTTTATTTCTGCCTTCTTGAGAAGAATGGCTCTACTAGCGTCCAAATACCCAGTTGTCTTGATGGTAGGACAAATGTTTAAGTACAGAAACTTGAAGTGAGGAAGTGTTTTTGGTGTGAACTCAAAGCAATCTCTACTGTAAGGAAGAAGGAAGTAAGAAGCAGTCTAGTTTTCTCCTGCTTTAACGCAAATCTTGAACAGTTCTTCTGTCTTCAAAAAGGATCACTTGCATGATTAATCAATTAAGAAGTGGAGTTAGATGCAGATGTATGTTTTCTGTACTGAGAGTGGGAAACCACACAGAAAAATCAGTGTGCAAAGACCACTCCTTTGGTATACTCGAACGCAGCTAATTTGATGAGCATTTTACTCCTTTTAAAAACAGAGCATTTGTAGCGCTTGCTTAGAATGGCTGCTTGGCATTGCTGTCAGACTAAATCCATATACTTCCTTTGTATTAGATCACTGTTTTATATCAAGAGTTACATGCATACAGGATGACAGCAAGCTGATTTTCCAAATTGCTCTGCTTTGTCACTGTTAGCTTCTGGCATTAGGCCATGCAGATACTCTGTTTTTGAGATATGTTCTGACAGTTTCAGAGTTGTCCCTCCAACTCTATCACCTTTCTGAAGGTCAGTTATGCTCTTATGGCTAGTGGTACGTTATAAGGTGTTTCAGTTTTTGTCTTTTTTTTTTCTGTTTTTTTTTTTTCCTCATAAAAAATGATTCTGTAATTCTATCAAGAAATAAACTCATAACTTCTCTCAGCATGTTGACCTGCTGAGAAACAGTTCAAAACCAACCTATAAGGGACATGGTGCTTGACACCAATAGCCAGTTTCCTGCTTTCTGTGCATATTTCCTGCCACAGGTCTCCCATTAAATAAAGGAGATTTGGAATAAAATGCCTCTCTGAATCCTTTTGCTTCTCAATGTGAGCTGCCTGAAGTGCTAGCAGTCCCCTGTCAGAGTAAGTGTTATTCAAGCAGCAGAGTAGAATGGCTGGAAGTACTAAGGATGCAGAAGTACCCGGCAGGGGAAAAATTGGCTTCTTGCTTTGCCAATGCTTTCTTGGCTGCCAGTTTGCACAGAGAGCTGCAGATTCTACATGGGAAAGGAAACTTTCTGTTATTGTTGCACAACTCTGGAGATTCCCTGCCACTGAAAATATAATTAGAGATCTGGTTATCCAGCTAGAGGTCAGGAAGCTAGAGTTAATTGCTAACCTGTTTATCCTACTCAGGGGATAAAGCATATAAATACAGTTACAAAGCGACTAAAGCCTAAGAGACCTCTGCTGAAAGCCTGCTTAGTCTTAAGGTAACAGCTTTGAAAGTGCCTGAGGGAATTAAAAACATGGGATAGCATACCTGCACCGGTGCAGCACCAGCAGTTTGCAGAGGTTCTGCTTTCACTGCAGCCGGTCAGCGCGCACCTTCCCCCTCTGGTACCCGAAGCTGGATGAGCTGCTCTGCTGGAAGCAGGCGTAACCCAAGTGACTTGAGAGGGGAGGGTCCTTTGGAAAATCAGACTTAGGTACTCTGAAAAAGGTTCCCCAGACTTTTGTTTAGGCAGCCCACTCCTCCTATTCACCCTTCCCTGTGTGAATAGTCCTTACCCTTCAGCCCAGGGGCTGAAATCAATGCCTTTTCATGTGACCCTTTCATGTTTAAATGGCAGTAACCACGAGTAGTTTGTTTGCTATCCTTTCTTTCACTATCTGATTTCCTACATTAAACCCCTCCACATATCTATTCTGAGTAGGTCATGAAATTCCTAATGTCTGTACAAGGCAGCCCACTTTCAACTGGAAGATTTTTGTTGCCCCTTGTTCGTATTGAAAACTCTGTGCACATACAGGCTTTGATTATCAAACACACACAATGCAGCCAAATCTGGATGGGATTTCCACAGGGCTGGGGAGAGCTTCTTCATGGCTCTCAAAGGCAACCTTCCTTCTGAGCCTCTGCTTTCTCCTTCAGTTCATTTTTGGGCTACAGCACTTGAAAGAAGCCAGAGGACTTATTTTGGTATCAGGGAAATGTCCTGTCAGTTTTGCTCTTCTCCTTTTGGAAAAAAACAGGAGAAACTTCTTATCAAAGTTTCCAGAAACATTGATAAGAAGTTTCTCCTTGTAGGTTGAGTGTAGTGTTGTCTCTTCTCCTCATCTTCACCATGTAAAAGAAAGGAAGGTGGTTTAAATGCTTTCAGCTGAGGGAATACTTCTGCCCTTGTGTTGATGACACTGCTCGGGTAAATGCCAATCGCGGGCTCATGGGCTCCAAAGAAAGTTATGTGTGTACTTTGGCTTTGCCCTAAATCAGGGCCTCGAGCACTTGCTGGCACATCCCTCCTCATACACTATCATCAGAAAGCATCTTATTATCTGCTGCTTAATACAAACATGATGGAGTAGATGATTCGTGTTATTTAATAAGAAGATGACTGACTGTTCTGCACTGTCTGTTTGTGTCTTAGGAGCCATAAAATGAATCCATTAACTTATTAACTTTTATTTTGAAATCTTTCGTGGACCTGTCATGTTATTTTGATTGGAGTAAATGATTCATCTCTTTTTAACAACTATATTTTGGGTCCAGAGAGACTTACACACTTCCGTTAATAGGTCAGAATTATGAGATGTATCACTCATGTTCGGAATCTTTTTGTAGTGTAGCTTATTAATAATAGATTTGAATATCAAAAATAATGATATGCCGTTTCAGCATTTAATTTTGGGAAACATTCAAAAGATTTCCCCCTTGTACTGACACAGTCACTGATGAAGACTGAGGGCGACAAACTGTACTGTAGGTGGGAGCAGAGACACTGCAGCAGCTAATGTGAGGTTGAGCTTTAAATTTTTATGACAATTCATAAACTGTTTTTCTTGCTGAGACCCTGGCTAATCGCAGCCTCTCCCTGACAATTTTCTTGTTCTGATTCTCATGGATTTAATGGTGTTCGTGGGGGGTGAGCCAGGCGAGATAGCTCTCTCTTGTAAGCTGCTTACCCTTGTGTACGTTTTTCTTCAAGGAATGTCATGTCTTCAGCAAGCAGTTAGCAGCGAGTGATTTCTCTCCTCTTAATACTTGTCTGTCTAATGGTTTTACGACTGGAGAGTGGACATGTTAGTTCAAAGCGATGGCTCTGAAGACTTTTTTCTAGACGAAGCTGTACTGGGGTGTAATCGTTACACCTGGTATCTCTCCGTGCCTTCCCTCATCTCCTTTCCACTCACCCTGCCCCTCACCTTGGAGCTGTCTCCAACAGCTCTACCTTCCCTATCTTGCCCTATATTCCTTTGCAGACTGGTGGAGCAGGATCTGTTTTTATTTATTTTTTAATTGAAATATCTTGTCCCCTTGTGCAATGGTGGTGACCTCTGCTTTTTGCAGTGTGTCCCAGATGACCCTGTTAGGATCATCTTCACAGCTGGTCAGCTACATCTTGCCTCTCCCTTTCTCCTTGCGACCTGACTGTCTGCTGAAGCTCCACCCTCCATCTTACTGAATTCACATTTCCTTTCTTCGCCTTTAAGACATAGGGCTGCTCCATTCTATTCTTGATTTCTGCTCCAAGTAAGCAGTGATTCCTGCTTTGCTAGCATCTTCAGTCTCACAGTCTTGTCCTTGTGCATGGGTTTTCTTATCTGAATGAGCTCATTCATATGTTACCGTCTTGCCCCTAAAATTTCTTAATACTATTTCAGACAAAAAGCCTGCAAAAATTGACACCTACTGATGGCTGGGTACAGAACCCAAAAATATTCTCAGAATCCCTCTTCTTTGGATGTGCCTTTTAAGTACATTTGAATACATCCCTGACTTATTCTGTACCGCCTGTCAGTGCCTCTGGAGAGCCTCTCTAGCCCAGCAGATACTCAAGGAGTGAGGTCACTGGCATGGATGGCCATCAGACCTGCAGAACCAAATGTCTGTGTCCCCTGTTCATTCAGGCAGGGATGTCAATGGTCTTGGTCCTTCAGTGTGCCCACTCTGGGAGGAAGTAACCTTTAAGTTAAAACACCTTACTTGGAGCAAGTGGTTTTGGCATTGGCAGGAATTCAACTAGGAGCAAAATGGTTCAGTAAGCGATGTTTGGTGAATTTTTGTTCTGCTCTCGCTGTGGAGATTTGATTGCTGTGCTGACTATATAGTATGAAACACACAAGAACAAAAATTGGCCATATATTCAATGGTCTCATGTTGCACTAGGGAAGGTCAAGGGATAATTTCCTCATGGAGAGAGTGGTCAGGCCAAGGAATGGACTGCCTAGGGCAGTGGTGGAGTCCCCATCTCTGGAGGCATATAACAGACGTGAGGACGTGGCTCTTAGTGATAGGATTTGGTAGGTCAGTTTGATGGTTGGACTTGGTGATCTTGAAAGTATTTTTCAACTTTATATGATTATATGAGTCTATAAAGCCCATATAATAAACACAGCTGCTGACCCTGAGGTAGCAAAGCTTATTTAGAGACAAAATAATAACTGTCTTTACAGCTTTTCACCTCAACCCTCTGTCCCTTTTCTCTTACTGTGTTTCTATCAAGTGCAGGTTGTGTGCCCAATTTCTCAATGCTTTCCCTCCGTGTATTTTACATACATAACATATATGCCATATTGTAGTGAGCAGCTTTAAGATTTTCACGTGGCTTACCTCATCCTCTCAACCAGAAATTTCATAAATAAATCACTGTCTTTCAAACCTTTTTGCAGGTTGCATCTGTCTGAAGCGTGTGCGCTTCAATAAGTGTGCCTGACAGAGAAATTAAAAAGAAAAATCATCTCCCAAACAGAAACTGTAAGAGGCATGTTAAGCTAAACACTTGCTGCACATTATTACAAGGGGAATGTGATTTGCAAAAGAGTGTTTAGAAAGTAGAGGTGACATTTTGTTTCCCTGAGCTCAGTGGGCCAGAACTTCAGCTGGGATAAATTGACATAGATTCACTGAAATCAATAACTGATTTGCACTCTCTGGGACCAGTCCTGTTGAATTCTAGCCATCAGTAGTTGAAGGGCATTTTTTTTTTTTTCCTGAGAAAGCAAACATTTCTTCATAGTATGTCTTGCTGTTTGGATTTATTCTGTTTTCTGTGAGTAATTCAAAGAGATGGAGACTTGTTTTTCAATAGAAATGTGGATTTTTTTTAGCTAAACAGATTTTTGGAAGCAAAATAAGTATTTTTTTTTTCCTGAAAAAAAAAAAAATCCGTCGTGCAAATAGAAGCTTATACATATATATGCCTTTTTTTTTTCTTTTTTTGTGGTTAAAAATGAAAATTTTGGTCAAAAACAAGTGTTCAATCCAAAATACTATCTGAACACCTGATGGGAAGTGTAGTTTGGAGATGGAAAGCCTCTCTTCCTCTCTTTTTGCCATATTTCCCTGCTTTATGAATACATGGTGACCAGGACAGGTCAAGTGCTGGGAGAGACGTGGTCTGGTCAGAGACCCCCAAAGGAGGAGTGTGGCTGCATGAAGCTTGGCAAGATTGCTGAAGCTTTGCAGTGGTGTTCTTCTGTTGCACATTTTGGCCTTTCTTACCTCATCTGAAAAGCCATTGGCTCGTGAATTCCCACCCCACTGCACCCCATCTTCCTGTTCATCTGCAGTATGGGATATGACAGGAGAAAGGCCAGGTCAGGAGCAACACAGTTTGCAAGGGGCCAGCCCTCTCTCTTCTGCAGCTCTCTTTGTCTTCCAGGAGCACCTGGGCAGGGGCTAAAGGTGCTGGTGGAGACCCCATTTCTCCACATTCTCTCAGATCTCTGCATTTACACCATCAGGCCAGGTGATTCCACTGCACACTCTGGCCTCTGCAAGTGAAGCCATGAGCGTTTGTCTTCAGCTTCAACATTGCCACCTCCAGGTGCTTCAGATCATGCAGCTTACCATCTTTAAACAGAGTGTGTGAGCCAAAGGGCACGCTTTGTGTATCTTCTGGAGAATAGCATACCCTCATGCCTTTCTGGTTTTTGTTCCAAGGTGTTGTGGATAATCTGAGTCGCCCTGGGCCTGATGCTTATTTGCAGTGAGGCCACCTTACACCAAGGGCCTTAGAAAGGCAAACACTAAATTTGCACTCTCTTTAAGACCTTGTTTTATTGCCAGAAGGGGGTAAAGTGGCCTTTGCAGAAAGGAAAGGAGAGTTTATTTATTCCCAAGGCAGTTCTACCTAAATCCTGCAAGAAGGCTGATTTTTCCGTATCCAGCCTTATGTTTGGATTGTGTTTGGAAATAGCAGTCTAAATGCTAGCTGCATACTTGCCACGTGTGGCTGGCTCTTTGTTTTTCCAGTGCACACCGCGTGGCTCAACTCCTGCTCCTTCCTGCTGGAGCAGGTGTCCTCCCTGGCTTTAGCCTTGCTTTGGTGTGTGTGAAAACCTGGTTGTGTGAACAGCCTCAGGATTACCACAAAAACAGCGTGGTTAAAGAGGGCATGTTCATATTCAGATGGAGCTTTACTGTGTTTTAATCTCTATATACTTAAGCCTATAAATATGCGCTAACGCTAAAATCAATTTTGAACTTTTAAACTAGATTTTAAAGCCATCCTTTTTTTCCCTTTCCTTCACCAAACAGGGGAACAAAACAACACCAAAGCAAAGGACTGAGTAGTGATTGCATGCCGTAAGTTGCTGCGCTCTTTTGCATAAAAGATTTTCCGTATTACAGCAGGGGGCCTTCCCCTGATATGTCATCGAGAAGAAGAAAATTCATTTCTTACACCCGCCTGTCATTTGCCCTTTTATGATTGAACCATATACTGCTAGACAGCCACAAAAATGACAAAAGCTTCTGCAAGTGAGTACATCTGATAATCGCAGCGTTTGGCTAAATTTAGCACTACGGTAGTTGATACTGCAGTGTCCAATAGAGAGAGAAAAAAGAAGAAACTCTGTGTAATCCTATTTTGCAGTCTGAGAGACTGTAGAGATTACCTTACACGATCCATCACTTTAAATAGTGCTTCTATTTTGTTAATCTTCTAGATTTTAAGAATTTCCCTTAAAAAATACAAACCAAGCCTCTAAAGACTTCAAAGAAACCGAAATGCTTTGGGCTGGTTGAGTTTATGAATTCTGAGGTTAAAGTGGTTCACCTTTATAGAATGCCTGCAAAGAAGGTCCAGCCCCTGGCATCTCTGTGTGCTCTGGGACAGGAGGAGTGGAAGATCTCCCCAGGAAGCAAATTTTCTGTACTGGTACTGTAGGAAGTAATGAAAAGTGAAGGAGGTTTTGCATGTGGAAACCCACCGTAGCATTTTTGCTTGATATGAGGGAGACAGTGAATGTGCTGCCCGTGGAAATATCCCGTGAAGGCATGTTCCAGATGAATGTAGTTGTGTTAGCAAAGAGTACTGTATTTATTAAAACAAACCAGACGCAGCATTTTGATGAAATTTAAAATCCTAATGGGAGCCATATGGTCTGTCTGTCCCAAAGCTCATTGATATAACTGGGAATATTCGTCCAAGACTGCTTTCAAAAGGATGTCAGTTAAAAAGCAGATTCTGATTTTGACTTTGGCCAAATAGCATTGGAATTTTAATTCCTAACAATACTCGAGTAGTATGAGAAATGGAATGGCAGAGTACTTTAAAGAAGCATGCTTAACATTTGGATGAATTGGTAAAACAATTTCAACCCAAAAAGGTAACTTAAAGAAACATAAATGCTCACTCTTTGTCTATAACAATCATGACATGACTTGAAGAAGCATCACCTAGCAAAACATACACCACCTGCTCTGCACCCTGCCCAGGCAAAAGCTCCAGTGACACTTTTTCATCAGCGGTGCAATCCTATAAGGCTTTGAAAACGCCACGAGTCGATGGCCTAGAAGTATTGGACTGATATTACAAACAAATCATTTTCTTACCATAGCAGAAAAATCTTTCCATCGGAACATTAGAGCATACTGAAGTGAAAAAAAAAAATTATATAAAGTTCTTTCAAATGGTTATCATCTGTGTATGTAGCTACTTAGGGTTTTCTGAGTGTAGTTTGAAGTTCTTGTTATTGATTTGATGAATTTTAATGTATTTTCATGACCATTCAAAGCGCATTGTTAAACATTGTATATTTACTTTTTTTTGATGTGCAAAGTCGTTGGTATAATTAATATTTAGCCTGTGCAACTCCAGTATCAGTCCCCCCCTTCCTCATTAACATCATATACATTGCAGCTGGGAGCACTATCCTCTTCCTTCACTGCTGGAATGAAATGTTGCAGTCAGAGAGGGTTCAGTGAAAGGGATGAGGGAGGTGCTAGGCACCAGCCACCGTAAAGAAAGGCACTTAAAATATATATTCTGCATTTCAGATGAATCTTAGTTTCACAGTTATTAACTTAGCAGGAAACTTGTTTCTGGAAGATAGGGAAGGGGTAAAAGACAGTGGGAAAGGTGGCAGAACAGTAAGAAACATTCTGGGTCTTACATCCCTGTAGCACCCTCAGCTTTTAGTTTCCTCTGAAAAGAAGTGATGAAGTGGGCCAAAATATTAACAGAGAGAAAAGAAATTTTCAGTGCATTTGTCAGGATAAAGCTATTAAGGGGACTGGAACTATGATGGAAGCTCAAGTCTTTGGCTAGTAATGGCTGATGATAATATTATTAATATAGACATTTCACACTTCATTTTTATTTCAGATTATATTGTTAAATATTTTAAATGGGCTTTAAAATGTGACCATTATTAGGACTTATCTGATGTTATGTTAGATTGCCAAGTCCTTTGCATAGGTTACATACATATACGAGCTGTGACACACACTCCATCAAATTCCCTCTGTGGAATTCAATATACAAATTACAGGTTACTACAATTTGAAGTAGGATGTTTGCCATGTAGAGTAGGTAAAAACTATTGCTTGGGGCGATATACAGCTTTTATGAAGAAGGGAAGATGCTTACTATTCTGTGTTAAGATTTTACTAGCAGGATACTGGAGAGCTGAGGTGCTTCTGGTTTCTGCTGGGGCTTATTTCTCCTCTGCACACTCCCTTTGCTACCCAGCAAAGTGCTAAGTGCTTTAGCATGGGGTGAGTCCCCACAACCAAATTGCACAAGGGCTTTGCTCAATTGAAGTTTTAAGCTTTCCAGAGGTGACATAGATTGTGCAATGGATTGATTCCCTCCCCTGGTTGCAGTTGCATGAATGCATTTGTATAAAGGAGCAACAGGTGAGGACTGGGCATGCCACACCAGAAGCTGTGCTGAGACTGTAGGGTGCTGTGAGAGGCTACAGATCTGGTTTATGAAGCTCTGGGAAGAGATGCAAAGAGGCAGTGTTACTGATCACCCAGAGATTCTCAGCTCATCCTTGCAGCAGTCACAAGTGGGCTTTGCACTACTTCTGTTCAGGGCTTGGGAGACTGTTAGAATTTGCGGCAGGAGAAGGCCCAGTTACTATAAGCTGGCTGGAGTGGCCCTTTGCGCAGCATGTCGGCATCAGAGGGGTGACCAGCTGCTGTGGCTCTGACAAGCTAAACTCAAACTCAGCATCTCTGCAGTAGAGTCACTGCTGCTTGTCTTGCAGCCAGCCCGTGAGGGGCAGATGGAGGGCACGTGTCTTGCTGGAGGTCAGACAGTAAGTCAATAGCTTCACCAAGCTGAGATATCGGGACCTTTTATTTTCCCGGAGCCATATGCTCCTCTCTTTTACATCTCCTCAGGGTGACAGATGGATAGAAGCCACATCCTTTCATGGCAATGGTGGCTGGCGACCCCGTAAATGCCACTGCAGTGTCCTGGAGGGTGCTCTAGAGACAGGTCTCGGGAAGGTGGTAGTCACTGGAAACATCTAGTCAGCTCCACTTGCAGCCCTACTTGCACAGCTTAGCCTAATGCAGTGCAAACTGCCATGTTTTGCATGGTGAACTTTTCTGGAGGGCTGGTATAAATCTATGCTATGGGAAAACTAGCAGGTGCCAGCCCTGCTTCTGAAGACCCTGGAGAATGTGCAGAGGGTAATCAGATTTTATGCTGCTGGGTACACAAATCTCCCGAATGTCTCAATGGACACAAGCCTCTGCCTTTCTCTTGCTGATGCTCAGTCCCATGGCTGCAGCCACGTGCTAGGTGGCCACCCAGTGGGGGAGATTTTGGGAAGTGCCCCTGCCCATCTGGGAAAGTACTTTTCTATATGAACTGAAATGGTTTGCCTCAGTGGGCCCAGAAGACACCTGAGCTGGCCTGGTGGGAGTATGGGGGATGTGACAGGCTCCTGCCAAGTGCAGAGCACTAGTGGGGAGCTTTGTGTCGTGGCACAATGGATTGTCACACCGCTGATGGACCAGGAGCCCTCTTGCCTCCTGAAAACTAACAGCAGCTTTCCCTGAAAGAGTAGTATTTTATAGTAGGCATGTCAAGTTGCTGTCCTGATTATACAGCTGCTAGCCTAGTTCTGGGAAACGAGCACATGAAAATGAGTGCAGAAAATGAGCCTTCTAATAAGGCTCAAAGACTTTGAACTTCCCCTATTGTCACTGCAGGTCTTCCCCTACTTGCTTAGCTGAGGCAGAACTATTCAGCTACAATCAAATAATGCAAATGACCTGAAGAAAATTCATCCTAGAGACACTTGCTGGATACACTGCTAATATGGTTTCTTCTCTTTCACTATTCAACCAGAATCTAGGATGACCTTTCCAATGAAACATAAAACCTACAATGTGCACCCTTACTAATGTATTCTAATGCAATTAGTTCATACAAAAGGCTTGTTAAATTTGCAGTATCTGCTTTCACCTTTACAATAATTGCTAGTGATCCCAAACCATAAGTGTGTGTCATTCTGCAGGGCTCCTGAACTGTAAATAAAATGGAAAGTTTATTTGATATCTCTCCTGCCTGTCTCCTCAACAGCCTTGCTTTGCTCACAGAGGTGTTTCCAGGAAGCACCTCAGAGTCTTAAATCTGGCTCACGGGAGAGGGTTAAAAGAAAAGATATAAACTGCAGTGAGGTGTTACAGTGGGAGCGATACTGCCTGTCTGCATCTTTGTGCTTTTTGCAGGGCAAAAGAGGAAACACAGAGGTTAATGAGAAATATAGAGGTTGACGACAATGCCAAGTAGTGGGTCCATTTTTCCGAGGGAATAAAAGAGTGCACTACTCCTTTCTTTTTTTGTGTGTGTGCTTGTTGTGCTGCAATGCCTTCTAAACAGTTTTGTCAGACAGAGAAGGCCAATTATTACCCCCTTCCACCTCCAGAACATTGCAGGGAAGTTGCCATCCCAAATGAACTCTCCCTGTGCCACTAAGCCACCTTGTCACTGAGCTCTAAGGGCTTCTGGGGGCTTTTGGTGAGTGGGATGGTGCCCTGAGCATCACCTGGTACTCCAGGAGGGCTTGAGGCAGAAACTGTGGCCCATAAATGAGTGACGTGGTTGAAAGCCATTTAGTGATTCTGCTCCACAATTTACCTTGTTGGTGCACGTTCCCCAAAGTGTCAAAATGAGAAACTTGTATGAATTTGCACTTTTGCTCTGAATTGTCACTATTACATGAATTGCTGCCATCATTTTGGTTAACTGCACTTACCCTGAAGTCCTACTTATCCTCAAAATAATATTGCTATGAGCAGAGGGTCCCTGTGCTTACCAAAACAATTCTGTATTCCCATTCCCCTGCTCCAGCATGTACAGAGCATGAGCTTTCCTAAAGGACCGAAATGAGGTCTGGGAGAAGTCATTATTTCAATCAAATGGCTTTGTGTTCTCATGTGTGTTGGAGCCACGGTGTCCCAACCATCTCCTGTGAGACTGAAGGAGAGCATCTGCGAACCTGGTTAGGAAGTCCTTTGGTCCTTTTTGGAGCTGGGATACTTGAGGGCAGGTGCCCAGCTCCAAGAGAGGACTCCCACAGAGTATTCAAGGCCACACAAAAGGTTGCCTACACTACGGTTGGTTCCCTTCTATTTCTTAGAAATCTCCTTAAGTTTACGGGGGATAATGGAGTGGTTGGTATCTCCACAAGTGTAGCTGTAGAACGATTCACTATAAGTCTCAAAAGAAACTGAGGGCTGAGTGAGGAGCCAAGATGAAATGCTGCCGGACTTGGATGAGTGCTTTTGTCTGCTCTAGACTTATCCTGTCTCAGTTCTGTTGGATGTGCAGCTGGCTCGCGGTGCTTGGTATGCAAATCTTGCCCCTTTCCTTTGGGTTCTAGTAGGTTTGGTTGAAGAACCAGCAGATTACAGCTGAGATCAGGGTATAGGTGGGTTTTATCCCATTTATTTGTACAGGTTTCTGGTTACACAGAAGTAAATGAATCCAGCGAACATACAAAGAAGGGTTCATCCTTCTTTGTTATGAGCTTCTTACTATTCACTTTCTCATGTGTCCTGTGTTTTTTGATGCAAAGCCTTCTCCTCATTGTCTAAACAGGGAAGCGTCAGTATTTGTTTATTTTTAACAATGGTATTTAATTGTAGGCAGTTCCTAATTATCTACAGCTAATTTAAAATGGGAAAATGAAGTCCTTGCTTTGACAAACTGCCTGCGGAAGCCAAGGGGAAATGCTGCTGTACAAGAACTGTGACCTGAAGATAGATGATAAGCCTCAAGTGTATCTACAGTGCTTGCCTTTAAAATCCCTCCTCAAACATGTTGTCAAAAACAGCGGTACCACCAAAATATTTGCCTTGGCTTGCTTTGGTTGTTTCTATAAAAAGGTAGGGAAGGTTGGGTTTTTGGCAGGTATAAATGGGTGAAATCATAAATACGGCAACACGACTGGGGGTCCGGTCCTCTGGTGACTCATGAGGAAGAAATTAACTCTTCTTATCCCCTGAGGCAGGCCGAGCACTGTCACTTTGCTGAGTTGTGATCATGTCTCTGGCTCTGCTTTCCCAAAGGGTGTGTGCCTGCACTGCTGGTGGGAACTAGATGCTTATCCTAGAGCTTCCTGGCATGGTCCAGTGATCAGCTCATCCAAATGTAGAGCCAAAGCACTGGCCAAAGAGCAAGCAACATGGAAATCAGAGCTAAATCAAGTCTGAGCTCTCAGGACTGTTCTGATCGAGACAGCACCTTTCTCCGTGATCTGCAGAAAAGCTTTCCTTGTGATGCTTTCTGTGCAGCACCAGTGGAGTCGGGAGTGCTGTCTATCAGGTAACGAGGGATGTGGGGAGCCCGCAGAAGGGATGTGATTAGAGAAGACCCCAGGGGAAGACGATTCCCACAGGGAGTGCGTAGCGCTGGAGCAGCACACGCTGCCGGTGCGCCTGGGCCGGCATCACCACAGACACTCCCCAACAGTGGATGTTGCTGCAGGCACATCGGAATCTCTTAATGTAGTGAAGAAGAAAGGAGGAAGAGGACAGCAGGGAAGAGAAATCAGGGGAAAAATGTATAAAAAATTCACTACATAAATTAGCTGCGCTTCTTGCAGCAAAACTAACAGTTTCTTTTGAATGCGAATTCTGTTGCTTCTCTTAACTAAATGCCTAAAGGAATTGTATCACATAATATACAAGGGTAATTATTAAAAATGCATAAATAGTCTTGTAGGTACAAAAAGTTGCAACTTGTCTCCAGCAAAACATTAAAAGGTTTGCATATGTCAATGAATTACAGGCTGTTTGCTTTTAATCGCTGCTATTTTGGGAGTTCCTGTAAGGATGTTTTTAGAAGAAACACATTGGGTAATTGGAGGAGGCCGCCCCATTGTAATGGGCAGTTGAAACCCAAAGGAGGCCCAGCGAGGATTATTCAGGGTGTCTAACGGTTTTGGCCCTGGCTTTGGGTGTTAAGTATCGGCTAACATGTTTATGCCTGGCCTTCAGATGTCCAAACACAAAGGCTCTTTTCTTCTGCTGCTGGCAAGAATCCAGGCCAATCTTAGAATATTTGCCCATCCTCCTCTGCTGTATCCGACCCATCATTGAGGACAGTGTTTCTCTTGGAGTTTCATCTGAAAAACACTACAGCAGAGGAATGCTCACTGACCCAGAAGCCCAGTGACAAGAAGAGGGAATTATATGTGTATGAATGTCTGCCTTTGGGAAAAAAAAAGTGCACGGAAAGAGAACTACAGCAAATCCAGAGTTTCTTTCCAAATTGAAACACCTGATTTTTTTTAAGAATCAGATTTGATGGAAATTGCCTGGACACTTTTTTTTTTTTTTTAAGATGAAATATTGTATTAAGACAGCTTGATTGCTATTACAGCTACAAGATTCAAGAAATATAGCGTGCACCTTTTTGTTCACAGGCACAGGCATCAGTTCAGATTGATACGTGGAGATTATCCTGAGCTAGAATAATGTATTTATGACTAGGGTCAAAGGGATTACCTACATGAATAAGACCTAGCAGGATCAGGCTCCACTGCTTACAGACAGGAATGAATAATGTGATATGAAAAAAAGACTTCTTTTTAAAAAAACTTCTATTTCTGTTTCTGTTTTTAAAGATATTAAGAAAATTTCATGCAGTTCTTAATATTGGTCTGTACTTACATTTGCTTCCATATTTTAACCTCAGTGCTACAGTTCCAGCTGATGGAAACAGAAATGAGTGCTTCTTGCAACCAGATAGAAGCCAGCCCATGTTCCAGAGGCCTAAGAATTACCAATATGAGCACTGCAGAATCAGACCCGGTGTTCTGTGAGCTGACTGCTCCAATCTTTATATTAGAAAAGATCAGACAGAGAAAACCTTAGCATTCAGCTAAAGCCTCTTATTTCTCCATTTCCGTAGATATGCACAGTATCTGTAACATATCTTTTCAGTTTAAAGCCTGTTGTGCTACAATGAATGGTGGTGACAATACAATAAATGCATTTCTCTGGCTAAAAAGAAGGGAAAGACAGCAAAAGGTAAAGTCTTAATCATTGGCTTTTGTATTCATGCTTTGTTTCAATAAGTGCAATTCAAGTGCTTGCAAAAAAATATTTGGTTACTGAAAGTACATGCCTGCTGTCTTGTTTTCCTTCTAGTTAATGCATTTGTTTTTATGACTCATGAAAGAACCCTGGGTGTTTTGATATTCACACAACTATGCCTCTCCTGAAAGAACCTCTCCTCAATCCAGACCTCTGGCCAGCACAACCAGCTCGTGGTGTTTGGCAGGGAAGAACAACAGGAGCAAAGTCGACTGTCAGAGAGGAGCTGGAAGGCAGATTGCTCTGATGACACAGGTGGTATTTTCAGCTGTGCTGCGTCTGATGATTTGTTAGGCAGACCGAATAGCCATCGCTGTGACACCCTTGCACAACTCACTCCCTCTTCCTCTGCTTCGAGAAGCAAAGGCGAAAAATCCAATGGATTTCAAGAGGAGCAGGATTGGGCCCTTAGGCTGTACATAAGTGTCTGTGTTGGAAAAGAGAATGTACAATGTTGGATGCTTCTTATAATATAAGATTAGATCAAATCCTTTCAGTGCCCTGAAGCTTTATACCTTAATGCTGGGCTACCTGTGGCAGATAGCAAGCGAATGCCTGTCAGCATGGATCATCCTCTCAGTGTTCACTAAAAATGTACAATTCTCATTTTGCAGTGTTTGAATTTTTTTAAAAAATGGAATCAGGTGGGAATAGAATGTAACATCAAGACAAGTAGCTTCAATTTTTACCTGATCATTGGCACAATCCAGGTATTTTCTTCATAGCGATGCCTGACAAGCAATCAATGGGCATCCAGACAATCAGTTAGTTGAAAGTAGTCTTCTCATCAAGGTGAATGTAAATTGTATGTAGCTTGTCTGGGGGAATGGTTTGCCAGGCAAAGAAACTGCTGTTTTCAACAGAGGCAAAAATACGCCAGTGTTTATCACGTGAAATAATTTCTCCTGTTGTGTCTGTGATCTGCCCATGAAGGAAGTGTTCTGCCTGGGGTGTGACCTTGCCCTGTGTGTGCTCAGTGGCCTTTGTGTCTCACACTGTCCTGCCTGGATGCTCTCACCAGCTCTTTTTCTTCCAGCAGAGGGCAAATCTCAGATCTTGGGCTGAGGCTATTATGAAGACCTCTGGCTTTCTCCTCTGTTTTTTGTAGAGTTGGACAGAAATGAAATGGGACAGAGCATTTCCATCCCACACTTTTGTAACTGGAATTTTGAGCCATGCTTTTTAAAATAAATAAATAAATAAATAAATAAAAGGCTACCTTTTACATAAGTAGCATACAGTAAGCTGGTGAATACCAATTAAAATCATACTTCACAAAATTAGACTTACAGTTGCCTGTTCTATTGAGTATCACCCAGTAATAAGGTTTCCTCATTTCCCTTGGCATATAATTTTTTCCCTTAAATTCTTGAGTCACTGCTTTGATCATTTCTTGATCGCTTAAAGGCTGCGAGTCAGTAATATTTCCCAGTTTCGATGTCACATCAAAGATCTTTTAGGGGCTTTCTCCAACAGAAGGCAGCCAAGGTTCCTGGTTGACACAGTTCATCACCATGCTGAAGCTATGCTGCGCAAATGAAAATAGGGAATAATGCATCACCTTTAGCCATTCTTGTAATCATTTGAATAATATGTATCACCTTCTTAAATGGGCCAGCTGCTACACAGCACTTTTTTTTTTTTGCTTGAATTTTTACACTTGTAAATGCGGAGGGCAAACATTAAACTGGAAAGGTGATTTTATCCAGATATGCTGATGAATGAAAGCAAAGGCAGTTGCTTTCTTCTGTGTGCAAATTTTTGCATTTGCTTTATTCAAACATTACGACATGAGCAATTCTGGCACTCAAAAACTTCACCTTTTTACAGAAACACCATTTATTGTGATAATATGCGAAGTATGGCAAAAATCCTGAATAATATAAATAATTTGCTCCAGGTAGAGGCTTGTGGTTGTGTATGGGAGTGCCCTCTTGAAATAAGCAATTCACATCACACAGAGGCAGTACGGATCACCTTAAATTGCTTATGTGCATCACCATGATGAGCCTGATCCCTGTTCTCTGCCTTTGCTGGGTTTTGGTTCAGGCTCCTCTGTGGGAAATCCTAGGCAGACTTCCAAAGGAGCTTTGGGTTTACAAAGACTTCCAGGAGTAAATTACGGACACATTATGCTCCTGACTAGCAAATCTTATTCAACATTGACCATCCCGTGTGGTTAAACTCGTGCCAAAGGAAGAATGCCTGTGGAGAGGGACCTAGATTTGGAAAGGGATTTCTTTGGCTTGTAGGGGGAGGGAAGGCCTGTCATTTCCCACTGCTCCTGTGGGGCTGCCCCTATGCCTCCAGTCTTTCATATTTAGACAGGAAACCCTGCCATGCTAAAAGAAAGGCATTACAGCCAAGCTCATCTGGACCATCTTCGTAGCTCCCCTTGCTCACAGAATCTGGTTGTCTATGAAAAACCTGTTGGGATTCCTGGGCAGGCTCCCACAGAAGGTGAAGTGGATGGGGAAATGGACACTGCACTTGGGAAGGAGCCCGAACAGGCATTATCTGAAAGCAAACGCTCTCTCTGAATGTGAACGGGAAATTTTCGCCTTGGAACAAGTGGAAAATTTAACCTCTTAGAGAGCTACAATTATTCCCACTGTTAACTTCACTGCTATCTTTTCCTGGAGCAAATAAATTACAATGGGAAGACATTTAAAGGGACACTGTCACTTTATAGGTCGTATGCTGCAAACAAACAAAAGCCTTTACCGGTGTTACAAAGCCCACCTTAACGTTATTAAAAGTGAAAGATTTTTTAAAAATCCAATTTACTTGTCACTCTTTCTGCTTTGTTTACTGGTTGTGGTTTCTCACTGAGGACAATAGAAATCAATGAAGTCAGATTTGCCTGTATTTGAGTCACTTCCACTTTTAAGTTTTCACGTTTAGGGCGGAAAGTTCAGGGGAATAGTTATTTCATTCATTCGAATGCGATTGTTTTCTCTTGCAATTAAAAAAATCAATGACAACATTTCTATTCAGACATATGTTTTATATAAGTCTGCTGCTGTGAAATTTAAACTTTGGACCAACTTTGGCAGCATCCTTTGAAAGAAGCAGCTAAGTAAAATCTGGTGGTTATAAAAATAATGCTTTTCTTTATTATGGTAGATGGGAGACCAGTTATGCAGTACTAGTCCATTTTTATAGATATTGCATAAATAGCAGATAAAACGCAGTCACAGCCTCTGAAACAAGGGGTAGATACATCCCTAATGAGAACAAGGATAATGAGATACTGATATTCATTGGTACGAGCCATGATTTCAGCAGCCCAAGAAACCCCACTTCTTGTAGATAACGTGGCAAAGGCTGTTCTACAGAGGAATATGAAAGCGGATAAAGCAGTAACTTTGCAGATAATTACATGAGATTCTCCTAAGCACAAGGGGCAGCTTTTGATCAAAGGATATAAATCTGGGTGAATCTAAATGTGGTTTTTCCTACGCTGGAGTTTCCATTTATGTGCTACTGCAGGAGGACTCTATTTAGGTCCCCATAATAGTATGCAAAACTTGCAAAATGTATCCCAGATGGGGCTTGTTCTCCAGGTAAGACTTCCTTCTTGCTCCAGTAGGACTGAAATTCCAGGAGTTGCTGAAAAAGTATAGAATAGTAAATGCTATGTGCACACTGAAAAGTAGCCTTCTGCCATCACTGTACTCAGAAAGAATTTCAAGATTGGGCCTCAAGACTCCATTTACTGAAAGAGTTTCCATTTACTTCGGAGTAGAGTGTACCAGTGAGACACAGTCATTAAATTCTAATTTAATTTAATTTAAATAATGAAGAAATGTAGTTTTTAAAAAAGGTACAATCAGCTTGAAGAATTTGCAGTTTGAAATATGCTTTTGTTCGTAACAATACAGTGGAAATTTCACTGATACTAAGGAATAAACCTTGTGCTTTACTAATAAGTGAACCGACCATCTGGAGCATCCCTGTACACTCCAAAGACTCCCACTTCTTCCTTGCTGAAGGGTGAGAAACCATTGCACACAGTGATCTTTGCTCTGCATGACTGGGTGCCACCAATTGGCTGACCATTCATGGATATGGACTACCTGTTTATAGTGTGGCCTTCCTGTCACTGCTCCCTCTCACTGGTAGCATCTAATTACTACTCATACCTACAGCATATAATTAATTTTTCCTCCTTAAAATAAGTAGTAGTTTTGGAGTAAAATGGCATATGCTTCCTGGACATTTCTAAATCTCCTGCTGTCAGATAGTGGTGGGCAGGGTGGCAGTAGCTGAGACCTTAACCTGAGATCAGGTTGTTCCCAACTGAACTGCAGATTGCTCTGAGTACCCAGAGGAGCCATATCTCCCTCATGGTAAATTACAACCAAGCTTAGAGTGACCAACACTTTGGCTGCACCATTCAGCATCTTCTCCATTCTCTCATTTTCAACACATAGCACAAGTTTCTTTGTCTTTCCGGCACATCCTGAAGGTGAATGGATACCACCTGGATTACACAGTTTCTCAGCTCAACTTCTATCCAAACAACTCCTCAGAAAACAAGCTCAAGAGATTTTGCAGTCAGTTCCAAGCCCTGTGGCAGGAGATGATTATTTCCTTGGTTTCTTATGAATGTGGGGATCTCAAACCTGTATTTACATGAGAACATTTAGGACAGAGAAAATAAAGCTTTTGTCCCTGATGTATCTCCAGATGCTCAGTTCTTGGGGACATTTCCAAATCCTTCTTTTTAAACTTTTCCCACTGTGGCATTGCAGATATACGTATTTGTGTGGAATTTAGTAGAAATTGCAATGTTCCACTCCCGCAATTAAAGCTCTCCTGACAGTCAGCTCCTGGCTCTTTGTCTGCTTTTTGGAGAGGCCCTACCCTCCTGTGTGGACATAAGAGACTTCAGTTGAAACCCAGGTCTCCCCTTTGTCTCTCCCCCCTCTTCCTGAGACTTAAGAGGAAATCGAATGCTGCAATATAAGCATGAGGGTTACACTTGTATTTAGTTCAGTGGCCTCTTCTTTCTAACAGTTTACTTTGTCTCTTCTAATTCAAGCATGTCAGTAGCAAGTATCATATCTGTGACATCGATAATAAAAATCCCATTGTAAATGCCGGGGTGTCATTTTCCATTCTGCCTAAACAATCCCGAGCTTTGTACTTTCTGGAGTGGCCTCTGTCTTTCACGGGTGACATTTGCAAATGGGGATCCGCATGTGTAAACTGCACAGCTAACCATCTCATTTCCATACATACAAGCTAGCATAAGACTACTCTGTCAGTGGCAGATGGAAATATGGCTATCATGTTTACCACAACTTCTGTTCTCCTTGACCAGGGTGCCATTCTGGTGATGAAGTACAAGTGCACGAAGTAATTCAGTAACGTACAGTGGAGCTTCATACTCTGTGTTGAGAAGGAAAATGGGAAAACCATCCACAACATTGTGTGCTTTGACTCTTACTTGCTTTGCCAAAGCAAGCTGACACCCGATCTCTTTGGAAAGCAGCTAGCGATGGTACTTCCAGCACTCTGGAACCGCTGGACTTTTCTCAGAGCCATGGAAGATGCAGCTCCCAGGTGAGCGGAGATGGTTTTGAGCGAGCCAGGACTTTTTCTGGATCATAGTTGGGGCTCCTTCTGTGGCTTTGACAGTGTTACAGTAGCAATGAGGAGAGACAGTACTTTTTCTCAGAAGTAATTTGTTGTCAGAAAATGTGACCCTTGGAATAGTTTACAATATGGAGTAGCGGGTCATAATTACCAATTTTTGTGGTCTGATTCCTTAGAATTACACCATCAATTATATACTCTTATAAAACTCAACAATTCTACATATGTATCAACATACACCAAAGTAGTTAACAAGGAACAATTACAGGACCATTCGGCATGGCCATAGCATCCGTGAAAAAGACATCTTTTATGTGTAACACAATTTGTCCAGAATTAATGAAAATATCCAGGGCTGGTTTTATGAAGTAATTTGTCACATTAAGCAAAAAAAAAAACCTAAGGTTATGTTGGACATGAAAGAAACTCCCCGTAGGTCAAAGCAATTAAACATTGGAGCAACCCATCAACCCAGAGGTCACTGAGGCCTCATCTAATGAGAACGTTCAAACAGAAGGAAATCCTGCAATCGTCTCTACTCATTTCTTCGCCAGGTTAAATACCCATTAGGAATCCTGGTGCAATGCAGCCAATGGAAAAATTCCCATGGGCTTTATTGGGACTGCATTTTTCCTGGAATTTAATAAAACCTTTGTAACTTAAATAGAACTGAAATAATTGTGAATTTGCATCATCTGTGAATTTCTGTAAATCAAAAGACTTGCAAGGAACCTAGCAGTAGCATCTTCAGTAGCCTTATCTTTTTTCCTAACATAAACAGCTAGTATTTGAACGTTGTTAACAGATTCCTATTTCACTGCTTCTGAGGGAATTTGTGTGTTCACAGACTAAAAAGATCGACTGAAGAAAGCAATTTTAGAATAGTACAGTCCAAAAGAAAGAGAATGATTATACAGATCTGGCAAGACTTCAGCATACTTTTAGTATTCAATCATATCTTTTCACATTTTGGAAATCTCAGTAATAAAAGGACTCATCACTAACAATCTGAAAATTTGTGTGCTGCTCTAACCTTCTAGAAGAAGATTTCATACGATTTATAAATAACTCTCTTCTAAAACTGATTTAGAAAAAATGCCAGGTAAGCACTCAAAGGCTGTGAAAAGAACTATATGGGTCAAGTGCTACAAATTTCTTGTGAGCCCCAAATGGACAGAGTGGTTTCTTACCATTTCTTTCCTTCTGTGCTTTGCTGCCTCGGTGTTTTCATGAACACTGCTCCCTCTTGTTTTTCATGAGTTTTCCTCTTTTTTTTTTTTGGGGGGGGGGGGAGAGGGGGGTTCTGTAAAGGGTGGTAAAATTCTAGATTGCCTGGAAATTATGTTCTACAGGTTATAATTTCCATAGAAACTTCCCCGCACTAGAACAGGTACTTATATTAAAAATCCCCAAAAGAAAAAAAAAAAAAAAGAAATCAATTTCTTTAGGAAAGATTGAAATATTTAAGACAATTTTTCATATTAGGTAACAGGAAAGAAGTACAAATATGTCTTTCAGACTGTCACCTGTCCATGTACCGAGCTCTTTGCAAAGACTAGGAGTAAAAACAAATGAAACAGGTTGGGGTCCAGTATGTAGTAATGAAACACACGATAGCTTATCATCCGGAGCAAGCTATGTCTTCACCCCACTAGATTAAGAGCAGGCTTTGTTTATCAGGCAAAACTTGGTATTTTGTGCTTTTTAGCCAAGTGGGACATAATGCATTCCTGTTTCTGCACTTGAGTGATCATCGACATTTAAATCATATTGAATAATGATAGTATTCTCTAGCGTGGAGATGATGTTACAAGTAAAGATTTCACTGGTAATCATTGAGGCTGATGTTTTATCAGCAATCACCAGATAAGAATGGGAAATGGCTCAAAATGCAATTCATAATGATTAATCCAATTCCTCACTAATTTTCCCATGCAAATAATGATATCATTGCTCTGACCACATTGCTCTAACCATTTCATTCATGTCTTGCTTTTCTTCAACAGTTGTTGAGTTTAAGGGTTCATTTTAATGTTCTTAGGCAGAAAAACAGACACAGGGAGATGGCAGTAGCAACAGAGCTGAGTTAAAAGCTTTACCATTCCTCCTCTGTGAAAATGTACTTGAAATAGTATTCATACTTACCAGAAAGATAAGAGCGAGTGTTAGTGTTCTGAAATGTAATGGTAATATGGAAAACATTTAGGAGTGGAAGAATTAAAAATCTGCCTTCCACATTTCTCCCAGTGTCAGCAGCCCCATAAAAAACCAGCTTCAGATGCAGGTGACATCCACCACCCTCTCAAAACCAGGTCCCAGTATCTAAGTGCTCCGCTGATGTCATCCTCTATTTTCTTAAAGGAATCAGGCTATAAACAGGAGAGTCATTAATAATGCAATGCATAAAATAGATAATTGGAATTTTTTTTTTTTCTGAAGATGCTGATGTCCTGCCTTTTACATGACATGAGCATTTGTTCCAGACAGGCTGAAAGGAGTGCCTGTGGGGGAAAGGAAAAGATGAGGCAACTCCCAGGAATTCTTCAGGTGTATAGGTTTGATGAAGGTGCTTAATGAGTTTTCTGGGTTTATGGGTTTTCCAGGGCTCATGAGGCCCCAGATCACTCTTGATCCACAAGTCCTCTCCTTTACCTCTCTCAAGCCTTTCCTTCAGAATTTCTCTAAGACTGTAAAGTCATGCAAACTGAAAGTTTAAATGAACACAGGGTGACACTTGATTGAAACCTGGTCTGGGCTTTTCACCTGTGTGACTTGGCTTTGTCTGGAAAGGACAGAAAAGATAATATGCAGTGAAGGTGAGCGGGACCCCCTGCTTTTCTGATAATTACAACTCTGTATGTGGTGTTTCCTCATCTTCTGTGGTCAACCAAGGTAGCACCAGCTTTGAGGAGAGGTTTGGGGAGCACAAACGGGAAGTTGGAGGCTCTGAGAGAGCTTTTGTGTGAACGAGAGAGAAGGAGATACCTCATGAACTCAGTCTCGGCAATGCAGTGCCAGGAGGAAAGAGTGAGGCCAATGAGAAGCATCATGTTCCAGCTTTGATTTATGGAAAGGCAGCTTCCTACCACACCAAGACAGTCCACTTTATCTCAGCTCCTGTGCTTTTTTCTGCATGGTTTATAAAGTCCTGTGTAAAGGGTACTGAATTTAACATGTACTCGTAAGCAGGGCTAATAACAATCTTGAAACCAGGCAGAACATGAGCACAATCCATGCTTCAAATAGTGACAGACACGAGGGAGTGATGGGCAGCAAGCTTTCCAGGAGGAGTGGAGGAACATTCCTCCTTTTTGAAATTCTCCCTCTCTAAGCCGTAAGTGGAGGAATAATAATGGGCTTTTGTACGAAGCATGGGACTACTAATAGATGCTTGTCTTGCTGACATTCCTTTATTGAAATTATTACTTGTTCCATTTCACATAGAAGCAAGATTAAAAAAAGCTTGAAATATTGTTGCTATATTGAAACCAGAAATCCATGCAGCACGAGGAGAAAGGCAAAATTCTAACCCAAATACTTACCTACAAGTTAGAGGGCAGGAGTAAATCATCTGTTTCAGCAGATACAGCAGATGAAAGTGATCTTTGAAGAAGAAACTGACTTTCTGTTGACAGAGATGGACACAGACACTGAACGATCTCGGGGCCAAAACCACAAGAAGAATGTAGCTAGATCAGCGAAATGTCATGGTTAATAGTATCAAAAGCAACCAAAATAATTAAAAAGCAATAGGTCAGCCACATTGCCACACTGATGACTGCAATAAATAATTAAAAATTCAAAACAGTGCAGCCTCAGTATTATGGAAATCAAACTGGACTTTCGGGAAATTTTTTGACTAGATGGCCAGACATATGATTATGTTCCCCTTCATCCCCCCTTGCAATCCTTTCCCAAGGTCTTGGGAATGGGAGGTGAATGAGAAGGTGATAACACAAGATGCCTGGGAGACAATGGTAACTTATTTATGATAACAGAATAATAGCAGCACAATTCAAAACAGATAAAGTGAAGTCACAAACAAGAGGTCGGATTATCCATGTTGAAATAGAAGAATCAAACACCGGTTGTACTTGGAGGTATTTTGGGTCTGGATCATGCAATGCTTCTGCACGAGCTTAATTTACTTCTTAGCTCTGAAAATGTCAATGGAGTGACTCCAGCTCATCAGATTACCTGTCTGCTTAGATTTGTGTAGTATTGGACTGAATCTGTGCAATATCAGGGTGAAACTGACCAATACAAGTTGAAATAATCAGCTCAGAGATGATCAGAGAAGAGAGATAGGATATACAAATAATTAAAAGGTGACAGAAAAAGGCAGCAAAATATTCTGCAGAAGTTTTAAAAAGGAGTTCTGCTGTGTAACAAAAAGAGCTCTTTATCAATCTGAAACAGCTTAATAGGACTTGAAGGCTAGCTGATCTGCTTTCTTAAAGTGACAATGTCAAATAGGTTAAGTACATTGACATCCTATTATACTATATACAACAAAATTGTAATTTATGATTGGTTTATTTTCTCTTATTTGGTTCTGTAAATACAGAAATAAGAGTATCCCATGAAAGTGAAATACTAAGCCACTGACATCAATGACAGTGTTACCAAGGACTTGAGCCACGCCTGGCGCCTTTTAGTGCACCAGAAAGAAAAGGTTAAATTAGTCCAGTTCCACTGACTAATCCATAAATACAATAAAAGAAAAATCACATCAGCAAAGAAGTGTAGAGTCCATATTAGCATTGTAATTTTAATTTAGTAGCAAGTAAATTAATAAAAGACCTGGTGTGAGAGTGGTGATGTGGACAGTTCTGCCACACCCATAGGGGATTCTTACCTGATGCTGCTCCAGGGTGATCTTCCTGTAGCTATGGTGGATAGGAAACTTTTTTGACAGTTTTAATTTTGTCATAGGATTGAAAAAATCTCCTTGACAGTAGTGAAAGGCAGGTTGGACAGTTTAGCTCTCTAACATCTATGTAATGATTCTCAGTTTTCTTTTCTGCCAAGGGCTGCTATATTGTCCATGTAGCAGTTCTCTTACCAGATTTGTATTTCTTTAGGGTTTAAGTATTTTAAGCTGTTTTAGTGGACTTTGTTGTATATTTTTCAAATGTCCTCTCATCCTTCCATATTTCTGCCATCTACTTTCTTGCTTTTTTTTTTTTTTCCCTGTTTGCTTCATCTGAGCTGCACTTCACTCTCGTATAAAGACTTTCTGGCTCAGAATTTTCCCTTCAGTGTTTGCAGTCTTACCAGACTGCTTCACTTTTTTTGCTCTGGCTTTAGTAGACCATCCCATCATCAGCTATGGCTCAGGAAGCAGAGTGAGTAAATCCACTTTTACTGGGGCATCCTGATGCTGGTGGGCCCCAACTGCTCTACTGCTAGGCTTATTCCACTCTCAAGGATTGGGCTGCACCGACTTCTCTGCTGCTAGTCACAACCTGCTTCTTAGGCTTTGCGTCACTCACTTACAGGCCATGACACAAGTAAATGCCAGCTACTCTAGCCAACCTGGTCTTCCCAGCCCCTAGATCCCACAGGCAGCAGGAACAGCTGTGCCCTACGGGTCAGAGCAGCTGCTGGGGTAATGCACACAGTTATCAGCAATGAGCAAGTATGGAAGAAAGCAAAAGATGCATGTGGACACGTACCTGGCCTTCTTCAACTGGGACTGTCAAGGGAAAATACATCAAAATCCTTTCTGGTCTAGAAGGCACATTAATCAGTACTTTTCTTCACTTTTCTTGGTGCATAAATCCAGTGTAACAATTTGTCAGTACAATGGAGGAATTGAAAAACCTCTTAAACAAAATCATTATAAAATTGTTAGCTTTGAATTAAAGTTTAAACATAGCGGAGAGTGGAAAGATGTAAGACCAGATTTCATTCTTGCTGCAGAGGCATCCGTTCCAGTAATTCCACAGAATTCAGTCAATTCATACTTCCTGCTGAAGCCACATTTAGTTAATAATCTGTTGACTGATGAGCAGCTCTGTGAACTCCTCTTACTGAGATCTGTCTCAGCTATGAGATCCCCAAATGCGTACTTGGCACTGAAGAGTCTGAGTTTGATGTCAGCAAATTTGTAATGACACCAAGACTCTTCCAAGGATTTTGGGATGTTTATATGAACCTGTATGTCTCAGAGACATAAGAGCCAAAGTAAACACAGCGGACCAAGATCACTGCTAATACTGATGATGGTATAAATAGCTCAGATAAGCTCACATGCTGGTTTAAATGGTGAAAAGGGTAAACGTACTGATTCTGAGTTAGAATCAGTGTGAAGCTGAAAACAGCAGCTCTCAGTGAAGAGGACAATGCACAATGCACACATAACAGCTAACTAAAACATTACCTTCATCAAGATCTTTTCAACCTTTCCATACCACCACTGATACATGAAGAGAGTACCTTTAAGTATCACACAAAAAAATGCTATAGCTGGATTTTCTGTTGCAAAGCAGAAAAAAAAGATAACTGAAAGATCCCCTAAAGAAAACAAACGAACAAGCAAACAAAAAAAACTAAACAGTGAAGGAGTGGGACCGTTAGTATTAAAACATCTGTTCTTCTGCACACATCCCTTTCTCCTCAAGCATTTTCTAAGATACTTATTTATGTAACTTTTTCACTTTGACATCTATATAATATCTTACCACTTATTGCTGACTTATCAGTTTACAGCTGCTGTAGAAATTACACAGAACCTTAAACTTTTAGAGATTCAGCTGCTCAGTTTTTTTTCCAAGAAATTGATTCATACGAAAATATTGCCACACCTTTTCCCCCGTCTAAGCAATCTCATCCACAAATCAATGCAATCGCATTTTATTTAAAGCAAAATGATTGGCTGGGATTTTGAATCAAGGAAAAATAGCAAGACAGGGAAAAACCTGATGTCTTGCCAATAAACATCAATTAATGTGGGAACGATACAAATAGAATCAGAAGAGCGGTACCACAGCTCCAATTTGTCCTGAAATGGGTATAGCAAGATACAGCCAACCTCAAAGCAAATGGTTTCACACCTTTTTTCCCCCGTGGTTTTCAGAAAAGGTACTTGCTGCAAGCAAAGCTAATAAGTTGCTCTGAGAGCACTGAGATTTACAACAATTGATTTTCTATTGCACTGTGTCTTCTGGCTGGATCCTCTGGTGTCTGCCAGGGCTTGAAAGCTGAGCAGAGTATATGCAGGGGTTGGGGCAGCCCTCCCTCTGGGACAGCTCCTCTGGCACTTCATGGTGGGTTTGTGTGCCTGTAGTTGCCCTTCCAGCTAGGCACTACTCAGGTCTTTCTCTACCGTTTGCCTTTCTTCATGAAACATTTAAGAACTGGGATGCCTTTGAGCATTTCTATAGGGTTCAACTGAAATTGCTAATGAGCTCAAAAGGAAGGTGAGGTTAAGGGGAGATGGGATGTCTTTCATACACGTGCACTAGTATGTAAGAAGCCATTATGATTGTGCAAGACTTATTTTCCTAAGCAGACAGATTCAGAAATTCCCACTGATGTTGCAGAGCTCTAAGGCAGGAGTGCTGTCAGATATCACTGCTGAGAGTGTTGGGTTAATGCTGGATTTACAATGGGAGTTATGCAAAATGCATCAAGAATCTTCTTGCACAGGGTATCATCCATGCGGTGGATGCCCTGTCCCCGGAGATGTTTAAGGTTGAGGCTGGACAGGGCTCTGAGCAACCTGATCTGGCTGCAGGCATCCCTGTTCATTGCAGGCAGGTTGGACTAGATGATCTCTGAGGGTCCCTTCCAATTTAAATGATACCATGAATTATAAAGAGTGTTTTCTGGCTACACAGGAGCACAAGGAACAGAAGCTGAGGGAGGTGGGATTCATGAGCATGGTATTGAAGAGTGTTCCAGTTGCAGTTTCGATGTCACATTACTTCCAGATGGCACCAGGACCAGGGAACAAAAATTGAATCTGTCTCAGGAGGCAGAGAAAGCATGTGGCTCAACAGATTAAGTAATTAGTGAATACTACCTCCACCAAGAGGGTAGTGGTTGGATGGGTGCTGTCCCCTTCTATGCTCCAGCAGTGACCAGGATTCCTTTCCCAGCACACCTTCAAGATTCCTCAGGAAAAGGGAGGAAAGAAAATCCTTTCTCCTCAACCTGTACTGGCGAGCTGCTACTGAGAAATGCACGTGTTTGTAAGACTCTTAATTTCATTGAGGAAAAAAACCCAGAATCCACATGATGAAAGTCGCACAAATGAGAGGTGCCTGTACACTTGGGTGTGTCCAACTACAAAGATAAATTCAGATTCCTTTGCAAACGTCCTCCTATTTCTTTGAGCGGAATAAATAAGAAGGTGATGACAGCTAATAATACTTTTCCAACCTTGCCACCTGGGGATTTCAGCACATTGTGTGAACTTTTCTCACTTACCTTTCTTAAATCTCATCTCTGCAGATGTCAAGATATATTTTTCTCATTTTGGAAGGGAAGGCACTGTTCTGATGAAGGATTTGGGCCAGATTGTCCAAGAAACCTTTAGCAGAGACAGGAAGCAGAACGGTTTGATTAACTAACGCAGCCTTCCACATTTGCATCATAGATTCCTTTTGCTCTAAATAACTCCACAGACTTGCACCGTAAGGCACATTTTTTAGGATGGTTTCTAATATCCTGACCCCTCTCAAGCATACCATATCTACTAAAATCAAAAGACCATTCTCAGACTAGGTCTTGTGTGAAGCTATTTTCGTTTGTTTTATTATCAGTAGACACAATAACACTTGGTTCAAGAGGTCATAGATGTTAATTTCACTTCAGAACAACTGAGGATATTTAACACACCCAACAGAAATTCAGAATATCTCTCTGCAAATGTAAAATAGCTTGAAAAAATCATCTTTTTTTTTTTTTTTTGGCTTCATTGAAAACCTTTTTAGCAAAGATGACTTGGTTGGAAATGTATTCCTCTTCAGTATACTTCATCCTCTCTGTCAGTCAATCTTTTAGGGACCTGCTGCAGCAGCTCCACATTTCCTGTGAAAGCTGACCTTGCTTCTTTCTTCATGCAGAGGTCCTTTGGCATGACAGCTAACAGCAGCTCATATTAAACACAGGTTTTGGGTTGTAGCTTTGTATGAGTACCCACTGATATATAGTTTTTCCATGAAATAGGGCGTACATCTATGTGTAGTACTAGATTTGGTCCTTGCGGGAACACAGCTGTAGCAAGCATTAGTGAACTTCTCAGGAGTTTTCAGGGCTAGTGTGTGCATTTTCAGTTTACTCCTAGGTCATAGACCTGTATTTTCTAAGACATACCCATGTCTTATTTAGGGATACACCTGCATCCTTCAGCTAGGATCAGACATACAGATTTATGAGATCATAACAGGTAAAAATATTCCAGAAGAGCAATTTATACCCACTTATTCTTGTAAGACAGAATCCAGTCTACTTTTTTCTTTTCTTTTTTTCTTACCTTCTTCTCCCTTCTCTTCCATTTCCTCTTTCAGTAGCACACTTCCAATACAGTTATTGCAGAAGTAAACTCACTGGGAAAATAAAAAGACTAAATCCAATGATCTCAATAATAGAAAGAACTGGGTAGTAGCTCCTCTTGAAGCAGGGATCCCACTATACTAGCTAGGCTTGGTGCTGCTCAGCTGGTTCTGTTTGATGAGCAGGTGTTATCAGACTTGCAGAAAACCTAAGACTGCTGAGATGTTTTCTTTCCCCCACAAGGGGGACACCATCCTGTTGGGCACATAGTGGCATGGGTCAACATGAGCCCCATGGGCGATGAGGAGCCTGGTTTCTGGGGCACGAGGCTGCAGCTCTCCTTATGGCCAGCTCCTTATAGCAGCAGGCAAGGATCAGTGTGGGGGGAAGAGTCCCCGCCACTGAGCTGTGAGTGTGAAAGAAAGGGGTCAAAAATGTCTTTCTTGGCATACCCAGCTGTAAAGGTGCAGCTTCATGAGAGAGCAGTGTTTGCTTACAGGAGAAATAGATTTGGACTATAATACTAAAAGGAGCAAGTCTTAGAGAGGCAGAAATCTACAGACAGAATTATGGATATTGCTGAATCCCTGATGGATTTTTAAACTTCATTTTAAAGGGAAAACAATGGAAAAAAGCCTCAAAGGCACATATTTAAGTGTTAGTTTCACAGTAATACCTCCTCAGAGATCTGACTTTATCACTACTGAAAGGAGAAAGCAGAAAATGGAATTGTTTTTGTTGTTCTATCATGTTTGTGACATGACGAAAACGTGGAGTTCTTCTGCCTTTTGCTTTTCACCTTGCTGAACTGCTGTCAGACTTCTGTAAATCGTTTGCACCGTAAACAAGCTTTGTAAGTGAAAGGGCAAGTGCTGACAAAAGCCAAAGGCAGAAATTTTGAATTGCATCTTTTCTTAGAGAGGTAACTGGCTTCAGTGTGGACCAGCTTCACCAGGATCTGGGAAGTAAAGCCAAGATTTGTTGAAGCCCACAGTATAATGAAGCTGAAACAACAGTAAACAAAGACTCTGAATATGTTGGTTTGGGTTTTACGTGAAGAATAAGATAACTGTTACTGAGGAGTTGGGTTTTGAGCAACAGCTACTGCCTTTTTACACTATGGCCCTTCAGCCACGGAGGTGTGTCAGATGAGCTCCCAGAAAAACAGACACCCTTTGGGCAGGAATGCTGCCTGGAAACTGCCTGCTGCTGTGAATCTGGGGCTGTTTCTAATCCCCATGTAAAATCTGCAAGGCTGTCTGTGTTTTGCTTGCATACTTCACTGTTGCAGTGTCAGTACCCAGCACAGCAGGCAGTTCTGCTCTTGGGCAGGGAGCCAGTTCAGAGAGTCATGTTTTAGAGCATGCAATGGCAGGCTGGAATAACCCGGTACCTGCACAGAGCAGTGCTTGTACTAGTGAGGAGTGAAATGCACAGTGAAGGAGCCTGCTCCTAGTGCATCTTGTCAGCCCAGGATAGGATGGGTTTTCTGGGCTGCGAGGGCACACTGCTGCCTC
The DNA here is from genome assembly GCA_036925125.1 of Oreortyx pictus. Lineage (NCBI taxonomy): Eukaryota > Metazoa > Chordata > Aves > Galliformes > Odontophoridae > Oreortyx > Oreortyx pictus. Next base: position 68,911,885 of record JAUPFR010000002.1, read on the forward strand.
ATATCCAGCTTCCCATACACCAGTACCCCCAAGTCCTTTTCATCAGGTCTGTGCTCTATCCTTACATCCCCCAGCTTGTACTAATAGCAGAGGTTGCCACGATTCAGAAACAAGTCCTCGCACTTGATGTTGATAAACTTTGTGAGGTTCACTACTTGAGCCTGTCTAGGACCAGGGAGGTGGGATCACACAAATAATTGTGTCTTTTGCTGCTTGAAGTTTGCATAACATCAGCTACATCCAGTTTGTGCTGTGTCCTGTTTGCAAATGTGATACGCCCGAAAGTTGGGGAGTGTTATTTAGGGAACCTGGGAGACATTACTGACCCGATGTTTACGCATAAACCCAGAAAAACTACTTGTGCTGGAGCCTGGTAAGTCTAAGCAGGTTGTGTTTCACATGAATACCTACAAACTAAGGCCAACTTGCAACTCCAAGTGAGACAATTAGTATTTCATCTGCTCCTGGCACAGCAGCAATGGCTACCCTTCTGTCTTCAGTACTCTGCTAGTTACATATGGAGTGTCTTAGAAAGTCAACTGATGTACTAATTAATTTTCCTTAACCTCTTTCTTTCTTTTTGTTATTGTTCTTTCACTGCTGCTTCTGCAACTCTACAAGACTCATGCAACTGTAGTTTTAATACAGCAATGGACTCTTAAGAATGTTATAGACTTGGAAAATGTAAAATAGACAATAAACCCCACAAAACTATAACTTAGTAAAAAAAATGAAAAAAGGACATGAAGTCTATGGGTAGTATAAACCGCTAAACTTGCCCTGGCACCTCACCATATTTTTGAATGGACCTCATTTGCAACCAACAATGATTAGTGTGAAATAACAGCACCCTGTGCACAGTAGGTTAACAAAGCTGTCCAGAGCAGGTGTCCCTTTAGCTGTGATGGACTAAAAATATAGAGAAATGTTCAGGAGATATTAAACTTTATGCTTCATATGTGGTTGCGAGGCACGGGAAAGAAGAATATAAAGGAAGGCTGCATGTCTCCTTAAATGCTAGGAAGTTTCCAAACAAGACTTCCAAAAGTATTGGGCAAAAAGACCTCTTCTTTCATGAACAAACTCATTTTTCCTATCTGTGAGTCAAAAAGCAGAGATCAGCTTTGTCTGATTAAGCTGCTCAGAAGGTTATGCAATTAAAGAACATGCAGTTTGTAGAATAAATAACTTTTCAGGAGCTGTTTAGGAAGCACAGGTGGAAAAATAGCTGAACATCTGCCATTTCCTTCACAACCAGCAAGGCACCATGGTCTGAGGAAGGAGACATCACATGCAGGAACGGAGAGAAGTATGAAAAAGATCTGGTTTGCAAAAGAATGTCTCTTCAAAACAGTGGAGAATTTTAGGAGGAAAGAGACCAGAAAAAGAGATGAAAGAGATCTAAAGGTTTGTCTTCTTTAGATACATCCATTTCTGAGTCATTAAAGACGAGGCAGTGTGATTTTGTATCACCTGATTATTTCATCCAAGATGGCTACCAAAGTGACACGAATTCCTCTCTGGAGAAGTCTGCTTCTTGCCATATACTAAGAATGCTTAGACAGCTGAAGTGTGGCAGAAGGAACCTCTCCTTCAATATTCCGAATTTTCCCCTCAAAGTAACAAGCCTGTAGTTTTCCTAAGTGAAACTGCCAGTCTGAAGCTTGTCCTCAATGTTTTTCTTAATAGTACCATAGCTGTTAAGCTGTAGTGATGTTCCTTGCACATTGGTATAAGATTAAAGCTAAGGAGAAACTCAGATGGCTTGCTGAAGTAGAGCCTAATTACTACTTTTTAAAGCAAAAAAAAACAAAAACAAACAAACAAACTCATTTTTCTGAGGCTCTAACTAGTTAAGAAGACTGTAATGATTATGAGATAGAAATAGAATAAATTTACAGGGTCGGAAGTTAAATTATGTTTGTCAGTAATTGTCTTTGGGTGCCATGTGGCTTGAGGATGCTCTGGAGCTATGCACTGATATCCCTCCCATTCACATAGGCATAAAAAGCGCTGTCACATTTTGTTTTCAGAAATCACAACTTGCTCCAAAGGGAGAGCTCACCTCAAGCCTAGGGTCAGTTCTGCTGCCACTGGTAATGCTAAGTAAAGGCTGGCAGGGGATTAGACAGAATGCACATTCAATAAAGTCAAAAGGACTTTGTCTCCCTAAAGGTTTGGAGGCAATGAGTTTATAGATAACAACTGTTTGCCTTATGGACATCGGTCTTCAGCTTTCACAGAAACAGAGCATCCTGTTATCCCGTAGATGTCCAACAAAGCAGATGAGAAGAAACAGGCTATTTTCCTGGTTAGCTCTGTACTATATGTAATACTTTTTTAGGACAGATCTTCTATGAAAGTCCATATATAAAGTTCCCCATTTATCATTACCAAATCATTATTAGCTAACCAACTTTGGATAAGACATTTCTTACTCCAAAGCTCTTGTACTCTGCATTACCATCAGGAATAGAACTGATGTTCATTTCACTATCTGAATATCCTCCTCACTGCAGGGAAGAGAGAATACAAGACCTGGGAAGAAAAAGAAGAAAAAAAACCCCACAACCAACAACAGTTCTCCCTTCCTCCCTCGCTCCCTCCTTCCCTTCTTTTCCTTTTTCCTTTTTCCTTTTTCCATGTGAAGTTAATCCCTAGCAGCACACACAGCTAGAATGGGATCCCCAGAATCTATAGACGGGGCAAAGGGCTTCTATGACAGTGTGCAGAGCTTGCCCTGACTGTCACCACAACATCTATCTGAAGAACTGGATGCAGTAGAATAGTGGCACTTGGCTGCATATCTGGGATCCTGAAATTGCTGAGTTTGAGGTGCCTCTCTGCCACCAGAAAGAAAGTTAGGTTGCATGGGCTTCAGGAGGGGAGGGCACTAAAAGTAAGCCAGTGTTTGCAGCCATCTTACATTGCCGGTATTGCATCTGTTCTCTTCACAGCATGCCCTGCACACTTCCTAGGCCCATGCAGAGTTGTCCTCATTTGGCATGGTCTCTAAACATGGCAAGTTACTGACTGGCATGTCTGGCATGGGTAAGACATGGCTGTTTGAGAGGCAAGATAAAAAAGAGACCCCTGGCAGATCAGGGGGAAGTGAACATCATGTGATGCATTAAGGTGAGATCTATGTAGTTTGAACCCTTTACATCAAGTTTTAATCAGCTTTTACAAGACAAAAACAATTTATTATAGGCTTTGTGAGATTATAGGCTTACTGTGATGTTCACTTGCTGCACTTGCCATAGTTTTTATAAGCTTACGGTAATTTTATCTATCTATCCATCTATCCATCTATCTATCTATCTATCTATCTATCTATCTATCTATCTATCTATCTATCTATCTATCTATCTATCTATTTTGTGTGCTAACAACATTTGCAACTTTGCTAAAAGCTTCTCCGTGCAACTTCCCATCCCACCTGCCCTGACAGAAAGGAACACTGATGCAGTCCATCCCATTTATTAACCAACCTGTTCAAATTAGGGAAAAATTAATGTACTGGATTGATTTTTGAAATGCAAAATGAGTGGCATGTGCTGTAAAGATAGCACAAATGCCCACGCTTGTATAAAACTATCAATACCATGGAAGAACAGGGCACCGATGTTCCTGGCATGATGGCAGGTAGAGATCCCCAGCAGCTGGAGTTGTCCATGCATTGCTGTGCATTCCACCTCTTTCACTAAACACAGCTGAAGCAGGAGGGAGATGTGGACCCACTTACTCTGGGATGATTTCTGCGGCGCTGGTGACTGAACAACCAGTTGGGGACTTAACAAGGTCTGGGATATTATCAGGGTGGTGCTGGCAAGAGGGAAATGCTCTAATTTAGATGACTACTGAGTCTCCAAGGCACAAGGACTGGCAAACCTTCCTGCAGCAGCAGAGGGAAACTGAATGAAAACTGAGGACCTTACGTGTTCCAGGCTCCTCTTGTGCTAGCCCAGACACAGGCAAAAGATGCTATAGGCTGCTATGAGCAGAGGGGTTATCCTGACTTTACTGCTTGCAGTGTTGTGCTGCAGCTGGAGGGCAGCCAGCAGGCTGCTGCTGAGCCCAGATCCAATGGCAATGTACACAGTGGGGACAGCAGCTCCATCCTGTCTGCTCTCCTCCTGTCCTGGGCATCCCTCACTACTGGGTAGGTTTTGCCTGGACTCTGCTTTGCTGAATGGAAGGCTCCCAGAAAGCAGTTTGAAGACCCAAATATCCCTTAAACGAATATATGTAGTAGGCAGGCACTGCCTTTTTGTCTTCTCTTTCTCCTGTAAGTATTATCAGGAAATAAAATGTGAACTGGCTTTGTAAGCTGGCATTGATATGAACTCTGTTCTGTGTTTCAGCCACTCAGTGTACCAAGGCTGGCAGTTCAGGCTGATTCTTGTGGCAGAGATGAGAAAGTTACACAATAGACACTGGAGAATCGCTTCAAAAAACCCCACAATCCTCCATTGAAACACCATCCAGCAAGGCCCAGCGGCAGCCCCGGCCGGGCCCAGGCGTGGTCACATGAGCACCCAGAACAATGAGCACACAGTGCAGAAAGCTGAGGCCATTGAACTTTATGTCACTTCCCAACTGCAGCATTACTCATAATTTATGGCGATACTCGCCTTTCAACCTTTAAAACCTTTTCCCAAGTATTTGCAGCATTCTCACATAAATATTGCTACAATAAGTAACATCAACATTTAGTAGCTGTTTTTCAAGAATAACCGTGTGACACTATTACGGCATTCCATTAAACCAGCTGCAGTGTGTGGAAGGCCTAAATCAAATTGTGCCGGCTAATGGTAACATCTACGCATGTACAAGAGAACAATGGGTGGGAAAACTTTGTGCTGTGTTTCGAGACAGCTTTGTCTCCATTCATGGTTACGTGAGATGTCCCTCTTCGGTGAAATGACCCAGAGTGGACACAGAAGATCACATCCAAGAGCCGTTTGTTACCTTCTCATTGCCAAATCCATGGCTGTAGTTATTTGTAGGAAAAAGAAAGCGTCACAAAGGAACGGAGAATGCTGTCTTTTCATTAAAGCTTTCAACTGTTGTCAAATGATTAGTAAAAAAATTCCTTGCCAGAATTGTTCGCTGTCTGAAATGCATTACGACGACTAAATGTAAATGACAGATAGTTAGTGTGTATATAGATATGTGCTTAATTGCCCTCATCCCTCCTGTCTGAGGAACGCACTTAAGCATATGCTCATTTAAACACATATGCTTCATTTCTGCTTAGATCAACGGGATTTGAGCATGTGCTTAAACATAAGCAAATGCTTAAGTGCTCTTCTCGGGTAGTGTTGCTTTCCCGAGGCAAAGCTGGAGTGATGTTCTCTTGGAAGCAGCTCTGCTCTTCCCAACCCCTCGCTCCAGCTGCTCTGATGGAGCTCTCCTCCTCCTTCCTCAAATCCAGCTCTCCCCAGGGAGCCCCTGGGGCTGGTGTCCAATACACAGCCTGATGGACAGGGCTGAGGACAGGCAAAACAGCAGCACTTTGTCAGAGAAACCATGTACAGACTCCTGTTTGCATTGTTCGGCAATGTTTTTGGATGCACTTGGGAGCTGTATCTGTTTTCCGCTATCAGTTTAATTAAGATAAAGATATGGAGTTTAGGTTATATTCCCATAAACAACAGGGCAGGGATATGAATGATTTATATGGGATTAATTGTACTTGCGAAACGCAGGTCTGACAATATGCATAAACAAAAATGCCACGTGAATCCAAGTAAGAGAATAAAAGCATGAGATTGTTTTTTCCTAAACGACTTTCCCAAATCCCCACTGTTTGTAAAATAACAATGCATGTTGTGCAATGAGTTTGGAGGGGCAGAGGCCGGGCTGCCTGGGCAGCATTCATCATGCTTATCCCAGGCAACCTGGGTGAGTGGATGTAGTCCAGCAGGAGAAGACTCACCCCACTGACTGCCCCACAGGTAATGGGTTTGCCTCTGACGGCAGAAGATTATTTGTTCTTTTTTATTTTTTTTCCCTGGCACCGAACTAAGGAATGCATTGTGGGAAAACCGTCCTGACACATGACACTGTGCAAAGGAGGATCACAGCATGAGGCAGCATCAAGGGGCTTACTTGGCCTTGATGCACTCTTGCACAGCATGGGGCTCCAGAGATGAGTGTCTCTTCCAACTGAAGCACTGGTGCAATTTGCACAACTCTCATGAGAGCGCACGGTGAAGCTGCTCTCAAAGCCCTCCTGTAAACAGGGCTGGGGGAAGAAAAGAGAGAGAGAAAGAGCCTGCACCGCAAACGGGATGTGCACAAAAGGAGGTGGTTCAGAAGGACTGAGACAAGAAGGAGGGCTGCTCAGGAGGGAAGGAGGGTAGAAAGGAGCAGAATATGAAATCCAAATTTCAGAAGCGAAGGGAGAGTTGCAGAAATATAACCAAATGGACGGTGCAGCTGTGAAAGGGACAGGCAGGGAAACAGAGTATGTAAGGCACCGAACGGCAACGCGCAACTGGAGGTTCATCTTTCAAGGCAAAACCGCGATTGAAACGCGCTCTGAAGAATTTGTGCCTCAGATATGCAGCCCTTAAACTTCTTCAAAACCTCCTAAGTTCAGATAATAAGTTTGCATAAAGAGAGGGAGGGAGTGAAAAGCAAAACTAAAGGAGCTGTAAGTGCTCCTCACTAGCCTGTCTCTGAGCAACAGGCCCTCCTGTACTCCCTCTCCCTTGTTGCTCCTGCTTATCATAATATGCCACTTTTGCGCATCAAATTTACATTTCAAAAAATGCTGTATCGCTGCTCCAAAATTAATTATTAATCTTTCATCAGTCCCTTCCATAGATACATTTTTAACTTTGATTTTGCTACCCGTTCGGGGGAGGGCTGGGAGCGGGGGGCGGGGGAGAGCAGCTCCTTTAATCTTGTCACCGTTCTGTGGGGTTCTCTGCTCGCATTGCTGCTGCTGCCAGTCCCGCGCGTCCCTGAAGCACTCTGCAGCTGCAGCAAGCTCCCCTTACACTGAGAGAAGTTTTCCAGAGCAAGGAGTTTTCAGCCTGCAGCATGCGGCTGCAGAAGAACCACATCTCCCCTTGTATGACCTGGCATTTCAGCTCACTGCAGTGAATCTGAGCTGGTGAATTGAGCCCCAGGCTGGAAAGCAAGGTGGACGGTGTCATAGGACCACTGAATCATTGAGGTTGGAAAAGACTACTAAGATCATCTCATTGAAATATGCCCACAAGGAGGAAAAAGAGCAGGTCAGATTCACATTGTGTGTCCAGATTGCTGTATGGAGTCATTCATCCATCAGTTCATCGTAGTGACCTGTAGAGAATAGTCCAAACATCAGCTTCTTATTCTGAAAACAAGGCCTGGAAGTGTGGCCATTTGCTACTGGTCTGTGGGAAGAATAAAACCTCTACCTGCAGAAGGAAAGCAAGAAGAACCAGGGGAACAGTGTTTCAGATGCACACTGAGAGGTGCTGGATGCTGGCGGACTGTATGTGTCCCATCTCTGGCCTTGGAGTTGGGCCCAACAATATAGTCTACCTGAACTAGTGGAAGAAGGCTCAAACAAGATGAAATTATGATAATAGACTCTTTTATTGGTTACAGAATAGATGTATTAAGAAGGCGGTGAGGCACTGTCATGTGCTGTCCAGAAAAACTGTGGGTGCCCCATGCCTGGAGGCATTCAAAGCCAAGTTGGATAAGATCCTGGGCAGCCTGATTTGGTGATTGATTTAATGGTTGGCAACCCTGCCCATGGCAAGGGAGCTTGGAACTAGATGATCTTTGAGGTCCCTTTGAACCCAAGCTATTTTATGATTCTGTGATGCTATTTCTTTTTACCCGTGCTTTGCAAAATGTACCAGTCACTGGCTTCATGACCAAGTGCATTTGTTTGTATATGTGTACGCATACATACACATGCACATTCCCCAGTGATGTGCAATCTGTACACCCCTGCAGCTGAAGTGCTCTGTGCAAGTTGCTTCTTTGAGCTGAGAAGGAAAAGCTAGCAGGACTCACTTATGTGCACTGTGTTAAAATAATGTTCTGTTCAAAAGAGACAAAAATCATCTCTTTGGAAGACTTCAACACAACGTGGCATCTAGTCTTCCAACTATGAGAAACTGTGTTTTACACTTCACTTTTTTCTTTCGATTCACATGTGTAGTCTAAGAAATACATACTATCTTCAGCAACTCCATTGCCATTATTTACTGGGTGTATGTGTGGGTGAACATCCCTCAGGATGTTGGACTTAATCAGAGGTGAATTTGGATCAATAGACTATCACTTGCAGGAAAATCAGATAAAGCACAAGGGAAAAATAAAGCTGAAAATACAGAGCAAAACACATCTTACTTTTCCAACCCACCCCCCACCTTGCATGTATCTTCACAACATTGTACTTGTCCATGTAATACATTTGTCACTCTGGCCATTCCTGCATCCAGGTTATGCTCTTCTACAGTAGTGCCTATAGCACTCAGATCCACGGCAAACAGCACATGCTGTAGCGCCTTTAGTTAGGCTTTGTTTCACCACAAACAGATTAGCATTTGCATGGACACAGACACTAGCACGGCACACCTCTACATAAACATTACTGCATCTGGCTTTCACCGCTGAAAGAACTGAACCAGCAGAGTAGCCAGGGATGCGAGGGAGTCACAGCAGCAGCCCTGGGTTCAAGCTGAGGCCCTGCTCAGTCGCAGCTTCCTACTCCGTCTTCTAATGGCAATCTGAATCCAGCTGCACATTTGCCCTTTGCAGTCTGTTGCTTGAAATAACACTGCAAGTTTTTCCAAAGCTGGCTTTGCTTTCTGTTTGTTGGCACTAATTGTGCATGTATGTGTAATTGTGTAGGATCATCAGTGACAGAGTGCCTACTTCGTATATGATGCCTCCACAAACTATTGGAAATGCAGTGCAAGGATTCTCGTTGCACATTCCCCTACCAAGAGCCAGTACTGTAAGCACAGGTCTTGTTTCATAAAAATAAACAATGCTTGTGTGGATGTGTCACAGATGTTACACCCTGTTGAGTGCATTGAATTCCTTACAGTCAAATAAAAATAGCTGGATCACGTAACATCAGAGTAAGTGTGGTGTCAGCAGGAATGCAGCTCATGCAAGAATCCAATATTGGCCTTGGGAAGTCTCCCTTTTTGTCCACAGAAGAGCTGAATAATGTTCAAGGCCAAAAATGCTGCAGATTTTTAATCAGGCACTGACTCTTCTCAATCAAAAGAGGCTCCACTTTCTCAGTGAGCTGCCCTCTCTGCCCGCCCATTTCACCGGGCTGGCTGAGGAGCTGTGTGTTCCAGGAGAAGGAGGTAGAAAGACTTTTCTTGCCTCTGAGTGCATTTTCTTTCCTTTTTCAACATTACAGAAGGTTCTTTTTTTCATCCCAGAAACTTTCTAAGGGTTAGTCTTAGCTGTTTTTCTTTCAACAGGCCTAAGGTATTCCCTTGATCTCTTTTTGTTTTGTTTTGTTGCTTGGGGCAGGCCTTTCCAGTAGAGTGCAGCCATAAAAGCATTTCTTGATGAAAAGAGGTATGTCTGGAGTGGACCAGAGAAACAACTGAGGGCATTAATTCATCAGCATTTGAGACAAACGGTTGTCCTGAGAAACCATAAGCAGCCCAGCAGCACTTATCCCAGGTACCCAACATTTGTATCTCTAGCTAGAGGTATGCTTGCTGCTCCAGGACCTTGTCCAGCCCTTGTCCTTCCTGCCCACATTCCCCTTCTTGCATCATGTACCCCTGTATGAAGTTCTAGCCAGTGTTCTTTCCCACTCACTGCTCTTCTCTCCAGGGCGAGTTGCAAAGAACTTCCTTAACTCCTTGCTCCAGCTCCTCTCTTTGCCGTGGGCAAAGAATAAGGTTGCAAGTGGCTGTTGTCACTGGTGGGAGCATCTGTGGCCATTCCTGTGACCCATTCCCTGGGTGAAGGAGCTTCCTTCATGCATTGAACTATGCTACACTGCACTCCAAATTACAAGCAATCACTGGAAATGTAGACTGAAATACAGCTACGAAAGTCACAGCAGCTGGATGGAGGAGGGCAACCAGCTTAGAAATGATGGAAGAACAGAGACAAGTTCTTGTAACCTGGAGCAAAGACTTGCAGTGTGCCTCCTCTTGCAATGACTATAAATACTCCCTTCCAGCAAAATGTTTCCTCTCCGAGGGACAGTGCATTGCTCAAAAGGAAATCCAGTAAGCTACCTAGGAAGATTTGATGTGGAAATAATTTCAATATAGCTGACACTTTGCAAGCTCATATCTTAGCCAGAGTCAGCATCTTCTTTGGCTCACAAGCTTGCCAAGCTCTTTGAAAAGGTGTGCCCATACAATGAGGTTAAAAAGATGTATTATTTAGAGGGCCAAATCTTGAAGCTTAGGGACAAAGTCGTCTTGAGGAGCTCACATACTGCCTATGGTGCAATTAGTCTTGGCAGATGACATCCAACTGGATTCAAAGGGACTCAGAAGTACAAATAAACTTAAATCTCATTTTCCTTCCAGCCTTGGGACCAAGGGCACTACTGAAGCCCAATATCACTGGAAAAGACTTGTGGCCTTTGCCCTTGACTTATACTCATGTGTTGGGTGAGGGGTTCTTTGCCTCCATGGAAAAACAGAAAGAGGACATATTGCTTAATTTTGAAATTCATATCTATAGGTGAGCTTCAGGAGACTGAAAAAAAAACCAGAAAAGACATCAAAGGTATTTTGCCTCCATGCGTCCCTGAAGTTCATCTCTGCACCCAATCCTCTTCTTATTTCTCAAACAGGAAAATGAAGCCTGTGCCACTGAAACCTGATTTCATTCATGTGAAGCATGCAGAAGAACAGTGCCTGTGTGTGTGTGCTTTTCCTGTGCCTGATTTAACTCAGGCTAGCGCCTCTGTCTTGACTAGGTTGTTAGACCATTTACCCTGGCCTAGACTCTGGTCCCCATTCACCCCACACTGCAGGAAATGCTGCTGTGAGTACAAAGAGCTGTGAAAGCATTCCCAGGCATTGCTATGCCATAGGGACTGCATCCACGCAGAGCATTCAGACCTGCACAGGGTCCTGGGTCTGAAGGCAAAGAGCTGAAGTAAGTGCCCCAGGATCAGCCTACCTTTTGGCCACGAACTGCTTGATTACAGCTCATCCCACTGCAGGGCTGTGCTAGAGATGTACTAAGATGCAGAGCTGCTCTAATGCAGACTTTTCTCTTTATACATCACCTGACACTAAAGTTGTAGCTTTAGACGGGACAGATTTTCATTTTTGCTATGACTGACAATCTGTTTGTTGCCTATTCCCTCTTTAAAAACACACACACAACACTTCATACTAAATTAAAACATTAGCCAAGAAAGAAAAGGATTTCAAAGTTGAAGGAGGCTATCAAAGCACATGAAATAAAAACATTTAACACACAACTGTGAAATAAACCAAAACGAGAAAAGGTAAAGGACAGAAAGAGGGAGAAGGAGGGATTAAAAATAGACTGGTTGCAAAGTATATCTAAACATGTTGTTAAGTACTGCATTTTCCCCTTGCCCACACAGGCCCAAAGAAGGTGATTTTGTAAATCAGGCACAGCCATACCCTGTGGGTTGGGAAGCAATGTGCTTTGGTGAATAGGAACTCAGAGGGAAGGTGGGCACTCCTCCATGCTGAGTGCTTCTCTGATATTGATTGAGCCTATGACCTGAGGCAACTTCCTTCCACCGTGCAACCTTTCAGAAAGCTGTAGGAAAGGTGGTAGGAAACTCTGCTCAACTTTTTATCCTTCTGCTTACACCAGGAATTAATCAGGTATGTTGGGATTCATTTCTGAGGTCAGGCTGATTCTTTACTACGAGTTGCCTGTCTGCTTCCAGAAGGCCAGCAGCTAAACCCTGAGAAAACTAAAATCAGATTAGATAAAGCCTCTTTTCCCTCACATCAGTACAAAGGCTGCTCTGAAAGTAATGCCTCCTATTTTATTATGTTGGACCACATTGTCAGAGGTGGATGTTGGTGGTCTGGCAGTAGAGGCTGAGGCTTCCTGACAACATTCCTTTACATTTTGTTGCTGTGTGACAGATGGCAGCAGAGGGGCAGTCTGACACAATGGCATCTGACATGGAAGTGTGCATGCAGCAAAGGTGTGTCACTGTATTCCTCTGTGCAGAAAAAAATTGCACCCAACAGTGTTCACTGACACTTGCTGAACATTTACGGAGACCAAACATTGGATGTGAGCACAGTGAGGAGATGAGTGGTGTGTTTCAGCAGTGGCAACAGTGATGTGAAGAACAGGCCATGTTCAGGACAGCCATGCAGATTTTTACAAGCATGGCGTGCAGGCTCTTGTTCATCACTTGCAAAAATGCATAGCTAGTGGTGGTGACTATGTTGAAAAAGAGTGTTTTGTAGCTGAGAATTTGCTCTATGAAATAGTTCTATTGTGCTTTTCGTATCTGTTGTAGTTTCCATGGAAACGAATAGGAAATATTACTTTCGGAGCAACCCATGTGTATGGGACAGGCAAGTAGGTGCCATAAGGCATGGCTCTGATAGCACACTGGTCATTCAGAAGTAGCAGAATAGAGAAGATAACTCTGTCAGCAAAGGCAGAGCAGCCAACCTTAGTGCTGCATTCTAGCTCAAAAAAGCACGAAGTGAAGGGAGAGATGCCTGCACCAGCACTAGCGAGGGAAGAGAATAATGTCATCTAAAAAGGACATCTCCCTTCTACTGAATAATCCAGCAGGAGTAAGCTGACAGCTAGGAAATAAAATATAATTTTCAATGTCCAAAATAAAAAGCAAATCAAATACATTCTGAGACCAGCTGGAAATTGTTTGTTCACAGGGAAGTGTGTATCTGTGTGAGCCACCACCACCTCTGGACAATTTCGCTTTTTCCTCTAACACAAAACCAATTTTTTTTCTTTTTTTTTTCCTCACCTTCTTTTTTTTTTTTTTTTTTTTTTTTTTTTTAGTACATGTATGTTAAACCAGCATTTAGCTACTAGCCAAAGCACAGTTTTTATTTACTCTGGTAATTGTATTTTCATACACTGCATTTTTCTGCCTCTACATTTTGTACAAGTAATCTCCTTGGAAGGTAACAATCCTCATCCATTTGGACCCTCTTCACATAAGAAATGTAATGTCTCTAGGCAGACGGCTTCTCTTCCTGTGCCCCATGGATACCTCCTCTGAGATGTTCTCACCTTGAAACCAGCAGATGAATACCAAGGAGGAAATGTCTACCCCTGAAAAAAGTATATAAGGACACCTGGGAAAAGGCTTTCTTTCATCTAGATTAGGAAACCTGTGCCAAGAACCTATATTTTCCTTTTGTACTCCACTTAGTAAGAAGTGATACCTCATTCCTATTTAACACCTGGACTCCCAAGTGCTTTTCAAGAAGTCACTGTCAGATGAGGAAACTGAAACAAAAAGCACTGAATGAAAGTTTCAGGCTCAATAACCTCCTCTGTTTTAGCTCTAGCTACTATGTCTTTAAGCTTGTGCAGGCCAGGAGGACTTCTGCAAGACTGTGGGGGGCCCAATGCTCCTTCAGATGTGTTTTTGGCTGCCCTGAATAACCCTAGTCTGTGTACAGTAAGGACTGTGAAACAACAGGGCCACAGCTGGTGTTAAGTTAAATTACTGGAATACCCAAACTATTAATTATCTTCAGCATCTGATAATCCTCTGTGTATTTATTCCCTGACTATTCTTATCCAGAGAGCATTATTATTACTGTTCAGTGGATGAGAAACAGCACCTTTCTTACCTCCAGAAGGCTTGGGGATGCAGGAATAATCTGTAGTGGAGAGAGGATTGTGTTCACTTCCCCACATCCCAGCAAGCAGCTGTTCTCTCTCCAGCCCTTCCTTCCAAAGATTGTAAGCAAATCCATACACTGTTGCCCGCAGAAGAGCTCTCAGAGGCTATAGAAGAGGCATCACTATTTGCCCCTTAAAGTAGTAATAGAAAGCTAATTAGAATGGCAAGGAATGTGTACAAAAGCGGAGGAAAAAAAAAGAAAGGAGTGAAAATGAAGTTCCATTGGACCATGCAAACAGACAAAGAAGTAACTCTTGGATAGCAGCAGAGGGGTTTGAAACATCTTTTGGTGCATTCAATCTATTGCCTCTTCACTCCTGGTGGAAAAGATCACGTATATCATCTTACAGTGTTTATTGTTCTAAATAAAGACCTACACCGATGGAGCTCTCACACTGACTTCATACTCTATTGTATTGGCTTCTCGCTAACACTTATCAGCTGAAACAACATTATAACAACAGTGAGCCCAGAGTGGTGTATTTATGATGCCTCTAATAGATGGGGGTGGGGTGGGAGGGTAGGAGCACTCCTTTTCTTAAAAAAAAAAAAAGAAAAAGAAAGAAAGAAAGAAAAAGATGAAAAAGGTGGGAGTATAAAAGCAAGTGGCCTCTGATAATTGGAGCCAGACTTGCTGATTGACCAGAGGTAGCTACTGGCATACAATGGTTTTGCAAAGGCTTTGATTTATCCAGTTCAGATCATTCCTACTTATGGGAAATGGAGCCCTTTTGGAATATGCAAGGGAGAAAAGTCACAGCAAGGCTTCAAGATCCACTATGGCTTATTTTCCAAAAAATGTCCTAGGAGTATGCCCAGTAAATAAAGATTGCATGAGCATCAGCAAGAATGGTACCCTGGGAATCAGTGATGGAACAGAATGTTTTCTGTAGTTTTAATACATCCCAGTATTAAAAGTAAAACTGCATGGGAAAGCATGGCCAAGCAGTCAGGCTGTTTGCCACACGCTTGCAAACTAAGAGTACAGGAGCTGCTTTGTCAGGGCGGTTAGACTCAATGATCTCTAGAGGTCCCTTCCAACCCCTGCAATTCTATGATTCTGTGTGTGATGTAAACACTAACCAGATAAATAAATAAATAAATAACGGGCTGGATCCATGGCCTGTGGATTGTACAGTGTTTCAGGAACTCACCTGTGTCATGCAGAGTCTGTGGTGGTCTGCATCTCACCATGAGTGGTGCCAGGAGACCTTAGGAGCACATAGCCAGCTAACTGAGCTCTTGGATCTAGTGATGTAATGAACTGAATGGAAAAACTGAAGAAGCACAGAAAAAAAGAAACACAACAGTTCATGGTTTATTTGCATGTTTAATCCAGGTGGCATAGGAGTCATGACAACTGGGTAGCCTATAAACAAACTCAAATGAGAATCGTGTCTTCTTATGATGTAGCCTGAGTTTTATTAATGCTAACCAGTAAACAAAAGAAACTGGACAAAGGCCAGAAAAACATATATCCAGCAAACCAGTTAATTTGTGCTTAATTTACAATGTACGTTTTGTCTCTCCTGTGATAAAGTGCTTTCTTGGATCAAGGTTGAGATGTCATTTGAGACTCTGTTGGATCTGCAGTCTCCTCCCTGCGCCAACATCCACAGTTTGATCTCTATTATAGCTCAGCAAGTATCAATGAACATCTATGGGTGCAATTTTTTCCACTCAGAGGAATTGAGTGAAACTACTTTGCTGCATACGCACTTCCATGTCAGATGCTATTGTGTCAGACTGCCCCTCTGCTGCCATCTGTCACACAGCAACAAAATGTAAAGGAATATTGGCAGGAAGGTTCAACTTCTAGCGCCATACCACCAATATCTGCCTCTGATTTTGCGGGTCAACATAATAAAACAGGAGGTATTGCTTTCGGAGCAGCCCTTGTATATAGTATTTCCAAATTATAAGTAGTTTTCCCATTAAGTATTGCATGTATTTTATTACTGTCTCTGGAAACTGACCCTGAAGGGATTACTTGCCTTTTCTTTTTTTCTTAAATGAAATGAAATAAAATTTATTTCTTGAAATGAAACAAAGGTTTCAGATGGTTTCTACTTTTTCATAAAGAAATCTAAGATGATTTAATTGCTCTTGAATAAGATAAAACAAATTCCTTTCCTGGTTTGGAGTAATCAGAGTTAATAAACAAAATAAGAATGCAGAACGGGAACAGGTCTCTGGGTCACTGATCCGAGTCCTTTGCCACCGACTTCAATGTGGTGTTTTCCTTTTCATTAACTCATCAGGCTCTGACAACAGCAATGTCTTAGATAGACTTGATGGCTTTCAACCCCACATGCATGCCACTTCCTCAAGGCAATTCCAAGACAATCGGAGGGTAAAATCCAAATATCCTGAGACTCAGTCCCTTGCTTTGTTATAATACCGAAAAAAAAACAACGTGTCCAAAATAATGTTGAAGCTGAGAAGATGGATCATACTTGTAGGCTTTATAAGGAAAGAAAATTGTACTGCTTATTTTCTTTTTCCAATTCACTGGAATTCTCATGAGAGAATAGTGACCAAGATAAAAGCTCAGCAAAAACAAATAAAGCAAGAACTCCACCTCTTCTTCAAAAGATGCGAAAATAACGTCAACTGGAGAGGGCTTTGTTTTGCTTTGCAACACAGAGAATGTTAATGAATTACACTGTTAAGTGGGACATAATCTTGTCTGTAAGGGATCAGGGGAAATTTAGATGTTGGACTATCTCAGATAATGAGAGGCAATTGGGAGTTTTAGGAAAAGCTGAGAAGTTGGCATGTGGAAATAATAATTTTAGATTTTATAATATTTACCGAGAAATGCTATGGAAGAAACCTTTTTGGTTTTAACAACGAACCTTGGTAGAAAGGGAATTAGGATACCTGGTGTTAAAATCTCCTCAAATCCCTCAAAGCTTTAGTGAAGATCTAATGCTTTGGCTGGTGCACTGAAGTTTGCTTAGCTGATACAAATCATATTTCCAGTAAAATTTGTACATTATGCTCCCAGATGTCAGCCAGATGATACAAGGATATTTTGGCTTGGATGCTTCTTTTCTCCTTTTTTGTTTTGCTTAAGAAGAAAAGAATTGCTTGTGTGCTGTTTACAAAGATTTCAGCATGATGTCTACTATTTTAGCCACTAACACAAACAACCTTGACAATCAGAATGTTTTTTTTTTTCATCCTTCTTCATCCAGACAAGCAAG
This sequence comes from Oreortyx pictus, assembly GCA_036925125.1. Classification (NCBI taxonomy): domain Eukaryota; kingdom Metazoa; phylum Chordata; class Aves; order Galliformes; family Odontophoridae; genus Oreortyx; species Oreortyx pictus. The sequence goes on from JAUPFR010000002.1 coordinate 68,928,943, forward strand.
CAGTCATCAATTACAATCCCACACATAAAATACAAATTTAGCACTACGGAAATGAAAACTAAAGCAATTTGTACCTTTACTATTCCAAGGGGATTCATTCTTGCTCTGTTATACTATGAAATATTTCCTCTCTTGAAGTCAAAGTTATATCAATGTCACCGACCTTAAGCTGAATCACAGCAAGGAGATGATAACCTGGCATCCCTGACATTGTCCCCTCATTACTGAGCTTGTTAGTTAGCATGCACTTTAAAACAGTGTTCAAGCATTTGTTTTCTGAGGCTGCATTCGAGATTGATCCACTTAAGTTGAAAACATCACATTTAACAGTAAAAAAGGCATTTTAAGAAACACACTTTTTCATTTATATCTGGTAATCAAATTACCTTTACCAGAAAAATAATTTGAAATGTTTCTTTACCCATCAGATAATCTTTCTTAATAATAGCTGAGTCATGACACTGGCAGAAAAAAGCCTAAAATGTAGAAGTAGACAAATGTGTACAGGAGCCTGCACCTTGTGATGAATGGCTTGAAAAACAGAAACACGGTTTTGATCAGAAATCCTGTTTCGTTTACCAATTCTTTTCCTCTTGCCACAGAGACAACCAGAATATTAATACATGTTTTTCTACTGCACCAGTCTGTCATTTTTCCATTTTGTTAACGATCCCCAAAATATAGCATACAAATGTACACATAATGCACACACATGCACACTACTCATGTTGCACTATAAATTAGCAAAGTGGAGAAAAAGGGGGGTTCTGTGTCATTCTGGCCTTGCAGGATACCACACCCCGTAAAACGTAGTACAAGCATTATGGAACGTGCATCTAAATCCCAAAGAAAGCCACAGGTACTCAGTATTTTCGATTCTGAAATGTACAAGTGAGTGCAGGAACCCAGCTATAGTGAGCTCCTCAATGATTCCAGGTATCTGAGATCAGAAACTTCATTGTCCTACTTCCCAACCCCTCTGCATCAGTTCCATTGTGGTGGATGAAACCATCCCGAGATTATGCTCATGGTTCTGCAACGGCCTTGGCTGAAGCCTGCACCACATGGGACTTCTCTGCCCCTTCTCCCTCAAACCCCTGCAAAGCTGTTCATTTGCCCTCCTTGTTTAAAACTCTCCTTCCTGTGATAACCTGTGACAAGGTAGGCTATCACCATGGAATCTACTACTGACAGTTACTGTTCCTTCTTTCCTTTCTTCTCTCCTTCTTGCCCAATTGTCTCATCTCTCACTCATCCTGCTCATAATCTGGGTCTGCTTTGGGTCAATCCTATACAGGCCAAACGCAGTGGGGCTGTTAAACCTCAGTAGGTTCTCTGGGCAGTAACAGTCGTGCTCTCCACACCCTTTTTTAGGGAGTAAAGGAGATGTCTGATTTACAAATCTGTCTACAGTGCAGACTTCCACTGTGGTGAAAAAAAACACACAAAAAAACCCTACAAAGGTATTTTGTCAAGCTTTGCTTGGTCTAGAGAGGTTCCAACATACATATCTCTCTCTGTGGTCTAAAGAAGAAACCCATAGCAAGCAGGCCACACGGAAAATCATAAGTTAGATGGGGTCCTCTGGGCCTTATGTAACACATATAAAAACCTTTGCGTACCATCACATCAATCCACAGTAACTACCCTTCTTGTGAAGGGCTGTGTTAAAGTAATGCAGTGGCACTGGTTTTGTGGGATGGGCTGGTATGAAGCGATCTTCTTCCTTGAACAAAAGGCCAGCGTCTGAATTCAGACCCTGATGGTCTTTTCCATACAGTATTTCACAGTGGTGCACTTAGATGGAAAAACCAGAACCACTGTGTTAGAGCGCAGAGTATCTAGCTGAACATGATGTCTGTATTATTGAGCATATGGTTTTATTGAATTGTAATATTTTCTGACTGCCCTATTCTGAAGGATTTGTATTCTCAAGTAGAACATGCACAAGAATAAAGATTTTGATTGCAGCTTTAATATCAAAGTAATATGTTTCAATTGACTAAGCAGGCCACTAACAATTTAGATAAAGGGTTGCAATATAACAATTAATGAGCTATACACAAATTCCTCATTGTTCATTAACCCTTGAGAAGCTGCATGTCTACACATATCCCATATTTTCCTTTCATTTTGCCTGCACTCTAAAAGACAGCAGAGTTCTCAAACTATACTAGGAGGTCATTTTAATGTATAGTTTTATACATACACATTATGAAATAATATGCATGAAGCACTGGTAATGGTCCTAACAGAAGTAATGGAATTTAGTGTGATTTCTACAGGGTGAAATTTTCATTAATATCCATTATAAAATCAGCTATCTCAAGCAGAGCTGGGTTTGCAAGATCAGTCAGCCTGGAGCAAAATTCCACTTTAAAGAACAACACAACAGGAAAGATTTCAGGGAATGGGTTACCCACTCCCTTACACTCTCCACTTCAGCCCCAGTGCAAACAAAAACATCCCAAGGCATACTGTGCTTGCCTACGCAGTGCTTTACTTGAGCAGCATGGTAAATACCTCATGCTATTGTCACACACATTGCATCATCTGCACAGTTTCAGCTCTGATGGTCCTGGGTTTTCATGAAGAACTAGTCCTCGTTTAGTCCTTGTAGGCTGTGATAAAAAGCTCCCCAAAAACATGCCATTTTTTTGCCATAAAAATCCAAAAGATTTATTCTTTTTTTTGTTTGTTTTGTTCTTTGTTTCCTGCCTCTCTGAAACCTTCTTGAAGTCCATAAGGGTAAGTGTTAAAACGAGTTGTCAGAGCCATTCGGATTTTCTCATTTCTCCCTATTCTTTCACCTCTATTTACATATTTACTCAATTAATTACAAAGCTTTCTGGGTTGAAAATAACATATATAGAGAGATATGTATTAGACAGAGTAAATGAGATTATTTCCACTGATCACAGGGGAAACAGAGCAACAGGCCTTGGAAAGCTAAGAGAAAATAAAAATCTTGTCTTTAAGTTTTGGGTCCAAGTAGATCTGGATGAAACATTACACAGGAAAAAGTATCTGCAGCAATGCCATTTGCACTAGAATTCAGGAAAATTTTGAGAAGTGGCACGAAGGTAAAAAACTGTGTTAGATTAACTAACCAAAGAATTAAAAAATGAGGACTTTTCCTTAAAAAAAACAGAAATTGAGAGGAACCAGGCATCTGCTTTCCCACATAGCACAGGGGTGCCAAGTAGCGCTTCAGCTCTTGCAGAAGGTAGGCTGCACCCTCCAACATTGCTCAGTGCAATGGGGAAGCAGGCATGTGATGTGGCTGCCCTACTAGCGTCCCTGAGCATGAGTCTCTCTTTAGTCTGCCAGTAACAAGATGAATCCACCCATTATGTGGCTCCTGTTGACAATTCAAGATTTTTCATTACGGAATTCAACATCCATATGAGCTGCTTAGAAATGACACAGAATTATCACCCTTGTTTTACAAATGGGAAGGAGAGATATGGAACGCACTAATGTCATTTTCCCAAGGATACACTAGGAGTCTTTGACTGAGCCAGAATTCAAGCAAGTGGCTCCTGGCCCAGCATCCCATCCTCCTGGCAAATGAAGGCACTGAAAGGCCATAAAAATGTGTAAGACAGCTGAGTGAATCATGCTCATAATTCATTCACTGAGCTTTGTTTTCATTCATAAACTCATCAAAGATCAGAGCCCCTGAAGTGAATTATAGTTCTGTGTTCATTGAAAAGATGTTTATTAATCTAGCACAGACCTTTGCCTTTATGGCTACGTAGCAGGTGCACTTTTATTTTATCTTTTTATTGTTAGCTCAGGTGTTACTGATGTCAGATGTATTCCCAGCTCTGAGGTTTGGGAATACTCATACAGACCACTGTCCCACCTGTACAGTGCATGTATTACCTTTCCATAGCATTGATGCAAACTTAATTCCAGCCTATAGAGGTAGGCAGCAGCAGATATAACTACTTTAAATTGGTTTCAGATCAGCCAAGAAAGGTAGCTGTCAAAATCCAAGAATAAAGTGGGAATCACCTACTCCTTTCCTGGGATCAGGGCTTACTGAACACTCCCAAGGAGACAACCTCTAAGTAAAGAAGCTTCCCTTGTGGCTGCTAGCCTTTAAATGAGGTTAGTGATGGTCTACCTTTTTTGGTCACACAGGTGAATTGCTTTCACTCGTGCTCCCATGGCTGGCTATGCCCCTTCACCTGGTGCTCTGAAACACTGATTCAGGCCATGACCTAACAGTTCGAATACCCAAACCTGCAAGAGTCCGCAGTTAGAGGCATATAAAATTACATGGGTTTAGGACTAAGTTCTCTCTCTCCAGTTGTGAAACACCCACCTATCTATTGACTAGAACAATGTTACCCAAAATGCTCATGCAGATATGAAATTGCCTTCTTTAGACAAGCTGAAGGTGGTTGGGCTCGTAGTGGACTGAGGGATAGTTTCCCCTGAAAGGTTTTGCAACTTTTTCCTAGACAAAGAAGAAAAGGACCAGGTGACTTCACCCTGAGAAGCATTTTACTCACAGCCAGACCCCACTATGGGTACAAAATTTATCCTTAAATATAAGTTGACTCATTCTCATTTGGAGAGTTCCAATCATTTGGAAGGAGCAGCTCACTCACCTTTCAGTTCTCTCTTTGACAACATTGGAATAATGACATTCTGGTCCATCTCCACCAGAAACACTTGAATCTTGGTTTGAAAGCATTTCCAGCTGCTTTTGAAAGAAATTAATAGTAAGACTGACTGCATTATCACTGGCGTTTGTGACTACGCAGTTCTCTGTGGCTTTCTGATACATTTACATGGTAGCTCTTTCAGTTATTTATACAACACTTGTACGTACTGCACGTTTCATTGTTTCTGAGGCTCATCAGTAGCTTTTAGTTACATTTTTTATTTCAAAAATTCTTTGTGGACAACTGTACATTTTCAAGATGGACACTAAAATTACTCAAGGCAGATATATTCACAAAGAAATAACAAAGGAGACAAAAAAACCAACCCATCAGTTTAGACTTGGGGTTCTTCACTACTTGGGAAAAAGGATTTCAGGAAAAAAAAATCCTACTCTGCATTTTTTCCCCTGGTGGGTGCATCAAAGTTAAAAATCAAATCAATACCATCTTAGTATTAGACGGTGGTGACAGCATGCGGACATCAGTGCTGTAATTAAAAAGCCATTCAGCTCAGTTGGTAAAATGTAATTTTAGCTGTAGTCACTGGCTGTTTCCAAGCAATCTATTTACCCCAAAATGTCCTCAGGCATGGACTGAAGAGTGTGAAATGATCGAGTTTTAGTTATCCTCATACATAACAAATTTCAATTATAATTCTTACTGTAAAAAATGTTATAATAATATTACACTGAAGTCCCTGCGCTCACTGGCACCAGGGATAGAACAGAAAGAAACTTTCTCTGCTTTGTGGCTTCCACTCATCTTGTTTTACCCAGGACTTACTTGAGTTGGCATGGGAACAAGCTCCGGGTACTGATGCTGATGCTCTGAGCATATTTAGGAACCGTCCTCAATGGCAATGCTGTGGGATTTCCCCAGCCCAATGGGGACCATGGGGTGAACATCCCGCAGAGCTGATCAGCAGAGCTCTGGCTAGAGATATTGCTCTAAGAAAAAGCTTAGGGCCACTCATTAAAGTAGCAACTAAATTAATGGTAAGCAGTGTTAAGTAAAATGCACATAGCATTTGACTTCCTAAGCTAAAACTATCAACCAATTAAACTGCATAGAACAGCTGAGTTAAATATTAACCTTATTTGCAGGTAAGAAAAACTAAGGCAGAAAATCAAAAGGCTGATATTGAGGATGGTACCTCAGGACTGCTCTGCAATTGACACTGCTTTAGGTTTAAATTATGTTTTTCTGAAGTGCCCCATACCAAACAGGGAGAGATATGGATGTCCAGCAGCTCCTTATGGCACACTCTGAGCTGGTTGGCATAGGAAAGTGTAAATGCAGTAATGAAAGGCATAATTTCTGCTGAATATGGAATATATTACAGGAAACGACAGAAATAAATGCCACAATGGTGAAATAATATATTTACTTAATTGTGTGATAGACTTTACAGGGAAAAGAGGAGACGTTCAGGTAAAAAAGACAAATCATGCCACAAAAGCACCATCATGACTTCTAGCAGGTTGTACTATAAGGGTGGCAGCTGCTGGTCCCACCCCTGCCCAGTGAATCTAGCACTAATCAGTAGGGATAGGAAGCCAGGAATACTGTGAGAGTTACAAGGCAGATGGTTTAAGAATCATAGAATTTTTTGAGTTGGAAGTGCAGCTCATGCAGTCCATCTCCCCTGCAATGAACAGACACCTGCAGATAGATCAAGTTGTTCAGCACCCCATCCAACCTCACCTTGAATGCCTTCAGGGATGGGGCTTCCACCACCTCATTGGGCAACCTGTTCCAGCATCTTACTAAAGAACACTTAAGGATGACATTGCCTACGGTGGCATCTGATAAAAAGACCAGAACCATTTTCCTGACTCTTTGTTTCATCAGTGCTTTCAGCCCTGAGCTAATGCGTGGCCACAAGGAGCTAAATCGGCCAAGTCTTGCAGAACAGAGGCTTGAAAGGAGAATTTAAGGTGCTTCCCTCAGGATGCAGGCTATTTTACTCTGCATCTTACACTGACCTATGCTTGCAAGAAAGTGAGAACTGAAGTTAGAGAGTTTGTCCTGACCTGGTATGCCCCCGACTCCTGTTCCCACAGCAGAGAGAGACACTGGCAAGCACCAGCAAGGCAAATTGTCTTTGTTTCTTATTGCCTCTCTGCAGAACCCTTCCTTCTCCTGGGGAGATGCTGTGCTATAGCATCCTTCTCAGGAAGGTCAACTTGCAGAAATATGCATCCAATGACTCTGCTGCTTCTCTTTAGCCAGCCTTAATTAAACAAGGTATTTTTTTGAGCACCCAAAAGTTGCCATAGCCACTCTTTCCCCTTTCACTCCTCCAGACTCGTTTCTTTATTGCGACAGCTCAAAAACGGGGGAGTTTTTGACACTGCTGTTACAGCTTACTCTAGCCAGGCTCACTGGAGCTGAGGACAAGCATCCCTGTATGTATGAAAAATCACAGCTTTATCAGTGTGGCAAGGAAAAGCTAAAATTTAGGGGCAAGCCTATTTGGGTTTTAGTACAGCTGCTGACAATTTGCAGTGACTGTGGACTGGAGTGCTCACAGTACATGGTTTGCAACACAGGGAAAAGGGATCCAGGGGGGAGAGGACATGTTCAGAGAGCTCACACACATCCCAGGGGAAGGGTGAAATGACAGAGGTATAAAAGGACGCATAATCTAAAACAGAATAAAAGGGAGAGAAAGGGACAGGTAAGGATTAGAGAGGTTTCCTAGGGATGGCTGGAAGACAGACAATCCTGGTGACTTTCAGGTAGGTGGCAGAGCCCTAGCCTTTGGGTTCAGTACTATTTCCAGGCTGTTGCACTACTACACTTTGGGACACTCCTCACTCAGTATACCTGCAAGGTGTCAAGAAGGAGAGTCCTGAGATGCTTCCATGCAGATGGAGATAAACCCTTTCACTGTCCTCTGAGTAGGTAACATCCATTAGCTTCCCTCCTGCATTGCTTCATATGGTCTTGAAGGCACAAACTTATCTGTACATTGCTTATTTATAGGTTTTTAAAAGACCTTCTCTTACTGTATTGACATATACTGCTCACTATTTCTCCCTACTGTCAATATCTAAAACAGCATTAATTGACATTAGATTTATATTCATGGTGTACTTCTCGAGTAATTCCTTAAAATATCCAGTCTCACTGCCATAAAATCCAAATATGGAGCAAAACTCCAAACAGTCATGTAGGAGCTCCACCTGGGCAGAGCACCTTACAGCATCACAAAATGACCAGTACCTTACACATTAACCACGTGTATTGAAACTTAAAATCAAAATGCATTCCTCATTCTTTCCTAGAAGCCCTCTGTGTTGCTGTGCACAGCATTTGGCTGAACAAGCTGTTGAGTGGGAAAAGGAGTAGGAGGTGACCAGCTCTCCCTTCATCCTTTCAACTTGTGTGCAAACCAGCACACAGCAACTATCAAGGGGAGCGCATAATTTTTAGTAGCCTGCAGGCTAAATATCCCTCCTCCATCTTCCTAGTGCACGTTGCACTGTTGCTCTGAAATGCGCCGAATATATACCCAGAGACCCTTTCCCTTTTCAGGAAAGCCTTAAAAAACAGAGCACAACCTAGCTGTTCTAGAATAGTTTGATGACGACCAATACTACTTTGCCCATAAATACAGGTAAAAATGCCCTTTTTCCACTGCAGTAAACAATGCAGTATTTGTCTGTCTTAAGAAACATCTGAACTGCTGATGACTGGTAGTCAGGAGAGTATACTGGTTTCGTGCTGCTCTCTGGACATTTCATCCTGGCCATTGTTGGGTAGGCTACTCAGATAGTTCTTTGTCTGGATTTGACAATAGTCATTTTCCTAATGTCTTAAGTGATTTCTAGACTACGGAAATACCTTCGTATCCATGAATCATATATGATGAGCCTTACAACATGATGAATATATACTCTTACATGCTCACGCAATCCAAATTATGGTGCAGGGAACACAGAATACACATATTAATAACTTCAGTGCACTTTGGCTACATTTCTATGGGCAAATTAAGTATGCCCATGACTGTTTTCTGGCCCAGAGGCCAACTGGCATGAAACAGATTGAGTCCATATATACACAGGTTGCTAATGGGAATGGCCTCTGGACAGCACTAACTTCTGTCACATGTCCAGGAATGGCTTGGGAGAGCACTAGTTGTCCTGGGTTGCAGCTGTGCCAAGGATCCTTCGAGCAATTTAATGGTTCTGATAATCAGATTTCAGTGTCAGTGTATTTTCATCTGAATCGTATAATTTCCTTGGGTAGCATTAGCTAGTGGGAATCCAAGATTCCAAACCCATTGATAGTCTTCTATATATCATCTACTCTCATTTGCAGGAGTAACAGCACTTTCTTGATGGCAGCACATCTCTCCACGACAACTACTCTGAAGTGGTCTGCTCTGAGGCAGCCATCTGAAGTGGCAAGCTTCCAAGCAGCCTGGCTAAGGCCCTCCCTGCACGACAGGGCACCATGCCGTTTGTTGTGAGATGGTGTTGAAACATCTCCAGCAAAGTGGGCACGGGATCTCCTCAAGTCCTGTGCCTGCTGCCAGTCACTCCAGGTCTGAAGCACTACCATCCCACAGTCTCTGCCAGCTGGACAGGCCTGAAAGCACCAGATGTAACTGTTCATAGAAAGAATAGCACAGCGGTCTGCACAGTTCTAACCTCTTCTTCCACACCCTAATCCTTTGGTTCAGCAGGCAGAGCACAGGCTTCCGTATGTTTGCAGTGACCTGTTTATGGCCATCGTCCCAGAGATCTTTTCCCCAGGGCCGCTGACACTGCCTTAGGAGCAGAGCTGGCAGCCAAGAGCGGGTGGGGGAGGGGGGGGGGGGGGGGGGCTGGGATGAGTTGGAGCAACTCTAGAAGTAGAATTTTTTTGACTTAGGCTGCCTTTGACTTCAGACAAATATCTCCCTGAAAGCAGCACAAAACCCCCTATGAAATGGGAACTGTTGCTGTGGAGCTAGCAATAACGCATCTTCACACTGCGTTGGAAATTCTGCTCTTTAATATCTACCCATGTGCCTTCTTTCACCAGATGGTAAAGGCATCTAAAATAGTGCGAATTCTGAAAGCACAAATATGACCGTTTTTGTAAAACGATGTAAAATTGTGGGCAGGGCTGGTTTCATAGAGACATGTGACCAAACCCTCAGGTCAAATGGCATTTGTGGGCACATAGCCCCCAGATCTATGGTGGTGGCAAGGAGCAAGGGCCCCATGGCAGGGGTCAAGGTTCTAGCATCTCCCACTGCAGCTTCAACCGTTATCAGGGTAGCTGTGGCTAAGTTGTGCACTTCAGGCAGCTATTGTTCTCCTGGCTCCCACCTTCATGAATGCATGAGTTTTAGAGTTGTGGGGAGAGCACAGGAGACTGATGAATCACATTTTTTCCTTTGCAGTGATTAAAAGGCTGATTTAAAACTACTGCCTCTTGCTCTTGGCAAGTGCAAGTTTCCATTGCATCAACTTTGTAGGAGCAGCATGCAGTGGGGTGGCAGTTCCAGATCCACAACTGTTGTAGAGCAGTTGCATAATGCTGTGCGATCTCATCTGCTCTTCTCCCTCACCCCTCTGGGAATTTCACATGATAAAAACAGTAAAAGGCTCTTGATTTATTTTGCTGACTAGAACGTTTCATTATATCGATTCAGCTTGTGAAAGCCCCACAAGGAAACGGAAAACAGCCCATTATTTTTAATTTCCAATTGGAAAAGTTACAACACATTCCTATTTATGATGTGCATGGTTTTTTTTGTTTTTGTTTTTGTTTTTGTTTGTTTTTTATCTAAATCATCAAATTCAGCACTTATTTTTAGAACAGTCTATTTCCATCGTTAAGGAAAATCTAAGGCTTGAACTTGTGGTTCTCTATGTTGCAAGCTGTTGAGGTTCAAAGAGATTATTCAGATATATTTTGCACGGAGTTGGTGAGGAGGTGAAACTGCCAAATATCCTGTACTTCTCTATTTTGGGAAAAATAGTGGGCTAGGATGATCTTATAAAATGTATTCACGGCTTAAATTGAACAATTTAACACTCTGAAGCTTAAGTAAAAAATTAATAGAAGGCAAATCTTTGAAGTGGTGGCATGTGTGTAAGCCTCTTGTCCCCTGCAGCCAAAAAAAAAAAAAAAAAAAGTCATCAAGGCTTCAGACAAGCAGCATTAAGTATTTGAATTCTCCATAAAAATATTTGTGATGGAGAGCAATTACTTGTTTTGATATTAAAGAAAAGTTGCTAAAACGTATTTATTTTGCCTTCCTCTATGTAAGATCATTAGGTATATGTGCTTTGCACAACTTTTGTCTCCTGGTAGACTCATCCTTTATGGTGCAACACGTACCCACATGCACGTACACATATGTACAATATATATTTGTACACACAGACACAAAGAACAAATAGACAAGATAGCCAGAAATTCCTGGCACGTACTCTGTTATTTCTGTCTAGCTCTAGCTTGGAGCACATGTTTAACATTTTACTTGACTTGAAAACTCAGTAAGGTAGATGGATTAAGGAAAAAAAGCCAAAGGTTGAAAGGATGAATAGCTTAGAGAATAAAGCATTGGGCACTTACAGTACTGCTGGTGTTGAATGCAAGGAATCAGTCCTACAGACCTCAAAAGGGTGAGGAATGAAACTCAAACACACCCGGTTAGGTCAGCACCAAAAACCTAACTGAACAAAGACATCCCAAACCTGCAGCTTGGGTTAAAGAGCTAAGACACTAATCCAGTACAAAAGGCTTTATTCAAACTGTTTACCCTTTTGTATGTATGTATATACAATCAAAACTAATTTTTTTTCAGACCTTGATGTGAACCAGTGCTCTATACAAATCTGGAGGGAAAAAGTCCAGCAAGTTATTTCACTGACAAAAGTGGCCTTTATGCAGCTTCAAAAGTGGCCTTTACTCTTTGCAAAGTTCCTTTAGAATAAGATCTGTGAGGAATTTTGTGGAAAACAGGCCTACTTTACAGTATTTTCTTCGCATTGACTCTTTAAACATACTAAATCTGTGCTTTGTTAACAAAGCATTCAAATGTAGAGAAATCCAAAGAGCAGGTCAACTTTCTGTCCTTAACAACAGCTTTCCCTCTGTACCGGCCAATGGCCTGGTCACACAACCTAACCTTCTGCCCTGGAAGATTTGTCATCAGATTTGCATATGTCCTGCTTGCTTTGAACTGAGAGGGGCTGCTCGAGATGCCTTAAATTTTATCTTTTACATGTCTGCTTGGCTCAAGAGAAGCCCAAGCATCATTTGTGCTGAAAGCTAATTGCAGCTCTTTTGCACGTGCTGGTGAGTTCAACATTGAGAGTAGGGTGTGTCTCGCTGCCTAGGTCGAACTGCAAACTCTTCAGAGGCCGGCATCTTATTCTCTGCAGCTGTGAGCAAAACAGGACGCTAACTTCAGCAGGGGACTGTAGTTGCGGCCGTGGTATTGATAAATAAGAGCCAGGCCAGTAAATGCCATCAAACAGTGCTGCCAAACAAGCTGGAAGTAGCAGGAGCTGTTGGCAGAAACTTTCTGTATCAGAAGTGAAAGGTAATTTTACCCATCTGAAAATAACTGATTAGACCACCAATTAGATCAGAAATAAGGTAAAAAATGGAAATTTTTCTGTAAATATTTTTTGTATCCTTTTCAAAGAAGCAGTGAAATGTCAGTGTTTCACTCATCCCTGACCAAGCCTTGTTTTGATTTATTCATTATTAAATAACGAAAAAAAGACAATACACAGCCTTCCTTGTTTTTTTGCTACAAACTTTTTTTGCTGTAAGAGAACCCCCTGCCTATACTGACACACTCACATATGTCTCTTAACTGGTAAAAAAGACAAGCTCCCAAGAGTTTCTAGAAGCTAGGAATTGATCAAATGAAAGTACATGTGGGTCCAAACCTTCTGTTTCTTGTCTGTGGATATTAAGTATATTGCTGTGAATATAGAGCTGAAAGACTATTCAGATGCAAGAAGGCAATACTCAATTTCTCCTCCCAAAGACAGTTTCTTTGTCAGAATTAGAGGAATTCTAAAGGCTTTTTCACTTGCACAAAAAGCCGCCTGCCACCAATGATCATGGTTAAACAAAAAGCACGTCCAATAGAGCAAGCCACTCATGTGACTCTCATTTGCAACCCAGGTACTGGGAGCAAGTGCTGCCTGCATACTTTGATCTAAACACACCCCAATTAAGGTTTGACTGATTATCTGTACTCACAGAGTGGAGGTGGGCAAATTTAACAAACAGCAATGAGGAAACTTGGGTTTATGGAGTAATTTAACAAAGGCAACATAATGGCAATAACATAGGGACAACGGACCACCTGCTCCTCTGCTGGGTTCACTTTCTCATGGACCTGTCACACTGGAGAGCTCCTCACACAAATAATAATAAAAAAAAGAAGTAAGTAATTCTCATGGAGAGCAATTGTTAAACTACCGGTCCTGAAATACACCGTGATGGAAACTGATATGAAGTGGCATTTTTAAACCTGTTTGAAAAAGTCAAAGGTCTCACTGATTGCAGCAGAGGTTTTCACTGAGAGATGTGTGAAAACAATTAACACTTTTCACTTTGTGAATTACATGTGGGTTTTACCACAACATTATCCGAAAAGCTCTAGGTGCAAGTGAAAATCTCCCTGAAAATGACCTATGGGACAAAACAAAAAACATTAGACTTTCATTAAGTTCTTTTACATCACAATTTAACAACCATCGGAGATTCTGAGTTTTCTCATTTGGATCTTACAGTTCTAAATCGGTGGGTTTTTAATTTATTTTATTTTATTTTATTTTATTTTATTTTATTTTGTTTTGTTTTGTTTTATTTTAGTTCTATAAGCATACTTTAATTTGTTTAATCTCTACTGAGTGATATTTTGAAATAATAAGTAAAATAATACATCTCAAAAGTTTCTGATTGTGCCATGAGTTCAGTACCAATGGATCTGGAAGATAAACTCGTAATATACATTTCTTTTTCTTTAGGAGGTGAGAGGATGGAGGTTAAAAGCATAACAGAGTGGTAGTAGGATGCATAATTAGACAGAAGGCTCTGAAAACAGTATTTGTATGAGGTTATTTCACATTCGTGAACAACAACAAAAAAAAAGATAAATGATGTCTAAAACCAGAGTCATTAAGAGTTGCTGCAAAGGCTGTTGAGATGGGATATTTTCCCTGAACATTTGGCCTGGATCCTAAGGGACTAATTTTACTTTCAGGTGACCTACGGACGTGAGTTAGCACCTTGGGTAAGCATTTGAAAACAGATGCCCATGCACCATTTGTTCCCTTCCTGTTGCCACTGATATAAATGACAATTATTATGCACATCTGAACATGCATATTCACCATGGGACTGGAGACACTGGAGACCTTTGCTTCATTGTCATAATGTGTTTTTTCCCATGAGTATGTTTACTGCTAATTCTTTGAGCTCTCACAATGTACTACAAATAGGAAGAAAATTCAGACACGGTTAGTACGAAATCATAAAATTTTGATTAAAAATATGTTGACACAGACATGAGAGTCCATGCCTGACAGCCACTTCTGCAACTTGGGTTTCCTGAACAGTCTACTACCTCACCTCACTTCTGAAGTGTAGAACAGAGGTGTCCTAACCACAGCAGTCTTTCTCCACTGTGGATACAGAAAAATAATGAAGATCTTTTCATAGAATCATTCATCCTGCATCTTTCAGATGTAATGCTAGAATTACCCCAAGAGGGGACTGTTTTCCTCCATTGTAGTGAAAGTCTATGGTGATAGTCAGCTTAAGCTGACTCCTAGGTATCTACATTAGGGTAGATCTTATACAGTACCGATGGAGCTCTCATGTCAGAAGATGCTAGGCTCTGGATGGTGCATGTTGGGATGCCAAATGCATAGGAGGCCCTTGGAACACAAAGAGAAAGGAGATGTCTCCAAAACTCATCAACAAATAATGAGAAAAAACAGGATCTGCTTGGAGTGAATCTGGCTTTGAGAGGTTCAGGTGTGCATCCAGATCGGGGCTTTGGGAAAAGAACGGTGACAAAATGTGGATCAAGGCTGTCACTCATTTCTGAGCTTCGATCATGCTGCCTGTACTCGCAAAACAAACACCTCAAATCCGAGTTTGACTCCATGTACTATGTGCAGAAAAATGTCCATGCACTACAGAATCAGCTCTGGGTCGAGTGTCAGCTTAAACCTGCAATTTCTTCCATTTATCAGCTCAAGTCACAACTGGAACGTTACATTAAGGCAGCAGATATTTGGTGAGTGCGTGTGTTAATCTTACTTTACTGTGAAAATGTTTAAGATGCTCGTTTTACTATCAAGATGTAATGCTGTTGATTAAATTACAAATGACACACTACATCAATTCTTATTAGAGATGCTCTGGTCTCTGCGTATGTATGCTCACATGGCTGATACACCTCTTTCCCATTTCTCACAGCACTCAACCCAGTAATTATCAGCAAAGATTTCTGACCAGACTTGAGGTAGTCACGCATTTCACTGTCAATCAAGGGTTTTATTTTTTTTTGGCAATGTTTATGTGATATCAGGGGTCAGAGGTTTTTAACCCTACTTCCCCTGGTGAACTATTACAATCCTCCACTGAATTTTGCTGGGGAAGGAACGCATCCTATTATGCTGCCATCAATTCTTCATCTTGTAGCATCACTTCACAATTCACAGATCTGATATCATTAAGGCTGAAATTCTACACTATGTTGAACACTTTGTTTATTTCAATGAGACCTGAAAGATCATGGGACTGGCCTTCAGGTATGATGAGACATGTCAGGCACGACTTCACCAATCTCGCTGCACTAACAATTTTTTTGATTTAACAGTAGTTCAAGATTGCACTACAGAGAACTTTCTCATAACTAGTCTCGAAAAAGGAGTTTATATTTTGCAAATTAGTATTTGTTTACCCAAAACACAAATGCGTTTGGTAGAAAACTGAAAATGTTGCATTTTTAGTACAGTAGATTACATTTTCTATTATGACAGGGGAGAACATTTTTAGTGACTCCTCACTGAAAAAAAAATCCAATTTGGCTTAAAATGCTTGGCAGGGCTATTTCTTTTCAACCTTCTAAGGCCTGCGTATGTACTCCATGAAAACTTTGTAAATCCTGGATAACCTGTCCAGAGAGAAATGTAACATGAGAGTTTCTGAAAGTGGCACCTTGGCTATTCATATTTTACAGCAGCACTTATGCTGCTTTAATAATAATAAATTATTGTTTCTAAATTTCTCTTTTTAAACCAAGTCACAACATGATGAGAACACAAAGCACCCCCCTTGGTATAATTCTGCAGCACAGATTTGGAAGAATTCTGGAAGTCATACCATGACAGCAGTTGAGAAAATGAAAGATAAAAATATTGACGAAAGTAAAGTGACTTTTAAAAGGCATGCAATAAATAGAAGCCACCAGAGGATTTTAACCAATAAAAAGGTTTTCCTTTTGGATAAAATCCACTTGCTTATGTATAAAGCAGAGTGGGATTTTTAGCACAGTGTTGCAGAGGCACAAGGACACAGCTCTGGAGTCGCCTTTTAATAAGCTAAGTGTCAGGGGGACGGGCAACCCATGGGGGTGACACAGAGCCTCTTGCTTCCAGGTCACTGCTTTGAGTCTGGCCCTGGCTGGTGTGAGTGGAGAGCCATAACTCTGTGATGACTGCTTAGTGGCCTTAAAAACTGCCCGTTTGATTGGTTTTGGTGTATGCTTGTGTTTATTGCACCAGCAAGTGCTTTCCTGAAAGCAGATCTGGCACCTGATGTCACATGAACATTGCAAAAAATAAAATAAAGTCAAAACCCTTAATGGACATTGTAATGCTTGACTACCTCAAGCCTGGTCTGTAACATTTGCTGATTGTTTCTGGATTGAATGGTGTGATTATGGGGTGGTGTGTGTAGGGGATACTGCTCCTGCACCCATGATGCATTGGCTATGATACTGACACAAAGGCGACTGCCTGGAAAGTCCCTGCAGTACATCAGGCTTGAGGACAGAGTGCATAATTCTGCATGGCTCTTCTTCTGTATCATTCTTTCAATGTTTTCATTCAGTGTACTGATCCCACAAATGTTTTGTTTTATGAGCAGGTTAGTCTTATGCCATTTTACACCTTTTCCTTTTTCCCTTACTGTGCACCACTTAGGAGTACAAAAGAAAACTCAGAACACAACAGCGCTTCTTAGCTATTTATTTGTCACACTTTCTAATGGAGTGCGTGCAACATAATATTTAAAACATGACCTTAGAAACTTAAAAACACATCCGTTTCTCCTGAAGAATATACAGCTGCCAGAGAAAAGGGGACATTCAGTAAACTGCATGTCACTATCAGCTATTGATAGCCAGTGATTTGTTCTGAATCCAAAGGCTAAACCAAACCTCATGCTGCTGTACGTCAGATGCAATTGGTCCAAAGTCAAAGTTTTACAGCTCAGACAGGGCGCACTTTATCCTTCAGGCTGCTACTTAAGATAGCCATGACCCTGAGGAGAACCAGTCAACAAAACAGACAGACAAGAGGATGTGATTTGTATGCATCCCTGAGCTTGCTCAAATCACCTCTGACCTGCAGGTCAGGCTGCAAATGACAGCAGAGTGCATGCACCTGATCAGACAGCACATTCTCATTAGAAAGCCTGGGAAAAGGGGGCAGCTACACTGTGTTTACTCATGGACCAAATGCAATCTACCCAGGAAATGAGAGGAAAAAAGATCAATTTAGCTCAACGGAAGAATGTGAGCGACATGTAAGTATGTTATGAAATTCCAAATCAAACTGCTTATTCCTATGAACCAAGGCAGGAGCTTTCTGTTTGGGTGAAATACCAAGAGGACAGGTTAGCTACCAAGCAGGGTATTTGTTTGCTGCAGAATGCCATGCCAGGAGTCTTAGCAGAGGTGCATAACCTCTTCTCTAACAGTCTGAGATCCATGATCAGATGCTTGATTTGCTGTTGGCACTGGTTGACCACCAGAGCAGTCTGCTGATTTTGTAGTCGTTGTTACTAATTTACATCAACAATATGAAAACTCATCCAGCACAGAAGGCTGGATTTACCCAGAAGAAGGGTAGTGTACACACAGAAATGGAGGCTTCACTGAGTTTGGTTGTTTGGATATGGGAACAGAACAAATTATCAAAAAAACTCTAGAAGGTGGGTTTGACTCCAAGCTTCTGCGAAGTTTGGAGATAGCCAGTGCTAAGGTGTTGGGAAGTGATTGTCCCCTTATACGTGGCACTTGTGAGACCACACCTCGAGCAACGTGTTCAGATTTGGGCCTCTGACTATAAGGGTACTGAATTGTTCGAGCTTGTGAAGAGAAGAGCAACAAAGCTAAATAAAGGACTAGAAAATAAAACTTATGAGGAGCAGCTGAGGGAATTGGGAGTTGTTCAGTCTGAAGAAGAGGAGGCTGAGGGAAAACATCATTGCTGTCTACTAGAATGGTTGCAATGAGGTTTCTTTTCTTAAGAGATAGGACAAGAGGAAATGTCTTCATGTTATACCAGTGGGTGTTTAGGCTGGACATTACGAAGAATTTCTAAACTAAGAGTGTGGTAAAGCAATGGAATGGACTGTCCAGGGAACTAGTGGAGTCTCCTTCCCCCAAGCTATTTAAGAGACTCGTTGACATGGCACTAAGGGACATGGTTTAGTGATAGGGCTCGGTAGGTCAAGTTGATAGTTGGTCTAGATGATGTGGTTCTGTGATTTGTCTCAGGGCAATTTCCAGTACATTTAGAGTAAGTCTGGGATTTGGAAGCTTGATGCGATAAGACAAGGGGGAATGGTTTTAAACTAAGATGGGAGATATAAGTTAGATGATGGGAGGAAGTTTTTCACTCAGAAGGTGGTGAGGCACTGGAACAGGTTGCCCAGGGAGGTTGTGGATGCCCCATCCCTGGAGGCATTCAAGGCAAGGCTGGATGTGGCTCTGAGCAGCCTGGTTGGCGACTTTGCCCACAGCAGGGGGTTGAAACTAGATGATCTTTGCGGTCCTTTTCAACTCAGGCCATTCTATGATTCTATGAAGATTCTATGACTTGTTTGGGTAGGAGTCTGTGGTGGCTGTATTTCTTGTTGTTTCTCAATGTTTGCATGGCATCATTTTAATACATTTCACATGAAATTAGATGAAGGTTGCAGGGCTGCTGTGCTGTGTCTATGCTAAACTAGCACGCTGGGAGCAGCTGGAGACCTGTGGCTTGAGAGCAATCATGCAGATACTAAGGAAATGTGATTTGTGCCTTTGAGAGTCCAGGGCTGAGGGGCTGCTCTGGCCTCTGCTTCAGGTCAGGTCTGGAACTGGGTAGGAATTGTGCTGCCCACCTATTGCCTTCATCCTTATGGAGATTAGATGCACGTGAAAGCCACTGAACTCAGCGGTTCCTGCATCCAGCTCTCTCTGTTCAGCTTCCCCATTTATTCCTGCTTGTCTGCCCATGCAAGAGATGTGGCACTGACTGTTCTGGGCAGCAGATCTCGAGCGGTCCTACTGCAGACCAGCCACAGCATAAGGCCACAGTTAGCTGAAGGCCTATCATAGCTAACACATCTTCCAACACAGCGGTAGTAGCACACAATGGTATGCTTCTGGAATGTCCTGTAAAGTCACTGGTGAGAAGGTGAGCATCAAGTCCCACAATCATCAGTTCCGAGAAAAAAACAGAACAGTAGACTAATCCAGCAATGAATGGTGTTTCTTGATAGACATGTCGTAAACATGAGATGGGAAACAAGACTGAAACAGAATTTAGCCCTGGTCCTTTGCTTGAACTGAATGGAATTTCAGCACACAAAGATTAGATGTTCCTCAATTTCCACAACAGAGACACACATTTATGAAAGATTTTAACCATCGTTTTCAGACTGGTATTTTCTTCCAGTGATTCTGTCCCTTTCTTTGCCAGTAGAAAGGAAATGAATCCTACGCACTGAGGTTATTTTAAGAGGTGTCATTCCTGTGAATTAAATAAGTAAGGCTTTTTTAAGCTCTCAGTGTAGGATACTGGTGATGGACACATTCTAGTAGGGAACGTCATCTTTACTCTTTACATAGGCATCAAACTTCTGCATGTTATTAAACAATCTGGCCTGTAAAAGTGTCATCAGACAATATTTACCAATCTTTTACTTCCTAAAATAAATGGCAACCAAGCCTGAACACAGACAGGCCCTTCCTTCAGTAAGGAAAATACGAGGCGGAAGTGAAGACTGTGTCAAGTACCCTTGCACATTTGCTGAAAGCTGACAGTAATGCCATTTTGATGCCTACTGGACAACATCCAAGACCCATAAGTATACTGTTGCTTGGTTATAGTGAGTTTCCAGGTCTCGAGCTGGGAAATATGGAACAAACCTCTGACAGGCTCTCCTTGTGCAGAATGAGAGGAAAAGGAAGTGTCCCTGTGTCACAGATGTCTGGATTCCTAGAAAAACCATTCCCAGCATGCTGACCATGTTTCCAGGGAGAAGAATAAAAATAGACTTTGTTGCTGGAAAAAAATAAGAATGTATGAACAAGAGAACAACTGTAGTGAGTCAGACCAAAAATCCTTTCTGCTCCTGCCTCTGACAGTGCTGATTAACAAGTGTGCAGGGGACAATTATAAGGAGGACAGCATGGAATGACCCTTCCCATAGCAGAGCCTGTCAGCTTTCAGCTACCTCTAATGTAGGAATCTCCTGACACAGACGTGGTGTCCACTGGATTTTCTTGGTTTTCTGTGGTTGCTGTTTGCACATATTAGTCATCCTCATCCCCTTATAGTGAGCAGCTACATGGCGCAAGGAGCCCAACTGTGGCATGTGGAAGGAGTACGGTTGTGCCCACTGACTTCATATGCTGCTTCTCAGTTATCAGGCCAAGAGAAATTGTGAGATTTTGATAGGACTGGGAAGAAAACTCATTCCCCTGTCCTTTATCTCTTTGGGTTTCCACTGCACTAACAAGCCAAGTATTAATAAAAGTATATGGGAACGACAGCAGAGCCTGTAAGGAAATGCATTTTGCTACAGTACACACACCTGTGTAGGTACAGGAGTGAGATTTTGAAAGCTTACTGCAGTGTGTCTGCAGGTACTCTCAAGCTGCAGTCACTTTCACATGCAATGAAAGGCCAAACATCTTACAGGGATCTCTTTCCAGAAAGAAATTTAATGTGACCAAATACTTTGATTTCATCTGCAGTTATAATTTCATTGTAGTTTGTTTCCTTGGTCTGTCACCAACAAAATCTAAGAAGTAATTGCATCCCATCTATCGCCCTGCACAGGGCTATTGTGCATAGTTGATAGCACATAGATTATGGAGAGCTAAGCAAAGCCCTGCGATCACTTTTCTTCCAATTTCAACAAGGACTGCTACTTCAGTTGATGCTTTTGCAAACTAACAAGCTTTCCAAGTTTGCAGGATGAACTTATCGATTCATATGTAAATAAAATATATCAAGACCTATAAGAAAAGAGCAGTTGATAAAGAGGATCTAGTGCTGAGGGTCTTTATGATCAAGAGAGGGAAGAATTTCTTTGTGTCGCTACAAAATGTTACTCTGCCCATGAAAGGAAGGAGACAGAAGGCTAGCTCTATGCAAAAGCCTGACTGCGTGTGACTGACCCAGCAGGAGAAGTGCTGGCTCCCTTTCTCCGGCTCCTTCTGTTATAAGACACAGATCCTAAATACGTGCTGGATGCCTCTGCCTGATTTCTTGGGGGGGGGCATTCCGGCCAAGCAAAGCATATTAAAATAAAAAAGAGAATTAGTAGGTAAAAAACATGTCTGCTTCTCTTGAGCTTCATTGCTTGCTGAAAATGGAGCAAAGCAAGTAATAATTTTTATTATTCTCTGTTAATAACTGTTACAAGAAAAGGTTTCATCCTTCCCTTTTTCTTTCAGAACAGCAATCCCTATTTAAAATTATCTTGTCCCTTCTGAAATGTGGCTTTCAGGGTGAGTGAGCCTCGAATGGCTTGAGAAAAACCACAGTCCTTCCAAGTTGGACTGCATCTCATCAAAGTGTTTTTCCCCTTAGGATTTTATGGAATGTTACCTCACTTTATGACAGTTCACATCACAGCATAAATGCTGAACATTTCTCTAAGTGAGGCACTACACTGTGAAATGTCAGGCAAACGATAAAATCAATAATTTGCAAGTTACCAAAGAGAAATGAAACTCATGGATGTCAGTAGTTTTTGGGTCAAAGGCAGATGATCCGGGATTATGATGGCCAAACACTTCAGGATTGTTTTTATTTAAGTTTCAAGTCGAGACAGCCCTGAAATATGGCCCTTCTCTTAGCAACTGCGAGTGTCATTCTTCCACCTTTTATTCTTTTAGTTGAGATGGCGAGGCTGGAAAACTGCTTGTTTTCTTTTGTACCATCATTCTGTGCCCTGGATGTATATTCTGCTAGAAAGTTAAGTTGTATTCCTAACAAGCACAGAAAGAAACCTTTGAACAATACCTACCTGAGATCAAATGATGTGTTTCTTTTGCACTCAGATCTGCTATTGCCTTACAAATTATAATGAGGGCTGGGATTCTGGCTGAAATGAAAAAAAAAAAAAAAGAAGAAGAAGAAGAAAAGATTTTAGCCAGAAAGAAAAACAGAAAAACATTCACAGAGATGTTCTCTGCAAGTCTAAAAATGGAAAACGTTGGAGTAAGCAACTTTTATGTATTTTTGTTGCAGAAATTAAATATTTGAAACCAAGTTTTATTTTTAAAGTATCAGAACAAAAAGAGTTTTAGAAAAATTGTTCAGTTTGGAATAGAAAAATAATAACTTATTTTATGAGAACCTCTCCTCCACCCCACCTCCCTGAACAACGTAATTCTGTTAATTCCTCTATTTAATTCCTCGCAGGGTCCCATCTCGGAAAGAAATGCGATTGGAGCTTTGCTCATTCTCTTTAAACTTTAAAAGATATGAGGGGAAACGTTCTTAACACCAGGATTAAAAAAAGTCACAGAACAAGTGAAATGAAGCTGATGGGGAACATTTATAGTGAGATGTTTATGTGCGGGGTAGTAAAAAACACCATGGGAGAACCTGCAGGTTGCGTGGAGCAGTTCTCCAAATGTCTCCAGCCTCTCTGACAGAGCAGACAAATGCACCAGTGGAAACAAAGCGCTTCAGCTGCAGAGGAGGCACGCAGATGGTTCCAAAAATTCTCCGACAAAGATAGGCAAATGGAAACCTCCCAGCTCAGTGATGTACGGCTTGGGCTAAAAGGTCAATGGCTGCGGCTAAAAGTTATCCCGATAATTATTGCTCACTCCTTGATTGGGGAAAATAAGCACCGCCACAGAAGCTTTTCAGCTTGGCACCCCTGAAAGAGTCCCGGGGCCGAGCGCTATTTTTCTGAGGGGAGGCTGGGTGCCTCCCAGCCGCCACACCTGCAGCGCGGTCGTCCTGCCGCCCAGCTGCCTGCCGGCCCCCTGCCCATGGGAGGCCCCTCGCACGGTGTCTCCTCGCCAGGCGGCTCCAGGGGAACCCGGTGCTGTCGGTCCCATCGCCGCCTTCCCCCGGCCCTTCTGCCATCTGCTCGCGGGGCAGGACGCGGATACGGGGCCGTCCCCGCACTGATGCTGGACATGCGGGCGCTGATTTCCGTTCGCATGCAGCCGGTGGGTTTGTGAAGGCTGCCTCCCCCTTCCTCCTGCAGTGGTACAACCTCCTTGTCTCCGACAGAAGTCTTTCTAAAGATCTGCTCAAGCCTCACTAAGCAGCTGTGAGTTAGGTCATTTTCCCAGGAGTTTTACATGTGGAAAACCGGGCATTAGGAAGGCCTCAGAAAGGACACCATCTGGCCCCGGTGAAAAAAAGGATCATGACACTTTCTGTGGTACCCACAGGCCCTGATGAACCATAAAGGAATTCAGGCCCAGGCGGTGATCCGATGGCGGCTGGCCCCACAATCACCTCCGTGACAGCCCGCTCCATTCATCTCCCCGGTTATCTCATAGCACAATGGACTTTTGTGCCGCGCTGTTTGCTGACGGCGTCGTCAAACCCGGGTTGATTTTTGTGCCGGGTTTCAGCGCCTGTACTCCTCGCTGGAACATGTCGCACGCATCGGGAGAGATAACAACACAAAGCAGGCGGCCTTTTCTTTTCCTTTTTCCATTTTTTTTTCCTTCTTTTTTAATTCTCAGCGTTCAGTCCCCACGAATTTCTTTCTCTGTACAGATAAATAAAGAGCGAGTCTCTGCAGTGAGAGATCTTTGCTGGGAATCAACAAGCTCCTCTCTCCCTGCTAAGTCAGATGTTGTGGATTAAGGGGAACTTGCACTACTGTTTCCTAAAAGTGAAATTTAATTAATGCGAGTTAGAACTTACAACTCGTGAACTTTTTTTTGAGGAAAAAACGGATTTTTAATTATTTTCTGAGCAATCACATCACTGTTTCCTCATTTTGGAATACAACAGGCCTGCCTGTGCAAAAACAGTTTTGTACTTCACCACGTTAGATGTATTCCCTTTTGTATTTTGTGGCCTGATTCTGATTCATCGGTGTTCTTTATGTAATGCAGGAAGTATCTCAAGCAGTTCACAAACAGGGGTACAGCTGTGCGTGGCTGCAAGCTGAAGTGCCTTCCTGGGCTCCCCTCCGGAGGATGCCACCTTCTCCTTGCCATTCCCACACCCCTATCCCACTCCCACTGCAAGAAGGAGCCTGGGAAAATAAACAGACCCCGCAGCCTGCCCTCAAGGTCACTGTGCTGACCTTGGGAGGATAGAGGGTACCGAAATCCCCAGTCAAGGAGGCTGTGGGGAAAGCAGTCCCCATCTCCTCCTGCACCCAGGGCTTGGTTGTGTTTCCATGCACCAGGCCACTCTGGCACCAATAGGGTAAAGAAATTTCTGTACTGGGGCCTCAAGCCCGATGTGGCTGCTGAGGTCAGAACCAACAACACTGACATCATCAAAAATCGAGCTGGAGGCCAACACAGCTCAGGCAGCATGGATGCAAAAACTGACAGGGGATATGGATCCCCCTTGGAGCTAGAATGGTCCAGGCTTGGAATGAGCTTTGTCCGGGGGCTGTCAGCAACATAGTGGCAGGCAGACCACAAACTACATCTTCTGGAGTATCAGTCCAATGCGTAAGTTTCTGGTAAAACATCTCAACACTCTCCCTGGCTTTCTCAAGTGCCTCACTGAGCCTTGGACACTCAGATGTGCCTGGGGATGGGGAGACATTTCATTGCAGTTTCCTACATTGTCTTCATTGGTTACCCCAGACATTAAATAGCGAGCAGCTTCTTACTTGTGGTTTCATTGCACTCAGCTTATCACACAGGCCTCCCCCACATAAAAGATATATTCTTCAAAAGCCCATGTATTATCCTGCACATACCCAGTAGCACATCTGCTGGCAATCAGCAGTTTCTAACGAGATCACTCATTCTCTTGTTTCTAACACTGTTTTACTAGCCCAGGAAATGTTTTTCTCTCCTTTTCCAGAAGAAAAAATGGAAAGAATTAAAACGGCAGAGTAACCACATCCAAGGAAAACATCATAAAATTTCCACTTTGAGAGAACTGGGCTTATCTGTGGACCAGAACGTGGTTTAAAAAGGAAACGTGCTAAGGACTACATACTGAAGTGATTTTAAGTAAAAGCAAGTTGACAGCTAAGCTGTTTTATTTCAGAATTTGCTATAGCATGTTTGAGACACTGATCCTATTTCTTGTAGGTTACAGTCGGTATGTAGAACTACTGATGGCTCTCAGCAGGCAGGGATGCAGATTATGCGTACAGGCTCCTGTGTGTACTGCTGCTGTGTATACAGTCGAGAAATGTCTTACAGGAAAGAGGCTGACTGAGAAAGAAGGAATTGTGTACGTGTATTTTGGAAGGTCTAAAGATGAGGTCTGCAGCAGCCAGCAGCCACTCACTGAAGTGTTTTCACAATTACACACATGGTTATTTATCCTATTATGAGTTACTGCCTTTCAGAGGTTGCCTTAAATCAGGAATGCCAATAACAGTCCAAGTCAAGAAACAGCGAGCCCCCAGCCCAGCCCTCCATGCTCTGCAGTGGCTGCAGGAAGAGGGGGCCGGGACACCTTGCTTTGCGCTCTGTGCTGCCACCACAAAAGATATTTATCTGGGCTATGGCAACTGTTTCAAACGGGAGAAGAACCAGGACAAGCACTTTATCATGCAAATAGTTAAATAGGGTACATGCTCACTTTTTATTCAGGAAGCCCTGCTCGCTGTAATGAAAAATGTCAGGCTCCTTTAATAAAAGAACAATTTGAAAACTTGATATATCACAAAACCATTAATTTTAGCTATTATCTGTTTGACACTTTTCATAGCAACGATTTCACTCTGTAACATGCTTCCCGAGGATTAAAATGATTTTAAAGGATTAAAATGTTAATTAAAAATATAATAGAAATATCAATCGCTGAGAAGACCAACATAAGTATTTGTCTCTTTAACTGTATAATCTCACTGCCGCGGTTTCCTCCTGGCTCCTTCCAGTTCGGAGCTCCAGTGCACGAGGAGGTGGTAAATGACAGACCCAGGAGCAATTCTGCTCTTTAACTATTTGACAATGCATCTGTTTACACTTCACAAAGGCAGCGTTATGTCCTTGAAATTTCTAAAGGTCATTGTTAATGGGATCAATTTTTTTTTTTTTTTCTTTTTTTGCGCCAACTGTGTCTTTCTTAGCTCGTAAGAGCGCTGCTCTCCGCGAGGGGCTGGAGGGGGTGGGAGCAGGCAGGTCCGGCGCATTCCATGTGACCAGTTCAGCTGCAATAATCTCTTTTCTCCTTCTGGTCCAAGCTACACATGAGAGCACTCTAGTGTCTTTCATCATTATTTGTCACCCTTTTGTGTCGAGCAACTTATATCCACAGCCATTCCAGCAATTAAAATAAAAAAGGACCAAACATTATTCACAGTGAATAGCTCTGAGACCAGTGACATCAAGTACCAACCAACCCATTGATGACTGGGTACCTGATATCCCTGGACTATTTTCTGCAGGGAAAAGAAGACACAAACCAAAATCAAATCCAGCAAACACAGTTATGTGGAGAGTTCAGAGCCCGATTAAAAGACAATCCCTCTACAGCGATCTCTTACAAAATGTTCTTAGCAAGGAGAGTAGAGGGGAGCAGGGGAGAGGGGTGATGAGGACAAGCTCTCAGTAACTGCATGGCTAACTTTAAAAGACTGACAGCTTCAAAGTTTATTTGTATGCTCAAGCACCCGAATGGATCAAAGGGCTGCGTCAGGAACCGTTCCCTGCATGAGCCAGAGGTTGTAATTTAGGAAACACACATCCTCCTTACTCTGGCAAAGTTAAGCTTTTTTTGAGGCACTTGTCAAATGACTCGGGATTGCGTTGAGTTACATAGAAACACCCTCAATTTTTCCTCTCTGTGTGACTGCCTTCCCTGCACAACTCCTGTGAGCAGAGGGATTTGTATGCTGAGGGAGATACATTTACTTCCCCACCTGCCCGAGTAAGCAACTATTCCTTTCTCGAAGTTGCTTATTTTCTATCTGATATGTTCATTTTCCCTTTCAGAAAAATCAGCCTCTCTGAACAAATCTTTGGCTTTAGTTTCTCCTAATACATATAAAAAATTATTATTCTATTTTCAGACTACAATGAGATTGAAATAAAAACAAACCAAAGAAAAACAACGAGATCCACCATCAACATGTTTATATTGCATCTCTTGGTCCCTGAATTAATGCACTAAGGTATGCACAATGGAACAAAGTGAATCTTTTGCCAACAAGAAGAAGCAAGGAATTAATCTATTTATGGAAGTGGTCTGATCGTCTAATGTCATAGTTGTGTGGAGCTTTCTGGAGTTATTAATAATTTCTGCAATGGACAGATAAATACAGTATGGTGCTCAGCAATCTACCACATCCTTTCATAATTGTTCAATTAGTTAAATTAGTGACACAATTATAGAAATGTCCTTTCTTTCCAATCAGCATTTCTGAAGATTAAATTTTAAGTTCTGATTGTTATGCTTGTGCTGAACTAGAGATCCATCTGCTACCAGCAAAGTTTCCTATATTTCAACAGATAGAGCTTTGCGGGGTATCACAAGAAGAAAGAAATACATGGAGCATTTGCAGCAGGTCCAGAAGAGGGCCACAAGGATGATCAGAGGTCTGGAACACATCTGTGATGACAGTCTGAGGGCTCTGGGGAGATCTCATTGAAGCATTTCAATATATAAAGGAAGCTTACAAGAACGGTGGAGACTGATATTTTACTGTAGTGGCAGGACCGGAAGAAATGTTTTAAAACTGAAAAAGGGTAGATTTAGACTGAATTTAAGGAAGAATTTTTTTACTTAAAGGGTGGTGAGGCACTGGTACAGGTTGCCTGGAGAAGCTGTAGATGCCCTGTCCCTGGAAATGCTCAGGGCTAGGATAGATGGAGCCATGGGCAACCTTTCATAACGGAAGGTGTCCCTGCCCATGTCAGGATGGATTAGAATGAAACAGTCTCTAAAGGTCTCTTCTAACTCAAACTGTTCCAAGATCCTATAAATCTACCTTTTGAAGAAACTGAAGACATTAAAATATCTTGTAGATTACTGCTGAGTAATTCTGAATGAATCACAATAGTTTTCTAGACCTTTTTCACTCTTTTTCCTGCATCCTTTTTGAAGTGGTTGAAAGAATAGGGGCAATATTCCAATAATGTTCTCAGTGGTGCTGTTTAGATGCAATTCACTTTCCTGTTCGATAGTGCTCTCCTTTAAATTTGCTATTCCTCACAGCCAAAGCACTGGACTGGGAGATTTGCAATGGTATATAATACAGGTATTAAGCAGGTCAACATATCTAAGCCAAGGGATTGGCACTTTGTCAGTCTAAAATTTATTTATTTTTATATTCTGAGGTGCATTACATCATATTTGGTAATATCAGTAATGTGATATTCAAATTACACTGGTTTATCAAGCCACCTAGAATAATACTCCATTCACCTGACCGAACTCTGCCATTAATTTAGGACTTCACCAAGTGAATCACTAGCAAACTTTCCTGCAAATGATTTATATTTTCCTCCAAAACATTGCTAAATGTGTTGAATGACAATGAACAGAAAACAGATCCTGACAACACTGTGCTAGAAACTTCTCACTAAGGCTGCCTTGTCATTTATGTTGGATTATGCATTACGAAGCTCCTCCCTGAAGACTGGGCACTATTCTCCGAAAACCAGAAAGCAGGTAAATAAGTGGTGACTCTGTTCAGAACATTCACATGGCATCTGGCTTACTATAGCCCCTGTGGTACATGTTGCATGGATTTTGCTCTGTACTGCTTGTTCGGAGCTCTCGATCTCTCGTGGGAGATTTCTTTCCCACATGGGTATCATGCACTGAGCAGAGAGAGGAACAGTCTAACATGAGTCTGGGAGAGTTCCCAGTGACTCTTCCGAGCAAGCTTTGTGTCTCCGGAAAGATGGGAATGCTTGGGGTTCAATCTGCCCCTGGTGAGTTTTGGGTGTGAAAGTGTGGTGCCTCTCTTTGCCTCAGAGGGTCCTCTGCCCTTCAGTTTGAGCTCACTGTTGCAGAGAGAGGCTTAATTTATAAACAATTTTTAAAGGGCACAAGAGGAGAAGAAATACTGACATTGCCAAGGATGTTTTTTCTGTTTACAAATGACATGAATAAAATAGTGATATATTAAATGCACTGCTCTGTTTGGACCAAATGCTTTCGATTCGTGAAAAATGACCATGCTTCTCTCCCCAGGAAAACCAATCTTTTGCTTTAATGCGATTTATGAAAGAAATCACCATTTGTACATTACTTTTAAAACTTTAGGCACTGAAGAGCAATTCTGTTAGAAGTTTCCTCAACTTTGGCGAACACTGTGCTGCTGTTTGTAGAGATGTCAGCCACAAGATTGGTGGTTGAACCAAGCAGGTTGCATTCAGAATGGCTCTCTGTTTTCAATTTGAAAGGAACTGGCTGAAGTGTCGCAAACACTTGAAGCTCTGCATTCTGCATTACAATGAAAGCGGTGTCATTATACGCATTACACTCAACAACAACTTCCTTTTTAATACAAGGAGGACATCATGTCAAAATCTGCTGAGTATAAAGCCCAGGAAGAGATAAAACAGAAAACAATCCTGGATATTCCAAACACTGCAGCCAGTTCTGTGGACATGGCTTTTTCTCCGGGGTGCTTGTACATAATAAAAATAATTGCATTTAAAATAATGTATCAGTGATACTTGTTGGCAAGAAAATTCAGGAAAGATCATAGCATAAATACTGTTTCTATTCTGATTACTTATCTTTATTTTTCAATGAAGCAATATACAGAGCATATATAATAGCATATGTAATGTCATGGCACGCACAACCATGCCATCACTGTAAAATTGCAAATCAGAGGTTGTCTTGAAGCAAAGTCCATCTGTATCACCCTGGGAGATAAAGCACGGAACAAGAGGACAAAGTTGTACTAGCAAAGAAGAGAGTGGTTCCTTCTTGTTCATTCTCTAGAAGACAAGAAGTCCAGGACTGGAACTTGCAAGTGCACTGACACAGAGCCTGCCTAGATCTTCATGATAAGTGACCTGCTTTTGTTCCTTGTGTTTTGGAAGTCACCCTCTATTGAAATTCTGTGTCTTCCACAGAACTTACTCTCTTGAGGAATCTAATTAGAAGTGCCTGTTTTAGTTCTTTCTCCTTTGTAGACAAATGCAAAAATGAGTGGATGTTGGAATTCCTGGAGTTTATTTGGGCCTTGGTCCCATTTTTATATTTTCAGGAGGAATAAGAAGGGAAGAAGAAAAAGGCTTTTTCCTGTGACAAACAGAACCTTAACACTAGGAGCCCTCAAGGGTGCTCAGAATAAAACTCTTAACTTTGCAGAAATTCCAACATCGGGTGGGACAAAGGACACGATGACCAAACATCGAACACGATGACCAAACATCCTTACTTTGTTTAGTTCTTAGAAAGAGGGTTTTTATTTGTTCTTTTTTACAATGAGATCTGCCAATGCTTTCCTTTCTAGAATACTAACCTTTAAAAGCATCTTCCTAAGAACATAATAATTGAATTGCAGAATGGAAAAGAAAATACTGTGGAGCAAGTAAGTCTTCTCAATGTCTGTTTCATGCTTGTAATGGATAACTTTGACTTAGATTTCCACCATGTAATAATATGGGAGTAGAGTGAGGAGAGGTTGTTTACCTGATGAAATTACAGCTTTTCTTAAATGCTTCATTTTGCCACTAGCTATTTAGTTGTACTGAATGTGCAATGAACATACAATAAAATTTGCACTGACTTCAACCATACAGAAAAGAGGTCAGTATCAATGACCTCTAGAAATCCTGCTTCATGTTCATAAAATATTCTGGGAGACCTGAAAAAACATAGATACATGTTGCTTGATGGAATACTAATACGAGATTTCATAGAATAAGAAAAATGTATTCTGTAAAGACAGAATACCATGGTATTCCTGCAGAAAACCATGCAGTATTTTGGAGAACACAGCTCAAAAGAAATTGAATTTATTAACAGAAATCAAACCTGGTCATTCTGGATCAGAATGTGATAACACATTTATTGATATTGTTTAAATATCCTCAGTCAATCAAGTTTAAATAACGTTTCAATATTGTCAGTTTGCTCAAATTTTGCTTTGATTTTCATTTGTAAGCCGGCCACCAAAATCATTTTAACATATTTCTGTGTCTGATACACAGATAAAACAAAAACAAACAAACAAACAAAAAACACTTTGGCAGTACTAGGAATTACATGGAAGACTAATGAAGATAACTCCAAAATGAGGAGAAAATCAAAGCAATGTGCACTGTTTCTATATAGATTCAAGTGCTCCCTTCTTTTCACATTGTGCTTCTTACTATATGCTAGTTATTTTCTTAAAAAATGAATAAAAGATTTTTCTTTCAGATATGAAAAACTTTAATGAGAAGATACACTTTCTTTATGATGGGGTTAACAGTTTGTCTGAATGCTGCTGTCATGTTCTACCTTTCCTTGTAGTTCTTTGGTGAAGGGTCCAGAAGCCAGCATGGAAGATGAGATGCTGCACTGAAATCAGGGGAAGCAGCAGGCAGGGGAGAAGGCAGGGATCAAAAGGGAAACCCCAATATGTTGAACTAAGCTCTGTGATCAGGAAAAACAGCCCATATTAACATATTCATTGTCTTCATCTTACTGGAATGAGCACCGCACTTTCAGGGCAGGTTTAGTTCTGCCTGATCGGGATTGCAGTTAATAGATTTGACAAATAACATACAAAAGGGAAACAGCAGTAGATCTCAGCTGCTCGTGTGTACCTGGCTTTCATCCCAGCTAAGGGACATGGCAATATTTGGAAAACACAGAGCTTTGAAGGGGTGCAAAGGAATGTTGCTGTGCTCTTAAATCCCTGTGACTGCCTGTGGGAACTGAGCGCTCTTTGGTGCCAGCTGTTTGGGAAGGGGAATGCAAGATGAGTCATAAGGGACTTGTCACTGACTTGAAATGAGAAGAGAAGTAGCCTGTAGTGTTTGAGAGACCTTAGCATGGTATTTGAGGATTCCTGCCATCGAGAATTTACAAAACGACTAGATGGTTTTGTATTTAGCTATTACAAGATGTGGGTCAACTACCAGTACTCCTATTCACAGATAGTCCTTGGGGCAAAGGCAACAATGACTGAGAGGTAGAGAAGATTTTAGGAGCAGACTTTCATGTAATAGTTCTCAGCATTAATCTGCTGCTTGGTGGTAGAGCTAAGCTATAACATAAGAGGGCCCAGTCCTCAGAGAGTGCATAATGAAGTGTCTTTGCAGTGCCTTACTTGGTCCTTCTCTGATGACCAGGAGAACACCTGTGTGGTTAGGAAGAGTACAGAGATTTCCATTTAGAGAGGCTTGGCTGTCATTCCATTGACCTTCCTGACTGTGCAGTACAGATATTCAGAATATGTTTTCTGGTCCTTTAATGAAGCAGGCATACAGCACTAGAAATAGGACTTCTCTGCTCCTTTAGATTAGTGGAGAAGATTTCTACTGTTCAAGACACTACTGAGGCCAGAATCTTGGAAGGACCCAAATTAAAAAGGATTTACTATTCATTTAAGCACCCTGGTACTAGTATCAATTAACTGTCCCAAGAGAAACATTTCTGTGGCAGACCAGGAATAAATCAATCATACCTTATGCCTCAGAACTTGGACACTTTTGGACACTTTGCATCTAAGAAGGACATTTAGTCAGGACATGAATATCCTGATATGTATCTCTCTGTTTTGTTGAGAAGTCCATCCTGATAGTTGTTCCTGCAGCAAATGGGTCTGGACTAGATGAACAGTTGGCCTATTTAGATGTCATAGTTCTTGTGTTTCTCTTGAGTAGGTCCTCACTGTGGGTCTTGAAGAGATCTGCCTCTCGAAGGGAGCTCAACAGTAAGTTCCCATGAGCACTGAGTGCTGCTGAACTTGCAAAGCAAATAATCAGAAGTGTTAAGAGAGGGACTAATCTTCCAGTACAGCTGAGAAAATGGGAAGAAGTTTGGGCCATTGTAAAGCTTTCCTGAATGCTAAACATTGGAGGGATGCAGACAGCAAACCTTCCTAGCAGTGAAGCAGCGTGGCCCCAAACTCTACCACAGAGTGTTGTGTAAATTACACAACCTAGTCACATGCACACAAATCCACTGTGCCTGCAATATGTTATTTGATGTTTCATGGAAGAGCTGATCCCTTCTCTTGGGGATCAGGGATAATACCAAAGGGGTACAGTGATTTTTCTTTTGGCCTGGTGGGTAACGGGAGCTTGTATACTAAATAAGTTATCTGCTAGGAAATGTAGGTGTGCTGCTCCTTCGGAGCATCTGTGGGATGTTAATTCAGAAGTGGTGGGAGCTGATGGCTAGCGGCACTGCACAGGGCTTCTGGGGACAGGCAGAATCCTTTGCAGTGTACTTCAAAGGGGGTTCTCAGTTAAGGGAAAAAAAGGATAGATTTTGAAGTTTCTTTCTGCCAGAAGGCTTTACCGTGAGCCCCTGAAGTTCTTCTTTTATAATCAGGGAGAAGATAGGTACTTTTTCTTTCTTTTCTGTTTAATTTGGGCCAATATATTTTGAACCCTGTGTAAATTTTTTGTGTGAGGAGAAGACTGAATGTGCTGTTTATTTCTTTCTTTCTGTTGATCTGTTTTCTTTCTTATGTATTTATTTTTAATTAGGAGCTGAGCCTTGAAGGATATTTACAAGGAGTCCTTAACCACTGGTTTGACATTCATTCAGGATTCATTCCTGAAGCCAGTCAAATTCATTCACATTTAACATTGCATGATTATAACGCTTTGCTGTATTGGACTGAATTAGACACTGCCTTCTAGGACTGAGCTCCAGCCTTCTGACACTTTCACCTTCACTTTTTCAAGTACATATCATATATAAGATCTGGCCTCAGAATGAATTTGTACCAATTCTCAGCTTTTTCTCTTTGCCTCATAATTGGTTACTGTCCAAGACATCTTGGATGAAAATCAACTTTGCCAAATGAGAGAGTTTAATTTCTTGTCTTTTTAAAATGATGTCAGTGCAGGATCAGGACCAGAACTTGATGCTTTCCTGCACCCAGTAAGATGGGGCAAAATTAAAATGCCCATTGCACATACAGCTGTAACAGGAATCCTTCAAGACAAATGTCTGAACATGTCACAGTGCAGCAACCCAGGCTACTTCAGTGACCTTATCAAGAACCTGTGAGAAGATGATTAATTTTCTGCTAAGTGCCTTGAACTGAGAGGTTTGCTAAGTCCATATGAAAGGGTGGCGATTTCTCTCTTGATTCCTCCTTTCAACATTTTCCCAATGCCATTGTACCACAACTTCCTTACAACAAGAAAGTCTGAAAAATTTCTCCAGAATGATATAAAACAGGTCTGGGAGTATACAATGCAATGCAAAACACAGGCGCAACCTGAGTGCATATTATTCCAACAGACCCTTTCAGTGAGAAAGTTTTTCTGGATTAGATCTTATTTGGGTATGATTAGGATATACATTTTTATTATTTGCTCAACTCACATCTCTTTTTGAGTTGTGAGTATCCCAGTACTTTGTGCTCACAAAGCTCAGACTGAATGTCACTTTCTCAAGAGGTGTAACAACACTTTTTCACATTGGCATACTTATTTGTTCACCATTTTTAAAAATCACTGCGAGGTCTTCAGGTTCATGCAATGAATTACAGCTTGATATAGCAGGAAAAAAAAGATAATTTCTCCGGATGTGAGCAGGGAGATTCTGTGACCTCAGAATACATCCCAGGCAAAATTCAGACCTAAGTTTTCATGGTTGGAAAGTTTCTTTATGAAAAATAACTGACTGTAAATGCTGATACTGAATAGTACTTCAAGCGGCATCTTGCCTATTTGCACTCTGTGATTCTACTTTGGATGTATCGTAAAAAATGAAGGCTTTGAACCCTGCTGTATTCCAGGGTAGGGTAAAACATTTTCTCACAATGTAGACAGAGAGCAAAGTAAGTGGCATGTTTGCTGACTGTTGTTTTGCAGTCCATAGCGGTAAAATATAATCAGACTCTGAGAGGAGCGATGGTTCCACGTGAATTACTGATGGTGCAGTTTGTGCTATGCTACAATTTTATGTAGCTACAGTAAGATCTATATGATCTATTTTTAATTTTTAATTTATTTCACAGTCAACAAGGTTTAATCTCACAAGAAGATTAAAAAAACACATTTTTTTTAAGGCCACCAAAGGATCAACAGCCTTCATTTAATCCACCCATGAGCGGAATGCCTTGAAAAGACGTGTGACTTGTTT
The DNA here is from genome assembly GCA_036925125.1 of Oreortyx pictus. Lineage (NCBI taxonomy): Eukaryota > Metazoa > Chordata > Aves > Galliformes > Odontophoridae > Oreortyx > Oreortyx pictus. The sequence continues at coordinate 68,964,521 of JAUPFR010000002.1, forward strand.
GGCACTGACCCTAGCAGAGTATGATATTAATAGGTTATTGACTTGGTAGGTCTTAAACAGCCAGAGGGAACATCACTTGCAGTAGCTGCAATGCACTGGAGGTTTGTTTCATTGATTGGGCTGTTTAACCCATCATCTCCAGGCATTTAAACAATGATATACGCTTGACAAACCTAATATTTCATTCTCTATCTGGGGACCATGAAACAGAAATTAAAGGAAAGAAAAAGACAACTGGATGGATACATAGCAGAAAATGATGATAAATGAGAAGGAAAAGTCCAGACAAATAATGGTCCAAATTTTGAACTGTGCTATAACTTTGAATTACATAAAAACAAACAAAAACAAACAAACAAACAAACAACAACAACAAAAAAACCAACAGAATTTACTATGGCAAAGTTGAGGAAATGAAAGGAATACATCTGAGTTCAGAAAGACTCGGAAAGACTCAGAATTTTTCAGTGTACTATAAATGAATTTAATGAGGTAAAAAATGTGTTGGAAGGCACAGCCCTTTCCATTTACAAAAAGTAGTGGCTCAGATTCACAATGTGCTGAGCATATACAACGAGGTCTGAAGAAAAAATTAGTTTTCAGGATTGACTCTTATCTTAGTGCTATAGATAAATACACTAACAAGAATAACATTATTAAAGGTGGGCATGATTAGATAATTACCCTGAAGGTCCATCAGAGATATCCTGAACTATGAATTCTATCATGGACTGTTGCATTTATCTGTTGCTGAAGAAGAGGAAAAAAATGTAGAAAATCAGTTTTATTTTGCCATCTTTGTGTCATGGCTCCAATAGAAGAATCCAACTGAAGCATAGGATGTCCCTCATATTTTTGTCAAAAATATTAGGCAATATATTTTCAGGAAATGAGCAGGTAGGATTCTGTTTTAATAAAGCAAAGAAAGATGTTTGACTCAGAGTCATAATTCTACCATATACAAATCAGAAGTTCAAATACAACAGATTTATTTGTCTCAACAATAAATGTGGGTTTCACTTAGAGGGTTTCCATGTTAGGTGTATAGTGAATAGTATTGGTGAGATTCATTTCACTTTTCTCTAGACCCTGGAAAGCCAGGGCAAATGGGGCACTGGGGAAATGGGTCTGGGGGGCATCTCATTTGCTGTAGGCCTTTAAAGATCAGGCATTCAATCTGAGCTAGCCATCAACAGCTAGAATCATCATTTAGCAGAAAGGAAGAGCTTTGCACTCTTCAGTGATTAATGTTGCTGTGATGGAAAAAGAAGCATCAGTGTAAGGCTTACACAGCTGCTCGTACACTAAGGGAAGCTAAAAGATCATATAGTCATAGAAAAAACCCAAGATGGAAAGGAGAGAACATCTAATCCAACACTCTATGTCTGTGTGGATAATCCAGAAAAACCTATGGAAATAAAAAAGGCCAGGGAGGTATCTGTTGAAAGATTACAAAAGTATTGTTAGCCATTTCCAAAAGGCATGAACAATGAAAACTGTTTTGAGCAGAATATACATTGGCTACACTTAGCCATCAGAGATTTGGTACCTGGTATAGCTTAGTTCACTATGCTTTAATTGTAATCAATGCAGATGGAAATACAATTTGAGAAGGCAGCTTCTCTCACTGATGGTAGACACTGGGATATTCTGTATCCTTCAAAGAGATTTGCCTTTCATTTTTTACTATAAGAAACAAATTGGCCTAGAATAGAAAGCTAAATCTTATATATTTAAATTTGGGCTAGAGAAAATTCATGCTTAGTGAACATTTTTTGTATGAGTTCATAGCTTCTGATAATCTCTCTTTAGCTTCTAAATTATTTAGAAAAATAAATGGAATTCAACAAATAAGAAAGACTCCTCTGGTTTTGATATGGATGACTGGGTAGTGAGAGACATGGATGGGTTGATGTGGGAATCTTTTACACTTTTAATATCAGTGCTTCTATGGCCAGTTGCAGCTGTGAGAGTTACCTCATATCCAGCACATATTTTATTAACATTTATTATCCCATTTTTCACATTTTTATATCACCAAAAATATTCCATAGCTTTTCATTATTATTATTTTTTTTTTGTGGAAGAGAGAAAATGAAAACCAAAGAGGTTATCAGTTAAAGTACCTTCAATGCTTTAAAAATTCTTGTCTTGATTTTAGAATATACAATCGCAAAAGAAACAGGACTATGGTTAACATGGACCAAAAATATGTATCCAGAAATGTGCTTTTCACTAGAAATACTGGAGGTGTTAGTGTTGTAATTGCAAACAAAAGTGTGAAACACAAAGTTACACCAATGAAAAATGGTACCATAGCACCTAACAGAAAACAGTTCTTCCCATACATGAAATCCTGACAGTGATTTTTACTTATTTCAATGCATTTTTTTCATTGGCTCCAAACAGGTTGATTCTACCCCCAGCAGATGCAGAAGAATACATGGAGGAAAGTTCTTCTTTTTTAATAAGAACATGTTAAGAATTAAATATACCTATGTGAATTGTAAAGAACCATTTTCTTCATTCTTCATGGGTCCTTGCAAGTGAGGCTTAGTCTCTCTCCAATCCTCCAGTGATGTAGGCACCATTGTGAAAGCAGCCAGACTGCCTGTGGATGATGGGCAGCTCAAACACATGTGCTTAGCTCCTGGAACGCTACCGCTCAACAGGACAGTGATTAATGATCTCTGCGTGAGATGTCCTCCTTAAGCTGTATACTCCATTCTTTACAGCAAACAGAACTGGGTTTTGTTACTGGAGAGAGTATATATATGTATATATACAGTGTTTATTTAAATGCTGAAAACAGAAGTTGAGGATACTCTGAGATGGAACTATGAAAATGAATTAATTATTTGAGTAATATCATATGAGAAGGGGAAGGAATGCTTTTTAAAAAATATTTTATATTTTTTATATATATATATATATATATATATATATATTATATATATTTATATATATTTTTAATATATATATATTATTTTTTTTAAATTTTATATTTAATATTTATAATAAAGGAGTTCTGAGCAGATGCTGTGAAAGTAGCACAAATGCTTCTGAGCATTTAGAATGATGATCACCCTTTAATATTATTAACTGAGGTTACTTTGATAGCATCAGGTGATATTTATGTATATAGCTCCCTCCTCAGTAACTAGAGGGATAGCCAATCAATAGAAGGTTGGGGGATATTGTACAAACGTGTTGTTCTGAGTGACTGCACTAACTTTCCTGTTGCTCAGTACAGTGAAAGTAACTGCGAAAGCAAATGTGGAAGGGTGAGAGCGTTTTTCCTATTTTACTCAGTCCTCCGAACTTCCCTTTGACTTGCTTTGAGAATGAAAATGTAAAGCATCAGTATCTGGCAGATCCAGAGACTGAAGTGAGAAGCAGATAGTGAAATGCAAAATGTGCCTTGAGCCACCAAAACCTTTAAATGTGGTAGGAGTAAGGGGACAGATCCAGAGAGTGGAGAGTTTTCTGCTTCATCAGTCCTTGGCTCCTTCACTGAGACTGCAGCACAATGGGCATCTCCCAGGTGAAGGGAGTCCAGTTTAGTGAGGAACAGACCTGTGCTAATCAAAGTCAAGTGGCTGCTTAGAGGAAATATTGCTTTGGTTGAAATTTGGTCTGAGTCAGACATGTACGGACAAGCAGAATTGCTGTTTAGTTATTCCTCTATTTTTTTCTAAATGCGCATTTAAAAATTGTAGGACTTATGGTCTTCCAAGAGTCAGTTTGGCTTGGCATCCCTGCTGGAGGTCACTAAAGGTAGAACAGAAACTTTCCCACTGAATCATTTAATGATTGGAAATTGGAGGTAGTAGACTTGAAAACGTATTCTCATTTCCGCAATTCAAAACCCTTTATCTGTGCCATGTAGTCCTGCTAGAAAGAGCAAAATGGCCTTTAAAAAAGTCTATCTGCTGAATAGTAAGAAGTGTTAAGATGCCAGATGCATTTCATTATGAATTTTAATGAGCAGATTCACACCTTGTCTTCCATTAAATAAATTACAGTCTTTTCCAAACTCTTATCTAGTAAATTTGAATTTTTTTTCTTAAAAGTAGATTCTATGAGAATTTAGGACTGCTCCTCCAGGGCCCAGGCCCTGTGGTTCATAGTCTCCTAAAGAAAGGGAAAGGAGTGTATAATCACTGCATAATTGGTGCTGTATAATCACTCCAGTGGCCACATCCCACAGCTGCTCTGTCCCACCAACAAAGAAAGCGCTGCCAGGAACACAATTATAAGTGGGAGTCAGAAACTGAGATAGTCTGGGCTGCAATTAAAAGAGAAATCAATCATGTAATTTTCTTTTTACTTCAGCAAGTAAAGAGGTAAGTTCATCTTCATCATGCAGGTGCCTCCAGAAAAAACAAAACAAACCAAAACAAAACGAAACACAAATATTTTAACTGATAGGAAAGCATACTCTGGTCCTATTATTGCAGCAAATGCAACCTCTTTCATAACCAGCCCCTTTTGGATAATGGTCGGTGATATTTTTTTTCCACAGCGTGCATGTATCTGAGTGTCTGAGCCTGAACTCTTCCTTGCCACTTCACCTCTGAACAGGTTTGAAGCTCACAGGCTCCTTGAAGTTATAAGAAGGCATTGATTTCAGCGAGGGATGTTTGCAACACTGTACTCTGCAGGAGTGAAACTGAGGGGAGGAAAAAGCTTCCCTTTCTTTGCATCCTGAAAGGAAAGATGTTGAATGGAGTTGTTCAAACTACTAGTAATTGCAAAGTCGAGTTTTAAAGTTGAAAGTACGAGGCATTAAACTGCTTTGAATCAATGTAGCTTCACTGAAATCAGTAACTGCACACTGCTTTAGAGGAGCAGAGGTCTTGGTCCTTCTCTGCATGATTGTGTTTGATTTTTTTTTCTATTTATGGATAGTCAAGAATCTATTTCAGTAGAAGTAAATATGGGAGTACTTCTTGTTAAGGAGAAATCCTCTGAGATTAATGGGATGCATCATTTTACTCTATCCCTTCTCCACTACGGAGATGGGCAGTTGCAACATTCTAAATGCAACAAAGCAAACTGTAATTTTTTTACTAAATAATATGATTAGCAGCTTATAGGGTATTTTCAGGCAGAAAACACAAGTATAGCCCTTCAACCTGAAACAAACCAAATCCAGTCTTCTGCCAAACTCTTGAGTAGATTTCTGTCTAGTCAGCTTCTGCATTTTGCATATTGCATCCAGCAGATACTTATATGATTTTATTCCTCTAGGTGCAGTGATGGTATTCAAAGAAAGCAACCATTACACCCTTTTGTACATAGAAAAGTGTCCCATTAAGCAGTACACGGTGTCAATGCACTAATGAATGATGCAGAGGGAAAGTCACGTCCTTGGTAGGAAATACTGGTATTAGGTCAATGGGAAGAACGCATGTATCACATCAAGGTCCTCAGCATTTGTCTATAAGGGCAATGTGTATGTATATATAAAGCACATGAACCAATAATTATGTCTGTTTTTAATTACCATTGGCCAGCATGATATGTTTCATGTTTTGTGCATTTTTCTAAAGCATCTGCCGAAATCTAGTACCTACTTGCTAGTTCAAAGAACAGAACTGAAAATGTTGAGTTTGATCGTTTATTTCAAAGGAGAGCTATTAGAAATCAATTACATTCTTTTCTGGGTCAAACAAATACAGGTGAATTAGATGAACAGGAAACCAAGCACGAGAACCAACTATCACTGAAGCACCACTAGTTAAGATACAGCAGATTTATGATCTTTATTTTCTACCTTAGGCCTGTCATATTTTTTCACCTTTATGTTAGTTAATTGCAGAGTAACATAAATTAACTTTGGAACACAGCAAAATGGGAACTTTATTTATGAATTTCTTGGATTTCTTTACCCCAAGCCAAACAACTAAATTGCTGCTTAGCATAAATTATTTATTGGTCCTGGCTCAATACTATCCAACACCAGCCCCTGGAGGTCTGGGAGATATAAAAGATTTAAAGCATCTGTGCGACAGCATTGGTGCAGCCACAAAGCTATGTTTCTTTCCAGAAGGGCCCACTTTATTTTGTTGTAAATAAACACAGACTAAATTTCAGGGGAGGGCTCAAAAGCTTATGGTAGGGCTACAGTGTTTTGCATATGTTAATTACCCTCAGCTTCATGACAGAGACGAATACTGTTTGCACATCTATTTTGGGGAGACCTGTTGACAAAAAAAACCACAAATGTTTTAAACAGAATACATGAATGCTATCATGTTCTTTCATTTTGTTTTACATATATGTACGTATAAATGCATTACAAAGTAATCATATATATATGTATATAGTTGCTTCATTTTATATGTCATCTATGATCTATGCCTATCTATATCTATACATCTACATGTCTCTCTCTATATATGTATATGCAAGGAGATGAAAAATAAACCTGAGATTGAGTGGAGAATGGGAAAAAGGTTAATCTATCTATACACAGTCTCCACTGGGTGTGTCTACCTGACTCTTCCTCCCATAGGCTTGTTTACTCTGAAGAGTGAGCACCTAAATGTTAGAGATGCAAATGAATGTGTAGGTCTTACTTAAAGTTACGAGGGGCCCATACACTGAAGAGCAATTATCTGTGCACTCTTGACCATACAGATGGACAATTGTGTAAGTATGTATATAGCATATATTTCATTGTTCTGTAGAATTGGCTTCTACAGTGCTTAAGTGTACAATCTACTCCATAAAATACAAACAGTAGTATAATCTCAAAATGAGGTAATGAAATTTTTTATTTAAAGCTTTAAAGGACTTGGAAGGACATACAGATTTACGAAAAGCCCTTTCACTGTATCAGAAATGAACTTTTATGTTGTTTTCATTTTTGTGGCTATTATGTCTTAGGTAGTTAGTTCTATCAATGGGAAATCTTACTGTACATTAAAGGCAAAGCAGCTGCAACAATACCAGAATAATAATCTCTAATGATAGCCCTTACCTCATACACTTACAGACATGTTTGCTCTACTTCCTAGTCCTGTTGGTTTGGCTGAGATTCCTGTTTTCAAGACTGGAGCTCAGGTAGCATGTTTAGAGTAGAAATCAGAGTCACTGGATATGAACTGACAAGGCTATTTAAATATTTAAGTACAATAAAAAGAAAGTTTAAATCACCTTAATTCCTCTTTACAATTTCATTAGTGCTTAGAGCATCTGAAAAAGTACTCAGACTACCAACATGCAGAAAAATATTTACTTCTCTCAACATTACAAAATATCTTGAAGGATGGAGTGAAAATGTGAACAATACTGTGCAGTGATTCTCAGCTTGCTGAAGAACAGATCAGAAGGACTGCAAGGAGCAGCTAGTCTCCTGTCTGCAAGACCATTGCCCTATCCAGCAGAACAAGTATGCCAAGGAGAAAATAGACAAAAATCATGAGAGACTGTAATAACTGTTAAATAGAAGCTTGTTGCTATTTTTTTTTTCTGTTAGACTTGTTCCAGGAACTAGAAAGGATCACAGTCAGTTATTGTTCAGGGAGTTATTTTCAGATAGTTATAAACATAACAGGTGAGAAAATCCAGTGATTTGAAAGCACGGATGTGTTGACCTTGAAACCTGGCTGGGAAACATGGGCATGAAGGCCTTTTTCTGTGACTGTCGTCTCAGAGACTAAGAGGACAGTCAGAATGTTCAGTGTGCAGTCATAATCTGTCCACATGAATACTGCTTGGGTAGGCTGACCCCCAAGAACCATTAACCACTTACAGATATACATATGGTTCTGAGGACTTGCCATTTACAATGTAAATAATAGGAACAAAACAGAACTCCAAATAATCTATTTAAATGCAAATTGAAATATCAGATGATTTTTTGCTTTATTCCTAATACTTTTTAAATTGATGTGACTATTGAATTTCTCAATAAATAGCTTATACTACAGGAGCTATAGAGATAATCAAATTATAAAAATGGCTGGGAGAAAAAAAAAAGCAATTATGTATAAGTGAAAATGTTATTTTTGAGGCATATCCAGAAAATCCATAATCATCAATAAGATTTGGCCAATGTGCGTTCAATAAACCCTTTGTGTGAACTCACAATGATTTCATGCAAATAATGATAAGTTACATGCATTTTTTTTCTCCATATTTCTCTTCTTACTCTGACAGGATGTTCTTTAATCATATCCATGTTAGTGAGTTTAATTAATCAACCTGTGTCTCTGAAGAATTGCTTTTATAAAAGTTCTGCAGTGCTGTAGAGGAACAGCTTATTTTCTCTCAGTTACTGATTCAGAAAGGAAGACCTCTAAATTCTAGCTGGGGCTATTCACACTTACTGATTCCCCGTTGGTAGTTTGCTTCAGAGTTTGGCATCACCACTCATGAGGTCTGCCAAGGAGCCACATCTCCTGCTTCTGTGTTCAACACAATTTGCTCCTTGCAGAGTGTTCAGGATCTCAAAGTTCTGCTTTCTGTACACCAACAGTTTTGTTGCCAGTCATGTTCAATGCAATTTTTTATGACAGCAAAGTCGAGGAAAATCTTTCCTCTGTTTTAAGTATGATTTTTAAATAACCTTAAAGGTTCCCCCACATATCCTTGAAGACCTTGTTTTTGATCCACATCAAAAATAATCTGTCTGGGCTCAGCTTCCTCATTTATGGAGAAGGAGTATAGAAGGCCATTCACGATTTGACATCGTTCAGTACTGCACTGTTAAAAAAAACTGGGCTCAGATGAAACCATTCCAGTGTTGACCTACATAAAGTAAGTCAGCTATGAATCAAGAAACTTCTTCCCTTGCTTACTGTGCTTACTAAGCAATTGTTTAGATGCATTAAATTCTTGTTGCTTACAGTTTTAACAATAACCTTTGCTTGCGTATAATTAATATTAGGATTTGCAAGTGAAAAATCAAAATAGCACCAAATCTGAAATAACTAAGACATATAAAACCATTTCTGAGATTCTGCTTTGTATTCCTGTTGACAGTTTTCCTCTCTGTATCGACATGAAAAATACCCCGATACTTCAATGCAAGCTGTCATGCAGAATGCTCAGCTGCCAGCATCCAGCCTATTTGAAAAGTATGAGAAAAAACTGTCAATGCCAACAGATCCACTAATAAAAAATAATAATGAAGTCTTGAGAACTGTCACTCCTTCAATTATGCAACAATGACAGTGGCTGCCTAGTTGCAAGAATTCAACCTTACTACTGGAGGGCGCAAAGAGGCCAATCAAGCTTAGTCATAGCTGTACACAGCCAGGCACAGTAATTTCATCCTTTCCTGTGAAAGCCAGCCATGTCTTCAGAAAGTTAAGCTTTAACTCTAGGATCAGCTTTGCTGACGTGAATGACTGAATAAATTAAACATAAATGTATAATAATCCTGACAAAGAAAGCATGGCAAAATGCTCAGTATTAGAGTCTTATGGTGCACTTTGGATGAAGGCTCTCGTTTACATGAAATTAAGTAGCTAGATAGGGAACCAGGTAGTGCCTGCAGAAAAAATATGATCTATTCTTCTACACTGTCTCTGAAAACTGCAGGTCAGGTACCACTTTTGTAAGGAAAATAACATTAGGAGGACATTTGTATAGAGCCTATCATTGCCTTGATAATACTGACACTGAAACTAGTAATCAGTGAAATTGGAGGCATCATATTTCTTGTTTGAAAAAGAGCAGGGAATTGACACAAAGGAAGAGTCCATCTCAATTTGTTCTGGTATTTCCAGATTGAGATCTACCAAAATGGTACCTCTTACTTAGTCATAACTTAGATACAGCTTTCAGTGAAAGCTGGCATCACTGTGAGAGGTGAGGCATAATTATTCATGACTGCTGTAGCTGAATCTTTCTCTTTATGCTTAACAAATAAAAACAGTTTCATTTTCTCACTGATTAAACAAATGGCAACTATTAAAGTGTGAAAGCTGAAATACTCTCTTGTGTTGTTACTGCTTTTACCTGACCACTATCCTAGCATGTTCCCCAGCGATAGGATCAGTCCCATGTCGAAGAGGGATCAAATAGAGTCCCATTTTTCCCATTGTTTGCAGAGAATCAAGAGGTGACAATACTCTCACAAAGATTTTTCCACAGTTGTCCCTGATGAAGGGGATAGCGGATTTCCTAAAGGGTAAAACTGAGTGGTTGAAGGAGAGAAGAAAAAAAAAATGCCTTCCCTGCACATGCATGTAGCTACTGGAGCCACGTAGGTTTCTGTATATGGTCTGATGTGTAATGTATGACTATGTCAAAAGAAGAAATAAATGATGATAGCTTCTTTGGTTTGCCTACAGTCAGAGGAAAACCACAGCACATTCTGCTTGTTTGTGCCATGGTGTGCAGGAAGGCAGCATGCCTCTTTTCCTTGCAGCATCCTGAACCATGTGCAAGATACTAAAAAGGAGTGAGAAATTACTTCAGCCAGCCATGACTTTCTTTAAAAAACAAAACAACGAAAAAAAACCAAACAGCTACATTTCTCAGTGATACAGTGTGACAGAGTTTCTGATTGTTCCTTCTCCCTCTCCTTAATAAAATACACACTTGCAGTACTCGGTACACAATAAGGATTTCTCTGGAGGGAAAAGGTAGCACTGATAGGATTGCTTCAGTTTAATCCTTCTCTTTCTTCCCCTTCCCTCTTGCCAGCCCCCTCCCGCCTCCTCACACACCCTTGAAGAGTTACTGCAGTTTCCAGGTGAACTAAAGGCTTGCAAAGCTGGTGCATCAGAGAGATGGACCAGACAACCACAACACTTGGGAGTGAGTGACATATCATTTCTTTAACTCTCTCCTCCTGAGTCAACTACAATAAAGCTTCCAGCCATTCTTTACACTATATATAGCTCTATTAGTTGCTTTTTTTTTTTTTTTTTTTTTTTTTTTGTGTGTGTGTGTGTATGTGTATTGTTGTTGTTAGGAATTGGTGATATGCTGTAGCATTCATCAGCCAATGAATCACTGTGCACCAGTAGATGTCTGTATCACGACCTATTCAGAAATATCGAACAGAGGAGCAGTAATCACAGGTTTATTTTATTGATTTCAGACAAGAAGAGTAGTCTTGTCATCTTTATGTACAGCATAAATTTCACTTCACCAGATGTTTCAATTTTTAAAGTCTAAATTCAACAAGATGTAACTTTCACTATAGTAAAAACATGTACTTTTTTTTCCTTAAGTGTTGCAGCTCTGGAGTAGCGATCAGCATACAACAGAGATGACCAGAATGGTTGATAAGATCTCAGACGACCATAATATCTAAAACTAAGGACACCATGGGAGAAATGAAGGGCAGGATGCTGTCTGCTGGATGCTACTCATATAGATGAAACAGATGGGAGAACTTCACCCTCAGTTGCACCTGGCAGGTCAGAGGGATGTGGGTTTTGTTGGGAATCCCAGCAGAGCTCTTGAGAGTTGAGGTGGAAGACAAAGCTCATTTACTAACCTGCCAACTCTACTCCTCCCATCCAGGACTGAGACACACAGGAAGGGTTTGGCCTCATCAGGGAAAAGGTTCAATGCAATTAATTTTGGGAACTCTGAATAATGCAATGAAAGGTCCAAATTGGAGTGGTTTTATCAAGGGTAATGACTGCTGAGACAAATGTGATGTGAGAGGGACTGATCAGTACCAGCTAGGTGAGTTCAGGCAAGAGAGGAGTGCTAAGCAGGCTGGTGAGGAGCTCTGCATGGAGGGACTGGCTCACTGTCCTGGTAAGCTCCTCAGGGGCTAATTTCTACCGCTAAGCAGGTCTGCACAGTGTCTAGGTGGTCGCAGGGAGCCTCCCACCACCCCTGCTTGTAGTAACCCAAAACGTGTTTGGCTTTCTTACACTGTCCCTTGTGCACAGAGCTGCCCTATGACCGTGTGTAACTCTCTGAGATGGCATCAATGGTCCTCTCCTCCTGCTGTCAGACCTGAGAAATCAGCATCAGTTATAGAAAAGCTGTGTGAAGAAAAAGGTCTGTATCTCAGTAATGCAGAGGAATCTGAAAGTGCTTGTTAACACCAGGGATGGCTCTGGGAAAGGGACCATTTATTGAGCAGATGCCCTGGCACAGCACCTCTCCTGGAAGGATGTTCTCTTACCCGACAGCTCTCTCCACTCTCAGGGGAGAAGAGGAGGGCTCAAGCACCTGCTCTCTATTTTCTCTACTATCACAAAGATCAGGAAGGAAATCATTAGACAGACTAGACTTCCAACTCCCATTATTTTTAACAGGCGTTGCACATCTAATTTGAAATGCACAATGCAAATATTTACCTTCAAGTGTCAAAGGAGACTAGAAAGATCTTTATGGATCTTCACACTTCAAGGACTTAATTCATTAAAAATAATTATACATATGTGGGGCTCACTTCCACAGTGGAGCTGAGATATGCAATCAGTTGCCAAGTATGAGAGTACAATGTGCAAGCTATACGTCTGTGTGTCAGCTTTTATGTGAGAGAGGAGGGCTCCCTTATATCAGAACATATGTGTGTAAACAGGGCTGAGAGGAGATCTCACTGGAATTCACCGCTGAATAAATTAGAGAAAGTGACTGTGTGGCACTGGAGACTTCAAATTCTACAGATCAGCTCTTTTGTGCTTGCACATCTTCCTCACCTCTGTCTGACATAGTCCACACATCTCTTCATTTTAGAATGAGAACAGTTTTAGGAAGGAAAACATTAGAAATTGGCTTTGATTTTCTTTGCCTCTCAGAGATTTCAAGGTGTCCAGCAATTTAGTTCCAACAGTGCCAGTTTTACAAGATTGAGGCTTTTAGCCTCAATTTTGATTTACACACGCAGAACTTTCCCATACTTGATGTGTGCTGAGTGTTTAAGGGGCAGTTGCTGCTGTTTTGAGCAGGTAACTGGAAAAAATTTACTGCCGAAGTCAACAGCCGAGAGGAGGCAGTCAATTAAGTTCTCAGACACTAATAATCTCTTCTTACTTGTAAATCATGGGGACTCTGTTTTAAGTGCTTGGAAAACTTCAAGCATGAATCATGTAATAACAAGCATCTTCTTTTTTTAGAAAATAATGTTAATAATCGATCTGCCTAGGTTCTGCAAGGTGCGTTTACTGATTTGACCTACTTGCAAGCCACCCTCAACCCTAAATTGCGAGAGTATCTCAGGACTCATCACATGCGCAAAAAGCTGCTCTCCTTTCTCTCTGTTTGTGTTTGAGGTGTGCTGTCTTTGAAGAAAAACTGTCATAAAAAAGCAGTTATTTCTCCTTGGGAAGAATCCCACTGTCATTCGCCTCATCTCACCTATGAGACAGTTAACATGTAGGCACAATCCCCATTGAAATCTTACTGCCTTGGCTGCACTGTCATGGTCCACTGTGCTTGGGGCACTTGCACCATGTGGACCACACTTAGGAAGGGATGAAAGGGTCTCAGAGGTTCAGGCTAGAGACATCTTTTAGTATTACACCACATATTCTCAACACTATGTATTAATATTAATCTGTGCTCAATGGAGAGACAACTCAGACAGCAGGGTCTGAGGATGAAGTGGTCACACGACGTGTGCCATTTAGCAGATTTCAGCTCAATTAGCGCTGGTGGGTGAAGACCTGGGACTGAGACAATGTAGTCCTTTTTTTTTTTTTCAGATAATGTATCTTATCTGTTTTTGTAGAACAAATTTGCACTTCGTAAAGTCTTATAAAATCTCACTGGCTATAGTGACACAACCCAGATGCTGTTGCTGTTAGTGAAAGCTTTATGTCATATAAAGTACATTAGGACATTAGTAGGAATCTGTTACAACATCAGACACTTGCCTTTGACATGAAAAGGGTGGCAAACTAATGACGAAATGTGCTCTGAGGGTACATCTCATTTAACAGTGCCTATTACATTTGACACGGGCAGGCATGAACCATGTTATCTTACATTTCTGCAAATAATATTTATTCTACAAAGAAATTCATGCATGCAGAATAAACAGCATCTTCCCAGTGAAAGCATGTAATTAGCTGAAATCCAAGAAGTGACAAATATTTGGTTTGCCTGAAAGTTAGTGCATGAGATTCTCAAGTTCGAAGTATTTTGGAGACAGAAAGGAGAGACTTCTCAGCTTCGGAACTACTTTCTGCTGTGAAGTACAAAGTGACAGAGACTGCAGGTAACAGATTTGCATTACTGGTTGATGTGTGAACTGTTTTCACCTTTGCCTTCTTTTCTCCATTCCCTTTTGTCCTCTTGGAGCTCCATCCTTATGGGTGAGGAGAAGTTGGACCATCTTCCAGATATAATGGACTAAATGAAGTCCATCAGTTGTCCATGAAAATACTTTTGTTCTGAAAATAACACTTTTGTAATAATAATAATAATAAAAGCTATTATTTAATTAACTTGTATTGTATTAACATCTGTCTATATTATTGTTTTCATTAATTTAGAGAAAAAAAAGAGAGTTTCCCATTTCAAAACTTGCTTTTCATTTTGAAACACTTTTTGTGATGAAATGTTTAAATGTATCAAAGTAAAATGCATCAAGAGACACCCCCCCCAATATTTATGAAAAATCCATCTCCTACTGATTTGATCTGATAAACCACAGGAGATTAATTAGTCTTGATCATGTGACTTTTAAAGCACTAAATATGGCTGAAGGGGTTTTTCTTTTTCTCATGTAAATCTGTTATTTTCCAGTATTTGTATAAAATATATAAAATACAGGGGAATTTGATACCTGGTAGCATTTACCATCAGTGTGATTATTTTATCCAAAATATGAAAATCTCCCTTTAAATGTGAGTCATATGGCTATTTTTGTAATGAGAATAATTCAATGTAATTTTTCACCCATTAATTCAAAACTGCTCCTTTTCAATTGCTTTAAGGTAATTTGTACAGTAATTCAAAAAATAGTCTGAAAATAACCTTTATTTCTCTTTAAGACAGAGGGTACGACATGCACACTGTGTAATTTAGACCAAAATTGTCTCTTGGATATGGACTGCTATGTCTTAAAATAGACCATATGCTTTCTGCACTCCTGGATAAAAAAAACCAAAAAACAAAAGCAAAACAAAAGATGAGGATTTCCTTCCAAATATATAAAGCATTGACTAAGCTGCTCTTGTGCCCTGCTGCATCTCGAGGAGATCTGACATATGTCCATGGGGTTTCTAGTTCCATACAAGTGTCCATACAACTGAATCATTTAATTCTACTTTTAAGATGAGAAGAAATTAAACTTCCATAAAACCCTCTAACCGTATCACACTCAAATATCTTTCCTCACCCTGCTCCATTTATGCAAATACAATTATAATGTTTCACAAACCAGCAGCATAGCAGCTTAAAAGTGTAAAAATAAAACTTCTGTGGAGACATTAGCTTTAATGCATTTCAAAGCGTCTCTTTTATTTTTTTCTTTTCTTTTTTTTTTTTCCTATGGATTTTGTGAG
Source organism: Oreortyx pictus (assembly GCA_036925125.1). Classification (NCBI taxonomy): domain Eukaryota; kingdom Metazoa; phylum Chordata; class Aves; order Galliformes; family Odontophoridae; genus Oreortyx; species Oreortyx pictus. The sequence goes on from JAUPFR010000002.1 coordinate 68,979,964, forward strand.
ATAGGGCTGCATTGTGTTGGGTTGGAGATTCTTCTTTAGCTGTGAGTTCCTATTCTCATCTGCCTTGCAGACAGACCTTTCACACTGCTGTGCTGCTGCAGGTGAGGATGATCCTCACCTTTCCTGGGCTGGAGGATGTGTCTGATAAAGAAGCCTCCTGGTCAGATGCTGTCACCATTCATCCTAAAAAGCTGTTTCTGACTAACCGTCACAATAGAAACACACTGTAATATGGCTACCAGGTTCACTATTGATTTCCTATCAAATATAATATCATGATTGTATATTACTTGTTTTTGCACTTTATTATTCCCTAGGATGTTAACTTTGAAGTTTTAAAAGCATTTAGTTCTACAGCTGCAGCCCTTAATACTCCTGCAGATTCCTCTACCATGTATCACTCTGTCACTCTTCTCTCCCTCGTGTGCACAGCTGATCACATCACGGGGAAAAGCCTTTCCCACCCCTTTCATCACTAATCATAAACAGAGATACCACACCTGAAACATCAGAGCATGATTATAAAAGGTGCAGCACTATCAGAGGAAGGCTTCTTAAAAAAGAGAATAGACAGCTGTTCCCCCTAGAACATCCCTACAGCATAAGAAGAGGAAGGGGTCGCAGGAGACCCCTGTGCCAATGGCACCTAGGGAAACTTGATTTTGGTGTCAACTCTCAGAACAGCCCAAACACTGTCCACTAGTTCCTCTCCTTCTCTGCTGTCCCGTACACACCTTGTCCCTCCATGCTTTCAGATCTTTGGGACAATCTTCTGCTGAAAGCTTGTATCTCCCATTCAGATGGGACACCCTACATGCTGCTATAGATGCCTATAACAATCCAACCCAGCAAGAGTATGAAAGTGTTTGACTGAATTTTCTGCTATTCCCTGATGACACTTGGGGGAACAGCACATGGCACCTGCAGATGGATGGAAGATAAGCAGTCATTTAGAGCTGGAAGCAGAGAGGAAGTTTGTTTTCATTTATTTTCTATTTTTGCATTCAAACACAGCAAAACATTTATTAATCCTCCTCCAAACCATATGCCATATGTCTAATGAGTGGTAGGTTAAGTTAATCATGTAAAATCAACCAAGTACAGCAAAAAAAAACACCACTGAGAAGTAGGTGAAAAACCTATTACTGAAGATGTAAGTTACTTCAATAAATGAAGGAGATGAAGAATAAGCAGGGTCAGGCCCTCCAAGAAGTTCAAACAACTACTGAGTCAGCTGTATTTTCTTTTTTGGTAGCTTGAAGTAGTCTCTTGATAACTTTTGACCTGCTGGCTGGGACAGCTTCACAGTTTTTGTGAAGCATCATGCTGCAAATATTGCTGACCCCAGTTTGTAAGGTTTAGGAATTATTCTCAAGGCTTAGCTTGTACGGATATTTATACAGAACTTTAGCACAGAATTGCTTTAGGCTGTAAGGAACCAGTGTGAGACTGAACCATGTGGTTTTTCCGGGCTCATCCATAGTGTAACCGAATTACCAAACAAAAATTTAAGGTACCCGAGTTTTTTTTGCTCGTTTTTGGTCACTTGTCTAGCACATAGAATAGTTATCGCCATTCTCTACCATCATTTATCTATCATTCACATGCATATATTTATTAGTTTATGGTTTTGTCCTGTTTTGTTATTTAATTTGTTTAATACGAGGTTCCAGATCCCGTAACAGATCTCTTCTCTGAAACAAGCCTTGGGAAGACGAGATGGTTCAAGCAAGATGCAATGATCTTGTTGGGGATATTTCTGAAGACACTTTTCAGACTCAGTGACCAGCAGATGTTCTGCTCCCTTGCACAAACCTGCTGTAGTGTGTTTATCTCAGTTAACCCATGTTGGAGTTTTGTAGATGTGTTTTACTGAACAAGTGTCATGATTGTTCCTTTTTAACTACAGTAACACAGCACATCCGCAAACTTAACAAGTAAACACTGGAGGCATGTATTTACTTATTTTTTAATCACTGTTTTTTCACTTTTACCAAGCTATAGTATCTGATGCGATCTTTTTGCTGGGACAGAAAATGCAGCCTGTGAAAAACGAGTGTTGACAAATTCTGTGAAATTTTCTATGCGTCATTCAGTGCCAAGTTACAACTTGCAACAGCTCTTCTATTCTCTAGAAACGAGCCTGCAATTCTTGCCAAGTCCTGTGGCTTGTGCAAACAGCAGCAGGATGAGACCACCATATTCATCTCACTTGAGCCCTGATTTGACCCAAAGATTTGATTTCCAGTTTCAATAAATTCAATATACTACTAACCCCCTCCTCCAGCTAAGCCCATGAGCCCTTCACTCTCTGGAAATTAGGCTCCATTTAATTATAAATATTTATAAAACGTCTGTGATCTTTAAAAAATGTGAGAACTATCCTGGTGTTTATAATTGCTATAAAAAATACCCCAAACCCACTAATTGAATGAACCTTTCAAATGTGAGTAATTTTTTATTTGAATTCTACATCCTTATGTATTATGTAACAATTAGCAATGGTGTGATGGATAATTTTTTTGGAACAGTTCCTGATTCCATTACTCAACTACTCGATCGACCAGTAATTATGAATCATATCTTTAATTAGCTGCCGCTCTTCAGAAACATATGAAAGCCAAGGGCATAAAGTAATTGGCATAAAAGTTTTCCTAATTAATTTATCTGCCCGTGTGAGTAACTGGGACTGGAGTCAGGGGAACATTTATAACTCCAGGAAGGCCAGCCCTAAAACCCAATGTCAAACGAGATTTATATTTTTGAATTACAAAAAGAAAACAACAAGCCACAAAATTGCATTATCCCCAACTCCAACAATACAGCACATAATGCGTTGTTCAGAGATGAGCAAAAACTTCTTATTGATCCAATTCATTTTCATCATATTCTCTAGTGGGTCTTTCAAATCTCTCTGGCTATTTCTCTCATTCCGCATAGTAACAGTAATCAAGCACATTAAGCAATTCATTAAACAACAGCCCCACTGACCACGGGGAGCATTACAGCTAACATTCATTAGGCGGCTAGCAACTTTATTTAAGCGGAACAGAGCTCTGGAGTGCAAGGCAGAACTCTTTGTCTTTCAGGACGAGTCTGTGGCCCACCTAGGCAGTACTGTAAGTGCTTTTCAAAACCTATAAAACCTTTAAGCTCACTGGCACAGACAGTGTCTTTTTCAAGGAGCCGCCTGCGAGAGAAGACAAAACAGACTGTGTGCTGTTTTAATTCTCAGCCTGCCAAAGATTAAGTTTAAAATCTGAGCTCATTGTTAAATACGGGTTGTTAAGATTTATGTCAGATATAAAACTAAAACCTTACAGTATTGATATTTAGGTCCTATATTTTTCAGATCTGATTTCAAGAGGGCAGAAGTTGTACAGCATCCAGGTTTGTTCATTTGAATATCCTGGCTTGCCTGGCACTTTGCAGTAAAAATGAAATATATTGTCCTTCATAATAGCAGAGGAAAGGCTAAAACAACCGGAAAAAGTCTTCCTACAAACAACGATTAGAGAAGCCTTAGGAAAGTTTTGCTACTATTTGGCTGATGTGCCTGCATGGTGCTTCTGTCCTAATTAACGAAGGATCTACATGTCTGTTGCAGAGTCCCTGAAAAGGAGATAATTCCTACAAAGCAAATATACTTCTATTCCCTTGCTTGCTTTTTTAATTTATTTTTATTGTCAGACCACATTACAAAAAAGCAGGAGAGAAAATCAGATGATATTACTCAGCATCACTGTTTGTATGAGAATTCCTACAAAAACCCAAGATAGCTTCTTAAAAAGTAGACACTCATAAAGCATTAAGCCAATATTTAAACAGCTATTTCCACGGCCTATTCAGTGAATCCATTGAACGAATATATACGCACAAAGCTAGAAACAAACACCTTCTGTACTGTTATTATTTTCTATTACTCCTGCGAAAGCATAACAAGGTTTGGCACAGTTACTATTAAATCATACAATGCATAAAATAACTTGGCTTCTCAGATGGTTTAACTTATCATAACTCCCTTGATTTCAGAGAAACTAGATAAACTGAGAAGCTGATTCATTTTGTCATAGCCCTGTTCTGCCTTTAGCAGCCTCTACTACAGCATTCATGTTATTCCCTATTGCTGACGTAGAAATTATTAAGAGCATTAAAAAGAATTAATGGCATTACCGATACCAATGACTGGAGGGTAGCCAGCCCTGCTGTAATTTGAAAAGACATTTCTGGGGTATTTAGTTATTTGGGATCTGGTGATTAAACCTGTAATCCAACTTCTCCAGAGTAACTTTTCTTCTAGAGCATCAGCTTTCTTTCTAAACCTTGAATCTTACTGGCAAAATATCAGAATTATTGCTCTCAGCTCAGATGTACTGATTAAGTGTTTCAGATAGTGTAATCCCCATTTTGGACAGTGCAGCAAATACAGAAATAGAACATGCACCAAATCTGATAGACTTGTGCTGTGTGAGGCCTCTTGGAAAGCTTCGAGCCTTGTTCTTTGTCCTCTGGTGGTCAGCCAGGTGAGAAGCAGGAGGAGCCTTGCCAGAAGTGCGATGTTTGTCCTCTGTGTTCCTTGGGGGACAGGACTTTCCCTCTGAGGAGAATCTATGGGGCAAACTTACTACTCTATGTTGAGGAACGAAAAGCTTTACAAGGGAGACAGGGCTTCATCCCAGAGTGGATGTGGATAATTGCTTGATCTTACTCAGTTGTAGGAAAGGGTACCAAGAGGCAGATAGATGCTGGGACAATATGCAAGTAGTGCAGCCTAATGGGAGAGCACTAAAATCTAACACAGCCCATCAGGTTCTGCTGCCTCCCAAGTCCTGCTGCTCACAAGTACTATCACTCATAAGAAACCACCAGAAAATAAGACATTTATCTCACTCAGACATCTTGACAGCCTTGTGAGCAGAATGCCTTTGGTTGTATGACTAAATATTTTGGGATAACATGAACCCTGGGTCCACAATTCTAGCTAGGCAATTCACAGCCCATACAATAGCCACAGCTCTAACATTGTTAGGAGATTTAAAGGGCAGAGAGTGTATTGTGCTCTTTCACGACAGAGAGTCTGTGATTTCAGCTCTGTCAAACTACCCACAGAAAACAGAGCTGGTGACTTATTTTAGTAGCAACAGAAAGAATTATAGAAAGTGCATCTAATGTATATAGTTGACTGCTTGAATTTTCTAAAGTACTCAAATGTGATACTGGCATATCACTGCATTTGTACTAAGCCACAGTTTATTATATATGATGAATGGCACTGAAATATTAGTTTTATTCTTCTTGTAAAAAGAGGGGTCATAACTCATGACAGGCGCAGCCTCCAGATGCCAACAGTCCTATTGGTTTCAGGGCCAGTATCAGGAAGGCAGAAAAATTTGCTAATTTCCTCTATTATCTTATATTCTTACCTGTAATGAAATAGGTCATCGTGGGATCATTGCAGTGAAGAGGAATGTTTAATATCATAATAGCAAAAATGGAACAAGTGTTTCGTTGCTGGCACCTTTCAAACATTATCCATTATACACTGTACCATTGGGTGAACATGAACTACATCTACAATGTTTGAAGACCAATTTGTTTTCATGTTGTGACCCTTTAAGGGCTTCTATGATCATAATGACTGAGCATTTGGAAGTCTTATTATAAATATACGTTCATGACACAGGATTATTGAACACTGTCATGGCCCCTGGAACAAACTTTCCAGCTTCTTTCTCTCCTTATTATATCCTGGTAATGTTACTGCTCAAGATAACACTTGTTCTGCATACCTCTACAATCTTGAATGCACCTCCCAGACTGAGGACAACACTGTACTTTTTGCTTTATAGGTGAGATGAGGCACAGAAAGAAATTTACTTGTCCAGAATTTCCATAGGGAGACTGTCACAGTGCAAGGATACAAACTTGAGTGAACCACTGCTTTTAATTTACACTGTTCATGTTCTGTCATTGATTTTAAAGAGGGCCCACTTCCTTTTGGAAACTTGAAAATATTCACTTTTAGAAATAATTCTTCTGATACATTGTTTACCTTCCATAGCTTGCTTTCTTTATTATTATGCAAATACTTTTGAAAGAGAATCAGTGTACTTCTGAGGAATTGCCCTTTTATTTATGTTAACCAAAATTAATTATGTACCTCCCATGGGTAAACTAGGTTGCACTGGTTGCATCTCTGTGTAAGGGCTGAGGTAGCAATTCTGTAAAAGATTTTAACGTTTTAATGGTGTTGTCAAGTCATTGTTACATTCACTGTAAGTTCATCATTTACTCTGTTTCCCGCCTTTTCTCTATAGAATTAAGTTCTTGAGCCAGAATCAGCCTGTTACTATATGTGTATGCAACTTGGTACAAAAGGGCCATGTGCTTGGTTCATCTTGAGTTGCAAGTGTAATACAAATAGTAATGCACAGCTCAGGTATAGCTGATAAGCAGTACAATGATATATTAATAGACAGCATAATACATATTTCTTCTTATTTAAAAATGTTTAAGACTATACAATCTATTTCACTGCCAGGGTCTATGCTGCTGTGTCTTCTCCACAAACTCAGATCTTCAGAGCATTTAGATGTCTGATCCCCTTTTCATTTCATTGAATATCTTTGAGGAAATAGCACTACAATTTTAGGATCTCAAGTATCTACCCAAGTTCTGACATCTATATTGCACCTAGATTACACATGAGCCCTGCCCACAGCATACATAATTTTGTCCCTGCATTGGTCTTCCAGCTTTGGTTTTGCAAGCAGGTCACAAAAAAAGTGAGCACACGTCAATCCTACAGCACTGAAACCATGTTAGGTAAGTTTTTCTTAAATGCATCCTGATTTCATGGATGGGACTTCAAGCTGCTCTGACAGAGATGTGGCCTCTAGCATCGAGTTTTGAGTTACATGTCTAAAACATTATTTGCCCCATTTCTGTATCACTGAATTACAATACTGCCTCTTTCTAGCACCATTTGGAGACTTGCTGATGAATATTGTTGCAAGGTACTGTCAGAGAAGATGCTGAGTTAGAACTTGTGCACAGAAATATGGCACAGAGATCATTGTGAAGACCCTGCTCTGACACATTGAACTCCATTATGCCCAGTGACAAATGTGGCTTAGAGAATGCCTGTTGAATTTCAGGTATCCACCACCTCTCAGTTAAGTGCTAGTTGTAACGAATTCTAAAAGCATCAGAGCATCATTCTTTCTACTTACTAAGTTGCTACATTTGCCTTGTACCTATTGGAAAAGAAGATCCAAATTGATGGAAATTGCAGGAAGTGACTGACTTCATTAGGTTAGAAGAGTTTATCAGCACTATTTATAGTCATCCACAACATTTTATTAGTAATATAACTATAATAAAACTAACTACACATAGTAGAGTGTTCTACATTCTCCAGTAGTTAGAAAACATGAAATCAAATGGTAAATACATCCTATCTTTTCCTTTATCTCATTAAAAAAAGGCTTCAAGGGGGCAAATGTGGTTTTGCCACTTTTTTGCTCTACTTTAAATGTACTGAATTATATTATATTGGCGCTTATTACTATCTGTTTGAAAAAGCTGGAGCATGGGGAAACTACTTAATACAGCAGCATCCTACTGTAATATCCAATATTAACATATATTTTCTGCACTTTTTCTCATGCTGGACTGACAAACACTCACACAAATCAGCTGAGACAGTTTTGTATAAACAACCTGATAAAATACTCTTCCTAATTAGAAAGCCATTTGCTGCTTTCTGTAGGGACACGTAATTAGACTTGGAAAGTTTCAGGGTTTTTCAAAGCTTTATGAATTGGATCAGGAATACTGTGCTGTCAGCCTGCTCTTGACTGCAGAATGAAGATGCCCAACATCCTTCTTGTCTAAGGTGGTCTTGGACTTTTTTCCAGGGGTTCGGTGCAATGGCAGATTTATGTCATGCTGAGGGGTCCTGCTCCAGCCCAGCTCCAGATGCAGTGGGTGTAGGATGATGCTGCCTGAGCATTGGCTGGTGCATTGGCAGATTCAGTGCTGCTCTTGGCCGAGTCATTCAAAACACAGCCCAGCACCAAGTTTCAGTGCTAAACATTTATGTGAAATAAAGAAAATAATCCATGATGACACATACGCCCAGTGCTGCAATTCAATAAAGACCTCTTGAAAGCTTTACTTTACATTTGAAGCTGCCCCACATGCTATTATTTGGCACATGCTTTAGATCTTTAAAGTGTGTACGTGTCAGTTTTGTTCCTTTCAGCCAGTTTAATTCTTTCCCTGCCCCTAACGCACACTCACTGCTCTGCTCCCCTCCAACGCACAGCCCCAGCTTGCTGCTTCCCTCCCCCCCCCCCACCTCTGGCATTGCCGAACCACAGTCTCAAACTATATAGAACCCCTGGCCTCAAACCAGAGAAGACCTAAATGCAAAAAGTAAGGATAAATTAAAGTGACAGGGTCTCAGCAGTGGAAATTAGTGCAACTCTTCTAATTGCATGTCTAACCTGAATGATGGGATACTTAATTCTTACACATCCCAGACAATTGCTTTATACTAACATGAGCTCTGGGAAAAAGGCAGATTCCAGAGACATATGGAGCAGTAGATGGAGTGGAAAAATAAATCAGTTGTCCCAACCACAGTGGAAAAAATGCTTTATCTGCACTGTTAATATAAGGTGTTGCCACCATTAAACAAAACTGATAGCATCTCCTTCATCCATTCTTATGATAAAAATAGAACATTAAATTATTAAGTGCCCAAGTGGGTTTTAGGCTCTAGCTGTTGTTACTTCAAGAAGAAATGAGCTTTAGGTGAGGAGGTTACATTCTTCTAGTTAGTGGACACAGCCCTAAACACAGGATCCCGAGAGACACAGTCGGGGGAACAGAAAGCTCTACTCCACTTCTGTAAGGACTGCTAATAAAAGGCTTCAAAACTAGCATGGGTTCTTATATCTATTTAACCTTTTGCCCCAAGAAGCAAAGAGCATCTGGTTAAGTGGAGAGTAAAAGCACAGCTACTTTTCATTATCAAGGCTTAGAGCCAGACTATGTGGAAGTCCTAGCTGCCAAGTCTGGGTTAAATGCTTGTTGCCTTCACTGCCTGAGGCCATCTAGCGTGTTTAGAAATGATTAAGTACTGCAGCCTAGAAAGGACCTGTCCTGAGCGTTCATCTCTGACTTCCAGCAGAAAAGAGAGCCTGGCAATGACAGAGGCAGATGGATGAGTCTCATTAGTATGGCGAACCAGCGAACCAGACTGCCTTCACAGAGCTGTCCAAAAAAAAAAAAAAAAAAAGCAAATTAAAATAGGAGCTGAGAAAACCAATGAGCAAGTGTTTTAACTCTCTGATACCTGGATTCATCTCCACCAGGTTAGGCAGCTGGCTGTCCTTCCCAAGGACCTCTGATCCATAAGCAGATTATGAATACTGGGTACGCATAGAAATTTCCTCCTCTACTTGTTTTCCTTTTGCACCAGTTTTCTGGCTAGGTTTGGAAAAACGTGGAATGCTTATGGATACTATATTTCACACGCATGTACACTGAATATTCTATGGTCTGACAAGTGCAAAGTGAAAAGCTTGCTCTTGTAATTTTCCATTCATGCTTAAATCATTATTAAACTCCACAAAATATGACAATTAAATAATCACAGAAAATTATGGCATGCAACAACAGCATGGGGATATCATCTTTCTTCAGTAATGGTTAGACTCATGGGGGTAATGGCAGCATGCAGACCCTGCTCTGAAAAAGAGTATCTTCCTGACCAGTGAAACATACTTGTGTAAGAATTAGCAGGTCTAGCAGTGAAGGCCACAAGCCCTGGTACCAGAGATTGGGAACTTGGTGACATCAAAGGCAACACTCTAAACGTCTGCAATGTGTGATGGACTACAGCTATTTTGAATGAGACTTTCTGCAAGACCAATGGCAGATAATATCAATTTATTACCTACTTTGATTTTTTGAGTTGATCCAGGCACCATCTAACCCCGAGAAGAAAAAGAATGGGAATAATTCAAAGTGCACATTACTGCATGCAAGGCAGACATTTTGCTTTGTCTTTTCATGGAAGATGAATAATGTAGCACAGTAGAAATGTACCTAGTGCCCTTCATTTTTCTTTTGATGAAGTAAGTAGGATCACAACCTACAATTTAAAAGAAGGAATTTGAAAGCAGTCAGAGATCTAGGACCTTCTCGTTGTAAAAGGTGCAGCAGAACTGCCCCCAACAAAAATAATATTTAAAAAATGAGACCTCTCAGGGAGCTTTTGTTTTTCATAGAGACATAGGAAAATCCTTCCATAATGACTGCGGAACGTAGGATTCTTGGACACTCTTTCAAGGGCATGATTTTCCAGTGTTTTAACACCTCTGTGCAGTCCCACCTCCTATCCTACTCAGGACTTTTGGCTTGCAACATTTCTGTGTTTGCTCAGAGATTTAATTTTACCATCATCATCATGTCCAGGAGTGCTTGGAAATAGAGATGTTAATACATTTATTCTTTAATTTGTCTTTTTCTCCTTAAAGTGAATCAGAGTTCAGTGCTCAAGGGGCACATTAGGAGCCTAAATGTTTCCGAGAAGGAACAAAATAACTTTTTCTCATCCAGTGAAAATAAGCCATTGCAATGAGGGAAAACTGGAACAGTTTCCACCTCATCCCTGGTTCCTAGTTTATCTAGCATTCAAAGCAGGAAAAATGACCTGATAGAGCATTTTTGACATCCCTTTATTTTCCTCTAGTACCTTCTACTTCATGGCCCCCTCTACCTGCTGGTGACAGGCTGCTGACCTCCATCTGCTGCTCACTTACTTTTTTGGGATCAGACTGAGGCTGTTACAGGAGTTACACAGGAGAAGATTACTCCTCTTTTTCAGTTATCTCAGAAAGACAGTTATGGGACCTAAAAATCAAAGGAAATATTTCTCATTCCCTTTTTGTTTAGCTAATCAAGACCAATGCCACTTTTTTCCCCAACTGCTCCAATTTAAGATTATGTAAGTTAGTGACTGACTTTCAGGTTCCAGGGGAGACCACTGCAAGCAACTAATCTGAGCTGTGATACAGCAATAGCACAGACAATACTGATTCCTTGTTCTTAAAACTTGTTTGAATAATAGCAGTTCCTTTTCTAAAAATCTAATCTTAAATCAAAAGCTACTTGAGATAGCGAATTAAAGGCAGTTCTTAATAAGTTCTTCCAGTGGGCAGATACTTTTGAGATTAGATAATTATAATTTCTCACTAATCTGCCTTTAACATCCAGGCATTCATCTGAACACCTAGCACGTTTTGATGGAACGATGGCTGTAGCAAATAGTTTTGATTTCAAACTGAGATTTTTCAGGTGGGTGCCTGGAAAACATAGGCCTTGCTAATAAAATTAAGACTTTTGAATAAACTGGTTTAAAATCCTACAGATAGCTGCATAAATTGACCCAGATATTCAAAGCCCAGGACCCAGAAAATCTCAGCTGAGGTATCACCTAACATTGACAATGCTGGAAACCGTATCATCAATGAGAGATTTTCCCCTTCTTCACTTCTAGCAAGGATTGAGCTAAACATGCCCAGCTGCAGTACTCGCAAGATGTAGTACCTATTGCCACTTTCCCTAGATTCAGGTTACACCTTAAGTTTCTGCTTGGTGCACTGTTCCCAGATCCATTAAGTCTTCACAAATTCTGTCCTTAACCTGATGAGATTTGTCCCCTCTCTACCTAAATCCATGCTTTTCCAGAGGGTACTGTGTCCTTCACCCAGCCTTTGAAACTACCACTGCGCAGATAGGGTAATTATTTCACTATTTGCCTTATGTTTATCATATATGGTCAGAGGCATTTTGTATTTTCTTGGAGCATTGTCATTTTCAGTTCTTGTGATCCTGACTGGGTAATTTTCTCCAGATTTCAGCCAGTATTCAGAACTTTTAAGGTACTTGTCAGTTCAGAGATTGTGTCTTTTTCTTTGATAAAGGTCAGTGAGGAAGTGGGTATTCCCAGGAGTTGGAGCCTATTGTAGTGCTGGCTCTGCAGGGACAGCGTCGGGAAGAGGCAGAACGAAGTCTGGTCCAGCATATTCCTGGTCCTCCCACCTGGTCCAAAAAGCCAGGAGGCAGCGAACTCTCCCTGGTGATGGAGAAGATTTGGCGAAGGGCAGGTCAAAGGAAGAGAGCACTGTGAGGCAAATTTTAACACTGGAAAGTTGAAGGAGTGCAAGGAGTGCATAGAGAGAGGCTACAGCGAATTGCCTGCCAGGGCATCACTAGCTGCAGCCCTGGTAGAAAGCAAGAGAAGTGAACGAGATTATTGCTCCTCCTTAGAAGTTTTGGGAACATGGCAGCCCTTCATTCCCCTTACTGAGAAGCATATTTACCAGAAAGAATGGGAAGGAAGAAGGAGACAGCTGGGAACCTACACACAGTTCTCAGCTTGGCCAGAGAATTACTACCCAAGTGACACTCTGTGGACACAGGGTGGGCAGTGACACATGTAGCCCCTCCAACATGTACCTGTCCATCCAAGTTGTGGGAGCATAGACAGCATGCTGTCAAAGCTGGGAAGATCTATCTGGAAAATACAACTTACACCTCCATGTTCAGATAGGCTGATGACCTGTAGAAGGTAAGGTGATGAAGGACTGGCAGAACCAATGCAGACCTTGTTATGACAGGAAGAGGCCTGTGTTCCTGTTACGGCTTTCATGCGTGGATGAGGATCTGTGTGACTCTGGCATTGTAAATCAGCATGATGCTTCTCATGCAGAAGCAAGCTGCTGGCTGAAGGCTATAGAAAAGAAACACCTCCTCCAAAAAATATTTGGTGCCAGTTACACAAAAATGTTCGTGGACAGAGGTCAGGAATTATACTGCCATGATGACCTCTGAAGAAGAGAGAAATAGTGGTAGGTTTACAATCAGATTTAATTACATATAGATGAAATAGACCATGAAAATTTTTCATTAGGTAACTAAACTCTTTTAAGTAGGAAAGGTGAATGATGGAGTGACACTGCCTCATCGGCTACTATTGCCTTACCTGGATTCCTGTGTCTCCCTAATGCATCTACTAATCCTTTAGTTTAACATAATATGAGGAAGAAGTCAGCTTCGCTCAATCCATTTGCAAAATGAGAAGATGCCAACTTTTCCCTTATACACTGGTATTTATTTTAACTAACAACATGAAAAAGAGCACTAGACTTAATCACTTTCAATCAAAGTCAACTACATTATTAGTTAATGGGAGTTTATACTGCATAATATTATTTGTTTGTGAGCCATTTTCTGATGTGTTACATCTAGTTAAATGCCTTATCCTTGTACATTTTAAATAGAGAAAAAATGAAGGCTAGGATCAGTGAATTTGTAAACACTGGCATACAGAATTAATTTTATTTAATGATAATGAGGGCATAAGCAATGTGGGAGCATGATTTATTTCTGCAAACACAGTAGTAAACTATATGTAGAATCATATTTTGCACTTTAAGTCTTTTGCAAGCTGATCCTGAGTAGATAATGATTTCTACAGTATTATCACTAAAATAAATATTTATATATAAAATATTATTTCTATGAAAATATCTTTTTTGTTTATTATTATTATCATTTTTTACGTGGTTTTGTGCTAACTTTTTAAACCTCACATATACATCCCATACTCCAGCACACACCCCTATTGTTTCTTCATGTTGTAATCTCATTTTTGACATTTGAGGATATGGGGGAACATTCAAAACCTGCAACTTTGCTTTGGAGTAAAATAAAAACAAAAAAAGGACCCCAATGCACTGTAATGAATTTGTCCACAGCAGAAGCAACCTGGAGTTCTGCATTTGCCCAGATTTTCCACTCCTACTTTGAACTAATATTCCCTCTTTGCTCCTATCCATTTCATTCTCCTTTGCATCATCCTAATCATTAACTAAATGGCTGTGAGCAACAGTGGAGTAACAAGTGGATGTAGCCTGAATGAAAAAGGAAGGAACGATGTGACATAAGTCCTTTTCTTAAAAGGACTTCCCGTTCCATTATTACTTTATAATATAACAAAAGCCTGACCTGAAAGTTAATAAAGAGAGTATGTTTACTAATTAGGCTTTATTCTCATTGGTCCATGTTAATTGCAAAATATCAATCTATCTCACTTATGAATATGCAAATGTATGTCAGAGTGGCACAAGTTTCCAGTACACAGTACTCTGCTAGCTTTAATTAGATCAAAAGTGGGTCCAGCTCAATTCAATAAGATGGGCCCTACTCTTTAATCAGGAAAATAAGTTTGTCTCCTAACAGTATCTTCTTTTGACAGTCAGCAAACACTAATTAACAGACATAGCTATATTAATTGCATTACTCCACTGTATTCTTATCTGCTAGCTGATGTTGCCTGTTTGCTAATGCAAATAGTTGCTGCTTTGGTAAAGTCAACTTGCAAAAGTCTTTCTAATGCTAACTAGCAATCAATGCATATAAGATTTCTAAGATTTCTGTAGGGAATTCTGCATAATAGACGTATTCTGTCTTTTGAGGTATCCACGGCCATTTAGTATAATTATTCCTTAGAGCTGCACCTATCATATTATCAGCTTTTACAGAGAATAAAGAACACAACTTATTTGTTTAAGAACAAAAGACTATAATCATTTCCTTTAGGAATCACTAAATCACTAAGTTAAATGAAGATGTATGACCCAATGGAAAACTTGCATTTATAGCAATTATGTATTTTTTTTTCCTTAAGAATCCTTAAACATCTTTTAAAAGACAACTCAGTGGTTTTACAAAGTAGTGACTTGACAGCCCTGGAGACTGTAATCCCATGGAATGGGTTTTACATGGACTATGTTAGGCAAAGCCTCCCAGTCTGCCCTGTCCATGGGTTTTTCCTTCAGCCCTATTCTTTGGGGCCACTGGGAAGGCCAAGAGGGTAATCCAGTCTCTGTGTTCATTCAGCTCCTAAAGTCCCTGAGATTGCCAACTTAGATGTTGATTAACGCCACTTGCAAGGGAGTTTTCGTCCTGTGGACAATAGCTGCCATGAGTAAGTCTGAGACCACCCACTCCTTTCACACTTACCTCTGAACAGCCATCCTTGGACTGTTAACATTTAGTCCATACTGACTAAGGCTGGTATCCTAAACAGTCTCTCAGACAACATCCCTCCCTACAGAAACACTGCACGCTCTCTTCTTTGCGTGTATGCGAAGCAGTCCGTGTAAAACAGGTCATGATAAACATATATTGCACATACTTAAACATGCACATGCTACTAAAGCTGGGTAAAGCTAGGCATGTAGATTTTAGGTGACACCAGAACTAGGTTGGCCTCCACAAACTTATAACAATACTTCATAGTAACGGTATCTTCTTGCACCTGGTGCTGGGTGGATTTGAATGTGACGTTTTGCAGGGCTAGTTGCCCTCCATCAGCTAGAGACCACTGCTTGGTGTTGAGCTGTTGCTATTTTAAGATCACGTATTTTAAGCTTGCAGTGTAGAAGGCAACACAGTTAACAGGGCTCACACACCTTGGTGTGTTGCCCATGTGTGTTGATACTGAACAAAAGTCCATGTGTGCACTTCGTATCATAGCACTGACATTATTACCAGTGGAGCCACACCGGAACACAATAATACTTATCATTTTTCCTGGTATAAGCAAGACTAACATGGTTTGGGACTAGTATTCCCAAGTGGAATCTGTAAATGAAATTATTATGTATTATTTATATATTTATGGGTATACCTTCACACGGCTGACATTTTAATGAATGCCTACAGGGAGGGAGTGGAAGTGATAATGAAACCTCCATGTCAAAGCTTCTCTAGCTTTCTAGTGTAGCTGGGATCTTCCTTTATTCTCCCCACTCTATTTGTTTGCATTTCTCTCTCTCTCTCTCTCTCTCTCTCTTTTTTTTTTTTTTTCTGGAGAGGAAAAAGAAGTAGCAAAAGAATGTTAAAGCACATTTAAAGTGTATGATTAATGACCTTACATACAACAATGATGTATTTTCCAGATTCTATCAATTTTTGAAATAATGTCTTAAATCCTACCTGCATAGATATGAGAGAATTATAGTATAGAACTACTATTAGCTCTGATTATCTTTCTGTCTTTTTTTCTCTTTTGATATGATATTTGGGGTAGGGAACCTGGACACGCAGAGCCCATAATTTTCGTATTCATTATGAAATCCGAGAACTTTCCTGTCAGGATGAATTTTGTATACGAAACCAAATGAGCCTCATTTTTTGAAAAAGACGTTGTAAGATTTAGGTCAGCTTTTGCTTTACCAGCATCTCTATATGTTTGTAAAGCCTACTGTTCTGTGCATGATACCTCAGTATCATGCTAGTAGATTAATCTGAGCAATTTTTCTAAACATTAAATCAATAGAACTTTCCACGCCAGAGAGACACTGATTTTTTTTGTGGTTTCAATTAAAATTTACAGATGTTTCTGAGGGAAAACTACATTTCCAAATGTCAAATAATTCTAGTGTCCTCGAGAAAAATAAAAAGAATTCAGTGGTGTAAACTTTCAGGCATCTACCTGACACCTCTAAAGGAGAATTTTTATTTATTCATTTATATATTTTTTTTTTTTGCTGGAAATGAACTTCTTGTTCCTGTGAAACTTTGATTCAAAGACTCTGGAAGAAAACCTACCTGCAGGTTGCATATGTTCTCTAAACATTTATAGGAGGAATCTTCTCAGCAGAATATGTTGCGCTTTATACAAAGTAGTGTATAACTCATTAAGTCGTAAAAACTTGTAGCTCTGTGGTTGGCTCAGCCACCACGTTAAAAAGCAAGGAAGAATTACGCTGTGGGACCTGGTATAAAAGGTAGAACAATTTGAATAGGGGATTTTACTTCTACTTCTTTTACTTATCGGGGATTTTACATCCAAGTCCTAACAGGCACCGGAGGAAAGTGAGTGTTCCCTCTCAAACAATGTACATGATACAGACTATGCTTCCCCTGCCCAGTGCTGCCCATCTTTTGCAACAAAAACTGAAACAGATATGGCTACTGATTATGCTTTGCTGATCTGGTTATAGGAATCATAATCCAAGAACCAGTTCTCGACTCTGTCAATGTCCTCTCAGTCAGTTTGGCGTGAAAGTGCCAACATGGCAGAACGGGGGAATCCCTGTCTAAAAGAGCTGATGTTCTTTGGACAGGCTAAGTTCCTGGTGCAGGGAAAAGTGTTAATCTAGTGGCTGCCTTCCTGGGGTAAAAGGGCACAAGAACCATCCTCTATAGCTGACTTGGGATTTTGAGGTTTTTTTTTTTTTTTTTTTTGTGCCACAGAATGGCAAAGCAAAATATTGCATTAGACTCGAATAGAACAATTTAAAGAAATATTTCAGGCTGGTTTCCTAAGCAATTGAAGCTTCTGTGCTTTTGGCCCTCTACTTGTCTTGTCAGTCAGTCTTAATAATATTTTAGCCTGTTGAGCAGTTTAACCCAAATCTGAAAGTGGAGTAAAAGCCTTAAGAATAATTAACTGCATTTTTGAAGTCTGCAGCTGGGAAGTGGAGAGAGACCCAGCATGAAAAACCCATTGAAAAAGAGGGCTGGAAGAACTCAGATGTGATTTGTTATGTGGCTTGGTAGTAGCCAGCTGCCCCATCTGCATATGCATGGCTCCAGATTAGCCAGGGTATGTGTTATTTCTTGCTTGACAGATGTCAGAGGGTTTACAGAGAGAGACAGAACTATTGTGGTGGGAGAAAGCGAAGGAAACAGGATACAAATCTGCAGGAAAACAGGCTTCACTAGCTGTGATGTTCACAAGACAACTGTTTTTTTTTCTTTTTTTTTAAGAAAAAATTATGAACATTATAAAGTGGTAGCTAAGCAATTCCTTTTTGTTTCCTTTATTTTCTTCATCATGTAATTAAAAGAAACTCTGTTGTGCAGAATTTCTTTTTCAAACAAAACAACAACAACAACAAAATCCAGAATATCTGTGGACATATACATAGTAAAAAGGGCATGAGGCGTTAAGTAATGATTTCCAATGTCCAAACAATTAGCAGTCAGTATGAGCATCACCAAGAGAGAGAAAAAAGGGCAGAGTGAGGAAAAAAGGAAATCTGGGGTGTCTCATTCTCTATTCAGGTAAGCGTGGCACTGCTGATATGGACAGAAACACCTCTGGCTTAACAGTGCTTGACAAAAAGAGCAATAGTAAGGTTGGAAGATGGCAGCACATTTTGTTGAGGTCTCAAAACACAGAAAGAAACACATTACCAAGAAATGTCAGTGATCACTTTGTCAAATTTTCCTTTAAACTGTATGGCTGTTAAGATTTCTACACCCCGACAATTCCACTACAAATATCAGAAACCAGGTTTTGTTCAGAGGTTTTTGTTCAGAACATTATTTGGAGTAAAAATAAGTTCCTCCTACTAGCCCTCATCTAGCCTCCTAGCACAAAAGCTACTAACAGGATGAATAGGAGATCCATCTTCTGAAGCCCCCTGGCTGTATCCCTCCAGACTTTTTTCCTATGCATTTATTTTCCTCCCCCACTTGCATGAACGCCAGGGTCCAAATATTATTGCAAACTGGTTAGGCTGCTCTCACAGCACCTTGACCTGTCCCTCAAAACCTCTATTGCTGCATACACCCCATATGCCTGGCAGTGTCTGAGCAGGCTTCTATGAAATATTCCCTGGGTTAAGTATAATTCCGTCCCAGCTTATGCTTACTGCTGTCAACCAGGCTTTTCCACTGCTTCCTCCTGTGCTCACTTAAGGCAGGTTTCACTACATAATAAATATCAGTGCCTTGTGACCCTGCTGTCAGCTCCTCAAGGCTTGGGCAGCACTGCAGCCACACAGCCTGTGACAGAGCAAACTCCACAAACTGTAGTTCACAGTTTGTCCAAGCCCTTATATATATGATTTTTCTTGGTCTGCCTTAACCCAAAGCAATGCAGAGTTCTCACAGGTTCTTTGCTGAGCTTGTTCTCTGGATTTAAATCAGGACTTCACAAGAGCCTAGTAAAAAGTTATTATCATACAGAGCGGTGCTTAGATCATGACTGACCATCCCAGAAAAGAACATAGTAAGTAACCTTTCCCTTTGATGCTTATGATCTTTGGGGTAGGAATGTTTTTGGGATTGTTTTAATTAGTATGTTTAAAAAAAAAACAACACAAAAACACGTTTCCCCAGGACCTATTTCAGTTGTTCAGGTCTGCAGTTGAGGCTCTAGGTCCAGGCTGGGACCAGACTAGTCACAGAAACTTATGTCAGAGCAGCAGAGATGGTATGGCAATAGAAGAAGAAAGCCACACACAGCGTGAGACACTTCTGTGAGCTGTTTTTTAAGTTCCTTTCTTGTGGAAAACCACGCAAGGAAACTCAAAATTTTCTTCATTTTCAAGACAGATGCTAGAAATATCATACCAAAGACTTTGGTGAGAAACACTTTTTCCCTTTAAATGTACTGTAACCAATGACATCGATCAAAGACCTTCCTGGAAGAATACTTTAAGCTGGCGTGATGGGCTTCCATGCTACAAACCTGCTGGAGAATGCAACCAAATAAGCTGCATTTTAGGAAGATAAAGATTTCTGTCTGGGGAGATGCTCAGATATTTTTCTTTTTCAGAAATCCGATGTTAGGAGATGCCTGCGAAGATCTGGGGCCAGGCAAAGACATCTACCTGCCCAGCTGAAAATGCTCCGTGTCCCAGTCATCTCCCAGGCATGCAGCAGCCCTATGGGTAACACGTACCCTGATATGATTCTATGATTTCTGATGTCATGGAGAACTACATTGCTCTCATTGAGATTTCACTGTTCTGGCAAAGACTGCAGTCCGAGCAACAGAGTACACGCTGAAAAAAAAACACTCCCAGCACTTACTGATGACACTGCTTATTTTCAAAGCTACGCTGTTGTGCCTGTGTCAGAAAGCCAATTCTAGTTCCATGCAAATAACAAACATCTTAAACCCTGCTGAGTACTTTGTGAGTGGAGCTGAGCACGGAACATTTGTGCTGTGGCTTGGTGGCTTGACAAGCGCAAACAGCAGTTTGTGAGGAGCACTATTGGTTTATCTGCGTACAAAAGAAGAAAGCCTTAATTTTCAGTACAAATATTTGAAGGCAATTCTCAAGAATTTCCTCAGCATGAGAAAAATTGTTACCTCTAGCCATTCACATTGCCAAAACTTTAATCCTTATCAAATGGAAATCACCATCTGTCCATTAGATCAATGATTGGCACTCCGGTCTCATTGATTTAGCTATTATGGAAAAGATATCATATGAGATACATGATAAATTAGACGCTGTCATAGATATTTGGTCAGATTTTGCTCAATCTTTCCAAATGAGATAATTAGTTATAGCTTTCTAATTTTAAAGTAGTGTAAGAGTTACAGATTAAAAGACTGTAATCTCTCTTTCTCATCCACTTTTCTTTTCACATATATGCATAATAAGGTTTTTGTCTATAATTTTGGTGTCACACTGAAAACATTAAAAGATTTAGGGAGGAGATATTTTTCCTCCAAGTTTGAGATTTAAAATAAAAACTTATTTACTAAGAAAAATCAAACTTTGTAAATGAGTTCAAAATTTTTCTGTGCGCTAAAAGTAAACAAGAAAATACCCCAAATAAGGTGCATTCATTTGATCAAAAATTGCACAATATTTTTACATCTTAAGCACTTTTTCTTGAGATGATCGCAATACCACCCCAGACATCTATCATAGCTGTCATAATTTAAAAATGTGTGTGCTTTTCTTTAAAATTTCTGTCATACCAGAAAGACAAAGTAATAACTGCAGAAACATGGCAACTGCCTATGTTCAAACATGTAATCTTTTTTTTTTTTTCCAAGCTGGCATTTTTAAAGGTCTCGCAGGCACATACTTGAAAGCAGCTGCCATTGTCACCAGCTCTTTGAAAGTCAGTCCTCCCTGTGGCAATTGCAGAACCTGGCTTTGTTACAGTGGATTCAGTGGAAAGGCGGTGCTTCTTATTATGGGCTATGTGGATACATATATTTAATCTATGCGGTTGCCTATTATCCTTCTTGAACCTGTCCCCAGTTCAGCAGACTCAGAAGGCACCTTTTGCCCTTCCTTTAGGCTGGACTCTGGTCCTTGGAAGTGACAGTGGCTGCAGTTCACTCTTGCCACTTCATCCCTCTGTGTTCTGCTTTGCACCCCCATGTCACATTTCAGAGGCTTTTAGGCATGTTTTACCATTCTCATCATGCAGACAGAGGGAACGACCAGCACCTTTGCTGCCAGAAGAAGCAGTCCATCTCCTTTATTCCCCTGTTCTTCATCTCCCCAACTCCTTCAGGGCAGCCTTGCAGGTAGCTGCTGGAAGAAGCCCTACCTTGATGTCTAGAACAGGGACAAACCAGTAGTCAGTCCCATCTGGTTAGCTTGTGAGCAACAGCTCCCGCAACCCCAACTCCCCCCTTCCTGCTTTACTACCCCACAGGCTTCTACTGACTGTTGTTAAATTGTTTTGTGGTTAAAAAATACCCCAAATTACATAATCCACTGGAAGTAGTGGCCACTAAATGTGCCACATGATCCGTAATAACTTGCAAAATCATGACTCTACAAAGTTTTCTTGGAAGCACTCTAAATAAATTTTGTCCTGATGGGAGTTTTAAACCTCCTGAAATAATCTTAACTAAAGCAGAACTGTCCTCTTGGCCCTGCAAATATCGTAAAGCAACAGTTGTCAGGGAGGTGAGGACTGTCCCACTCATTTCTCGATGTTACTCCTGACAGCTAACAATGACAACACACATTTCAGCACTTAATTATTTCAGCTGTTAATCCTTCTAAAAAAAACGCACAGCTTTAAGGCTGTTTGCATGGTTATTTTGCACTCTACAGGTCCTGCCATTTCTCCTCAAATCCTACACTGCAGTTACAAATAGGTAGCATATTGCTATTTGAATATCAACACTGTAATAAAAATAGCAAATAGCAAATAGCAGGGCCACGGATGGCCTTTTGAATGACTGGTATTTTTAAGTTAATTAGAAAAACTCTTTTTTTTTTTTTGCTTATCTCAGTCTGCCTCAGAATTTCCAAATTGTTGCTATAGACTGCCAGAGAAATGAATAAATCGAGGTAGGGTGGCCAGATGTATATAACCTTGGTACTGAATAGTCCAGCCCATGATCTTTTAAGGATAGGAAAGAGGAACAACATCTGGGGATAACATAATAGTAGAAGTAGACAGCTAGAAATACAAGCATACAAAGTTTCCAGGCACTCACACTTTTTTTTTTTTTACTACAAAAATGGAGCTCTGTGCCTCTGAATAGAAGTAAAATCTGCATGTCTTTTTCTTGATGCTACTCCAGTGCAGCCAATGGCATTCTCTGACATTTCACAGGATATATGCTTGTGCAAGATTTGCTGCTATTGTTTTCTCACAAGCTCACATTTCCTTAAAGTTGGATGTACTAAAACTTTTAAAGCCAGGCAAACTGAATCTGTATGAGCTCCCCATTATTTTTTCATGATACCTTCTAGCCACTGTAACTTCCTCAGTGCTGTAGGATTTACAGTTTATGTCCTGAAAAAGAGTACTTGTATGACCCTGAGGACAAGTATCATATATTTTCAGTTTTGCTGTGTGACTAAAAAAAAACCCAGCAAAACAAAACAACAACAAAAAAAAAACCAGCCAAAAAACCTCCAAACCAAACTCAGAAAAATCTATTAAATAAGGGTACCTAATAATGAGGCACGATGGTGGTAATTCACAAGATGCTGTCTCACAGCAATCTAAATACCATACTGGTACTACTGCACAAGACAAAATGATGTGAAATGAATTAACACTCAGAGAGCCTGTGCAACCGCTGAAACTCACCGCTGTTAAGCCCTAAGCGAGCGCTAATTGCTCATATGATTCACTTTTAGGTTCTCTCCTACCTTCCCATGTTACTTCCCCTATATTTGCAGAACTATTTTCAATAAATCTAATTTATTGCTCAGTTACTGTTTCCTAATGTGTCCTTGTTTGAATGAGGCAAGAGTCAGCATGGGAATCTTTTGTTGTTCAGCAGAACTTGTTTCACTGAAGTAACACTTTTTTTTTTTTTTTCTTTTTTAATAATAAATGCCATATATATTGTCACTAATTTCAGGGGTTTTAAAGCTCGTACAGAGTGTGCAGATTCATATCAGAAAACGCGTAAAATTGGCAACTGCTTCTATCATACACGTACTACCAGGCACATTCGCGCAGAGTCTTCTTTGTTTTGCCACTCTCCATCAAAGATATTTCGTTCCTCAGGGTCTTACAAAAGCAAACAAATAAACAAATGAAAATAAACTTGTAAAATCATCTTGAGAGGAGCATCTTCCAGTGCCACACCATTAGAAATAAATAAATAAAACCCAGCCCAAAATAAAATAAGAGTAAAACCCCCTACCATATAGTTTAGGCCAAGCTGCCAAATCCTATTACAAATTCAATCCTATTAAAACCTTCCCAGGTTTAAGCCTGCTTTGGAGTTTTTTCATAAGAGTGCATGACCCCTACCAAAACCCCTACATGTGTGGTCAAGGGACCTGCGGATAATTGTAAACTTCATGGGCTCCCATTAATCTCGGCACAGTCAGATATTAGTGCTTGTAAATCAGCACCTAAACAAGGACAATAGTTAAAGCCATCAATAGTCTTTTAATGAGGCAGATCAAAAACAAATGAAAGCAGCAGGACACTGGGATCTGCCAAGGAGGGGCAGGGAAGGCAGGAGGCTTTGTCTTCATTTCTCGCACAAAAGTAGATGGAAGCCGTCCAGGGCCTTCCCTCTCGCTGCTGGGACCGCCGGCAAGCCGCGCACGGCCCCGTCTACACATTACAGCCATGCGTACGCTCCCTAAGCCTGGAGCGGGCGGGCGGGAAACGCCGCGCCGCCGCTTCTCCCTTCGGCGGCCGCGGGCGGGCGGGCAGCGCGGCGCCTCCCCGCTGCAGCGCAAGCGCGCTCGGGTTCTCCCCGTTGCCAGGCAACCTGCCGCCTCCGCCGGCCGCCGTGCATCGGCGGCCCGGGCCGGGGCCACCAACGGCTCCCCCACAGCCGCCAACGGTTTCTCCTCTGCCCCCAGCTCGTCCCACCAAGCCACCAGCAGCTTGCTCTCAGCACTGCTCAAAGGAGGAGCGAGCCCTGAACTGTTTTAAGCGCTTTCCTTCAGTTTTTGGATAGGCACTGCTATTTCCCCCCCCCTTTTGTCAAGTCACTTCTGGACTTGGGTCCGTGTGTGCAAGGTTTGTGTGCCAAGAACGTGTTTTGGTACTACCTTGAAATAGCACTCAGCTCCCAAGGGATGCTGTGATGGAGGGACTGCTGGGTAGCCGGATAGGCACCAGCCTTTTGCTCTCAAGCACATGATTTAAAAATATGTATATAAATCGACACTATATGAGAACTACAGAGGTTGCACATGAATAAGAGTTCATCGTTAAGCCACTGGGAAATAATTCTGCGGTTAACTGGCTAATAATATTTTCTTTCTAATGGGATCACCTAACACTCCCTGGCACTGGCACAAGCATTCACAGCTAAGTGCTCAGGAGAGGTTGAAGCACAAACTGTATATAATTCACCGCTTGAGAAAACATTGTTTCAGCACAACACAATGCAAGATGCCCTCAAGTATTCCTCAGACTGGAAGAGCATACGGCAGTCAGGCTGAAGTGACTGTTTGCATCAACCCGATTGCACTTGTTCTTTAGTAAAGATAAAAGCTCTCTGCATTATTAGCCCATCTTCTCAGCTCTGAGGACATTACATAGGAGGGACAAAATCTAAGTTGCGCGGTGCCAACGTGATGTGTGCTTGCATGTGCAAGCAGATCTGCAGTCCAAAGCACTTCAGTCTTTGGTTGGTATGAAGGGGTGCTGACTGGAACATGTCTGCCCTGCTTTATCATGAATCCTTGCAGAAGTTTCCCATCACAGCACTTTTGCGTGGTCCATAGCCAAAAGGTGGCAGTGTTCCATCCATCATCCATCCACACGACACACAGACAGGCATCTGCCTGCAACAATGTCGTTCACTGTGTCTCGACGCAGCATAGTTCTTGTGCTTCTTTTCCTTGTAAAGAAGAACTCTTTCCAGTGGTGTCAAACATAAATGAGTGAACGTGAAGAATAGAAAACCAGCCAACTGGTTTTCACAGGCGTTCACACCTCCCACCTTTGCTGCAGTGTACCAAACAGATTGTTCAGACCACAGTCTGGTATTCTTGGTTTCATGTCAAAGTAGAAATGTGGAGTTTAATGGAATTTGAGACTTAATGGCTGAGCGCATGGTTTCAAAAACACAGAGTGAAACTTGTATGAAGAAAAAGATGATACAGAAGTAAACACTATGGCACATTGCCATATATGCATTGAATAATAGTAACCCTTTCACATATACACACATACATGTAAATATTCATGTATATATATAAAAGTACTTTTCAGTTACTGATAGCATATTTGATTTTTGAACAACAACAATATAAATGTATAGTGAAAAAATACTTTTTTTTCAAAATAAATTAATTTCTCCAATAATTTCTTCGGTAACAAACAAATTTGCTCTTCAGAAAATAATAACAACAATAATAATTAATAATAATAATAGTAATAATAAAAACCAAACAACAACAACATCAACAACAAAACAGTCATATCATAGAGTTTCCTGTGAAAATCCATAAAAACAAAAGAAAAAAATAGATCCCAAACAAATTCCTCCTTATGGATTTAATGGGAGAAGTGTAGTCTTAATAGCTTAGTCTCTAAACAGGAATTGTTATTCTTTTTTTATGACTGTAGGATACTAGGGGATGGAGGAGCATGCAAATTCAAATTCTGAGTCAAGGGCACAGTAATGAGTAGAGAATAGTCTGTTCTCTGTCTGCTTTCCAATACGCTGTAATACTCAACTGTGTAATTTAATCTAGTAAAGTTTGTGGCATTAAATAACAGCATGGACACAAAATATTTTTGGCGTGACAGCCTTAGAAACTACTATACTTTTCTTAAAACGCTGCCTTTTGTCCAGTTGTTCTCTTTTTCCCCTCCAACAGAGAAAAACAGGGAGAAATACAATGGTTATCTTTCCAGTACCAAAATGAGAGTACTCCTGTTTCCCCTATGCATGTGTAGTTCAGTGGAAGGGAATAACAAAACTGAATAAATAAATAATCAAATTGGGATTGCAAGAATAAAATCAGGGATGAAAACATAGTTAAGTACTTTCTGAGAACTATTATTATGTATGCTCTTTAAATACACCTTTACTCTGGGTGCAGTACAGGGTTATGGGACGATTCCTTTTGTCCTGGTCATAAGAAGTGTTCTGCCAACTAGAAGAGAGGGAAGGAATTTTAGTGATAGTCACTCTTGCCTGCTCTACTTACTTTGACATCAGCCTTTGCCATAAAGGGCCTCGAGGCATTTGGAGCTGTGTGTGGGGTCACTTAACTCACACTTACCTCCTTCCTCCGAGAGATGTCAGAAGGTAATTCTAGACACCTGCTTATCCTCACTGGGAATGCCACATGCCACCTCCCTACTCCATGTGTATGTAATTGCAAAGCCAGCAGGGGATATTGAATGATATTAGGAGCTATGGCACCATTAGTATGCGCTGCAGCTTCTTGTCATTAAATACGGAGTATTCATTTTCTCTATTGTCATCAGACCTGACTAAGGCAGGAAACTGCATGAGAAGAAACTGATTTTCTGGGCAGGTGAAAGAGTAGCTAGCTGAAGCAGTTAGAGGAAGACTTTGAGGTACTTTTCCCATCCTTTAACCACTACTAAGTGATAAATTTTCCTGGCTGCCTTTTCCCACTTCTGGCTATGTCTGGCTTCTCAAGGATCAGCCTTGAGTTCAAGCTTTGTTATCACCTGCAACTGGCATGCTCTGTTGACATGCAACTGATTGAAGTCAGTCATGAGCTACATACTGCAAGTGCCTCTTCAAATCTAGCCCCCATGACTGTGCTGACTTTCTGTTAGCATCACTGTTACCTTGTGCCACTGTTAAGAGGTCTATGCATTCGTATAGACAAATTGTGTGTACCCAGATTCCTGCTAGTGCACTGGATTCCTACTGATTTCGCAAGACAGTTTGAAGTCTGGAGACGGCATTAATGTCACTAGTTGGTCAGAGTAGATGTCCACTCTAAGCTAGATGTCTCAGTGCCATGAGCAGTCATTGGTGAGAGACTGGTAACCTGAGAATGTAATTAATCTTCTCTTTTTCAGAAACCATTTTATATGCATTATCTTAAAACATACACCTAACTTTTCAGCCATCAACTCTGCCCAAGATCAGTCTCAGCTTGGCAATTGTAACATAGCCCTGAATACTAAATTCCCTTTGTCCTTCCTTTCCTTTCTACATTTGGTGAGTAGTCATTTCCTAGCTTTGTCTTAAATAAATCTTATAGCATATGACACTGTAAAGTAAGCTATTAAAATATCATGCTCGTTATCACCAGCATCATCTCTGATAGTAGTTTTCTATTAATCATGACAGCTCTATTTGCAAGGGAGGTTGGTCAAGTAAAAAGGAGACTGAACGACGTATGATTCTCAGTGTCTTTCCAAAAAGCAAAACTCAAAGTATACTGTGAATTACACAAACATATATGATGTTGTGCTGCATAGAAAATTAGCATAAAAGCTTCATGAGAATAAAAACTCCATAAGATTTCCATTTTTATACTGTAAGTATGGTGAAAGACACCATTAAAATACTGTAACAAAACCTATTCTCTCAATGTTCATAGCATCATTTTGCACTCACAGGAGATCTGGGAAAATATATGACCCAAACTCTCATCTTATTCTGGTGAGTTTAGGGTAGAGAAGACATTCAAGTATAAGCATGTGGCATGTGCATCTCTGCAAAACAATATGTGGGAGGCAGGACCTTGTAAGTGCTTTTAGAGTGAAAAGCTTACTAGGATGTTCTGCAAATTTGCATGATAAGTGTCCATAAAGTCACAGAGTGCAATCCTAGTCCTACTTAAATCAGTAGGGTTACTGATTTGATAGACCTTTCATCTGAGTTTAGTGCTGCCACTCTTATTAAATCTGTTTTGTGGGCAAAATACTGAAATTCTTCAGTAGCATTAATTGTCCCAGAAGATAATAAAATAAAAAGGCAAATTTTATTTAAACCTCGCTTTCATTACTGGTAAATCAGAAGAACGAGAAGCAAAATGAAGAGAACAATTTTTTTTTTTTTTTTTTTTTTTTGTGAAGAGCTTATTACTTATATCTCCAATGCTTTGGTTCAACTGTTTCTTGAACTGTAAAATATTAAAGATCCAAGATAAAAAAGTACTTGCATACTTCAAATCTGACCAATCCCATTACGTGCACTATTGAAGGATGAAAATTTTCTCTTGGATCGAAATACTGGCAGGGAATATTTATATTTTTATGTGAAGCTATATTTTTAAGGGAACAAGTAGAGTGAAAACAAGGAGACATAGAATTACTTTTGTTTAATTTCAAAGCAGGTCAACAATGGGTTTATTATTTTTTTTTGCAATAGCCCTGTTAAACATTTTGATTAGGAAGGGACAAGTTTTTGAAGTTGCCCATTTTGTATTGATCCCCATGTCATTTTTAGGGCGATAAATACCTATATTGCATGTAAGTGAATTGAGGAATTGTTTCTTTCCTGACTTATCTGTTGCTGAAGGTAATGGCTTTGGACATCTTGGTGCCCACCTACTTTACCATCTACAGTCTTTAAGTTAAAGGGGAATTCATGCGTTTTTATTGTCTTTTACAATGCTGCCAAGCTCTAAACTCCTCAGTAGATACTGGTTGTCTGCTAGAAGATCTCAGTTCTTGTCACCGTGTTTCCAAGTCTCCAGATATGTTTCAAAACCTGAATTTATAGAAAATTCTGCTAAGTCCTAAACATACCTTTAAAGCTGTGGTACCCTCAATTCCATCCTCTCAAGACAATGAATTTATTGCTTCATCATCCCCAGATACACACACGTGCTTATGACTTCCATGCAGAATTGGAGAAATATACCCTGGGAAAAAAAAGAAAAAAAAAAAAAAAGGAAAGAGATAAGGTAGAATTACTAGTTGACCACAAATTTTACTTATCCAAAGCAAATTTCTCTTGAAGGGTCTACTCTGCTTCAGAATGTTGAAAAGGCACAGATGGACTCCTTCACCAAATTCCATTACAGCTGGCTGACATCTTCACGCAAATCACAGAATCACAGAATCACAGAATTGTAGGGGTTGGAAGGGACCTCTAGAGATCATCGAGTCCAACCCCCTGCCAAAGCAGCTCCCTACACCAGGTTGCGTAGGTAGGCATCCAGGCGGGTCTTGAATATCTCCAGAAAAGGAGACTCCACATACTCCCTGGGCAGCCTGTTTCAGGGCTCCATCACCCTCATTGTGAATTTCCCA
Source organism: Oreortyx pictus (assembly GCA_036925125.1). Taxonomy (NCBI): domain Eukaryota; kingdom Metazoa; phylum Chordata; class Aves; order Galliformes; family Odontophoridae; genus Oreortyx; species Oreortyx pictus. The sequence continues at coordinate 69,009,460 of JAUPFR010000002.1, forward strand.
TACACATTTGTGTGGAACTTCCTATACATCAGTTTGTGGCCATTTCTCCTTGTCCTATTGCCACACACTGCTGAGAAGAGTCTGGCTTTGTCTCTGCCTCCCACTTCTTAGATATTTATAAACAGAATCAATGGAAGTCATGCACAAGCGCTGTGGAAGCTGGCAGAAGTGATTGCCAAGCTGCTCTCTATCATCTTTCTAAGGTAATGGAGAATGGAAGAGGGGCCTGAGGACTGGAGAAAAGCCAATGTCACTCCAGTCCTCTAAAAGGGCAGAATGGAGGAGCTAGGAATCTGCAGGCTAGTCAGCCTCGCTTCCATCCCTGGGAAGGTGATGGAACAGCTGATTTTGGATGCCATCTCCAAACAAGTGGCAAGAAAGTAATCAGAAACATTCAACATGGATTCAAAAAGGGGAAATCATGTTTGACCAATCTGTCATCACTGGTTGGACAGATGAGGGGAGAACAGTGAATGCTGTGTACCTTGACTTAAGCAAGGCTTTTGACACTGTCTCCCACAACATCCCCATAATGAAGCTTAGAAAGTAATATGCCAGTGGGTGCCATTTTTTCTGCATGGAAAAATTAAGTGACACACTTCTGCTTCCTATGCACTTCCATGTCAAACGCCATTGTGTCAGACTGCTCCTCTGTTGCCATCTGTCACACAGCAACAGCATGTAATAGAATATTGGCAGGAAGGTCCAGGCTCTACTGCCACACCAACACCTACCTCTGATGTTGTAGGGCAACATAATAAAATAGGAGGTATTACTTTTGAAGCAGCCCTTGTGTAAGTATGGGAGACTCGTGATTCACAGACAGATTGTCCCTTAAAAAAGGAATAATAATTCTTAATTTTTTTTTTCAGAATGACGGAATGAGTATTTTCAGTTTTCCAGCCACCTGTGTCCTAGGTGAAGTTCCTGTGCTCTGTTTTTGGCAGGTAATTACATGAATGAGATACTGAGATCATTTGCTCAAATTTGCTATGCTATGAGTTCCAGAAATGGGAATAATTTCGGTACTGATGACCACAGTGTTTCTCCAGTCTAGTTGTGTATGTTACCCAGTGACTAACAGGCACAAGATCTATTTCTCCACGAATAGTTTAAGAACACAAGATGTAGATGACAGTGAGGGTTGTGATCAAATCATCTGGAAATAGAAGGATTTGTGCTACTGACATTGAGTTCAGCGCAAGACAGGAATATATTCTTTTTTCCCACCATATCACAGTGCATAATTTTTTAAGTGTTTTTAGACTGAGCTGCAAAATAACTCCACTGAAAATCTTAATATTTAGTCAGAGTAATTCTATTTTATCATGCTTCAAAAAGTAACACAATTACAGTTCTAGATCTGTTTTGTGTGGTTTTTTGGATGTGCTTACATATGTAATTAAAATAAATAAAAATACTAAAAACTCGCACACATTACAAGTCAGTCTGAATGGCTGGACTAGATCTTTTAACTTGTGGCCATGTGGTACTGTAATAATGAGCAATTCTAATTAATCTTGTAAGCATGAAGGCTCTTATTTTTTTCCTTTTCACAAAGATTCTTTCTTTAGTTCCACAATACTATCCCAGCCAGAGGAGTTATTCTGAGATGTCTCATTACTTCTCATTTAAGAAGCAAAAGATTCCTCCAAGGGCTTGTTGTCTCTATTCCCAGACCATATTTCTTAGTACAGTATGTTTTTGTTCCATGCCTCCTCCTGCCTCCCAGGAAGAAACATTTTTTTTGCAAACATTCCAACAGGTCATGACTGTGGACACTGAACAAAAATGAGAAAACCCAATCAAACCCAATCTCTTCCCCTTCTCTAGTTTCCTACTTATATACTGAATGAACAGATGATTAGTTTTTCCATCCTTGATACTGCTTATCACTTACCAGGGTGAATATTTGGTTTCAGTGATCGTGCCTTGTTTCTTTCTTGTGAGTTAATGTGACCTTCTGTTTTCTGCTCTTCCTGTTGGCTCTTTCTTGATGTATGTCAGAAGAGTGTCTGTCCTTTCCTGATATCCTTCTGGTTAGGGCTAACTCTCCCCTCATAGAGCACAGACAACAAACACCTCGATTTTATGTTTTTTTTCTCTGTTTCTTACTTTTTGTCTGGATGCAGTGGCCAACACTAAACTAGCTGTGCAGGTAGACTTGTTCTCTCTTTGGCTTTGGCTGGTGCAACCTGCCCCAGCCTGTCTTTTTGTCATATCTTCAAGGAGCTTTCCTTACCAACACTACGCAGTGGACTGCACCAGCGTGCCAGGCGGCATGTTGTTAACAGACCAGCTGAATAACTGGAATCTGCTGGAGGTGCAATTAAGCTTTTCTTCCAGTTTCCTTTCATGTGTGCCAGATTGGCCTAGCCTGCCATTTTATTGAGCCTGACAGCAGCTTTCATCCAAGCGACATTGATGAGAGTGTGTAGTTGCTCACACCATCAGCCTGCCAGCTCCAATGGACAATCTGAATAGCTGTGATCCTACATTAAAATGTCAGCATTAAGGGAGGAGAGTGCACCATTTTGTTGCACAGCTGTAAAACCACTTCAGCGAGGCTTTCAAGCTCATTATTGCACAAGCAAGGGGTTTCAAGCATGAGCGCTCATGCCCCGTTCTCCACTTCCCCCCTCTTGTCAGCTTTGCTTCTATAAATATGCTTTTTTTTTTTTTAAATGATATTCCCCCGTCTCATCAAGGCACGACTCTCAGGCTGGGGCAGCAGCAAGGCTGCAGGCATAGCAACAATGCAAACTTTGCAAGTGTGGAGAAGGACAGTGTAAGCAAACTAGGGCTGTCTTTCAGAAGCAGATCTCGTTTTCAGTAAAATACATGCATACTGGCTTGCCAATACAGGAGCAGCACAGGACCAAACCCTTTTTGTGTAAGTGGCTAAGGGTAATTTATTGTTCAAACAAATAAACTAAAAAACTAGTGTAACATCTAACGGAAACATTTTATTTTCCTCTTTTAGGAGGACATAATTGCTTACAAATTCGTAAGGAGGAGATCCTTTAATCTTTTCTTGACTGTACTTTGCACCTTATGTTAATGCAGAAGAGAATTCTGGAAGGGTAAAAGAAAATAATAAATGCATGAGAATGTGATGATGACATTATAAAAAGATCCAGAATTTATAAAAAATAAAATATCTGTGGAAATATGTATTTGCAAAGTTATCTCACTGAACCACAGCTTTCCTTTCAAGCATTTTCAACTCTCCAAATGTAATTGAAATTCTTGTCATGTTCTAAGAACTGGGCCTTTCCACAGTCCTCCCTCTCTCCTCTCCCTCTCCCTCTCCCTCTCCCTCTCCCTCTCCCTCTCCCTCTCCCTCTCCCTCTCCCTCTCCCTCTCCCTCTCCCCTCCCTCTCCCCTCCCTATCCCCTCCTCCTGAAGGTCACTGCTGCAGCTGCATCTCACCATAAGCAACATTTTTTTTAAGAATATAAGTAAATTCATCTGCACACACATTTCTTTAGTTTTCCTGACTCCACTCAGACACTCAGAAGTGCAAAGGTCTTATACCTAAATAAACATTTAATCTCAAAGCTATAACATCATGCATACTTTGCTAGAAGTGCCTTGGGCAGTTTACAATACTACAAAACTATTTCTAGTTTTGACAAAGTGTCAGTCAGTGCCAGCAGAGAACAAGATCACCTGTTGATGCCTCACTGAAGAGGTGATTTCTATACTTGCTGACCAGATCTTTCAATTGCTGATATTCTGAAATTTTGCTGTTATTTTTCATAGAATCGTAGAATGGCCTGGGTTGAAAAGGACCTCAAAGATCATCTAGTTTCAACCCCCCTGCCATGGTCAGGGTCACCAACCACTAGACCAGGCTGCCAAAATCACATCCAGCCGTGCCTTGAGTGCCTCCAGGGATGGGGCATCCACAATCTCTCTAGGCAACCTGTTCCAGTGCATCACCACCCTCTAAGTGAAAGACTTCCTCCTAACATCTAACCACTAATCTCCCTTGTCTTAGTTTAAAACCATTCTTCCTTTTGTCCTATCACTATCAACCTGTGTAAACAGGCGTTCCCCCTCCTGTTTTTATACAATTCCTTCAAGTACTGGAAGGCCACAATGAGGTCTCCCCAGAGCCTTCTCCAAGCTAAACAAGCCCAGTTTTCTCAACCTTTCCTCATAGAAGAGGTGCTCAGCCTGTAGTTCCCTGGGTCATCCTTTCTCTCTTTCTTAAAAATTGGAGTAATTTTTCCCTTTTTCCAGTACCTGACCACACTGTGAAATGCTGCAACCATTTTTACAGCCCACGTTTTCATTTTTTTGCTGTTCTACTTGGGAATTCCTTGAACACTTCCTTTATTTATATCAGGTAACCAGACGTTAACATAGTGGAAATACATCTCTGTGTTTGGATCAATATGATCACCTAAATAACTGCCATAGGAATCTGAGTAAAAAGGCTCCAGCCATTGATAACAAAAATATCAAATGCTAATTTTTTTTTTCAGTTTTCAAGCACTGAAAAAGGTAGTGTTCTCTACTCTGATATTTTGCCGCTGTGATTGGTTGCCATTCATAAAACAAGATGGAAGAGAAAGTTTCCATTGAAAATCTAGTGTGAAGGAAAGGAAAACTGCTTTTAGAATGGTGATTTTTAGGATAGAAATACCAAGTTTTTTTCTTAAGCTATAGGGTAGTTTCTTCTCTTAGGTGCTTAAATGATAAATTTAATGAATACAATTACCTGCATTTGAGTAGCAGCATATGTTATCTATTAATGTTGGAACTCATATTGCTAATCTAGTCATCCAGTGCTTAGGATCTAGTGCAAATTACCATCTAAGATCACTGTGCAGCCAATGAAAATAGTTAAACACCCTTGGATAATTAATCCAGTGCTCGAGGAGGCATTGAGGGGTGGAATGACTTGCTCTCTGGAGATTCCTGTCTCACCTTATGAACTACAGGGTCAGCTCTGAGAATAACCATATAACTTGCAGGTGCCTATTACCAAGTGAAGGGAATTCTATAGGGAATTATCTGCTAGCTTCCTGAGCAAGTAATTGAAATAACTACTAATTTTTCAGGTGGTGTATTATATTCACTCAGAATAACTAATATCTTGAACCACTGGATATGTTTATTTCTGGATATTCTCAAAACCCTATGTCATTTTAACTTAGTCTGAAAAGAAGAGAGGGTTCAGTCCTCTGGAGCAGGAATATGCAAGATAGACAAGGGACTTCACACATGAGGAAGTGTTGTTTGTGTTTCATGGTGTTTCAAAGAACTATGAAAATTCTGCTAATGATACCTTAAAAAAAGTCAGTCATATCTCACAGTCAAGGACATGGTAGGGATGTCTGGTAAGTAGGGACTGATAAGATATTACTGATAAAGATTTTATGGCAAAATGAGTCAATTACTGTATTTTTCTGTGTGATGTGTCACCTTTATTAGCTGTTTCAGAATGGTTTTGTACATGATTCAATATTTAGTAGTCTTTTTTTCTTCTAATCTATTAGACCTTGCACATTTAGTTCTTCAACTGATTTTCTCCTGTATCTTGAATCTAATTTCAGTTAAGATTGTTAAAACTGTTAAAAAGGAAGTCTACCCAAGAAAAGGAGATGAGAATAATCAAATTATTACAAATTCTACAGAAAGTGACACATGGATGAGAGACCAAAATCAGTCAGTCTTTCTGAAGGAAAAAGCTGTGTATTGCAACAACTGCTGTCTACTTAGATATTCAGCAGAATCCAGACTGGTCCCAGTGATGTCTATTCCTTGCTCTACGGTTTAGTCAGAGTGGATGTGTGTGCAGGAACAAGACTTGTTGCTGTTGAAGTATTAAGGGGCATAATGACAGAGAGCAATGCTCAGTTGGAAATCAAGCTGCATGGAACAACTTATTTGTAAACACATTGATTAAACTTCCTATCAGTTAGTTACCTTTTATTTATTACAATGAGTTATCACCTTATTTACTGCACTTTAGGGGAAGTAGCAAGCATGAGACTACTTTTTATCTCCCAAAATACTGTGAATTTTGTCTGGAACCAAAAACTCTCCTTTCCTGTGCCCTAAGTCTTTCCAGAAGATCAGACATTTATACACATTAGCACATGTGATGTGGTTGGAACAAATTTTGTTTATGCAAAAAATTAATCACTGAGGAACATTAGATACAGTTTAAGAATTATGTGGGCACACTTAATAAGGGGCAGCAAACAGCCACGTCTGCTATTTCCTTATGTATAAATTCAAAAGTTTTCTAGTCTATGAGATTGTTTATTTAAGATCAGCGTCTTTCTGGACAGCTGCCAAGGAAAAGGCTTCATGAGGTCAAGACTTCTCTTCTTGTGTGTGTAACTGTTTTATGCTTTCCCATATGCGCTCTTTAAACCAACCACGATCTTTAGGCACAAAATTCAGCAGTACTTAGAGGAACTGTTTCATTTTTCCAAGAAAGCTTGATTCTTATGCTGTGAGAAGGGAAAAAAAAAAAAAGAAAACAACTCACAGAAAAACAGAGAGCCACAGTCAAACAAAAGTTTTCTTTCCTTTGGGTTCAATTTTCCTGATATCTTAAATGTCTCTTATGCCTGAGGATATTTGTTTTACTGTTTGATATGTCCCAACCGTGATGCATCACTGAGCACCAGGCACCCACAAGGGAGCAAGCTAAAGTGTATTTACCTGCTTGGAATTTTCCTTTTGAAAAATGGCGGTGGAGAAACCCCACCCAGAACACTGTTTCATCTGCATCATGTATTTAATAGTCCCTTTGTCCCTCAGAATACACTCCAGCTGAGAGCTAAGGGAGAAATACTGCTATTCCTTCATTTTGGTATCTTACTATGCCATCTTAATTTCCATTTTTTTTTCTGATAAATTAAATAGATAAAAGCTAACATCTCCTGCTAGAAAACTGCTAATCTTGCAGAATGTTTATTCATCAGGATTTGTACTTTGTCTTCCCAGTTTGGGCAGTTCACATTAGTTTGAGTAGCTAGAAAAAAAAATCAGATAACTTCTCCGTTTAGAGCAGAAGAATAATCCAGCTCTAATGGGTCACAGAGGACTCAGTATCCACTTCAGAGAAAGGAAACTGTGACTAGGTAAGTACGTTTTACATCTCTTCTTAGTCTGTGGGAAGTGCACTGTTTTGAAATGACTCTTGTTTCCCATCAGGACTTGGTAGAGGTAAGGCCAAAGATATGGCTGCATCATAAACCACATTTAACAGCTTTCACTGCTCTCCTGGTTCTCATAGTGAGACTAGCAGACAGTAAAGGGGGACAACATATTAATGTCTCTGAGTGGAGTCTAGTGTCCTAGTAAGCCTGATTAGTCTTGCTCATGAATCCAAGACAGCAAAGCAGACATCTTTATCAAACTTAGACTGCTTTCCATGTACCACCACTTCCCTCCATTAGCGGTTCACTCATTGCTCTTTAAGAGTTCCTTTGCCCCTTCAAGGGAGCTAACTGTAGACCAGGATGGTATAGTCCAGAGTTGTGTAAATGGCAAGGCCTACAAGAGTTTGCAAGCTGGGCTTGTAGGATACTGCATCTGCCATTACCCCATACATTTTATCCCGTTTGGCTGGGTAAACACAGTCTAAAATAGAAGACTTGATGCTCTGAGGGAGAAGGACTGAAAATACTGAAGCTTTCTTGTTTGTTTTTGTTTTTGTTTTTGTTTTGAAAGAAAGTGAAGTGCATTTTTCTCTGAAACCAGTACGTTCAGCTATATGTAGACATATAATGTCATGTCATTTCTGTCATAAAACTTGGGAGAGAGGAAGCGTTAGTGAAATGAACTGGAACACCTGCATTAAATTCAGGGATACGAAGGTTTTTCTAAGGTAAAACGTTGGACCCTCTTAATAACATAACAGAAATTGTATATTTGTCCTAATGTTCTGTTGTTGATTCTGCCAGCTCCAAATATACAGATGCTGTTACACTCACACAGAAGGAAAAGGTACGGATATGGGACTGAAAGTAAAACAACTTCTAAAGCATAACTTTTCCATATGTTTTCAGAGACTGTTAAAATTTCGTTATGTTCAATTTTTTTGCCATAAACAAAATATTGAGCATCTATGAACAAATATCTGGGACAAAAGTACACCTAAATTTTTGGTATGAGGTCCTGAAAGATCATTTGTATCACTGTATGCATAAAGAACAAGCAAGGAGAGGTGCTTCTGAAGATCTTTAGAGGTCATTCTTGTCAGCTTCACTGAATACAGAGGAAGCGCCTATGCCTCAGACTGGGATGTGGGCTATCCAGCCTCTCATACAGCTGGAATCTTATCTAACAACTTGATCTTATGAGAAATGCAGGTAGCATTATGCAGATATGATTTTCTCAGGAGGTGAAAAGGGTGAATGTCCATGTGCCAGATGAGGGGATCTATTAGGTGAAAAAGGAAAGACACCAGCAGTCAAAGTGAGAGTATTACAGAGTTGAAGATCAAGCATTTAAGTAGGATCCTGACTTGTACCTGGGAAGGTGCATAACTAGAGTTCCATATCTTGGTTCTTGGAATGAGAATAGGTTTAATATTACACCATCATCAACAAACTGAAGACTTTTTCAGGACTACCTCTTCTCAGCAGGAGTTTTACCAAGGGCTAAACAGGTTTCCTCTTATTTGTCTTGCTTGCAGGAAGAGAGGTGTACAACTAACATAGAACTAACATGACCTTTGAGATATTTTCCTGCGCCTTAGATTCACATCCCCTCAGACAGTGAGAATCTAGGACTCAGCTTTCTCTTTCATTGATATTTTAACTACTTGATTATAAAATTGACAGCTTATACATTAAATCACAGCTATACTTCCAGTTTCAGCTGGGCAAATGAGGATGTCTCAAGGAATAAATTCCCTCCCTCATAAAAGAAGGTTCACATCCTACAAGAAGAGGGTGATTCTGAGTACATATGCCACAGATCACATGGCAACACATACTAAGCTTTAGTACTGAAGACCGCGTAGTGGTTTTAGGTGGAATTTTAGTGCTTGCTTCACAACTTAGTCTGGTTGCAGAGGGATGGCTTATGGACTTAAACATTCAAGAAATCCTAGGTGTGTCATAGAATCACAATTCTTAAAGAATAAATATTTTGAAGTAAAGTGGTGACTATTTTTATTTTGGGACCATAACTTTGATAACTTGATGTCTATGCAGTATTTGATGAATTGTAGAATCATAGAATCACAAAATTGTATTAATTAGAAGGGACTTTAAAGACCAACCAATTCCAACCCTCCTACCATGGACAGGGATATCTGCCATTAGATCAGATTGCTCACAGCCCCATCCAAACTTACCAGCCACAACTTCTCCGGGCAACCTGTTCCAGTACCTCACCACACTCCTAGTAAATAATTTCTTCCTTATATCTAATGTAAATCTACTCTTTCAGTTTAAAACTGTCCCTTTTTCCTATCACTGAGAACTTGGTGGTTTTGTGATTCTGTGATTCTGGGCTGCTGCAAGTATTGAGTCTGATTAGAGCTAAATCAGAGAACAAGGTTGGGGGATTTAGAGCAAATTCTCAATATTATGCCCCACAAACAAACAAACAAACAAACAAACAAACAAACAAACAACAAACAAGAACAACACAACAATGTTGCAAGAATGGTTTGGTATGTAGGAATCTACATGCTCAGATTTAGAGAGCCCAATAGCTTTTTCATTAAATATAGCTACATGTGGTGTGAGGTAAAAGTGACTTCAGCAAATTTTTTTTTTTTAATTTGCATATTTATTCAACTAAAATCAAATGAGATTTATATCTTGGCATATCAATTCCCTGATGTCACTGAACTAATACTTTATTATTATTTATGACTAAATATTTTGAAAGTGAAAGATTTTGTTGTGTCTTGGCATACTGGATATTACTTGAATTATGTGTAGTCCAGCTTTTCAAGAAGAGGAAGGAAATGTATGACATCTGAGAGGAGATTAGCCAGAGGAAAGTAACTGCAGTGCTATCTTCACAGATTTGGTTTAGATTATTTTATAGAGGAGTCAAAGGTAGGCTGTCATTTCTTCTGAAATCAGCAAGTCTGAACATGAATGCTTAGGTAAAGCTTGACCTGTAGGATTAAGTCTGCCACTGTAAAGAGAAGATCAGTGCTATCATATAGAGCCGTGTATACATGTGTGAGAATGATTCTACAGATAAGGAAAATTATATCTACTTTATTGCCCTGCTAAATGTCCTCCTAGGAGCTTTTCTTAACACTGTCAAACATTATAGACTTTTGTTTGAAAGTGTGGAATTTGCCTTGAATTTCTTTGGAAAGGAATACATCTTTCAATACAACAACCTTCTGTAACCCTACTGCCTTCCTCACTCCCACACCCCCACACAAAGACACTCCTTAATTGTATTACTGTTAGGATGACCTCCAACCTCTACTAAAATGAGGACAAGGCTAGTTTTGTGTTTCATGGGATAACAATTTATGAGCAATTAAAAATGAAGAGACACAAAGCATTCATCACAGTCTCGGCTAGACAGGCAGCTGAGGTCAAAGGTTCTAGCAATGAAGTGTGCACAATATATTTTTATTTCTGTTTTCACTAAGAAGGAAACGGGTTAGCTAAAAATTATGGCATACAGCCTCCAGTTCAAAATAGGAGCACTTAATCTTTCAAGACAGTCCATGCTTGGGCGGATAGGTTATGACAGCACACACACACATACAGACACACACACGTGCACTTCCCATATCTGCTAGAAGAACTCAGGATATATTATTGGCAAACATAGACACGTAGTTGCTTAAAATGATGTACACTGAATGAAAAGAAAGCTTTGCAGCTTACAGTTTAGCATTTATAGTTGCAGTGGAAAACATTTATTTTTCCCTAGTACCTAAAAATGTATTATGGGGTTTTGTCTGCATTTCAAACTGCACCTTGGAATTCATGAAAACTTCATTTGTTTACATTCCTGAAGCTACAGTTCATATTTGACATGAACATGGACATGGAGATGAAGGTTTCCATGTTACTGTCATTATCTCCAGAACTTTTAAAGTTTTCTTGTATGGACTTTTAGATTTCTTCTCTTCTCTTCTCTTCTCTTCTCTTCTCTTCTCTTCTCTTCTCTTCTCTTCTCTTCTCTTCTCTTCTCTTCTCTTCTCTTCTCTTCTCTTCTCTTCTCTTCTCTTCTCTTCTCTTCTCTTCTCTTCTCTTCTCTTCTCTTCTCTTCTCTTCTCTTCTCTCTTCTCTTCTCTTCTCTTCTCTTCTCTTCTCTTCTCTTCTCTTCTCTTCTCTTCTCTTCTCTTCTCTTCTCTTCTCTTCTCTTCTCTTCTCTTCTCTTCTCTTCTCTTCTCTTCTCTTCTCTTCTCTTCTCTTCTCTTCTCTTCTCTTCTCTTCTCTTCTCTTCTCTTCTCTTCTCTTCTCTTCTCTTCTCTTCTCTTCTCTTCTCTTCTCTTCTTCCGTTCTCTCTCTTTTTCTCTTCTTTTCCCTTTCCCTTTCCCTTTCCCTTTCCCTTTCCCTTTCCCTTTCCCTTTCCCTTTCCCTTTCCCTTTCCCTTTCCCTTTCCCTTTCACTTTCCCTTTCCCTTTCTCTTTTCAAGATAGACCACACAGTTACAGACCTGACACTGACTGCTGATTTAAGATGTGTTGTCTGTGCCTGCCATGAGCAAAAGAATTGATGAATCATCTATTGCATTATGCCATAAATCTGGCTCAGTGTGGTTTTGCAATGTGTTATATTCCCAACATGGTTCCAAACCAAAAGCCCAGGGTGAGTAGTTTTGAATTGTCATTCTGAAAGGACTTGATCTGTTTGTTTAATCAAAACACCTGAAATGCAGTGCCAACTACAGCAAAGTCAGGCATTGTCTAATAGGTTCAATTTTGCTATAACTGAAAATGAATACAGGCATATATATATGTACAGTGATTGTGGGATTCAGTAATTGAAAGTCCCCTTACATGAATAGGAACATTTCTAGCCTTCTGTAGTAATTTTCTATTAGAAGAGAGAATTCAAGTTATAAATGTGTTTCATTTGCATCAGAATCACATAACTTTACAGGTGGAAAAATAATGCAAACTTCTAAGGGGTGCCTGGGGTCTTTGTGCTCAATTTTTGTGGACTGAAATGACACTCCAGTTTATTCAATAAAGGATTCTTCTGAGTAAAAAAAGTGATTTATATGAAGCATGACATCTTTTCTTCTGAATTAAACCAAATGATCAGTAAAGAGTGTTGATATTGATTGGACTATAGAATATAGTGCAGTTGTTAAATGGGAGTTTTTTTTCAGCAAGGTAGGCTGAAAGCCAGTAAACAGTTCTCACAGAAAAAAAGGTGAAGTTAAAAACTCAATGAGACTTCTAGTCACTGATGGTAACTAGAAAGAAGAGGGCTTAAAAATAAAGCAAGATGAGAGAATTAGTGGATCGTGTCATGAAGGTTTTCCATTTCAGCAGCTTTGAGAGTATTCAACAAAAGAAGTGGTTTCATGAAAGGCTCTAGTCAGAACATAAATATAATAATAGGAAGATGCTTTGAGCAACCTAAGTATCTATCATTCAAACATACCCTGATAGGGTTAAGTGCTATCCTACATGGTGTGTCTAAACTTCTTAGGGGCACGCATACAAGGCTGAAGAGTTAGGGAGAGAGGAACCATATGAGGTTCAACAAAGGCAAGTACAAATTTCTACATGTGAGGAAGAATGCATGCATCAGTACAGGTTAGGGGCTAACATGTATTAAATGAGCTCTGTTTAGTAGGATCTGCATGTCCTGGTAGACAACAGGTTGAGTTCAGCGTTGTTGCTCTTGCTAGTATGAAGTTGGATTACAGCTAGCAAGTCCTGACAGAGGAGCGGTCTTGATCACTAGATGAATTTGTGCGTGTGTGGTTAGATTTCTGTCCCCACGTACTCGCTGTCCATCTATCATCCTGCTCAGTTTTCCACTCTCTGCATCCTGCTTCTGCTCAGAGTCCAAGTCAACAAGTACTATTTGCTGAGGATAACATCAGCTAGGTCCAACATCTCATTCTGATAAGGAACAGCTATTAAAGATAGAGGAATAGGGGAAGGGAGGACTAGGAGAAAGTAAGGAGTGCTCTCTAAAGTTCCCCTGTCCAACACTGCAGCAGACAAACCCCGCTGAGGAAACATTTGATATCCTCTGGAGAGAGCTCCTCTGAGGTGATTATTTACACTGAGCTCACTGGGATGGTGTTGGAGGGTATCAGGAGGTCACAAGATATTAGTTAAAACATCACCACGTTTTGGGGGGGTGAATCCAACATTATGCTTTCTAATGTGGAACACTTCTTGCTTAATTGAGTTAATAAATTAAATCAAATGTTAACATTTGGTCTGCAAAATGAGAAATCGAGTCTCAAAAGCATCTTGATAAATGACAAGAATCTTCAATAGATAGCTTCATAAAGTACAGGTGTATGTATTTACAAACACATCCACACACACGGTGGTATGAACATGTCCTTCAGTAAACGAAGCGCAACACGTGAGACTTATCTCTTTTGGTGGGCCTTCTAGATAAGCAACTGAGCAATGTTAGATTTACCGCTGTGTAGGCAGCTTATTTACTTCTTTCATACAGCTGTATTAAGACAATTCACCTTGGGCTTAGCTCAGGCCACTTCACAGTTTTGCAAAAGCTAGACACAATGCCCTTAGCCCATTTTTTCCAGATAGAAGGATTTAGGTAACCTAGGACTAAATGTTAGTTTGCACTGTGAAGAACTGAGGAGTCAGAAATATTAAATGTAGAACTGATGTGAACAGAGCATTGAAGGTAAAGCATAATAAAATCCAAACCCCACAAATGTCACACTTCTGTAGTAACTATCCTTCTGCAGGGGAGTTTTGCTCCACATACACTCCTTTTTACTTGCATGCTGGCATGGTGTTGCAGTAACAGCGTCCCTGAGTGCGAGACCTGAAAAGAGGTCAAAGATGGTCCTTGAAGGCAATGGGATCTTCAGCAGGAGCTCCTGGGGTGCTGAGGATGTTTGGAACTCTGCTGGCTAGTTTTTACAAGTCCTGCCCTAAATATTTACAAAAAACTATGTAACATTTCATGCTTCTCTGCTGTCCTGCTTTGTAGCACTGATGAAATACATCACAAGAAGTGCCCTGGTCCTGACTGATTTCCAAGTCTCATTAAGTACAATGGGTTTGCAAGTGCTTCTGTACATACCGACTGCACTACATCATCCCTTGCATTCCTGGTGCTGAAAGCTGCAGAAGGCAGCCAACGGGGAGGGGATAAAGAGCACACTTTTCGAGACTCTCTTTTCCCAGCTTCTATTCTTTGCTCCAACCAAAGGAATGAAATCGCAAAGCCATTACCTCATTTCTGAGTAGTTTGGAACTCGGTTTGCAGTTTTGAACTCAGGGGATTTTTCATCAGAATGGAAAAGTGGGACTTTGTAACTGAATTTTGTTTGTTCGTTTGTTTGATAAGACTCACACCTCATCACAAAATGAACATGAAATGATAGTGAGCTGGAAGCTGAAATGCGAGAGTTTTCAGGGGCTTGTTTCCCAGAATTTGATTACAGCCATATGTCTCCCCTGTGGCTTAAAGATTTTAGTAATTTTAGTAATTAATTCTTTTTTTCTAGAATTTTAATGATGCTCTATCTTTTTCATGTCTCACGGAGATCAACCTGAGTTTGGCAAGAAAAAGGATCATCCCTGGGATTTTGTGAGACTTTCTGATAAACCTTCTGCTTTAATTTGTTTTCTTCAAATTGCTAAGTACAAAAATGTACTGAAAGAATCAGTGCTAAGAAGAGCATCGTATGGAGACATTTTAATTGTGCAGGTAAATTAGCATTCTCATGTAAATAAAATAAAAAATGGAGTAGTTATTTGTACATACTGTCTAATTCATGTTGCCTTCCTAATGATTTTTTTCTGTATGAAGAAACTCCAAATAAACAAATAAATAAAAAAAAAAATATCAGTGAATGTTTTTAAAGCATGAAATCAACAGACACTCTGAGATCTGAGCTGGTACTTGGAGACACTGTAGGGTTTGTATCCATTTTTAATGAGATATTCCTTTAGTAGGGAATCCAGGTTCAGCAATCACGTATTTTCTGCGTGATTTTGCAAAGTAAAAGTTATTTTTCCAACATAAGTAAAAAAGAGACGCATATTCACCAATAGTAAAGCTTTTTTTTTTGTCTGAGAGTTTAAGGCAGTTCTACTCTTAGATGCACACAGCAGTGTACATGCAGAAGCTTCTGTGCCTTATTGATCATGCAGCACTTCGGTTCTCATGACCTAGTCCTATATATTGACCTTTATTCTCGCTTGTAATGCTTTGTGAGTAACTTGACTGCACTCAACTATCTTCCCAGTCCCTTGCCCAAGAAATATATATTTACCATAGCTCAGTGACTGTAGTTTATTCAGTCCATGGCTTCTTCTTCTAGCACACCCCTCTCTCCAATGCACTGAAATATGCAAAGACCCGCTCCTTGCCTCTGCATGAGTTACTTCATCTATATGAATAGACGTTATCAAAAATACTTACAGAGACTCCTGAAATCACCTGATATGTTTTTATATTACATAAGTCCCTTTTCACTTTTTACACTGGTTAATTAAATATATTTTCTATTGCATCTTTATCAAGCAGTAGATGAAACACAATTATACAGATCTAGTTTCCCATCAGCAATAAAATATAGTTTGCCAAGCTCTGTTTCATTTGATATACAGAAAATCCAATGTGTCTATTTTTTGTGAAGGATAAGATTCAGTCTGAAGTAGAAGGCCGCATAAAAGGTCTGTGTATCAAAGTCTTCAAAATCACACTTTGGCAGGAATTGAACAATTTTGAGTCTTGAGTCATTAAAGTAAGATACTTTCATACTTACATCTACAGAGATGTAAGAGTGAAATTGTGCAGATGTTGATATGAGTGGTTTCCATAGAAAAACACACCCAGTAATCATTTTAATCTTAAAATTCATCTGATTTAAAACTCCAAGCTTATCCATTTTATTCAACTGAAGACCCTAGACATGGTATGTAGCAGGTGGTACCTGTTCTTTTCTAAGTGTTAGACAGCAAATTTACCATAGTAAAAGGAGAGCTGGATAGAACATCTTTGTTTCAGTAAGTGCCAAAATATGTTATAGAGTTTTAAAGGCTAAAATTTTTTAAAATTCAGTTTCCTATATTCAAATACCTGCTGAAAAGGTCAAATTCTTTGCAATTCTCTTCATTTGAAAATTTTACAAATATTTTACTTTTTCTCAGAATAAAAATATGTTAAGGCCTTGCGAGATGTCATGAGGAAGAACTGTTGGCAAATTTGGTGGCAAATTAAGGCCCTTTTTTCTTTCATTGTGTGCCATCACTCATAACCAAAGAGTGAATCCAAAGTTAGTTTCATCACTGCTGTTTGCAATAAAAGCAACACTACGTCTTTGTGAATTATTGATGTCAAATCTTTAGTAAAATTTCCTTCGCACAAAAGCCTCAATCCATCAAGGAATTTAGGAATTCAGTTTGACAATATTGTAAAATTATTGAGCATATTCTGATGAGTTTTTAATTTTAAATAAGCTGTCATTCATGGAGCAATGATAAAAGATGTAGTACTAGTTGTAATAATTGTTTTCCTCTTAAAAAGCAAAAATTCTTTTTAATAGATACATTTGAGCTGAGTTTGTATGTAGCATTCAATATTGACTCCTTGAAAATGAAGCTATAATGACAAGATAGACTACCTTCGATGTCACGGTTTTGAGCTGTCTGCTGTTTACACTTACTGTAAACATATCTTATAAAGAGAATATCTGAATGGTAGCATTATGTATATGGTGCCTATGAACACATAGACATATGAACCTTGCAATGTATTCTCTACACTGTGTTTTAAAAAGACCTTTGCTGTAACTCTTAATAATAATTGTCATCAGACACATATCCTTTTCTCAGTATAATTCACATTTTCTCACATCCTACTTCTGCTTCTCCAGCTAGCAAAATATAGGAACAAGCTTTACATGAGATGCAGTAGCAGTTTAAAGAGTAAATAGTGTAGATTAGTGTACGTCTAATAGTGAAAACTAGTGCGCTATTAACATTTCAGTGTTAAAAAGATACCTCAGGATAGCTCAGTGCAGGAACATGACAGGAATCCTTTTGGTTGTAAACAAATGTTGTGCAATTTTATCTGCCATTTTTTCAATATAACTCTTCCCATAGAATTTTTTCCTATTTATCATGACTGACCTACAAGGCTGTCAGTGCACTCTTTCTGCCACAAAAGCCCTTTTGTCTCCGTGGGTTTGTATGTGTGTCCATTCTGGCCATTTCCTCCTTGCAATGAAAAACTAGTGCTTGGGTTTTTCTTGTTTTCATTTGAGAATCACAATTTGATCGAAAGAGATTAAATAAGTCAGCAAGCGATAATATGAGGCCATTATTGCAACTTTTCTGCTCAAATGGTTTGGCAGCCTTTATCTGCTGGCTTAAACTTAAACAATTACAGGCTTCCAAACTAATTACAGAGCAGAACACTATAGGATTTATGAAATTTGGCAGCTATCATTTAGAAATGGGGGGAAGGTAAGGAAAGAAGAATCCATTATGTAAATGTCCTGTAAGTTCTCTGGAACAGAATTAATATACTAGTTGTACAGGATTTCAGTAGCCCTGAACATCCTGACTTCTAATTTGTATATTTTGTTCATTTTTCATACTTTGTAAGCAAGCACATGGAAAATGCTTTGTAGATCTTAAGCAAGCAAAAAGCCTTCTATACTTCTGCTCAATTTACAGCATCAATTCTTTAATTGTATTAATGTATATACAATGTCTAAATATGTTGACAGCAGTCTAGTTTCTGCACCCCACTGTCATTGCCATCTTTTCCAGACTGAGAGCTCTTGTCCATGTTGTAGGTGTCAAAACACAACAAGGAAAATTATGGTGATAAGTACACTGGCTGGGAGAAGGTGGCACTAGGATGTCCAATTGTTTCCACAGAGAAACCTGCAGCCAGGGATAAAGTAGGAACAGTCATTGACTGTGGAGAAACACGAGCTGATTGCACAGAAGTGCTATGGGGATACTGCTCCTCTCAGCCAGGAACATGGGTCATAGTTTGTCAGCTGTTTGTCTACAGTCAAATGTCAAAGTATTAGAAATATAGGGAAACTGCTCTGGATAAAAGTGAGGGAAAATCGGAGTTGTTTTCTTATTTATGCTGATTAAAGTCCAAGACTAAAAGCTTCAGTAAATGATTTTTCTCTGTGTATGTGTGTGTTATACAAACTACTGCATGTTTCAGAAATCCCAAGGAAGATCTTCCAGAATCACACATTCTTACAGTGAATTTAGTCTACGTACATTTCTGAGAAAATAAACCATACTAAGAAAGAACTCTTGGTTATAGCACTGGAAATTTGATTTGCCTTTGTGTTTCATTCCTGAAAAAGCGAAATGATTATACATGGAGAAGGGAGAGTGTAGATGACCGATCTTTTAAACTAAGACTGGACTTCTGTAGAAGGATGCGATAACTATCACCGCCTGCATTTATCTACCTGCATACCTTATAAACCCATCTAAACCAAAACAATTTGTTCTGGTGATCCTCATTAAATTGTATTTCTGTAGATTTCTAAGTAAGCAAACTTAGTTTGGGTCATTGAGAGACCCAAACTGGGTCCCTCATCCAAAAGGGGATGAGAAGAAGAAGGCCACATTGTGACCCTCACTGCAGTCCACCAAGATGACTAAAAGCTGATGTATCCACAGCAAAGCACAGTCACCAGCTTCAAGGCTCTGTTTCTATAACAGAAAGCTGAACAGAAAACTTCAAAGCTGTTTTTCTAATTCTGATTTGGGACATATCCTGGATAGGTGCTATTTAAATGATGGTTGCTTATCATAGTACCATAGAATCATTAAGGTTGGAAAAGACCTCCAAGATCATCTAGTCCAACTATAGGTGTAAGTAAGTAATACATCCATTCTTCCCCTAAATACCTCCAGGGATGGTGGCTCCACCATCTCCCTGGGCAGCCTATTTCAATGCATCACTACTCCTTCTAAGAAGAAATTCTTCCTGATATCCAACCTGAATCTCCCCTGGTGAAACTGGAGGCCATTCCCTCTTGTCCTATCTCTAGTTACCTGGGAGAAGAGTCTGATCCTCAACAGTCCTGTGGTCTCTCTCATCACTTCATTTTTTTTATTTTTTAATTTTTGCCAGAAGTGATAGGTGGGAGTTAACAGCTGAATTAATTATAGTTAACTCTGGAAAAAACATGGATCAGCATGAGTCAAATTCTGCCCCATAGACTCTCCATTGCAATCAGTTTGTGCTGAGGCAAAAATTTCCCACAAAGTTTGAAGCTGTATTATTCCTTGTTCTGTACTCTCCTAATTTCCAGACTCCTAGGCACTAGTCTTTCATGTGATTAATTAAGCAAACTTTTTCTTTAAAGATTTATTTCCTTTTCTTAAATAAAAAATTGATGACATTTTTTAAATTGAATTTGAAGACTTGATCAATGTCCGCAAATGTTGTAATATTGTAGGCGAAGCAACAATTCTTAAATTGATCTTTTTCTTTCCAAATCCATCTCATTCCTCCATGGAGGATATCCAGAGACAGAAACTAAAATATAGGCTGAGAGGAATATAAAAATCCTACACTTTTAAAAACACACCTATAAACTTATCAGCACTGTAGTTGATCAACACAGATACCCCAGTACTTCAGTACTTTTTCTTGGGGCAAAAATCCTTGAATTCTTGATGTGCAAACTAAATATACCCATGCCTACAAACACACATACACACACATAAATGTTTATTTTACTAAATATTGCTAAAAAGCAACATTACAGTTCAGTAATATAACTCATAACTAAATAGTGTAAACATAATCTAGCTATGTTTAATCTGGTTAATTTAGGTCTATTCAAGTGAAGGTGGGTTTACCTACATATGAGCATGGCACACTCTCTACAGATCTTCAGTGTGATTGTTTGCTGCTAGTTTGTAGTGAAGTGTGCTTCACCACATCTTCAGTATTACTACATATGCTAACAGTGTTAGAGGTAATGCTACATGGCTTTGTGTCTGCAGGGTTACTATATATTCCAGTGTGCACCACAAGGATATTACGAGGTGGAAAGATGGCTGTAAAATGGCACTTTGTTTTTTAATTGTTAAAATATATTTGTTAGAGTTCTTGTAGTACTAGAGTTTATATTAGATAATGCTGAAACCCGCAGGAATCATGTAGAATATCTAGAAACATTACATAGACCATGTTGAAAGAAGACCATTCATGAGTCTTCTGCTGTGCTTAGTCAACAGTTCTCCTTATCTGATTTACACTCCACATTTCATACAGATGGCAGAGTGCTGATGAGGTATACTAGATTTGCCAGAATAGTTTAAACTCAAAGTGTCCAAAAAAGAACTGTCCGAAGCATCAAATACAAACATGAATCCAGAAGATCCCCCTTCTTTCTTGCGCTGGCATGAATTCTTTTTACTGCCCTGTTTATGGGGTAGACAAGATCTGGGCATGGGACATGCAACCTAGCTCTTCTTCCCTTGAGAAAATGGTAGCCTGTCCTTCCTCATGAATGCTGGATCCAAATTCTTCAGTTCTAGATGGTCCAAGTTACAGTCTAAACTTCACACATGACAAACATTCTGAAGCACAGATTGCTGGAGCCAAATATAGACATCTGGGAATCTGAAAAAAAAAGAAAAGAAAAGGAAAAGAGAACTAGACATGTGCTAGTGCCTTTAAGACAAATGCTAATAAAGGAAACAGAAACGTGATAATTGCCTCTCCTGGAGGATTGCAGGAATCAAGCCCAAGTCTCAAAAAAGGTGCAAAAGTTTGGGAAAGAGGACAAAATAGATGATATGTGACATGACAGAATTTTTAGCAAATTTAAAACTTGGAAGAGCTCAAATCCTCACAAGGCAATATTCATCTTTCTCTCAGTTTACACTGTAGATACACGTTTCTTCTCTTGTTTGACAGGAATTGGGTGCTTTCACAAGACTTACCTCAAATGCAAGGAGGACAAAAGTAGGACATTTTATAGAATAGAATCTTGCCATGCAAGATTCACAGATTCATAGATTCATTAGGTTGGAAAGGACCTACAAGATCATCCAGTCCAACCATCCTCCAACCACCATCCCTACCCACCAAGCTACTAAATCAAATCCCTTAGCACCTCATCTAAACACTTCTTGAACAGCGCAAGGGATGGTGCCTCAACCACCTCCCTAGGCAGGCCATTCCAGTGCCTGACCACTCTTTCGGAGAAAAAATTTTTCCTCAAATCTAATCTAAATCTTCCCCGGCGCAACTTGTGGCCATTCCCTTTCTTCCTGTCATTAGTTATCTGGGAGAAGAGGCCGACCCGCTCCTCACCACAGCCTCCCTTCAGGAAGTGGTAGAGTGTGATGAGGTCTCCTCTAAGACTCCTTTTCTCCAGACTAAACAATCCCAGCTCCCTCAGCCGCTCCTCATAAGACTTGTGCTCCAGACCCCTCACCAGTTTTGTTGCTCTTCTCTGAACACGCTCCAGGGCCTCGATGAAGTGAGGGGCCCAAAACTGAACACAGTACTCGAGGTGCGGCCGCACCAGAGCTGAGTACAGGGGGATGATCACCTCCCTGCTCCTGCTGGCCACACTATTCCTAATACAGGCCAGGATGCCATTGGTCTTCTTGGCCACCTGGGCACACTGCCAGCTCATGTTGAGCCGAGCATCAACCAACACTCCCAGGTCCTTTTCCTCTATACAGTCTTCAAGCCATTCTGCCCCAAGCCTATAGCATTGCATGGGGTTATTGTGGCCCAAGTGCAGGACCTGGCACTTGGCCTTATTGAACCTCATCCCATTGACCTCAGCCCAGCTGTTCAGCCTATCCAGATCCCACTGAAGGGCCTCCCTACCCTCAGGCAGATTGACACATCCTCCCAACTTGGTGTCATCCGCAAACTTACTGAGGGTACGCTCAATCCCCTCATCCAGATCACCAATAAAGATATTAAACAAGATGGGCCCCAATACCGACCCTTGTGGGACACCACTTGTAACAGGATGCCAGCTGGACTTAACTCCATTAACCATTACCCGCTGGGCACGGCCCTCTAGCCAATTCTCAACCCAAAGAAGAGTGAACCTGTCCACACCACGGGCTGCCAGTTTCCCCAGGAGAATACTGCGGGAGACCATGTCAAAGGCTTTGCTGAAGTCCAGGTAGACTACATCAACAGCCTTTCCCTCATCTACCAGTCTGGTCACCCAGTCGTAGAAGGAGATGAGGTTGGACAAGCACGACCTGCCCTTTGTGAACCCGTGCTGGCTGGGTCTGATCCCCTGATTGCCATGCACATTCTGTGTGATCTTCCTCAAGATCAATTGCTCCATAACTTTCCCCGATACTGAGGTCAGGCTGACAGGCCTGTAGTTCCCCGGATCTTCCTTACAGCCTTTCTTGTAGATGGAAGTCACATCGGCAAGCCTCCAATCTTGTGAGACCTCTCCAGATGACCAGGAAAGATGATGGCGAGGTGATGGCCAAGTGTGTCAGAGCTGGAGATGTGGAGAATGTCACAGTGACTGGGAGTAAGGTTTGGTTGCAGCTCACTGCCACCATTATATTTTTGACCTAGCATAGACAGAACTTCAAGAGGCCTGTTTGATTAGAAATAAAGTATGTTCAATGTCCTTCATGGAGTTCTCTCCATTGTCTCCTGAAGATTAAAATGGATGGCTCTATGAAAATAGTTTCATTTCTCAAAAATACCATTTTGAGATTGCTTTTATGCACTTTGTGTGATATAAATTAGCATTAGTCAGATGGTGTATAGATTTGAAGACAAAAAAACTCAGTAATGGTAAAACTTCATTTCTATAGTGTCTTCAAGCACTAGAGATAGTGACTGTAATTTTACAGGCAAATGAATAGATTTAAGCTCCCAAAAACACACTGGGACCTAAAAATAAGAAGTGGCCTGATTTTGATGGTAGAGAATGCTCCCAATCTCTCTTAACTGCACAGAAAGTAGGGCTGAGGATTGTCCTTGTTTAAAGAAGTACACCAGATATCATTTCTGGTTATCTAATCACGCAGACCTTGTGGCTGCAGGCTTCACAGCTACTAATGATCTGCGGTAGGAAGAAGGACAGAGAATGGAAAGCAAATAAAGATGCAGAAGAAAAGAAAGACAGAGGTGCAGGGGTTGGACAAGAGTGAAATGCATTAAAATTAGGGAAAAATGCATGTTGGAGACTGTGAACTGAGAGGCGAAAGGAAAAAGAGAAGAGGAGATGAATGGAAAAACTGGAGGAAAATGGATGGGCTGCAGCAAAGACAAGAGAAAGAAAAAAATGATGAAAATCCATGCAGGACTCTTGCCAGTCATGGGCACAAAGCACTGCCCCAAGGTAAATGATTCTGAATTTTACTGGGGGACTGTCAGAGTTGTGGGCCTCTGCATGGGATTTTGAGGAAAGGACCTTGCTGAGTTTCGTGAAAAGTGGGTCACCATGGGTTTTAAATGTGGAAGACTATATATTAAAAGGCATTTTTGATCCCTGTCAGAAGACAAAAATTGGAAGAGGACTTCAAATGTACCATTCTGTATAGGGTGTCAGATAGCAGACAGGCAGAGAACAATTAAGACTGCACAAGGCTCTCCATCAGCAGCGTACAATGGGAATAGGATTTTCTTTTTCCCCGGATGTCAGCCCAGCCACTCAGGCGAGACGAAGAGAATTTCTTCCACTTAAGAAATCCTTTGTTCAGGAAAGAGCTGTTCAGGCCTCTGTTCTCTCCTCAGCCAAATTGTATATAGCTTTCACGGAGAAGACTTCCCTTTCTGAGGGGCATTGGTAAGCAAAGAGCTTCTGGACAAAGTGCAAAGTGCAGTGAGTCCAGAGTATCCTTGGAGTCTGACAGGCAGGCTAAAGAATGAACAGAAACAATTGCAAATACAAAAAGGTTATACTATTCTTGCAAAATTTTTTATAGTGATTCGTGTCCTGCAAACCTTGTGAGAATGGGATTCAGGTTTGTCTTCGACAGGATAGATGCGTGGTCCTGTTCATGTTTTTCCTTGAATCTTGTTGACGGTGTCCTCAATACAAGACAACTAATTGAGTTTGTATAAAAGCTGCCTAGACCCTTGTGGAGGTGTAGATCATTCTAAAAACCATTTAGCTGAACCATGGTTAACCATTATCTATGTTACTTCAGTTACAGGTTTTCTTTTGTTCTAATGTAGAATGCTGTGCATTAAAAAAATGCAGAGGAGCTGCTCGAGACAGAAAGCGAAGAGACTGTTATTCCTGCCAGAATCTATACAGCCTTTGCTCACTGAGATTAAAATCACTTGATTCAGGAGTGGTTACTTGCCTGCTTGATTTTTCTCTTGTGCTGTGAATGCACACAAAAATGCTGTACACACGTGGACACACACACTTGCACAGATGGAAACTTGGAACACAGAGTTTCTCGCCCAATACAATTGGGGTAATTGTACAATTTAGTAAGATCTGTAAATTTTATTACTCTGTTGATACTATAGCAACAATATCTGGTTAAGTAGTTAACACATTCATTTGTAAAACATTTAAAGAGAAGTAAAATTATTAAAATAAACACGACTCTCATGTTTGTGTACATTTTTTGTAATTTCTCCATAAAGATAAAAGAAATCCTGGATATAATCTGTTTTAAAGAAGTATTACTATCAGCTATCTGTCCACTTGACTTTTACTGCACTGTGACTATGTGTAGTGTCAGTATTTTTTACTGGTTTGCTCTTGCAGCCCAGACTGGAAGTCTCACACCTGGGTTTTGACACTAGATCCTACTTAGTGGAAGGAAAAAAGCCAATATGTGCTGTCATTTCAATAAATCACATAAATAAAATGCACATTTTTGTCTTTATATTTTGGTCTGAATTTAAAACTGCTTAGGAGATATATCTCCCTTATTAGGTTACTGATTACTGGTGACACACCTTGTATGAATCTCCATCTTAAGATCACTTGGAAATCTCACCTGTTGCATACAGTGGTTATTCATTTGTTAATGGATGTTTCTCACCAGGATTTTGTTACAACTGTGCCCCATTGTCTGCCCTCACTTTCAGTTCATTTTCAAAAGAGATATTATACACTGGTTCGTGTGCCTTTAAATGGTTTGGTTCCTTGATACCCAAACACCTCTCTCTTCATGTGTGACCAGGAAGCAAGATCAGCTGTAACCAAATGTAACTTGCTTCCCTCAGAATGTGGGCTGGTTGGTTGATAGGTCCTATGGCAAAGTCTGTCTTTCCTTCAAGGTTTTGATAGGTGTCATGGTTTTATGATTTTTGGTATTGGTATTCCATATCATAACATCATGTAGCACATTAAGAGTTAAAGAGTTAATACTCCATCTCCATGGATCATCAATAGTTATGGGTATACCTGTCTCAGAAGAGAAAAAGGACTACGTTCCCCAGAGGACTGTGTGATGCTTTGTATTTTCATGTATTTCCACTCAGAGGGAAAAATAGTCTGCGATCACAGGACTCTCTCTCTTTTTCTTTTGGGATCGACTCAGCAGTGGGTGCTCGCTGCCATCTCACCTTCAGCGTTAGCGTAAGGCCTTTGGTTTATTGGACACTCTCTCTTGGTCATTTTATCTGATTTATTAGCCTTAATTCCAATTGTATTGTATTATATTGTGTCATTTTGCTTTCTGATATCTTATTTAGTAAATTAGCTTTCCTCCTCAGATTGTTGCCGCTGTTTTGTTTCTAGGCCCATCTCCCTTTTCCCTTTTTCCTTTTCCCCTTCCCCTTCCCTGAGGTGTGGGTCCGTGGATCCCCCACAACAACTGGCCTGGAACTGGGCCGAACCAGCCCGGTAAACTGTTGACAATGGGAGAAGAAAGAATGGTCTTAACTGACTGACAAGGGGGTTATGAATCCTTGTTGGGTGGAAGTGAAAGTTACTTTGGATTTTGGATAGTATCTTTGATTTAGAACTTGTTTTTTGAGTGTGTATTTGAGCATCACAAGGCTGCATTCATAATAGCATGAAGAGGATTCCAGAAAAAGCAGAAACAACAACAACAACAAAAAGAAAGAAAGAATGAAAGAAAAAAAAAGAAAAAACATAATTAGAAAATTAGTTACAGAACCTATAGCTGCAAATGCATTTTACTGGATATATTTGACATTTTTCTGCTCATGCCCCTTGCTTTGTAGTCTGGATGTCTTTGCATATCCTGTAACAGAAGCATTCTAATCCTTCCTTATTTCCATCAATTTAACACAAGTTATGTGTTATAGCAGGGAAAACCCCTTAAGCATTAGTATTCTGTATTAGCTTTTATTTAAGAAAAAACCCTGAATTTCTTCTCCTATTGGCTCTTATTACAAAAACTAAACAGTTTTTACAGGACAAGACTGAAAGTTCAAGTTTAAACAAGCTACATTATGTTGTCATTTTTCTTTGACAATTATGAATAAATGTTGGATGGAAATAAAATTGAAAAAGAGGAAAAAATATCAGAAAAGAATACAAGATTATCAAGTGCTTTGTATTCTCTCAGTTATCTGCTAATATATTTGTATGGCATATTTACTAAAGCCAGAGCTGCACTAACCAGTGCTTCTCATTTTAAAACAATCATTTATGGATGTTAAAGTATGCCTTTTGAAAGCAGAAGTGTACTACGTCAATCAAAGCTAATCACTGGTACAGGCAAAGTGCTTTTGTTGGCCTCCATGCTCTAAGCCGTGCTTCCACATCTGTGTTTGAAGAGATTAGAGAGGTGCTTCATACAAGAACTGTATTAGTTAAAGCTGATCGACAGTGTTTGGAATAAATCATGAAAAAGTTGAATGCCAGAAGGAAAGGCATGGTGAATGAGTTTGAAATGGACTAGGGCTAAATCTGGCTACTTCCCATCCTTTCCACTCTTCCTTCTCAAGTCCCGTGTGTATAAACATATACACAGTTGTTTTTGGATTGCACTTCTGAGAGCAGTGCTAGTCATCTTCCTTCAGTTGCTTTGCACCTAACATGCAGCTGCGCAGCCAAACATACCCCAGCATGTTGTTACTGAGATGCATACTGTTTATTGGCTGACGAGCTGATATCATGTTTGATGCGTTTAGATCAGTCAGGTCTGGCGAGGGATGGGTAAATGGGTGTTAAAGAGAAAGAAGGGCTCTTACAAACTGCTGTGTTTTGGAGTTCTGCAGCTTCCCCCACCTCTGTTTCCAGCATCACGCTTGCTTCATGAATGCTGTACACTTTCAAATAAATTATGAGTGACAAGTATTTGAACCAATAAAGAGGGCACCATATTTTATATGCAGTAAATTTAATTCCAGATTGTGTTTCACCTCAGCAGTGTGACATGTTTATTGCTGCTGAAAGATGAAAGCACCAGGAGTTAGAGACAAGCGTCAGCAGTTCTAGTGGGCACCAGCAAAATAAAGATTTGACAGACTGGTAGCTGAGCCTGTGAAATGAAATGCCAGATCAAATTTTACCCAAAAGGGGTCAGATGTACTGTCATGCCCCCAGACTCTCAATACCAACTGAATAAATGACTCTGGTTCAACAAGCTGCTGAAAAAGATGGTGTGCATTCCATAATTCACTGCTAGAGGGCTATGATGCCTTTCAAAATAGGCTGATGACTGGTTGTGCCAAAAATGACTTTGAGAATATAATAAAAAGACGTAACTCTGTTGAAACTAAACACTGTTCAGAGATACAATTAACCAGCTTTCAAAATTCATATTTGGTAACCTTAGTCCCACAGTTGGACCCTCAACTTCCCACGTTAACTGCAGAAATCAATCAATATATGAGAAGTGTACTCAATGATGTATGCATGCTTTTGAATGATTTCTTTCTGCTGGTGTTGCACAGACTTAAGGAAAAATCTTTCAGCAAGCTGCCACCAAATGATTTTGGGGTAGCTTCACTTCAGAGGGTAAAAATAGTAAAGAGAAACGTCATGCTTGTTCATTCAACACCAAGCTTTGCCACTTTCAGTCATCTGCAGCAGCACATACTTATGTGAGCTGTCCCACTGGGAATTCTTAGAAACTGTTTGCTTGAGGGTTACTTAACATAAGTAAAGCTGGCAGAATTGGATCTGATATTTGTATGCAACAAATTATATTAGGGGCAACATGTATGCAGATTTAATTGCACTACACTGAAAAGACATTTAGAGAATCATTTGGCTCACTACAGATCTTCTAATCTGCAAAAAATGTTTCTACTGACAGTTTAAAAAGTTTCAGATCAAATACCAGTCATTGCCAGTGGCCACAAACACTAAAAAATCTCTATCAGTGCTTGTACTGGCAACAATGCCTCAAAGATTCAGATAACAGCAGTGTCAAATTTGTAGGTCAGCAAAGTAAAATCTCGCCTTCTCAAATCCATCCTCTGTCTGCTGGAAAGACAAGACATATTTCAAGCTGCCTCTGCTTAGAAGCAGTTTTAACATTTTGTGTTCACACTGCAGTGGATGGCTGTTCCAGATGTTTACCTCATTCCTGGTTATAAATCCTCTATTTTTCAGTCAGAAGCTAGTCATGAACAGTTTATACCTATTTGTTCTTGTGTCAGTCTGTTTGAATAACCTTAAACTCACATAAATAGTTTTTTTCTCTCCCATGTGTTTTCCAGTCTAACACGTAAGCAGCCAATCACCTGGGCATCATTTTGCTAAACTGATGGAGGTCTTTGAATTTCTCCTAGTGTGGTGGAATCTGAGGTCTCTGGGCATCACAGTAGTCTTTTGTTGGCATTACTCCAAATGCCAGCAATTTTATATACCCATCAGTTTCAGTCAACCTAGATACAGAGGAGTAGAGCTTTAAACAATACTCAAAATATACTCCCTACAAAGTAGGGAACATAAAGCTATGTAAAGGCATAAATATGCTTGAACCTCTGTCATAAAAACAATGCTTGTTCATGCTAATTTTGCACTTGTCCTTTTCACAACAGCTCCATGCAGTGCATGTACAGGGAGTACAGATACCATCGGCGCTTGAATTTTCCAGGATAGTATGGAGGGCTCCCTCTAGGCGTTCCCCAGTGTTGCTTCCCGTTAGCTGTGTTCACGCGTACAAAAAGACTCCTGAGAAGATATGGGTAGCTTTTTAGTTGCCCCAGACTGTTTGACAAGCAGAAGTGGTTAGGTCTAGAGGAACCTCCAGGTCTCCAGTCTGTGCATACATAGGTAAGGCTCAGCTGAAGGTGGGCAGCCATATGGAGACAAGCACCAAGTAAGCTATTTGGCTTCTAGGATTCATTAAACTCAAAGCCCATTTCTCAAATCTGCCTGAAGAGAAAGTAGTAGATGTTGTCCCCTATAATTTTAGTAAGATCTCTGACTCTGTCCCCTAGTGGTTGTTCAAGACTGCTGTCATCATGAGATTGCTTGGATCTTGTTCACCGCATTCTAACTGACATGGGCATATGTACATCTGCTGCAGTTTCCTGAAGTACGAGGCTCAGAAGAACAAAATCTTTTCCAAAACACAGATGATAAGGATTAAGGCAGGAATATTACACTTGTCTAACAATGTCACATGCAACAAAGAACCTCAGGCAATGGGCTAGGAACAATGAGTCCTCCCTCTGCTAGGAACATTTTCATACATTTCCTGAAGATCAGTTTAACCCAAACTTCTGCTTGTGTTTTTGGTCCTTTTAAAAGATCCCAATGTTTTACTCATAAAGCATTTTAATTTTTGAATAAACAATACATATTTTATTAGAGTCCATTAAGTCATATTTTTTTTTCAATTCAAATGTAATAAAGTTAATGAACTACAATAATTGCTACAATGAAACTCTATGTGGTACTTTGTACAGAGCGCATAAACACCAACAACCCCTGGACATGCTAGCAACACACAGAGGTTCACCCAAACACTTCAGCACCTTCTCTCCATGAAAAAGAAAGAAACAAACAAAAAATCTAATTTATTTGGAAATGTAAAAGATGGCATTGTGCCAGTTTTTCCAGCTTCACACACACAAGTCAGTAATTCCTAAGCTGAGCAAATACCAGGTCTATGAAATGATCACCTACAGCATATTTTTACTGTACGCTTTATATATAAATGTATGTATTAAAATCTGTGCATGCATATGTATACATATGTACGTGTGCTTTGGGGCATCTACTAGTTGTTTGGGTTTTTTTTAATTGCTTTCTTCACCTTTGTTTTAAATTTAACTGTTATTCTGATACTCTATAGAAACCGTCTCACAGAGAGCAATCATATATTTACCCAGAGCTGGTGTTTTCTCATCTCCAACATTTACGCTTTTATTTTATTAAATACATAGCTATTACAGAAGCAAAACTTAATTGAACGTCACTCAAATCTCTTAGATTAAAAGCCTGAGAAAAACAAACAAATATTGATCCAACTCCTTATGTGACACTATATTAGACTTTTTTTCCATTTGTAAAGTTAGGTCATGACTGAAACTTTTCTGCAGGAAATCTGAAAGTTTTATTCTGCAGAACTTTCTCCATTAGAATTCACAATGACAAGTGCTAGAACAAACACATACTATATTAATATGGACTAACACTGAGTCTTGCTTTGATGTTAGTAAATAAATATTTTTTTTCTTGTAGTTACCAGTCTATAGGATTGTTCTATAGCAAGCATTATTATCAGTAAAAATACAACGATTTATTTGTTCTCTAAAAATAAGCCAAATGCAAAATAAGCAAATGACAATTTGTATACATGGACAGGTGTGAGTATTTTTTTGAATGTTTTTTTGGTCATTGTTGTTGAGTTGGGGCATCTAATAATCAGATTTTTTTATGTCTTTCTGTATTTTGCATAAATGTGGACTTTTAAAGTGAAAGTCCTATCATGACCCAGTTTGATCCTGAGCTGGACACAGAAAATAAAAAATCCTTTTTCTGATTAAAGCAAATTGGGAATCATTTAGATATTTTTTCCTATGATGACATAACCATCTTCCTTTAAAAAAAATAAATCTAAAATCTACTGAAAACAAATTGATTTCATTGTTCTATTTTTTTCCAACCATTCTTGAAAATGATTAATACTGACTCCTGAAGTCCGGCAGGAGACCAGGTCTTAATACTTTTTTTTTCAAATACAGTTGTTCTTCCATATCATTTAGAGTTTTGTGCAACTAAAAAACTATGAAATGTATCCCTTTCTCATTCTTTATTTCTAACCCCTCTAACAGATAGGATTTTTTTTGTTAATGGTTATGATTGCATTTGCATGTGACCTGTGTTTTAATAAATTTTAATTTCCTAACAATTAGCAGCTAATCAATACAACATATGTAAGCATTTGATTTTAAGCCTATTTATAGGTTCACTTCTGTTGACAAGGCTCTCTATGTGTTTGACATTATGCAAACACTTCCAGAATTTGAGTCTGGATCAGTTTACTGTAGGAATTAACAGGACATCTTCCTCTGCCAGACCCTTGGCTATGTATATGCTGAAATAGTTTCAGCCCTACCTAATTTTGCTGAACAATTCTAACCACATAAAGTTTATTTTAATATACGTCAACCTTTTTGGAGGGAAAAGTGTTGACACAGAGCGTGAAGAAAATGGATTCAATGTCTAGCTCAGGCAAAGAATTTCTTTCTCAATTTGGGTAAATCCCTTGATTTTTCAGTGCCTCAGTTCTCCATCCATAAATTGAGGAATTAATATCGGCTCCTTTATCTGCCTTGTTATTCATACAGAAGATCCCTTGGAGCAAGGATTGTCTCTTGCTATATGTATTGCATTATTGAAGTGACATTGCATCCCTTGCTTTCATTTCTTTTTATGTTCATATGAGTTAGCCTTTAAGGTTCTAAAAACATGTGCTATTTTATTAATTTCTATAACATGGTTAGTGATATATAAATGAGGAATGATAAAAATGAAAACAAGTAATAAATCATATTTAGCTCTGGAAATACCATATAACTGCAATTAATGGCAATTTCAGCATTTCCCCAGACCCCTTCAATAAAATTATCTCATTTTAAATCCTTCTGACAAACATCCTTCTTAATTCTAAAGTCTGCCTCACATAGATTTTGTTCAATAACTTTAGCTAATAAAGTACTTTGATCAGAGTAATTTTTAAGAAATCTTTAAATTGTAGTTAGATTCATCAGCAGCAGATAGGATCAGATTCTCAGCTGAAAGAAATCAAAATATTTTCAAAATAGTTCTGCCAGTGCAAAATTCTGAAGAGCAATAGGAACCTGCCTGCACTAATTTGTGCCCAGTTGGGTCTGCTGTCTTCCTTCATGCCCTGTAGAGGTCTTAGCCCAGTCCCTCTCAATGAAGAGCACACAAAACCATTAACACATACACATACAGTTTGTGTATGTTCGCTTCTGGATGTTAAAGAACATGTAGGTGTCATATGATGACAGGGAATATAATAATTATAAAACATTCTATGATAAGAAACAAAGCTTTCAACCAGAATCTTACTTGTTTTCATTACTTCTCAGTAGCTTTACAGGATTAGGAAACATTAGGATGTATTTTCTCTGTGTCAAGAACATTGTCACAGTCTGAGCTGTAGAATGGGAATGGAGGAGTTCTCCAATCCAGGGCTCTGCATTTGTGCTCATTCTAAGGAAATATTTTGCACAAGACAATATATGGCTCCCAAGACAAAATATTTATGTTGCAGTCTTTCAGTTCTTTTAGAATCAAATATCATGAGACATTAGCTAGAGAAAAAAGTAAACGAGAATATAGAACACAACGGGAAAGAATATTCCTGTGCTGTTTCACGAAGGAACTTTAAAATGAAAAGAATCATTATTGCTAAACCATCTTTGAATTTAAATTGCACACTTAATCAAACTTTGAACTGTACAACACAATAGGCATAACAAGGAAACCTATGCTTTTAATAGTTAATCATCTGATGCATGACAAGTATCATTCAGGATTCTGTGTGAACTTATTCACAAAAATCATTCAGTAAATTAATGTGGTTTTGCAATATTATCAGTAAAGCAGGCA
This sequence comes from Oreortyx pictus, assembly GCA_036925125.1. Taxonomy (NCBI): domain Eukaryota; kingdom Metazoa; phylum Chordata; class Aves; order Galliformes; family Odontophoridae; genus Oreortyx; species Oreortyx pictus. The sequence continues at coordinate 69,042,595 of JAUPFR010000002.1, forward strand.
AGCAGCCAAATGTCTAATGACAAATTGAAGGATTTTGAAATGCGTCTGTCTCTGTGCAATATTGAAATTGTTTTCAAAACAGAAGCACCCTGAAAAAAAATTGAGCAACACCATGTGAACCATATCACCTATTATGAAAATTCAATAAATAAATAATGTGACTTATATGCAAATAAATTTATCTACCCTTTATCTTCACCATCAACCATTTTAGTGGTCCACTCTGATTCCCAATGAAATAACTAACAACATTCCCATTGGCTTTTGAACAAATTTCACCTCATAACCAGCATTTATTCAGATCGGATGTATCTTTTCGGCAATATAAATATCATATTTGTAAAGCCTAAAAAGGAGCCACTCTGAAGAGAGGGCAGCAATCTGTCAAAGCAGTGGTTATTGTCTGGAGCATTACCTGTCTTGCAGGTGCTATTCCCCTTCATTTATCTTCCAGCCTTGATCTGATGGATTGGGGATTATTGCTCTTTTGGCAATCAGATCCTGAACATGTCTCCTATTTAACTCTGGGCTGTAAAAAAGGGAAAATTAAAAACCATTATGAGACCTCCATATAATTAATCTTCAGATGGCTTGAAGCTTAAGCATGTAATGTCCTCAGTACATTGCCTACTATAACAAGTAACAGGAAGGAAAAAGAGACGACATATCAACACACTTTATCCAAGGGAAGAAATTCTGGTTGCAGCATTAAATATAAATACAATAGCGTGTTGGCATAATGTAGTAAGGTTCCTGTACTATTAAAGGCTTTGTTCTAAAGCGTATCTGTGTACACAATGAGATGATGAACACAGTGCATCACATAGCTAAATTTAATATATGCAGGGGTATGATGTTTGCGATGCATGCATTTCAGCAGGTCCCATTAGTGCGCCTTTCCCCTCCAGTGAAAACAGAATGAACCACAGCCCCTTCTGGTTTGCATAAAGCAAACAAAATTAGATTTGCTTTGCTGAATTGAAACCCGCTTGGGATTGTGAGCCTCTCTCGGGGACAAATTACTTCAAACAATCCCTTTGTACCATAACAAAATCAAAAAATTCAGGCCAATCAACAGGGCTCAAAACCCTTAACACAAGAATTAATAATACAACCTAGTCTATTTTTATTGCTTCTGAGCTACAGATCCTTGTTTTAATATAATTACACTTATTTGTGGTCCACATGTTAAATAAGCTTGCATATGTTAACTAATGTGACATAAAACAACTTTTATAATTTCACGATTGCTACCAGTTTTGTTCCCTCTAGAGTAACATCCCTAACATAGGACAAGCTAAACTTTAATTACATTAAATTAAATATATATTATCTTTTTTTTTCTGCCTTTATATATAGAAGAGTAGACATTTCTGATGTTAAATACGTCAAAAATATTTCATTTGAATTGGACCATAAGTCAGATGTTGTGGTGGGTTTCCAAACCTAACAGTTCCTTCGAAGAAACACCTCCCTAGCAGAAAAAGCTCAGTTAAGGTTGCACACTATTTTCCCACTTATTAACAGAATACCTTTACATTTAATGGTTTAATCCATGTCGTGAGCACAAAGAACTTGCAAGCTATATTTCAATCCAAACTTAATTGATTTTTACAATATTTTTGGATTTTTTAGACCACAGCAGTTTGAGCACTGCAACTGCTTAAGATGAAAGCATGCTGTAAACAAAGGTAGATATTTTATTTGTATTCTTCATCAGACACATCCAAAATGAACCACAGGGAAGTATGTTTGTCTTTTCTGTTTTCATAGCTATTTTATGTATTGCTCCAGACAGTATTATTTCTTAGCATTTTTTGAACTCCAACCTTGGTGTTGCACAATATTATTTTAAATACCAAAAAACAGTGGCAAACATAACCAGCTCAGATTTTCCATCTAAACGTAATACAAAATTATGGACAAAAAAGCAGGAGGTCACTTTTATTACTTTCTAATAAGACTTTACCTTATATGAGGCTATAAGCAATATATCAAGATGTCACTTTGTGCCTCCTAATATGACATTGTGGTGATGGAAGGAGCCAAGGAGTTAGCACAATTTTCTGAAGTATTCTCCCCAGAAGCATGTTTCTGCAATGCACAGTCTCAAGCACTTGGAAAGGAAAATGCTGACATAGGGCAGAATTATACCCTGACTCATAGTCCATGTAACCCAGCTGATGGATGCATAACGTATCAATCAAGACAGTTCTGCTCCTGGAATATATATTTTCTTCATAGAAAACAAGAAACAACCTTCGCCCAATTTAACCTGAAATGCAGAAATACACAGAAGAAATAAAAGATTGAGAAGAGTGAATGACGTATTTTTACTATAGCCACAGGAGTGTTAGAGTTAATATTTGCATTTAAAAATCATGTAAAAAATTAAAATAGAGAAAAGCACATAAAGAGCACTTTAACTACGCCCCATAGTGACCCTGTAAATGCATACATGACTACCAGATAATAATGCTTCCGACCTCAATAAAGCTTACCATTATTTCTAAACATAGCTTTGAAATTTCCATTTTTGCTGTCTTGTGTTCCCGTAATGTGGACTTACCTAGATTGCATTCCCTAATTGTCTTTTTTGATACAAGTTCATATTTCTTAGAATTATAATCAACATGTATTTTCACCTCAATATTTACTTTTTTTTCATTTGTAGAGGGTAATAGCTCATGCCTCCTCTGTCCTAGACAGACAGATAAAGTTTTGCAGTAGTTCCACAGTAACATCTGAATATTGTTTCATGTTGGAAATAGTATGGTCTCTAGAAGCAGGTCAGATGGTGGTAAGCCAAGCATTAGGGGAGTTAAGAAACACTATAACAAGAGGGAAATGCCTGCCAAAACAGAATAAGAAATAACAGAGGTTGATTAAGCTCCATGTTTTAGACAAATTTTAGTAGATAAAATGGAGAAATACAACAGGCTTGCCTTGTGCATTCCCTGTTTTAAAGAGGTTTGTGCCAACATAATCAATTTCGGTTTCAGATGTGGGTAGGCTTGTTGAGCTTAAATTACCAATCCACAGGAGATATGGAAGCTTCTGCTAAACAAAATTCAACCCAGTTTACCAAGATGAGTAGGTCAAAAGAAGAGACAACAGAAAGGGCAGCTCCAGTAATAGCAGCAGATGTGAGTTGTGCAAGTGTGAGAGAGGAATGATGATGGGAGGGGAGCCTTTAACTGTGATGAGAGAGTCTGACTTTGCTGATCTGTCAAACTGTAAAATGATCACCTGATACGAATGCTTATATTCAAAAACAAAACGACTCCGTGTTTTCTGGACTATTTCTTATGTGTTGCTTCCCCTCTGGTGATGTTTATTTCATTCTACATCCAGTAGTACAGGCAACACTTCTCTTTTCCCAATAAAAGCTTCAGAGTTATGACACATTTTTTATTAAAATCCCCACTGGGGGCCACTGAACAAATACCTGAATTAGCAGGAACTCTACAATGTCTTTAAACACTGGAAAAAATAATGCGTATGAAAACTTGCCACATGGTGTAGTAATCAGTGATCCCACTGTCAGTTGTTAAATGCTGCTCTTATTTTGCGCAACACTGATACCTCTGTTGCACCATGCAGCCACTGCATGTCACTATTAAGACAGAGTGATAGAGAGAGGTTTCAGAAAGATTCATACATTTTTAGTGGAGATGGATACCACTGTCAGCTGGGTTATGTGCAGCTGCACCTGTACATATATATTTATTTATGGTTTAAATCCCAAACAGTTGAAGTGTGCAGAAGAGTTCACAGTCCACTCTGTGCTACACAGTTTAGATTGTGCAGAGTTTTCTATGCATTTATTATGTATTTAAGTGTGTGTTAAACCATTAGATCCCAAGAAAATCACAGTCATTCATGATTCATTGAGTCATTCATATCTGAAAGTTGTGCCCTAGCGCCACTGTATTTTCTTGGGTTGAGATATGTTCCTCCTACAAAATATATAAAGTATTATCCATGGGCAATTACCCACTTCTAACCATATTTCAGAGGAAGCACTTTTAGCAATATAAATTATTCATATTATATAATGCTGCATACAAGTGGTATACTCTGTCAGAAGCAGCCTATTTTGTTGTGGGTTAGTGAGGTTTTTTATATTTAATTTGAGGTCAAAATTCTCTTCCAATCTACATGATAGCAGATTGCTTCAGCATTCTGGACTCTCTAGGTGTGCAGATATCTTACTGGTATATAGCAAAAACATGTCACTCGATATTATAGTTCAGTGTACTTAAGAAGTACAGAGTAAGAAATTTTTATCTTATAAGAATCATGCTTTCAAAAGTGATTTTTTAAATATAATTTTATTAGTATCTTATTTTCCTATAATTGAATCAATTATTGATACTAATGCATTTCATATATTGAAGTTCTTGGAAAGGTTTCATGACTGCATATTTTGGTGCACTGTGGCCTAGCTCCATGTTGGGGTAGGACTCGGATTTCTACCACCCCGTATTGCTTCTTTTTCATTTACACTGGGGAGAAAAGCAGGACTGGGTTGAAGGTTTTTTCCCAGCATGGAGGAGTGGGGAATCAAGACCCTGCCTCTGTTAGTTCACACCTGCTGCACAAACACAATGACAAAATCAATGCAAGTTGTGGCTCCTCTGTGCCATGTTGGACAAATATAGATTAAAAACATCCCCACTGTGAAGTGCTTATGCTCGCACCCAAGATAGTACACAACAAGATGGTATTTGATTGCCCCAAGAAGCTGGATTGTATTTTCCCACCTTCAGACCCGATTTACCTTGTCACAGTCATTTTTCTATGAGTTGTTTTACAAGTGCTCACAGAGCACTGATGGTTATTCTTAGCTGTACTTTTCAGAGGAAGTTAGGCATCACCATGTTCTAACAATCATATTAATTCACTAGCTTTATGTGAAAACCTTGATACCGATCTTATAAATAGTTCCTGCTAATGCATTTTGGGTGAAATGCTGCCAGGTTTTAGTGATGCAAATTAAGATGACTGTAAAATTGTTACTTAGCGGTTTTGTTAAATGTAAATTTGCAGAGCTGGGTAGTGTTATTCTGTTTCTTGCCGTATGTTCAAGCCAACAGGCAGAACCATGCTCATTTGTATAATGTTAATACCTTCTTGCTTAACTTTTATAACATTCTGCACAAATTAATGTAAGATCCTAATAATCAGGCCAGCTATTAAAGAATTCTGTGATGTGTTCCAAAATGAAGTGTGTAACGCCTATTGGGTTCACACAATAATTACAGTCTGACTGCCGTCTGCTCTTCTCATCACAGTGACACCTGCTAACAAATATGTTGCTAACTGTGTTTGCAGCATTACAAATAGGTAGAAGCTTATTGGTTGCTACAGGGCGAGGGCACTTGGCCTGTGTACTTACCAGTGGAAGGTGATTTAACAAGTCTGCTTTGATGATCTGCTTTTCACAGTGTGAGACTGTATTTTGCACCCCAGAATTCCCAGGTACAGTGTCACAGTGAAGATATTCCTCTTTTCACTTTTCCCTTTTCCTGCTGTTGCATTCTTTCATGTTTGCAGATTTGTTGTTGGAGTTTTACGGGCATTTCTGCAGAAAAGCATTTAATCAATTTGTGAAGCAAGAGTCCAAAAACTTGCAGTTGTGTACATCTATGTGCATGAGTGGGTGTGTGAGAGAAAGAGAAAAGAAGAGGGAAAGCGATCCCAGCTCTGGAATACATAACATTTAACTATATGTGGATTGATATGGAATAAAATCATTACACACATCCGTTCAGAAATAATCAAATGTCCTCTCTGGGATCATTCTAGTGAAATAAAATGTGTGTGCACAAATATTTGTAGGCAATGAAAGAGCTTATTGTAAAAATCAGTGAAATAAACTAAGGACACATTAGAAACATGATGCCTATGTTCTATCGTATAACAGACAGGGACAGTCCTGTCCCTTATTCTACCGTAAACAAAGTCTAACATTTGAATTCATGTTTTAATGTTAAATTGGAGAATGGAAATATTCTATTGCCTTTTTATCCTCTCATTTATTTTTTTATGAGTGTTTGATTTAAATTATAGATAAAAAGTCATTGTCCCAAAATGATAACATCTTTATTAAGTGGCAGATTCATGTTCCTTTCACTGTTCCAGACAGGCAGTGATTAAGTACCCTCAGTGAGCATACCCTGAGAATAGCTCTTACATAGCTCTAGGACACAGGTTGACTTCTTACTGCCTCTGTTGGATTGGAAACTAGAAGTGACAATCTTCAATATCAGGCTCTTAGGTCTTCAAAAATGCATGACATAGAAAAGTTAAATTTGCAAAATTAAAACACAAAGTTCATCTGTGCATCTATACCAGGAATGGAGTGTTTTAGAAAGGGAAGGGCCCTCTGATGTTTGAATGCAGACAAATTCTCGAAAATGATGGAAAAATACTTGCAATCCTTTTAATCTTCTTAACAGTCCTTCTGAAAATGGGAAAACTCAAAGAAATGTATAAGTTTCAACAAACTGAATATTCAGTAAGTTGCCAGTTTATTCAAAATGGGAATCTGTGAAACCATGGAGTTTTTTTTTTTTTTTTTTTTTTTTTTCTGTGAAACTACACTGTTCATATAGTTCATTGAAAGTTTGATGATTCAGACATAAAACTTTTCGAGGAAAATTTTGAGATTTGGTTGGTAAAAATTTTTGGTCAAAAAATTTGCAGCCTACTGCATTAAATAGTTGTCTTCCTAATCCACACTTTATGGGGAAGAGAGCTGAGAAAAGAAAAGGTTAGATTTATGAACAGGCTGATTCTGAAAGTATTGTTCAGTTTAAGTCCTTCAATTTTTATCTTGTCAATACTTGAAGTATTGCAGTGGTTCAAATTATTTTGATATGAGATGTTAAAGTAGTCATCCTCTTGAATCCATTAACACTGAATTTCACATGCTGCAAGATATTGAAAAAAGAAATCAGAAAAAACTTTGTCTCTCTGCTCACTTTGACATACAATGTTCATCTGTGTTTTAACAATCCTTTTTTAATTGCCCATAGCAATGACCCTGAAGGATAAATTAAGGCTGCAGTTACAGTTCTGCAGCCCACTGTTTTCAGATTATGCTGTCCTGGTAAAGGAGACTGGTAAGTCAAGTGTGTCTAAAGACTTTGAGAGCAATGAAGATCGAACAGGATCATGGCTGTAATTTGATTTAATATTTCTCTATTGCTTGCCCTACATAAACTCTCCCTTCCATTGTTTCCAACCTTTAATGTTCCTGAAACATATTCTGTATTTAAAAGTATTCAAGTCACAGTCACTGTAAAAAGCAAACAACTGCCAATGTGCACCAAACATCAGAAAAAGAATCTGTGTCTTTCTTGCATTCCAAATAAGGGTTATGTAAAAAAGCCAGGGCAGTGGTGAAGATACTCCACATCTCTGGCTCTTGTGGAAGTCTTTTCTCAGAGTGAATGTGAATGAGTACCAGAGGCTCAGCTTTCTCATTTAACAGATATAATGGATCTTCTGTCCCTCTGAGCTTCTGCTAGTTTCTCCTACCACATTTTTACTGCAGATGAGATAGTTTGTTTCTGCTTTCCTGCCATTTTTCTGCATTATTTTATATCTTTACATTGAAATGTGAAAAAGTGAAGCTGGAAAACAAAAAGGTAAAAATATCTAGAATATTCTCAAACCTAATCCTACTTGGGACAGATATGTACATTCTAAGATAAGGTAAGGCAAGAATGACAGATGGTGCCATGCCTTGCCATATATTTAGGTTGGTAGACGGATTATCAGCTTAGCTTCTCTTCCAGCTCAGCCTGGACCAGGAGCTACCATACCCTCAGCCAGTGTCCAGAAGTTCAGGAGATTTCCAAAAAACTTAATAATGTTGGAGATTATTCTCAATGCCTAAAGATGCTAAAATCCCAGTGTATAAAGAAAAAAGTTGATGTTCCTGATATATACGCTATTTTTTACTGAGGAGTATTTTTCATCTATTTGAACTATGTAAGTGAACTTGAGATACTAAATGATGTTCTTATGGCACTTCACTTTATGAATATTCTAATTTAACCAGGCCGATTTGTAATTTTTGTACTTTATTACTGAATGGTTTAAGATCAAGCACATCAAATGTGAAAAATAAAACCTGACTAAACAGTTTGAGATTTAGAAAATTCATGATGGATTTTTAAACCCAGATGAACAATTGGTTACTTAATCTTATCATTCATTCTTGGTTCATTTTTTTTCCTAAAGAAATTCATAAAGGATTTAAATTTTATAGCATTCAAAGGACCGAAATGTTCAGGATTTAAGTGATTTAAATTCATACTCTACAGGAGACTGGATGACAGAGGGATTGTTGTTGAAGTATGCAGTCTATCAACTCCATGGAATTGGGCCTACTCATCCTTATAGTTGCTTACATACGTCCATACTAGTGGAACCTGTTGTTTCAAATCAAATACAGAACAGACGGTATTATGCAATGGCTAATTCGAGGTGTATGGCAATCAGAATTAAGAAGAAATGCATCAACACTTGACAGCAGTTTTCACGCTCTAGAATGTGAGACAACACAGCTACTTCATATCGTAAGAATAGGTATTGAGATAGAGCTGATGTCAGATATCATGATGGGAAGACTGCTGGTACATGACATCTTGTTAATGGAAACAACTCCAAAGTATGAATTCTTGGTTCCAACCTTTGTGTCCATGTCAAACAACATGCTCTCTTTGTCTCTTCTGGAACACTGATTGACAAGATCAGCAAAGAATCCAAGGGTTGAAAGGATTAGGAGTCTGAAAAACACGTTAATCTTTGAAGGTACCATAAGTAGGTCAGGTTTGAGACACGCTGACAAGATAGCTTCTGGAAAATTGCACTGTTGGAAACAAATTTGTAATTTGGATACAGCGAGGAGTTTAGTCCATATGATACCAATCCAGCTTCTACCACAAGGCTGAAATCAATTTTAGAAGATAAAAATTCATTGCTATAAGTTACAGTAAAACACCTAGTGAATACTGTACAAACCATTTACATTTCTAAACTACCTAAGTGAGGAGAGTGCTTTTTCTTCATTTTGACATACTGTAAAATATTTTCTTCTTCAGAATATAACATTACTCCATAATTACAGGTACAGCATCGTCTTTTTGACTAATAACATGCTTGTCAAGAACTGCTGAGTACAATCTACCATTCTACTAATTATTCCACCTCAATCACTGTTGCTAAAAATACTTTTCTGATACTCATGTTTCACTGGTCACTTTATACAATTGATTCTGATAAAATCGGTACAAGTAATTCAGGATCAGATTTTGAAAACTTGATATTATTTTAAGCAGGAGACATTTCATTTTTTAAGGATTGTCTAGATTAAATTTATAATCTAAAATATCCTTTATTTTTCTTTTTTTTACATCGATACTTTTGAAACATTAATTTTTTTCCGGAAAATGAAAATGAATGTCCTATATTCTCTTGAGCCCTGTAGCTGAATGTGTCTCTCAAACCTGCTACTCCAGTTCTTAGCATCCTGATTTCACAATCTTGCAATTAAACCATGACCTTTCTCACACAACAAAGTTGTTGTTTGTAATAATTTTTAAGACTCATGGCTCAAATGTCACCTCAAGTCTTATTTTTTATTCCTTGACTTTAATTTGGAGAAGAAGAAAATAACTCAAAAAAGGTTATCCATTATCAGTTTCATCCTTTAGCTAAGAAGCACCTTGCGATGGCAAGAAACTGTCAAGTTGCCAGATCATTTTTACCTCCAACATCTAATCTGCATTAAAATTTAGATCCTGTAAATTAACTGGAATAGAAAGAATCTCTCTTTAATTAATGGCCTAGATACGTGTCAGATGTATTGCATCATAAAAAATGCTCCATCCCATCATATTGTTTATTAATATATGATTTTGTACACTAAATAGTTTAGGAATACAAATGACTGATTCAGCTTTCTTTTGTTAACCATAAATGAAGACCAAAGCACAGCTCTGTCAGAGGGATCTCCTGGCAATCAGCACCAGTCACAGCTCTCTTTCTCCTTCCTTAGTCCTCTGCAGAAATTGCACTGTCATTTTTGGAAGCTTATTTCTTCTCTGGTATTGAATCTGCTGTATCAATTGGATCTTAGTGGGACTGAGGGTGAAAGAGGCTTTTAGAGAACCACGGCTTCCTTCCAGCTGTGTCTTGCTAACCAAGATGTAGACAGAATAAGTAGCAGTGCTAGATACCTGACCTCTTGCAAAAACATGATTCCCTGATCAAATGAGTACTCAAACACTTGTGCAAGGAAAGGCATCTTCTTTGATCCCTTTCATGCTCATTTAAGTTTCATATTTAACTCCAAAACATCTACTATCCAATCTAACAAACTGACCACAGGATATTCTTACTTAATATTTAGTTTATCTCAAATAATTATAGAAAATTCATATGACTGTTTGAATCACACATTCCTTTGAGGAGTAGAATTTTTCATAAATTAAACTCTCTCAAGCAAGTCTAGAAATGTGACATATAATCTTAGCTAAAATACTAACACGATAGCTAATCTTGTCACACCATTTGGCATAGAAGACACATAACTTGGATTAATTTACAAGAAAACTTACAAGATGATAAAAATGTACATATTGACTTTATGGTATGAATTTTGTGAGTCATCTCTACAGTACTTTTGGCCACATGGGTGTATACCTCACAAAAGTAAACCCATATCTTTTAAACTAGTGGCATCCACTAGGGCTGTAAATCTTGTATTTCATAACACGAGATATAAACAGCAAAGCGATCCCAAATTCCTCCTCTTGTATCTATACAAGTCCTTGTTAGCAAACTCTGCACTATGGGGAGGGAAAAGCAATATGGGCTCTATCTACCCAAAAGCATCTCAGACAACTTTGTTTGTCTTAAAAAATCTCTTTTCCTACAGCCACAGTCCGTGTGGATCCCATTGCAACAATTACCTCACAAGATGACATGCAATAAAATGTTTATCTAATTAAAAACTCTAGGGGACCTCATCCAGAAGTTGTCATCCTTAAGCAATGTTGGGTTAGAATATGAGCTGAACTCAAAATAGCTGCCCTAAGTAGCTTATAAGCAGGAGTTGCCCTAAAACAAGCTACAGATGTTGCCTGAGCCTTAGTAAAGGGAGACCTAATTGAGAGGAGAGGGACAGTTTGTTCAGTGCATGTGAGCCCTCACACAATTTGAAACCCCTCTGAGAGCCTCTAAGAAGTAAAAAAAAAGTCCCTCTGGATTTATTACCAAAAGCTACAAAAAGCCTGAGAGATTCTCAAAATGACTTTGTTCTGGAAAGATGAAAGGACATAGCTCTACGAACATCAAGTGTATGAAGTTTAGTCTCTGCGGGAGAGTCATGAATCTTGGGAAAAATACTGGTAAATGTATAAACTTATTTGAATAAAAACCTGAAAAAAATTTCTCACACACACAACATTTCTGGACCATAGGGAATAAGCTGATGAGGGACCCCCCAAAGTCAGCATTTTTCACATTCTGCAAGGTGAAGTGAGACTACCATGAGTGCTGCTTTGTCGAAAGGTGATAAAATGTTGATATAAGTTCAGACAGTGGATGAATCAAGAACAACATAAATTTCAGTTAGGATAGATAACACTCTGTGATTCTTTGAAAAGAAATCTGAGTGTGGTCAAGTACCATACATCTTAACATGCAGAAATTTCTGCGGGCAGCAGTGGAAATGCAGACTCGTGGAGCTGACGCTACGCCACGTAATTTAGGAAGAAGCATTTATCCATTCTTTCAGTTTGTTTACTCCTGCCTTCTGTGTTTGAATGTGACATGTGCATGCTTTATCATATAACTTTTGAGCATTTGTAAAACTGGGATGGTACAGAGAGGCAGGACACAAGAAAATTACACTTCATTAATTCTTGGATCTGCAGAATAGCTTTTGCAAAATTACTTTAATGTTCTATGCTCTGGTCTTCAAATGCATAAATGGAAGCCAATAATAATGATCTTTTTTATGAAGTGCTTCAAGATCTCAAAATAAAATGGACAATATCAAAGCATGGTACTATTATTATTATTACTTTAACAGATTGAGATATTTCAGAAATAATATCTAGTTATTTGACAGAAAAAAAATGAAAATGGAGAACAAAAGATCAGAAGATTGAATGTACCTCTGAACTTAGAGGAGAAACAGCACTTCCTTCATACACAAATTTTACAGAAACCTTTTTGTCCTGGATCAAAGTCTCTTGAACTCCTCACAGATAGAAGACCTTCGGTGAACTTGAGTCTGTGCTATCAGATTTGGAGATGTGGGCCTGGGAATTAAGCCAAACTTGTACTGCAGGATTATATATATATATATATTTTGTCACTTACAGTAGAAATCACTGAAAATCTAGTGGAGAGAAGAAATTCTAGAAAAAGCCTCAAAATGTAACATTTCTTCCTACATACAAAGAATATAATTCTGAAATCTTAAATTTTTCCCATGATGAAGGGATAGCATTATAGGTATTTTCAGAACAGCAGCTTGGCACAAAATCTAAAAGTCAGTCTAATCTTATATTTCATTTACAAGGACTTCGTCTAGTTCTGCGTGAATATTAATGCAAGGTAGTAGTACCACAGCAGCTCTCATAGCAGGTGGGTACAGAACAGAAAATAGTTATGATCCAGCAGCAAGTAATCACAGAGAAGTAGCTTCAGCATCAGCAGCACCTCTTTTGATATTTCCATCCAAAATCAACTTTAGGTATCATGCTTTCTGACATCTGCTTAGTCAATGACTCATGAATTGGGTTGCTCTCTGACATATGCAATTCCTGTCGGCAAGAGAGACATTTAGCTTTTCATTATTCACAACCACGACTTACACACGGACAAAGCAGATTTTCAAGTCTGGACTTCAAGTGTTAGCCCTGAGACCTGTGTCTCAGCACTCATTTGAGACCACAGGGTTGATTCCCCTGTAGGGTTATTGCATGTTTTTTCTCCTTTTATCAGTAGGATCAAGATCAAAAGCAACAAAAACTATACAGAGCTGAACAGCTGCTAGATGTACAGTACTGATGAAAGTTTTGGAGCTATTGTAACTAAAGCTTATGTATAAAGTGTGCTCTGAAAGTAATGCCTCCTGTTTTACTTGGTTGACTCATGATGTCAGAGGCAGAAGTTGGTGTTATAGTAGTAGAAGTTGAGCCTCCTCATCAATATTCTGTTATATTTTGTTACCATGAGACAAATGGCAGCAGAGGCATAGGCTGACACAATGGCATCCAACATAGAAGAGTGTATAAAACAAAAGTCTGTCATTGAAATCCCCCATGTGGAAAAAATGGCACTCAGTGACATCCATCAATGCTTGCTGAATGTTTATGGAGACCATACAGTGGATGTGAGCACTGTAAGGTTGTGAATAATCCATTTCTGTAGCGATGACAGCAACATGAAGGACAAAACATGTTACGTATGGTCATGCACAGCTGCCACACCATGAAATGCATGGATTAGGTCATCTGGTCAGGCAGATTACAATCAGGGAACTGTATAAAAAGTTGAATATCAACTTTAATTTGTTGGAAATGGTAGCAATGTGGAATATCACTAAGTTTGCTTCAGATAGGTCCCATGAATGCTCACATAGGAACAGAAAGAACACTGCATGCAAGTGTGTCAGGACCCATTGAATCAATACAAGACTGAAGGTGACGGTTGGCAGCTTTATTATTCTTAGCATTCCAAAAAAGTTTGTGAAAATAGACAGCTAGTAAAGGGGAGAACCTTTTTGTATCAATCTTAGGGAAAATATCCCCAGGAAGACAAATCCTTTCAGTCAGGGAACCTTCCCAGGAGAGAAGTGTCATGACGCTCCAACAACATGAATAGTGTCAGTCATAGCTTCTCTATCATGAGACTGGTCTGACATGGTCTGACCACAGACAGAATACCTGAGAAGCCTAATTGCACTTATCCCACTTTTCCTGGACATTCTCAAGCAAAGATGCCAACATTAAGTTACAGAATTTCTTGTCCTGTTCTGGTATCAGAGAGAGAAAGAAGAATAGCTCAAGGCTTGATGTGACAGCTGCAAAACAGGCAGAAAAAAAGGGCCCAGGAGCAAATCTGACACAACTACCTTGATGAATGCTTGCTTGCGAACAAAGATTTATATGTCTTGTTGTTTATATCAGAAACCTGAAGTGAAATACGGATCACCGTGAAGCTGGTGACAGATCTCCCATAAGGAGAATTTCATCCTGGTTCCTCTCTGTAGACTCTTCTGTGATTTGTAGTACATTAATAGCAAGGGGAAGTTAAAATGCTCCAAATCAGGACAATATTTTACTGAGTTAGGTAATTTTAGAAACATCTCTCATCTGCTAAGGTTTGAGCTTCTCCCGATAATAACAAGAACTTGATCAAGCATGAACACTCCCAAGCTATCTATAGATTTGTACTACACAACCTTAAAAATGTCATTGGCACACTTTGCAGTATAATCAATACATTCTTTTTAACCTTTGCGCAAAAAGGTTGGAATGCAGACCGAAGTTGAAAAAAAGACTATCCCACAGTGTGAAAAATGCAAAACTAGAGAAAAAGCAGAACTGTGAGATTTTGCTCAAAGAACAGTTTGAAACTTGCTGTCTTCATTCCCAGGGATTTCACGTTTTACAGTAAGTTTTGGTCCATAATGAACTTCTTGAGAATATAATCCAGATACCCTTTCTTCTCTCTGGTCTGAAATCCCTTCTCCTTGGAGAAGTGTCTTGCTGCTCTTTTGTATGTGTGCGCGTACTCTCCACCACCATTTATAAGATCTGCAAAGATTCTTTTACTATTTTTATTAGTTGTGGTGTATGGGAAGAGCCTGCTGCTCCCTTCCCAGCTCTAGGGCCCTTAAGCACAATGGGGAATATTGTCTGTGATGGAAAATATGGCCCTAGGAGTTCTGCCATAGATACTTGACTGAGGTGAGAACAGGAGGCACTTCAGAGTTGCTGGAGGTTTAGCATAAGTTGCTCAGAAAGTAACACCTACCAATTTGCTTGCATGGAAACTGCAACAGGTACAAAGTTCACCATAAATTTGATGGAGCAGTTCTTCTACAGAGCACCATTTTTCAACAGTCATAACCATTAACCATGCATTTTCACCAGCAATGAGCATGTTGCACTCTGGATGGACATCTGGAATGCGGCTTGTCCTTCACATCACTGTCAGCACTGCTGAAACGCGTTATCCACTGCCTCACAGTACTGATGTCCAATGTTTGGCCTCCATAAATATTCAGCAAGCATTGACGAATGTCAATGAGTGCCATTTTTTCCTCATGGAAGAATTCAGTGACACACCTTTGCTTCATACACTCTTCCATGTTGGATGCCAATGTGTCAGACTGCCCCTCTATTGCCATCTACCTCACAGCACCAAAATATAATGGATTATTGATGGGAAGGTTCAAATTCTACTACCATACCTCCAAAATCCACATCTGATGTTATGGGCCAACATAATAAAATAGGAGCCATTACTGTTAGAGTAACTCTCTTAGTGAGTTTCCCAAGGTTTTCTCACAGTTGGCAAACAGTAAAAAAACCCAGCATAATCTACACAACGTGATGTTTTTTTATGAATTTGAGAACAGCTGAAGTGCTTATCAAGTATTTTTATTCTTCTGCTGACTTATTAGAGGGCAGGGATTTCTTGACTGTTGACCCTGTCCCCCATCAAAAAAAATCTGCTGTGCCAAAGGAAATGTACAAGTGACTGTGATGGGACCTTGTAATGACATTACAGAACTGTGTCTTGAATACCGGCATTGTGTACTTACAGCACATAGAAAGTGAGCCCAAAAAAGGAGCCTGATCCTGTCCAGCTGTAAAGATAGGGTCTCATCTCCATTAATACTCTGAAGAACTTCTCAGCTCATTTCTTGTGTCACCGGAAACAGATTTCATTGCATCTTGGAAATCTCAATCTGCATTTTCACTCTTTGGAAATGTTTGCTGATACACTATGTTTAACTATGTATGTATGTATGTATGTATGTACGTATGTATGTATGTATGTTTATTTACATATCCAAAAGGGAAACACAAATATTTGAGAATAGTGTAACAAGACAAAAAATTCTCTTTGCCTTTGAGTGCAGGACCAAACATACTTTGTCATTTGGCCCCAGACAAGCCATGACTAAAACACTTTAGGCTACACTCAGTATTTTAATATAATGCAACAGATGCAACTAATAATATAACACCACCATCTGCAGATATATAGGAACTACGGTGATAAAATATTTCTGCACAAGTTAGTCTTCACGCTGCAGTTGATTATTATTTCTAATGAAACTTTTGGAGAAATTAGTAGAATATAAAAATGAATTAACTGGAAATCTAGAAATATTTTGCTGACCAACATCTGCTGGAAACAAGAGGCTGCAAAAGTTGAAGCAATTCTCCTCTCCTCTCCTCTCCTCTCCTCTCCTCTCCTCTCCTCTCCTCTCCTCTCCTCTCCTCTCCTCTCCTCTCCTCTCCTCTCCTCTCCTCTCCTCTCCTCTCCTCTCCTCTCCTCTCCTCTCCTCTCCTCTCCTCTCCTCTCCTCTCCTCTCCTCTCCTCTCCTCTCCTCTCCTCTCCTCTCCTCTCCTCTCCTCTCCTCTCCTCTCCTCTCCTCTCCTCTCCTCTCCTCTCCTCTCCTCTCCTCTCCTCTCCTCTCCTCTCCTCTCCTCTCCTCTCCTCTCTTCTCCTCTCCTCTCCCGTTCCCTTCTTTCCTTCTATTTATTTAAAGTTGTTTGTTTTTTCCAGTGCCTTTTGTACAAGTTAGTTCTTTAGGTGGTCTATAACCTAATGAAATCAGCTTTTTCTTGCTTATTATTTGCTCTTTGCATATCCCATTATGTAACAGTTTAAAAATAAAGGAAGTATGAAAGGTAAGGAAAGCTGCCTGCAAATCAAGGCCCGAGGAGAAAATATTTTTAATCATAAGTGATGCAGAAGCAACTTGCTTAGTAATATGGCATGAAGTACTGGAGAAAAATTTGGCATTTGTGTTGGAAATAATAGTAAATAGAAAATAACTTTAGATTTGACACATTATTGTCAGAGGCAAATACCTCATTCAAGATTTCAGATTTGGTGTATTTGAGATCCCAAAATGAAGTATTCTAAGAGAAATGTGGTCAGTAATTTTCACCAGACTACAGAAACAGACGAGTTAGCCAACTAACCTGCCTTCTAGTGAAATACATATATAACCTCCTTGTCTCGGGTGGTTAAAAGAGATCTGCATGTTTTTGAATTGGGACATTATTTACATGTTAATTTATATGATACAGACTTTGCATAGTGTGACAGATGAGTGCTGTAACTACATTTAAATTTATGTTATCTGTGAGTAAACAAACTTCACGATCTGTGTGTATGTGCACATGTATATATATGTACATATAGTGTTGATGGACAGTTTATCATCTGCATGTTACTGTCTTTTTTAAAGAAGAAAAATAATTTCTCATTTGTCACCTATAAGATGAAACAAAACAAAACAAAGTAGTGAATATCTTCAAGTCTTCCTGAAAATAAGAACTGTTTGATAGTCTCTGTGTAAGTCAGAGTACTCTGAGACAAAAATATTCTTAGAAAACACGCTGTCACTGTAATATATTACAATTAGTCATAAGAAAGAACGAAAGTAGAAGCAGAAGTCTTTGATGCATGTTGAAGGTAAAAAATGAAGGTCAGGAAATGCATTGTTAATCCAGAATAAAAGCAAGTATATTCAGCTGCAAATCCAGCTTTTAAATGACATATTGATATATGGAGATATCCTTCACTCACTCTTTCCTTTTACATGTACAACCCAATCTTTATGTTTGTATGTATGAATATCCATACATATACATGTATGAGACAGTTGAATAAGCAGTCATTTTTGTTTTCGTTCCAACATTTTACAAAATTTGCTGTTTTTAAATATTTTATTGTCCTTTGCAGAACGTTTTTACACATAAGATAAAATTTCCAAATAAATTAATGGAAGAGCTGCTGGTGACTAAAACAGAGTCAGTATTTCACCTTGCATGTCATGGTTTGCTTCCTTACAGCTAGCATTAATTAGAGTGCAACAAATAAAGACACACAGTAGTGGAACCAATCACTGTTGTTTTTGCAGTCTACGTACTTGAAAAATACACTAAAAGATGATGCATAAGGATTCTTTTATACTAAATTTATTATAGGAAATCTTTAATAACTGGAACTGACTATAATTTTTTCCTTAAGACTGTTCTGTTTCAATGTTTCATAAATCTTTGTATTGATTAGGTTTATGTGAAATGTCATACAGCCATAAACATAAAGAATTAACCTGAGTAGAAACTGAATTTTATTGCAGTCCTTCCAGCCAACCCAACAGAATAACAAAACAAAAAATTGAAATAAACAGAGTATAATTCCAAATTTATACAAATGAATGTTAATGCTACTAAATGAGGTAACTGTTAAAGTTCTGAATATTTTCTTGATGAGTTTCCAGAAATAAAAGACTAAGAAAAGAAAAATTACTTTCTACATATTTGTGTCACATATTAGTAGTTCTTTACAGGAATTTAATGCATTTATTAATGTGTAAATAGAAGTAAATAAAAGGGTACATTTGAGGAGAAAAAGGTAATCTAGGAAAGCTACTTAACAGACATCTGATATCCCACAAAAATCCACATAGATTTTTATAGCTGGAAAGATCCTTTCTGTTTTTTTTTGTTTTTTTTTCTGTGACTTTCTCCAGTTCAGACTTTGAGCTCAATTACTTGTTCTTAGCACTTCAAGGCATTAAATTACACTTGCAACAGCCCCTCCTCATTTTTGGTTATGAGGTCTGTTTTTTATATGCTTTACAGACATTTGATTTTAATTTGATGAGTAGTCTCAGTATGATAAATTATTCCACTGGGATCTTTTTTTTTTTTTTTTTTTTTTTTCTGAAAATATCTGAAATATTTTGTAGGAAACTGTTTGACAGAACATCCTGAAAATTCCTGATGCACATGAGACAAGGAAGGGTCTCAAATGATGCCATCCTCAAGAGCTTTTAACAACTTTTTAACCTAATGCAGTTATAGACTATCATTGACACAGTGAAAACAATCTGCTGTACAGACCTCTGTACTTCCAAAGACTTTTTTTTTTCAGATGAAAGCCCTGTTAGCTGCTTTTTTGCTCAACAAACCAAACAGAAAGGTTAAGGATCAGTGGAAACATGGGTGAACAAGCATTCATTCTGAGAGCAGTCTCTTTAGAACCAGACCAAATAGCCTTCTTTTTTAATGTAAACTGTTCTTGCAGCTCAAATTCTCCATCAAAATGTGTGTTATGATAGCAAGGAAAATGACAAAGTTTAGATAATTTTGACTATATTTGTAAGAAGTTCACGGTTACATGAAAGTCAGCATAAGCAATGAGAAAATACAGAGAAGCCTCCATCTCACTTGCACTGTCTAATCTAGCAATTCATGTAGCCTAGGAACTAAACAGATTTTTTCTCCGTTTGATATTATACTATATTTTTTCAACAAACTAGAGTGTGCCACAATGTCCTGATGGCAACTGCCTACTGAAATGCTGTTCTGTTTCTGTCTTTGCTGTTTCTTGTGCAATGTGGTTGAAAACTAACTTGGAGTTTTGGCTTTGGGAGATTAAATTCGTTTTTGGCACAGAGAAGTTCCATGAAGAATGAAGGACAAGGAAGTACTGTATTTTAAGCTTTAAAGTGGTTTGGGTTTTTTTGCATGTTGCTGGAAATTTTGAAGTTGACAAAAAGAGAAAGTTTTGAAGATTTTAATCAAGAGTAACAATGAATGCTTATTTTCACTTTTTACTTCTCAGAGTCTGGGTATCTGCAAAAGTGAAAATTAGAAAAAATTACCACATTCAGGTTCTATTCAGAATAATGGATATTCGCATTAGGCAAAATGAAAGAAAAAATCCATGCCTTTAAAGAGCCACCAACAGAGAGAAAATAGTTGTTTCTCAAAGGTTTTTCAAAATTTCTCATCCTCGGGTAAAATTACCTAACCACAGCTGTAGCGCTGTTTTTTGGAATTCTGCAGTCTATTTTGCTGCATACACTTGTTTGCAGCATAGGATAAAAGCAGATTTTGGGTGGTATCAAGCAAACTTTCCATGTAGATGACGTTAGACACCAGACACTTGCTAACAGCCCTGCACGAAACTGTGTGTAACAGACAAGAGACAGGAGGAAATTTCTAAGAACCTTTTTAAAGTTGACAAATAGAGGATGCAGTGGCAAAGTAATGTTTGGGACTTGTGTTAAGATTTCCTCTAGAAACACAAGTGTTGCATTGTTTATACATCCAGCAATTCAAACTGCATGTCAATCAGGTGTGGAGACAAGATAACATTAACACTGAACTAGGCAGAGCACCCAGAGCCAATCTTGTTTCAATCTTATGTTTCCATGTTGACTTCTGAATAATACTTGGGTGGGACTAAAGCATGAGTGTATGAGCTGAAAATCTGTGGACAACTTTTTTCCCCAAAATATTTTAAAAATTTGATTTAGCAGAAGGAACTTGAAATCAATCATCATTTTTGTCACAATGCCCAGATCTAAGAATATTTGAACTGGATGTAATACTTGGTCATCAAAAACCTTCTACAGCCTCCTTATCCATGACTTCTGATGCAAACTCTAATGAGATAAAAAGATACCATTATTTTTCCATGGGACCGTTCCTCCTTCAGGGCACAGTACGGGGAAATGGTCACGTAATGAACATCTCGCTACTTAGCTCTCTGGCATTTCTTCATTGTTTTTAATGGCTTTGTGCCCTACTTACCACTCCAAATGCTCTCCTCTTTAGACAAAACCACTAATTTCCTTGTGTTTTTTATTTTATTTTATTTTATGGTCTGCTTCTCAGATATACATTATATTTATTTTCATTATATCCTTGGGATATGATTATTATTCGTATTCTTTAGGTGGAGAAACTTGGTACAGGAAGATCAAGGTTTAGTTTTTACATTAATTCTGTGCTCTCAGCTAGTGGTATTTAGGATCTGTGTTTTTCTTTTTTTTTTTTTTTTTCCCACAGACATGTTAGCATTGCACTGTACAATGCTTCATGCAGTCAAACTACAGCTCCCATTATTGATTTTGGTTGCGGGTGTGACTGCTCCAAAGCTCTGTAAATCAAAGTCTAAGTTCAACACTGAAGTACTCAGAAAGCATAAAATAAAGACAGCATTCCCTGGCTTTGCAAATCTCACTCACCTCCTGTGAGAGCATTGCTGTGACAGCAGTTTGGGCCACCTCTAACAGGCCACCTTCTCAGAGTTTCGCTTTAGAGACTTTCCTAGCATCTTAGAGGAGTTCTAAGGCAGGGGTTTGGTTAGAATTAGGTCTCCTAGGTCAGATTTTTTTTCATTAATTAGTGCCTTCCGCTTTCCTCTCCTGGTATCTCTACTTTGACCTGTATTTCTTTGCAATAGCCAAAGCAGGGAGTGAAAAGAGAGCAACACACTTCATTACTCAGCTTTGATTCTTCCCTACTGCAGATACTTCTTTTGCCTCAAATGATACAGGAGAAAAATAAAAAGCAATCAGATAATTAAAAATGGTGTAATATATATCATATATATCATATATATATCATAGATACAGACTGTATCATGTATATTATATACAAGGGGTGTGCATGTGAGCATTAATGTAACCCAGGAAGCACAGATTCTGTCATTTTTTGCCTTTTATGAGATTCAGGTTGTACCTGTGCCAATTGGAGCTGATCAGCACATTTTTGAAAAATCCTGTTCAGCTGAAAGTTGGAAACAGTCTGAATGGACATGAGGATTTTAACCACCAGGCTGTTGGTAATCAGACTACCTAGACTCCACTATTTTGCTCACATGGCTGTAAGCAGAGCTCTCTACTGCTGCACGGATATCAGAGTTCTGTCTTCTAGGGTCAGCTCCTCAGGCAGTCAAATGCACCCCTGATGTTACACTTAAGGAAGAGAAATAACTAGTAAGATGGAGAGGGCATGGTTTTACTCAGTTCTGAGAGTTTGCATGAACTTTTATGATTTTACAGGTTATCCTTCTGCTTTTGCTTTTTGTTTTCCTTTCCTTGCTTAGGGATAAATTGCTCCCCTCTCAGTCTGTGAAAGATAATCTTGCTTGGTGTTGCACTAATATGACAAAGGCTGGAAAGACAAGTACCACTGTGCCCTTTCCTCCGTGATCAAGCACACTGCCCTGCATGCAGCCTGGATTGTGAGAGCACATATCTTGGAAATGAACACGGTCATGGTGGAAGCAAGTTTCACAAATAAGAACTTCCCAGGAGTAGAAGATTAGCAAAATTTACTAATTTTCACTTATGGCTCAACCTTAGGAGAAGATAGAGGTTTGTGGGCTCAGCCTCTCCTCAACATCAAAAGGTTCTCCTGCCGGCGCCCAGTCAAACGGGCCAGCAGGGCTGGGTGAGACGAGGCCACGTGCGACTGCCGGGCCGGGATACGCTGCCTGCCCCGGAAAAGGCATTGAAGAAAGGCTGCCCAGAATCGTGACTGTGCCATCTCTGGAGCTGCCCAAGGTTTTCACCCCTCATCTCTTTGTCCAGCCTAGTGATCTCCATTCAGCTTGTTGAATTGCCACTCTGAAGGTGTCTCATACCTGTCTTAGTCTCTTGCTCTCTGAATATTCACCTCATCTTTCTTCTATTTGGTATTCTCCATCTCCTCTTTCTTTTTTATTTGTAGGGTAGGATGACACATTTCCTTCCTCCAACCACAATTCCAGCATCATTTTCTTTCTCTTTGCTGTCTCCATCATTTGCCATCAATGAAATTGTTTGAAATCCCACATGGTCTGCACACCAGCTAAAGACAAATCTTGGGATCCTGGCTTGGTCCCCCAGCAGGTACCCCCAGACACTCTCTTCCACATCTGCCCTGGGACAGCAAGTCTGCACGGCATTCCACCTACTAATCTGACTTGGCTTTTATTTCACATGTGATTTCTTTTTACTTCATAAAAGATTCATGCCTTAGCAAATTTGTGTTCATACTCACAGGCAGTAGAAAAGACACATCCTTTTTTACAAAGACTACTGTCCTTGTCTGTAAGAGAAATACAGTTCCAAAGAAGAATTATCTATGTTTAGCATATGATTAAACTTAGCGTGAATAATTAAAGAAATCCATGTAAGTGAGTAATGAAAGAACAACCTACTGCTAAAATGAAATACTCTGATGTGCAAAAAGTAGAGTCAAATGGGAGTGTGAGAATACCCTGTGCTGACTACAAGTAGGAAGCAGAGCAAGCTGCTATTATCTGTGGAGATTAGCTATTCTAAACAAAAAGCAATAGAACTTAGCCTTGCTGAAAACAACTGGTTCCATTACCACCACACATAAATCCTAACATCCTCCCTTTCTTAGGAGCTTTTAAAAAATATTTTCCACCAAACTTCCCATAGTAGTAGAACTATTACCAATGCTATGCTACTTATGGCAGTAAAAGATTCATGAGGGATTTTTTATGGCAGGCCTTGTGACTCTGAAAAATCCACACGAATCTTCTGCACTTCATTATTGAAGGATATGCATTCACTTCACACAAGCCCAAGTGCATAAATAAAGTGCAACAAACACTGCAAGGTAGTATACACAAAGTTACACTTCAAAATGTTATGAATAAAAATATAAAAAAATACTATATAAATGAGACAGTAACAGTGCATAGTTCTAATACAATTAAAACCCAAGTGATATATAATAATTGGCCGAATTCAAGTCTTTCAGGCGGGAGGGAGAGGTAGAGAATATATTGTATTAACCTTCTTTCTTACTCTCATTCTCTTTTTAAGGTTTTTATAACCATTCTGCTTTTATTTTTTTTTTTTTTCACCACCGATGTAAGGTTCATCTGCTAATGAAGAAACTGAGAATTTTTGACTTGTCATTTTACATACTTTCATGTCATGGATGTCGTCTTGATGAAATACTGTTACAGAGTCTTTTCTGCTTTGGTACTTTCACTGTAAATTACAAGCCATACAGTTTCTACTTCTCTCCGCCTAATGCTTTGAAATAACTGGGCTTAGCGTAAAGCTTTTTCTTCTGGATCTGGGTGTTTTCTTCATCTCACACTTTGCTTTCCCATCTTACTGGCTGCCAGTTTTTCTAAGCTTCTATATACGTGATAGTTTTCTACAAGTAAGCTAAACAGCATCAGTGGCCTTTTACCTTCTTATGTTCATCCCTGTCATCGTGTACACCATTCACAGCTTCAAAGGTTTCCCCAGGGGTCCTAGCACAGTAGAAAATCCTGATTATAAGTGACATTTGAGTGGATTTTTAGAATTAGTGTATTAACAATTATACCCAACCTTAGGCTCTTTATTAACAGTATCAAGACTGGGGTCTAGGACAGATTTCAACACAGCTGTGTCATCTTCTCATCTTTTCCAGCATGTGCATTGCTCTTAGCTGTGGTCTAAAGGTGGGCGAAGAGGTTGGTACTAGCTGTTAGCTGAGTAAAATCTGTGACTTTTCATGAAGGATGAAACAAGGCTGTAGTCAGCAATGTCTGCACTGTTTCAGGTAAACACCTCATTTAGTCTATACAACAGAGTATTTCCATTTGCAATATTAAGGGCAGCCTGGGCAATGCTACATATATTTTATCTGCAAAAAGGTCCTCTGAAATAAGTATTTTAACATCACCTGGAAAATACCTTGAAATGGTAAAACATTTACAAAATAATCTCTGTATATTCACATATGATATGGAGTGGTAGAACACAACAGGACAGACGGCAGTTGCAGATTCCTTTGACAGAATAGATGTAACTCCACAGAAAATGCTATTACCTGCGTTTTGATAATAAATTGAGACACTTTCATCTGCTGTGATGTGTCAGCAATTTTCTTTACTGTTCAGAGGTTAAAAACTAAAGCCTATAAGCCAGTATAAATATCTATGAACCTCTGTATTTCAATTCTTGTTTGCTTGTTTGTGTGCCAATTTAGTTACAATCAAGTGAGTCTTCTCATGAACTGGGATTAGAAGCTCTAAACATAGTCTAAACATAATACTGACTCTGCTACCTGACTGTCAATGCTTTATTAGTATTCCTGTTGTCACATATTACACAGGTCAAATTTAAGAGTGATGTGCTTGTTGAAAATACCTCTGACTACAGACGATAATTGTAGTGATTTCAGATATTGATTAACCTGTAAAAGATATTAATTACCAGTTTAACATTTTCTTTCTTCATAAGAAACACATTTGTTTCTAAGACCCTGTAGAAGAAATAATTAGATAAGTCAAGTATCAGGACAAGGTGATTACTTAACATCTGTGACCAAGGAAAAGGCTCAAGGAGAAAAATCATCCAACATCTGCACTGTCAGTAAAATACTTGTAAAAAACACAAGTGAAGTGTGATTAATCACCATGGATGTATGATTGAGTCAATTGACTGTTACTTTTTCATGATGATTAATCAGCTACAAAAATTATAATTGTCCCACTTATAGTGGCTGCATGCTGTGCCTGATGACATCATTTGGGCTACAAATACTCAATGAGTGGTTTTCAAAAGAATATGCAGATGAACCATAAGGGGTGGATTAGGTTAAAACTACATTTTGAAGATCATCTTTGGCTTTTGTAACCCAGACTTGGCATTTTTTTAGCAGCTTACTGAAGGGTCAAATACTCTGTTATTCCTACTTTGGAATATTGTAATCAGATTGAGCTAAAATCAGAGGCTTAAGTTTTGTCATTTACCACTATTAAACAATATTTCCATTTGGGAATCATCTAGAGGCAGAGAACAAAACCAAACATATTTTCATAGCATTAGATAAATGAATGATATGCCCTCCGCACACGTTTTCATGGAGATGGCAGAAAATAAAGAGCTCCCATAACGGCAATGACAAATGCTAAGGAAAAAAATGAAACTGGATTGGAATTATTTGCATCAGGTCAGAGGCGAGAAACAGAAAATGAGGAATGTTGAAGATCACGGGGAAACAATTAGGTTACTTACTGTTTTTATGAATTAAAAGAATGAGGTCAACAACAAAAAAAAAAAAAGAAAAAGAAAAAGAAAGAAAATTTAAATCCAATAAAAGACTTAAAAATATGTAAACCAATCCAGCTGATTAATTAACTGCTACTTGGGTTCTCTGACTATATTTTAACCATGTGATCTGAGATCCCATCTGAGGTTGACACTGTCCTTCTTCCTCCATCTCTCAACAGAAGCTGGTTCCAAGGAGAAAGAAACTTGATCATGCTGGCCAAAAGAGAACAGCAGTCTATCTGGGTCAGCCCTCAACCTGGATAATGATCAGGAAAGTGGGACCGTGCTGTGCAATCCAGACATAGCCTTGAGATCAAGAATGTAATACACACATTATAAGGATAGTGACAGCACCTGTAATAAAACTCCTGCACTTTTTAAAGCACATATGCAGTTATGCTTTAGGGCATAAGTCAGCCACTTACTAAGGGTTTAAGAAGCAACTCCCTTTGCAGGCAGTTGTTTCTGCAGGTTTTTTTCTTTTTTTTTTTTTCTTTTTTTTTTTCTTCTGACAATGTTTCTCACACCTTCCTCTAAAGCAGTTGGGATTTGGCATCTGTCAGAGACAGGGGACCATGCTAAATGGATCGCTGATCTAATCCAGTGTGGCAGCTCCTATGTTCCTATGAAGACTGTGCAAGCTTTGTGGCAGATATTGGTTTTGCATGTAAGGCTGAAAGTGTCATCAGGCTGTTGAGTGGGTAAAGTGCAGCATTTTATAAACATACAACCCTCAAGGCTCCTAGGGAAAGATTGTTACTTTGGGATCCTGGATAATCTGAAAGGGGTGATGTACTGAGATCTGACACAATAACCCAAATGATGAATTATTCCAGGCAATTTTGCCCCATCAGGCTAAATTCAAATATCCTAATGGACTGTGCAAAGGACTATGCACTGCAAAAATCTCAGTCCCTGTTCTCTCACTGTTATTTTACATGTCTTTGTATCTACAAAGAAATAGTTACTTGCAGAGTACAAGATCATACTTTAAACCTAAAGTTCAAAGTCTTATTTAGGAACTGAGATTTTTGTAATATAAAAATTCTTCAAAATCCTCAGAGATAGCATGCTTGGAGGACTACCATCTTTTACAGCTATTTAAAACATATATCAGAATTCTTTGCAATCTGTTCTGCACAGGCAATACCTTTCTCAGCTGTATATAAGACCTCACTAGTGATCTTTAATGAAGGTCTCCTTTTTGCACATCCAGCATTTTTGCTCTAAAATTCAAGAAAATAGCACAAATTTGCCATCGCTATTCCCCATTTTAGCATCCTGGCTTTGCTTTTGAGTGAGAGCACTAGCAGTGAAGTCACAAAACATAGTCCTATATCTCCTCCTTTGGTCTTCAGTACACGCAGTCTCGCATCTATGGATCCTTAAGTTTGGTTCTGTTCTATTCCTCAAATGTTAACCTTGGAATGAAAACTCATTTTCTAAAAGCCACAGAAGAAGAGATTTTTTTTATGGGTTTATATTTGCTGAGATATATTTAGTATCCTCTATTATTTAGATAAGAAAGTGGAACATGGGAACTCTGGTCTCTTGAGTTTTTCCTAGGCACCTACTAATTGTTAATTATTAGAGACTAACTAAGTCACTGAAGTGAGTCGTTTGGCTGGTGTCTCAAATGCTGTCATTTACTACTACACAAATCAGCCTAGTGATAGAGTGTCTTTAAATTAGGTTACAACCATGCAGTTATTGGACAGGGAGTAATTGATAAAACCATTAGTAACACTTGTAGAGATAACAGCTAGCAAAATCATGCAACCATAATTATTCCTAATGGATACATGCTATAAATTGTGGCAAGAAAAAAATCTTGCATTATCTTTCAATCAAATTTGACAGTCCTGGTAGATTACTGTAGACTAAATGCTCATGTATGAAAAAAATGACCTATCAGAATATCCGTGCTTTTTTCCCCTTCCCTTCTCTTTTCCCATCAAATTATGTGGTGTTATTTTCTTTCTTCCTTTCCTTTCCTTTCCTTTCCTTTCCTTTCCTTTCCTTTCCTTTCCTTTCCTTTCCTTTCCTTTCCTTTCCTTTCCTTTCCTTTCCTTTCCTTTCCTTTCCTTTCCTTTCCTTTCCTTTCCTTTCCTTTCCTTTCCTTTCCTTTCCTTTCCTTTCCTTTCCTTTCCTTTCCTTTCCTTTCCTTCCTTCCTTCCCTTCCCTTCCCTTCCCTTCCCTTCCCTTCCCTTCCCTTCCCTTCCCTTCCCTTCCCTTCCCTTCCCTTCCCTTCCCTTCCCTTCCCTTCCCTTCCCTTCCCTTCCCTTCCCTTCCCTTCCCTTCCCTTCCCTTCCCTTCCCTTCCCTTCCCTTCCCTTCCCTTCCCTTCCCTTCCCTTCCCTTCCCTTCCCTTCCCTTCCCTTCCCTTCCCTTCCCTTCCCTTCCCTTCCCTTCCCTTCCCTTCCCTTCCCTTCCCTTCCCTTCCCTTCCCTTCCCTTCCCTTCCCTTCCCTTCCCTTCCCTTCCTTCCCTTCCCTTCCCTTCCCTTCCCTTCCCTTCCCTTCCCTTCCCTTCCCTTCCCTTCCCCTTTTTTTTTCTTCTTTTATAATTTATTTCTACAGTGGCTTTCAGGCAGAGGAAAATGCAGTCCTTATTAGCTGCCTTTAGCGCAGTGTTTTATATTTTCCATCAGACTCAAGACACATCAAGACTTTTCGTAATTTGACAACATGAAAAGAATTACCATGTTGCATTACATTTTTCCAACAGCAAAATGTATTCTTTAATAATACATAAAGTTTTATCTGTTGTCTGGTATTAACATTTGTTTCAGTAAACAACGTCTCCAATTCTTAGTGCCATACCCCACCCCCTTCTGACTTTTCTCCCATCCAAAATCACCAGTTTTACTGAGTTTTTCCCTTCTTCTGCAAGTGACAAAAGCCAGAAACTGTCCCTATTGACTAGGTCAGTCTTGCAAATCAACCTTATCACTTGATTATGTCTTTTCCCCCTCTTTCATGTGCAAGTTGACACTTCTCAATCAAACACTTGAAGAGTTTAAATGAAAACAGGTGAATTATCCATACAAAGAGGAAGCTAATTACAGCTGAAAAAATTATCATATGATAATAACTTACTAGAGAGATGTGCATGAATTACTGGACTTTTGTAGTGCTTTCTAAAATACTTTGGTCCTGCATCTGTCACTGTGAAAAAGAATACACAAATAATTTGAACAACTAATTTGTACTATAATTCCTTTTTCCCAGCATACACCACAAGTTTTACATTTATGTGCATATTATCACTTTAATATACACATATTTCCCTTAAGAGGGAAGTAACTCAGGAGCACAGGCTTAGCTTGGGAGCATTCAGAGAACGCAGCTTGCAGGACCCTTGGTTCGGTGAAGCATCTGATGTTTTATCTTTGAGGCTGATGGTAAAAGTCCTTGCAAGAAAAACAGTGCTGCAGTTAGCATATCCTGATGCTTTCTTGGCATCTGAGGCAGAGGTACCGTGAATGCTAAACTCCCTCTGTGGCCGGGAGGGGCAATGTTTTGAGGAGGATCACTGAATTATGCATCTGGACATGATGCTGGTCATGCTGCTGTTGTTCTGGAAGTTAGCAGAGGAACCTGTGTTTACAGTGTGTTGCTCATTACCATGTCATAGATGGGACACCATAGGGGCATGAAGAATTTTGTTTCCTCCCTCTCAGTATGCCTGAAAGACAAAAAAGTTTCCACAAAGCCACCATCAGAAGTGTTTCTCCAGGCTGGCCATGGTATATACATGCTGTGTGTACTGTGCTGAACCATTCTTTTCCGCCTTGTCCTACTCAGTCTCCCAGTCATTACAGTCAGCGGCTCTCTGCTGTGTTCCTACACTCTGAGGCACAAACAGACAATGCTTGCATAGTGTTGCATGTTACAAATGGCACCTTTGCCAGCTGCTACTTTGTAGAGATGGAGGAACATCTGGGGTTAACCTTCCGTATTTCTCATGGTGAGAAAACTGCTCTGGGCCATGTTTTTCCACTGGAAAACACAGACATAAAATGTAGTTTAGCCTAAAAATCATGTCTTACTGCAATGCAAGGAATGGTTTGCACCAGGGGATTTTTATTTTCCTTCTATTTTACTCTGACACACAGGTCACAACATACCTATCATTTCTGCATTAGCCAGGCTTAGGTTTGCTTAGCAATATTTTTTTGGCAGTTCCTGAAGTCACACTAAAATGAGTCATCAACATCTTAACAGCATGCCAAAATGATTCTGTTACTTTGACAAACAAGCACCCCAACTTCTTATTGATTTGCTGCATGCAGATTTAATGAAGATAAGTCAGCATTTACGCAGCAGTGATAGTGAGAAGGAGCAAAACATTTGGCCACTTCAGAAACCCCAGGTGTTGCCTCTGTGTGGGAGTAGGGCAAATTTATTTTCCCAGTTTTGAGAGAGGATAGAGTTATTGTCTAACTCTGCAGCAGGTAAGGCAGAAGATAAGGTTATGGCTTCGCTTTCTGTATGGGTGCTGCTCTGCTACTTCTAGGCTGTGACATACTGTAGTCTTGCAAAAACCTATTGTGTCTAACTCCTCCACTTGACAATCTAAATGGATTAGTTTTATGACTGAAGCAAGGACATCACCTTATGTATTATATGCATCACATTTCAAGCAGGTAAATGCTATCCTCATCTTCAATAACCACATCCACTTGATTTTTCTTTCTGGATGATTTGTTGACTGTGCATACAGACCCATACATAAAATGCTGTTTATTACAATACAGAGTTGGAATCTGGCCTATACTTACATGCATTTTTATTATACCACCCCAAACTATAAGAATAACATTCAGAAATTAAGTTAAAATTCAACATAAAAAAATAATTTTTCAGTAAAAATCACAACTGAGCTTTTAATACTGTTTTTTTAATGGATTGTTAAATGCTTATAAACCAGCCTTGAGTATAACAAATTAACTCTCTGAAAATTAGTTCAGGTGAAACCCTTTGATTTTCTCATTGTCCTCTAAATTAGAAATTAACCATCCTGGCATATACACTATACCAGAGCTGTATGAGCTTTTAATATATCTAGACACATACAAACCTCATACTTCCCCCGAGAAAGTTGTGTTTCTAAAGATTTAATTCAAGTTCCAAGGTCAAATGGAATAGATCTGAATTTCTTTTTAAAATGGGAGTTTCATTCCAATGAGGACTCAACTTCAATTTACTGCTTTTTCCTAAGTTGTGACAATATGGCACATAACATCACATGCAGATAGCAAATCAAGTGCACTGACAGCACAATGCCAAAAAGGTTGCCCAAGAGCACACTAGGAAGGCTAGTTGTAAGAAAAGATTCCTTTTTTAAAACCCAGATTTAAAAGACTTTTCTAGATCACACCATTGCATCTTTTAAACAAATCTTTCTTGTGTCTTGCAGACACATTTCCTGTGTCTTGCAGAACATTGCAAGTGTAATG
This sequence comes from Oreortyx pictus, assembly GCA_036925125.1. Taxonomy (NCBI): domain Eukaryota; kingdom Metazoa; phylum Chordata; class Aves; order Galliformes; family Odontophoridae; genus Oreortyx; species Oreortyx pictus. The sequence goes on from JAUPFR010000002.1 coordinate 69,074,212, forward strand.
AAAAACCAAATCTTTTATCTATTTTGCAGGTAAATAATACACCTGAGAATAAACCACACACTTCAGGGGATGGATTATAGCATCCATTAATTCTGCTTCACTGAGCAACTCCAAATTGAGAGACTGAGAATTTTGCTTTTCCACAGAGAATCTGCAGTGTTGGAGTTGACAGACTGACCCTGTGCTTTGCCTGCCCCAGCTTATAGAATGGGCAGGATGCTGTGAAAATGAAGGCTACCAGATTCAGTTATGAGTCAGACCACATCACTGGGAACCTATTTTTGATACTCAGGATTCCTCCAAATGGAACAGTGTGTTGGAGGTTCTCCATAAGTGAATGAAGGTCCCTGAGCATTCCCGACTCACCTTAAACTTCATTGCAACATCACCCCATGGCTACATCTGATAATTAACCGCATTATTTCCAATGACCTTCTATGTTCCATCTCATCACATTCACTTGCTGAAGTTACTTATATGGTCTGATGCACTGCAAAATTCCCTTTTTCTGGCACATTTTCTTCCTTCCTAATTTTTCTATCTCCCAAATTCCTTTCCATTAGCTATTCTTGAGGCACAAGACCCTGTCAGATAAAACTCTTCTGAGAACTGTATTTCTCCAACTTACTGTTAATTTGCTCACATCAACGTAGTGGAAAACCACAAGCCAACACTGTAGTAGCTCCAGATGATGCAGGTTTCATACTCTAGTCCTTACAGCATCTTCTAGGACATGCACACACTTCAGGTAAGAATTTTTTTTAATTAGCGGATGAAAAAAACCCATAGAAACATCTGAGGAATGTGCTCATAGTTAGGAAAGCACAATAAAAAAATAAAGAACTCATTAATTTGCTATTTGATATTTTCTCCACAGACATGTTGCTGTCCTTGGATAATTTCCATGCTCTTTCTGATTCTTTCCTACACTATAGAAATTAAGCGGTTCTCTACTGGTTGGATATTAAAATGGAAATAGCACTCAGTAATAAGCCCTCTAATTTATTACAGTATTTTTACAAATGACGTTCTGCATAAACTATTTGCTATAAAATCAGAAAATGTGCCTGTAGTGGTACTTTACTGAGGACCTGTATCTGAATTGGAAATAGGATAGGAAGAATGTGGTGGTGTGCAACTACCTTTCTAAGATCCACAAAATAAAACTTGGTAGATCTCTATAAAAATAAAGCAAATCAAGAAAGGCAATTCCAAACATAAAGGATAAATAGTAATGGATAAAATTAAAGTTAAATTAAAAAAAAAAAAGAGGCACTTACGTAATTATAGGGCCTTACATAATTAAAATAAAAAACAAACAATCCAAGATCTGAAATATAAAACAGATTTAAAGCTGAATAGAACATAATTGATTCAGGTGACTTTGACAGTAGCATTTAAAAAGTGATTTCAAAGACATGCAATGGAATATATTTTTAAGAAAGTTATAGACAACATTCAGGCTGCACAATGTTACCTGTAATAAATGTTATAGATGTGATATTACTGCTCTTGAAAAGGTGGCAAGGTTGAAAGTGTAAGTTCTGAGGACAAGCTGAACATCTAAATCTATGAAGTCTAGAAAGAAAAATCACTTAAGAGAAGATTTAATTGAAGTATTTAAAATTTTAAATGGAATAGATAATGTCAACATGATCTGCTACTTTCAGACGAGCACAGGAAGACAGGACAAGAGGGACATAAATGGGAATTAAAGGAGAACAAATTCAGAGCAGGCATAAGTGCTCATTCATGATGAGAATAATAAACATGCAAAAAATTATCTTGGCTAATAAGAACTTGAGTCAAAAAGACTGGCAGTGTTCTGATGTGATATACAGTGCATATTTTTTACAAACTGCAGTCAAGTAATAGAAACATAAGCTGGTGAACAAAACAAACATATTTTTCCCGTCAACAACCAAGGAAAGTGTGTGCTTGCATAGTCCTTGCTACAAGATTTTACATAAAAGTGCAAACTATTCAGTGATACACACAACTTATTTACTGTTTAACTAAAAGACTTTTTAAGCAAGGAAGGGAATTTCTCAAATTTTTGTTATTGAGCAACACACATTAAAATACTAGCAATATTATTAAGTGAAATGTTCTACAATGCTAGCAAGAGTCTGGGATTTCTACGGAGGTGAGTATTAAAATACAGAAGTGTGATGTCATAACATTCAGAATAAAAAGATAAAAGTAAGTGAAAACATAACAGGGCAATTGGAGAAACCAGAAACAACCAACGTAGACAAATATCGGATAATGATGGACTGGAATAGAGGCAATAGTGCTCTGGTTTTAAAAAGATGTCACTATAAAATGAAAACAAACAAAAAACAAAAAACAAACAAACAGAAAAAACCCACTCCACCATAAGAGAGAAATTACAGGTTTCAGTAAAAAAATGAGAAAATTTTGAAGAGAGGGGGATCAGTGGAGAACTGCCCAAACAGATGTTAGAAAGCTTGAGTTACGATAATTACTGCTATAGAAGATTTACTCCCCCCACACTCCATTATTTTAGTTTAAAAAATTGAGTGAGTTTCTATCAGCATGTTGGAATGTTAGTAATGATTATTAGAGTGACCGTTGCTGTCTTGCATGGTGATACAGCAAGCAGTTTTTCTGGAATCTGTGCATAAAACTCACTTTGTTAGGTCTCAGTCAACCCATTCCTCAGCTGGAAGTTCTAGAAGTAACTTCTAAGAATTCTAAGTGGCTATTGTAAATCTCCATCTGTCAATTCCCAAACAAGTAGCTACAGTATAATTTTATAGCTGAGAATGTTGATTCAGCTTTTAGGACAGATTAAAATATAGAACTACTACAAAAACACCCCACAGTAACTGGGCAGGCATTCTACAACAAGGGTGGTCATTATTAATTTTGAATTTGTTTATGTATGGAAATGTTTGCTTAGGGCATTTTGATGTTATAGAATAATGAGGAAGTCAAGTTTAATGGAGGCAATTTTATGCTTGTAGTTTCTGACTAGAGTGTTCTCCATGTCCCCCTGCATCCACCAAACCTAGATATCACTGCATGACAGTGCTAGTGCTATTTTATTTGGTTCCCCCGTAATCATACATCAACAACTGGACACCACTTGTTTAATTTTGTTTATCCATTTTGTGTATTGATAATATTTGTACTGAAAATTGAAGAGACATAAAATGAAATGTCATCTAATTTGCACATGTGGCCACACTCTAGCTCTCTTTTGAAACGGGAGATTTCAAGACCCATAGCCTGAAACTACTGAAGACATAAGGAAAGAGTTCAGTGAACTCTCTGCAGGTCAAGTGATGAGGGTTGAGTGAGAAAACAGTGACACAGGAGCAGAACACTACAGTGACTACTGTGATGCAGCTGCAGTGGCCCAGCTTGTTCTCTCCCACCTCAGAACAATCTAAGTTCTGTTTTTATTTCATAACCAGGAGTGGAGCTGTATCACAGTGCAACAGTTCAGTAATAGTTTAGACAAGGACAATATTGCTCACAATAATTAACAGATTTACTTGTAAATGCTCTATAAATTAATTCTGTACTTAAGTTGTGAGTGTTATGTTAGGAAATATATCTTTTTATTTTTTTTTTCATTTTTATTTTTCCTCTTAATTCATAACCAAGAGGTTGAAGTAATAGCTCTAAGGGACATTTTTGTGTTTAGCTAAGTCAGTAATTCTAGTAGTAGGGGGTATTAATTAAAAAGGCTGAACTCTGTGTTTGCCCTCCATCACCAACATCTATATTTTCTTCAAATAACACAAAGTAACTGGTTGATAAGGGAATGTTTCAGTCATTTTCAATTAGCTGTAAAATGTATTTTTACAGTAGTCTGGCTTCTGGTTAACTGACCAACAGAACAATGATGGCTATTTTATACTGCAGAGATGGTGCTGACAGGGGGTATAATGAGAGAAACTGTCTCAGATTTTTTTTCTTATTAACAATCGTAGCCAAAGCCCCCATTGCCAGTGCTAAATGGGTAATAGCATATTACTCTATTGGTAGAGGTCTGTAGGAGATTACAAAGTTGGTTAATTAGTGGGATCTGAAGTGTTACGTCTAATGCTGTCCCAGCTCTGCAGTTTTCCTACAGTTTCTAATTATTTCCCTTTGAATAAGAATACAGTACTAGATTTCCCAACCTGATTATTTCATAAAATCTGAATAGATAATCAAGCATTACTTATTTCAGTCAAAATACAGTCAAATTGAGCTTAACCACAGATGTATGCATACGGTAGATTTGGTATTGATATTGATTTTCCAGTAAATCATCCTAAGTTCAAATGATCAAAAATCAAGGCAGGTCAACATCAAAGAAACAAGAATATTGGCATGAAAGCAAGCTCTCTTGATTGGTACAAATTAAAAGATCATTTATTAGTGATTATGCTGTATAATACTGCCAGTGCCAAATGAATGCAATTAAGATGAAATGGGCCCCTGCAGCTACAGGGGTTAATAAAGACTGAATTCCTAATGATTTTTCCATTAATTATGAAGATGTCCACAAAACAGCTTTAACAAAGCTGTGGCCACCTCAGACAAATCTTTGTAATCTGTATAAAATGCCTCTCTTAATTGACATGTCATTGGGATAATGTAAAGATTGAACAGCTCTGAAATCATTACATGCTATATAAAAGTACTTTGTTAAGAATGCAAAACTTGGGGTGTGGAAGAAGTAAAACAGCTACACATGTTTTGTCTCTCTTGAAAAAAATAGACATCGATTCATGCCTAAAACTGCATGTATCTCTATTAGAAAAATTGCTGTACATTTGCTGAAGTAAGAATCCTTTATCTGCACAAAGTGCTTGTGCTTTTCAATATTTTTTTTTATTTTATTTAATTAATTTATTTATTTTTATTTTATTTTAATTTTAATTGTGCTTTTTCAGATAGGGAGGAAAGGAGTGTGAAACAGGAGAAAATAACTGAAAGATTTGAGAAAACACTCTCTCTAACATGCCATGGGACAAGAGCATCTGTCTCTACTGACATCTAGTTCATTTTTGAGTAGGAACATGGCTCTAAAACATGGGAATAATGAAAGAATAATGCCTTACCTTGGAATGCTGCTCACTCAAAAATGCATTCCCCAGGACCCTACGCCTGAGTCTCCCAGCCCTGATGGGAGACTTCTGGACACTTACAGAGCAAGGCAAGAGCCTGACATTTCTGTGGGAAGGACAAAGCCAGATGGTACCTTTCTTTCCTTTTCTTTTTTGTTGCTTATTAATGTAGAGCTTTCCCTGCTTCTGAGAGCTGGTTTGCCAGCCTTTTGGCTGTTTCTTGCTTATTCGTGGGATTTCCTCAGAATTTTTATGATTCTTTTTTCATAAGTATCATCATTAGCTCTCATCTGTCAGTTAACATGGAAAAAATCCCAAAAGATATAAAAATGAGGAGACTGCCTGAATGCTCGATTAGGCACCTGTTGCCTCTCAGCATTAAGTTAATTTTCCTGCTAATTACACATTTTTCATGCTCTCTGCCTGCTTTCTGTTTTTTTTTTTTGGTTTTTTTTTTGGGGGGAAGGGGGTGGAACAGGGAAGATTCAGAACAATTTTAACTACATAAATGGAATTCCAGAGCATTTAAAGAAGAGTATATTCCCAGGTATGAGACAATTTTCCTGTAGACATTCCCACCTATTATGTAAGCATCAAATGTCAGCTCCAAACAATAAGAAATTCTGTATTGCTGTATGCAAAATCATGCTACAGAAATGATCCCCTAGACTATGATATAAACATCCAAGAGAGAACAGAAGGAACAAACTGGAAGAAGCAGAGAAGTCAGTAAGTACAGGGATAAAAGAAAACTCAAAATTTTCTTTGCATTGTTACAAAACTAGGATAGTAAATCAAATGTTTTGCATACATTCGTGTAAAGCTGAGCACGTAAGGAAGATACAGCACTGTTAATCAGTTAAAATATAGTCAGGACTAACACCTATACAGGTATGGCCCCTGAATTAAACCAAAACTAGTTTTCAGTAAGAATGATATCAGCCAGATGGCCACAGAGGAAACACAATGATTAACAGGAAAAGAGTTCCGTATTAGAAAATGAAATTCCAAACTTGATACCTTGTGGAATAAAGATATTCACAATAATTTTTAAAATGAGCACAAATTGTAATCTGCTGAACTATTAATACAGAAACAAGCTGTAAACGGGACATTATGAAAATACTAACTTAGAGGCTAGAGTAACTTGTGCTGTTCAAACTGTTGATTAAATTTCTTTCGTGGGATAGAAGTGCAAATGTGGAAAGTCTCAGGGAACTCCTGAGAATACAAGGTGACTCCAAGGCAATAAATTGCTTGAAATAGTACTAAATAGCCAATTCTGATTCTACTCCTACCATTGGAAGCTATTCCTCACCGTTTTGCTATACTTAATAGAAGTCTAAAGACATATTTGTTAATCTTATATTAACAGTATCAATATGATCACCATGGATTTCCCAAAACCTCTGCATAAATCATATTGTAGAGTGAATAACCCCTTGGAAGTTCCTCAGTCTCACCTCTGACTATAGCAGCTGCTCATAGCTTCTGCTCTGTCTTAGGGCATGGGTACAGAAATGGAAAGACTGACGATTTCCTTTCTGCATGCATTTTCCCACTCGATTTTGGCTCATCAGTTTACCTCTGACCTTGTGGCTTTATCATTAAAATGTGTTCCTACTACCTACTTGCATATCCTCATTCCTTAAATCTCCTGCTCACAGTAAGGGTGATGGAGCACTGGAACTAGTTGCCCAGGGAGGTTGTGAAGTCTCCTTCTTTGGAGATGTTCAAGACCCGCCTGGATGCCTACCTGTGCAACCTGGGCTAGGGAGCTGCTTTAAGCAGGGGGGTTTGTCTAGATGATCTCTGGAGATCCCTTCCAACACCTACAATTCAGCGATTCTGTGATATGCGCCAACCAACCTTAGATCATTTGCTAATTTGTAGTATAGAAGAACTCACTGGTCTATGGCTGAAGAATTCTTCCTCTAGGCTTTGGCTCAGTCCAGTTTTTCCCACTTTGTTTTGTTTGTCCAGTGTTTTTGCCGTTTTCAGGACCATATTTTCTCCCCACTTCCTGGCTTTAGTTTCTCTTTTTAATTTCTCTGAAGTCAATATAGCTCAAGCGTTGTATATTATCTAAATTACTGCTGCTTTTGTCATGGTTTTATGATTTTTTGGTATTGGTATTCCACATCATAACAACATGTAGTGCATTAAGAGTTAAAGAATTAATACTCTAACTCCATAGATCATTGATATTTCCGGGTATACCTGTCTCAGAAGAGGAGAACTACATTCCCCAGAGGACTTTGCGATGCTTTGCATTTTTACGTATTTTCCGCTCAGAGGGAAAAGATAAAAACCCTCTGCGGTCACGGGACACTCTCTTTCCTTCGGGATCGACTCAGCAGTGGGTGCTCGCTGCCATATCGCCTTCAGCGTTAGCGTAAGGCCTTCGGTTTATCGGACACTCTCTCTCTTGCTCATTTTATTTGATTTATTAGCTTCAATTCCAATTATATTGTATTATATTGTGTTATTTTGCTTTCTGATATCTTATTTAGTAAATTAGCTTTCCTCCTCAGATCGTTGCCGCTGTTTTGTTTCTAGGCCCATCTCCCTTTTCCCTTTTCCCTTTCCCCCTTCCCCTTTCCTGGGGCGTGGGTCTGCGGGTCCCCCACACCAATCGTCACGGAACCGGGCCGATCCAGCCCGGTAAACTGTTGACAGCTTTCTAATTGGACTAATAATCAACAGTTTTATACTCTGTGCAAGGGTGTTGGAATTTCCTTAATATGAGTTGGGGCGACACATTTAGGAAAAAAACAACACAACAAACCAGTCTGTATTGTACATGCAAAAGTTACATATGAGTATGTAATTGATCTCATCCTACACAGTGTTCCTACAAGAGCTAGTGCTAAACAAAACAAAACAAAACAAAACAAAAAACAACCACAAACTATTCTGATATATATAATCTATTTAAGTGTGAAATTGGATTTTCAACATAAAGATCAAATTCATTGACTTCAGAGATGTTGCACAAGGGATAAATTGGCCTTTTAGTCATTTTATAGCATCTGCAAACTCATACCTCATGCCTTGTCTTTGTATGATCTGCAATCAAATACTTATTCATACAGCAAATAATTTGACTCTTTAGCAAAAAGGGACCAAATTCAAATAATATCTGCTAGACCAATAAATATGAAAATGCTGCCAAATGTGCATGAATAAATCCCCATAATCTTGCTTCTTAGATTTTTATCCATACAGGATATATTAGGAGGAATATTGTAGAGGAACTGGGTCTGATTTTCATCTCTGTGGTATAAATCAGGAGTAGCTCTTCAGTAGTCAATAAAATTACACTGTTAAACCAGAACGTGTTCCTTTTTCCTTTTTGAGACGTTTCATCACTATTGGTTTAACAAACATCTTAGAAGTAGAAAAATATTCAGATTTCATTACAATTATTTTCTTCAGTAATTAAAAGTTAGACAGTTTCCTGCACTAATTCAATTTTTGGTTATTATAGTCACTGATTTTTAGAATACCCTGAGGTGCAGTTTTGTGAAGCTGTTAGGTGAATCACCAGTGAGCACAGAATTTGAGGAAAGAATAAGCCTGTTATAAAATAGTGCTGCTACTTTTGTGTAAGGTTGTACATGCATATTATTTTCAGAGATCTTTATTTATAATTTTTTACATATTTTGCACTTGCAATTGATTCAGGGTTAAAATTCATGGTGACTTCTATCTACATGACATCTTGTCAGTACTTTACTAAAGTTTATGAAAAAGTTACAAATTATGTAAGGAAGTACTATTTGTTGATGACACAAATAAAGCAACTGAGGAAGAGAATTGTGGCCCAACATTTAACGTGCATACTCATAGTTCTGCACACTTCAGTCATACAAATGAAAAATTGGTGTGGGTACATATAAATGCATAGATAATTCAGCTGTAAACCATACTGTAAACTTTCTCAGAGTATTCGAGTTAATAAAATGAAGAACTTCAGCTGAATGAAGGTTCAAGCTCCTGCTGAAGTTCCTCTTGGCTGCTTTTGGGTCCTATTTAGCTCACATACTGTTTCTATATATTTTTATTATTAATTCCATGTGTATCATTCAATCATCAGTTCTGCTTTATCCTGGTTCAGCTGATCAATATTGAGTAAAACACCATCTTCCACATAGAGAAATAACTTTCCCTAATTGCCTCAGGAAGACTATCTTATAAGTTTACTTGTTTACATCCTCCTTTCCCAAAGAAACCTCAAAATTAAGAATCAATATCAGCATAACACAGACTTACAGAAGCTTATAAAATTCCTAAAAATTCTTTTCAATGAAGAGTTCATTTAGTGCCTGCAGTTCCTGGTGTCTTTATATATATCTACTAATACCTTCATAAACACATACAATTCTATAAAATGTTGGTATTATTTCTGCTTGTGTTACATTCTGAGAGATGGTCAATAATGGTTGAATTCATGCTTGTTGCTTCTTAGCCTTCTGGGTTGTTGGGACATTAACACATATGTGTCTTCTGGCTTCTAAGTCTTGCGACCATTGTTGCTATTCTGAATAAGTTCACAGCAATCTTCAGCTGATAGCAGCTTGTGTTTCACACAGTCATTTATATATCTGATAAAGCCTCTGACATCAACTTCTTACGGTTCAGAATTTCCTCTGGTACATTATCTACGGAATAAAGTTTGGACAGATGAAACCTTGTGTTTCTGTCTGTACCACTGTGCAATTACCTAGTGCTGGAGATACATTGTAACATGATCAGAGAGCCTTCTTTTAACAGTGTGTTTCTCTATCTTTAATCTGTTAGATTAAGAGCAAAGGAGTGAAATTTACATATTTGCTTACTCTCATGCAAACTGCTTAAATACATGTCTATGAAAATATTGCTATTAGCAAAACAGTGTTGCTATAATATCTGTACAGCATATGTGTCTTTCAATCAGGACAACTGAGTGAAGAGGAAACAAATAATTTTGGACAATGGATACTACTGAGCAAATTGTTAGCAAGGAATTCCTTTTCATAACAACAAATGTGTACAATAACAAAGGAATATAAAAACCCGAATCACAGGATCTGTCAGAGTTATCCTGTATTTTGTTGAGCATTCCCATTTGCTAGGAAGGCGTCCCAAATGTCTTTCAGTTATTTGATTTCCTTGTGCCTTCAAAAAGAACAAGTTTCTTGAAATCTGTTCCCTTGGTTTGATGAAGTGAACACAAATTGACTTGATCAGAGAGACAGAGAATGTATGCAGAGCAGGAACTGTAGTTGAGGGATTATCTGCCTTTTAAAAATTTCTCTTAGAACACTCTTCCATTTCAGATCCCTTTATTTATTATGATTTGCCTTTGCATGACCTTAATTTTGCACAGTATGCAGAAGGTAGCAAGAGAACACACAGACATTTATTACAGCTAGGAACAGGTACTATGTATAATCTCTATTACAAGGGTCATAAAAGTCAACACTCCAAGGCCTCATTCCCTCAAGTGATTTCCCAAGATTCAAACTGTAGCAAAGTCTATGTGCTGAATGGCTGCAAAGAGTGTAGATCCTAATGCAACCTGTGCAGTGGTGAGGAGACTCCTCAGTGATGGCAGCTGCTCTTGGAGACAGTCAGGAGTGATCTTTTCCTGCTTTCATTTTCTTCAGGGCTTTTACCTTACCTGAGAAATATTGTAAAGGTTTACTTTCTCTCCATACACTTAGTTTGCAGCTCTCAATCATGCTAACTGGAGTTCCAAGCATAAGAATATAGAATGAGAGTAGAGCAGGATAGTATGTCAGAATGTCCTGACAAGTAAAAAACAAACATATGTCCTAACATATGTCATATCAATATTTTATGAAGAAAGACATTACAAAAACATGCAACAGGTGACACACAGGTGAGAATAGGAAAGCCAATACTTCTCCAGTTGTGGTATCTGTCAGAATCAGGTATTGTTAATTTTGATGTTCTTTAGCAGATAAACCTGGATTTAGAGTATGTGATGTAAACAAGAAATGAATGCTTGAATGTTTGAATGTTTGCTTGCTGGGAGCCTTTAAGACTTAAGAAAAGTGATTATTTTTCTTTGCCATAAGAACAAAGCATTAGATAGTTGATTTCTATAAGAAAATGTGCTGTTATTCTTCACTTGTTTTACCAGTTTAACAATACTTTCTAAATCATGGCACAAGTACATTTCTGTTTTCAAGTTCTAAAAATCCATTTTAACATACCAGATGCAATTTAAACTGGAAGTATTGCACTGAAATGCAACCAGTATAGAACTATTCTGTTTAGAAAAAGATTACTAAGTAAGCATTTGGAGTACAACAGACCCCTTGGAGAACAAAGAAAACATACTGAAAAATACAAGAATAATCTGAAAAAACAAGTAAAAACAAATAAAACGCAACCACAAAAACAATGTGCATATAGAAAACTCATTACATTTTAAGGTCACATTTCATAAAATATGATTTGTGCTATAAGCAAACACATGCATCCTTCCCGGATCTTACTTAAAATCTTGTTGGCTAGACAATAGGGAGCATAAATTCTTTAGAGTGAAAAATAGGACAGATAGTGAAACAATGTACAGTAAATACAAAGTTCAGACCCCTCTCTGCCTTTCACATTCTTCTGCAAAGCTTCTGAAGGTCAACAAGAAACTACAGGTTTAAGAGACTCTCTCTATTCTAATGTATGGCTAATGTACTATGTGTTCCTGCTTATAATGGCAGGGTCTGTTGACTTACATAAAACGATGAAGGTTTTCCAGGATCCAATACACAGTGAGAGAGGGGAAAAGTTCCCAGTTTTCATTCTGAAGGTGTTGGATACCACTCTTGTGCTTTCACCTCAGCCTGGTCTAATCAGAGAAAAGTGAATAATAAAGCAGACTTCAGCCTTTGACATTGCTAAACAACTACTTCCCTCAACGTTTACTACACTGTTTTCAACAGTTGTCCATAGTCTTGTTTTATAAGAGACTCAAACATCAGCAAGATTTACATTTAATAGAGGATATATTTCTGAAAAGATTCATGATTGCTTACCTCCACATTGCATTAGTCTTGTGTTTCATTATTTCCAAATGTTCTGAGAAGTAAATCTGAACATTAAGTAACAGTTAATCACGCTTCATTTTCACTCAAATTTTCAGATGATCTGTAACATGTAACTTAAAGCTAGATATTAAAAGAAATAAAGTTGCAATTGTAATCATCCAAAGTAAAAGGAAAAAGCATATCATTTAGTACTCATTTACTGAGATGTGTGGGTGTAATTAGAGATTCTCATCCTACTAGAGAAGGCATTCTAATAGCATCTTAAAAAATATCATCTAGGTCTATATAAATACTGAAGGCATCTTCACAGATGGCAAACATCCTATAATTCTTTTAAAAATTTAGGATTTGCAGATCATAAACATCCATAGTAAGCACATAAGTATTCAACATCGTGCCTTTCAGCCCATGTACTTTGGTCAGTATTTTCCTGTTATCTGGTAATACTGTAGGTTGCTAGAGAGGGACAGAAAGAGTGGGATACCAAATAAATCTAGTACTCATTACTCATTAGAATTTGATGAAGTGAAGGAACAACTGACCAAATTCCTCCTTTGAAACCCCAGGCCCTGTGTAGTGAAACCTTTTACCTCTACCACCTGCAGAAATCAAAATAGAGCTGTGGTGAATGACACACAGATGAGCTGGTTCCTTCTCTGTTATAATAACTGGGAGGAAAAAGAAATCCAGCCTTTTTCTGTACCACTGTCTGTGTTTTTTCTTTTTGTTTGTTTGTTTGCTTTGTTTTTGATTTGTTTAGTTTTCTGGTTTGATATTTGTTCCTTTTAGTGTACTATAAAAAATAATAAAATAATCCTTGCATTGCTGTACTTCACTAAACTAGGAATGGCATTGAGACAAAGAACATGAGCAGCAATGAACAAGCACAAACTGCTTTTAACTGTATTTCATTGTTAGGAAAAAAAAAAAAAAGAGAAAGGACAAGGAAGCCATCAGTAGAGAGGAAATGCTAAAAAGTCTATATATTATTTTGAATTGCCTCAATAATGTATCATAATTGCAGAGACAACCTTGAGGAATGAATACAGGAGAATCATAAAGATATCTATGAATGAAAACCAGGAAGGCCAATCATAAAGCTAAGGAAAGTTCCTTTCAGCTCTCCATCAGCTATAGCTCAGGGTGGATATTTGAATAAGAATAATATCACAAGAAATTTACAAAAGGGTAGAACAAAGCGAACATCTTTAACAACACTTTGCCATTCATTTCAAATTCCTTTGAAAATTATCTATTAGCTGGGTTTCGACTCCAAGCCATGCAACCTCATGGCATGATACACTGCATTAAGTCTCAGAACTCGCATGCACAACATGCACCAACATATACATACACACATCTTCCACTGAAGAGCTGCATTAACAATGAGCAGCCTTTGAGAATTCCTATTCTCAAATGTGGCCATACTGTCATTTTTCATTCATCCTTGGGGTAACAAGGTAATAAGTAAAACATCTCTGCAGTTTTTCTCACCTAACATTTCAGAACGAGCCTTCAACAATGAATTTCCACACTTTTCTGAAAGGTTGAATGATATATGCTCCCTGTCAGTATATCAGCAGCTGTTTTATAAGTAACTACCCTAAAGTAAAGGTGAATCACTCTAAGTTCCTTTCACTCTGCAAAACCATGAAGGCAAAGTGACCTCTTTCTCTCACAGTTTTACACAGCTTTATATTCCTATACTCCTTACACAGTTTTATATATCTCTTTTTAGGGAGATGTGTTTGAGAATCCCTACAGATGGGAACTGATACTTGGGCAAACTGGTGGTTGGACAGTTTGGATACTATACTAAAAATAGTTCTATCTTTATATTTCAAACTAACCAATATTCTTACCCTTAGGTAAGACAGGCTGTATACGCCTTTTTAAATCAATGAAATAAATTTGGAAAGAGTGTTTCTCTCTTTAAACAAACAAACTAACTAACTTAATCAGCTAAAAAGCTAAAAATCCAGAAAAGCAAGTGGTGTCTTTATGTTAGCGACGGGGGAAAAATAAGGAGTACAAACTAGCAATGTCTCAAGTACTCTTGGGGTTAGTTTGAAGAACTCAGGGCCAAAGGCTAAACTGAATTCATTTTTTTTTCTGTGAAATTACCTGTTATTAACTCATCAAAGTCATTATAAGACCCTGTGAAGACAAGGGCTGAAAATCAAACTGGCATTTGCTGTCTGTGTTCCTCACCATTTCCATCTTTCAGGCTCTTTTCTTTCCAGAGTGCAGGTTTTTGCCAGTTTTTAGGGAGAAACGTATCAGATCTATGCCACTTTCTGCTGTGAACATACTGAAGCTTCACAATATTCTTGTCTTTATTTTCAATCTGAATATGCCAGATGAGCACAATTACTGCAGTTGTACCATCATTGCTACAAATCTGAATAGATTTACCTACATATATTTAAATCCAGAGGCACTTGAAATGTAAGGTCTGCCATGTAAGCAATTTTCCTTCTCTTTGCAAACTTCAGTTCATTTTCTGAGTATAGTTTGAAACAAAAACAACCTTGCCATCCATCCAGAAATTCAAACACATTCTTAACCCCAACATCTTGTCATACACTTCAGTAGAATATATTGCTATACTTCCTGGAACCCTGATTTATATGGTTATTAGGTTCATGTAACTGTGCGAGAAATACATTGTATACTCAGGAAGAGAGATTCAATTGTCATCAGCAGTTCCATTTTTCTGGGCAGGCAGAAATTTTGAGATCAAATGTTGCATCTCTTTTCTTTGTCTCACGGCAGAAAGTATGACTTCGTAGCCCTTTCATTCTTCCGAAGTGAGTCAGTGCCTGAAACTAGAAGCAGCCATTGAATCTGAACTCCCACAAGAGGTGGCTGTGCACTGGAGCACTTGGTGTTCCATAGATTTCTAAAGCCATGGAAGGTGACAGTGATTATCCGATTTGATGGCCTCCACAAGACGAGCCACAGACTTGTTTTAATGTCTTCCTTGGAGTTCTGTGAGAGATGAAACCCTTGGGCGAAGGTCATTTGATTTTTGTACACAAACAAATGAACAAGAGATGAATACTAAAGTTTTCTGCAGAAAACATGCTTTCTGATGAAGAATTTAATTTTTCAGTTTTAACAAATGAAAATCAATTATATATTCAGTACATAGTGCATATTTCAATGTGAGTTAGAGAAACATGCTATAATCATTTTGTGTCATATTCAGGATTTTGGACACTGAGTTATCTTTTAAGCTCTGTGAGGAGGACACTGCCAAAATTTCAGGAGGATCGATCAATATTTGGGACAGCTGACAAAACTACAAACAGGGTGAAAAATGATGTAAGTGAGAAAGAAATGGGAAAGGAAAAAGGGAGGACCTCTGGGGATTGTTCCTTTGTAAGATAAAGGAAAATCATTTTTCCTTAACTTATTTTGTTGTTTTTGAAGAATTAGGCATCTGTGAAGGGACATCCAATCAACAGTTATCAATGCACCTGTGAGTTGTCATTTGTGATAGACATATGTGGACCAAATCTTGAAAACTGTAAATAAGTAAAAAACTTGAAGATTGAGCTAAAATTTTCTCACAGTTTCTAAAGGATGTGATATGGGTCTCATTTCTAATATAACAGACTGCATTTGTGAATGAGTGAGTGTGACAGATTTAACTCAGAATAAAATATAATCCTAATGCTTGGCTGGAAAATGAGATTTTTTCCATTACCAGGTAAAAAAAAATCTGAGTCTGAATGAAAAAAAAAAAAAAACAATGATTTTTATTGGTTTCAGTATTTACTCACCGAGAGAGAATACTAATGACAAACCATAATATAAGATTGTACTTTTAATCTAGTAGCCCAATGGGATATTACCTTTTTCTCATATACTTGCAATGACTTGCAGGATTAGCTATGAATTGTATCTGGGAGGTAGGAAATCAATCAATAAACAAAATTTACTATTTTGGGGAATCTATATGTTGAAGTTCTATTAATTTCAACTGGTCTAAGCACTAACCTGGGATGAAATCGTTAACCCTAACATAGATACTGGTAACTCCAGGCTATGTATTTAGTGGATGCAAATAAAGATGCACATAAGTAGCCAATTATCTGAGGAAATGAACCATTAATGGATTAATGCAATTGGAATACATTCTTTTATCAAGAGAGACATTCACTTAGAGTGGTACTGTATTTGCTTTACACATGACTTGTTGCATATCTAACGCAACGCATTATCACATATTCCAAAATTGTGACTTGAGAAAGAAGCCAAACAGAGATAGAAATATGCCAGACAGGTAGCCCCCTTTTTATTTCTCCACCTACAGATATCTTAATGTAGCATTTATGTGAAGTCAATTCCAGAAATATTGCTGGAGGTAAAGCAAAGGTGCACCCACAGTCACAGCCAGCCCATTGTTGGCTGATCTTCTCTTACATAAATGGTTAGTTTGTATCATGGGTTTTAGCCATGCCGTGATACATTTCCTGCATACAATGGTTCCACAATGAGAAGAATTTCTCTGAGATTTTTTCCAACTCTATGTCATTTCCTATAACAAAAAGTACAAAGAAATGTATCATCATCATTGAAAGGGCAAGTATTCCCCATGACAAAATGCAAACCATTTCTCAGCATTTCTCAGTTTCTATGCCAGGGTTACTTTGAAGGGGGGTGGGGGGTAGGGGAGGAGATGAGAAGGATTTCTGTGAACATCATGGTAACCTTTGCCTGTTTTTTTTTTGGTACGAGAAAAACGCTCAAAATAGATTCTGTGTAACACTGTGAGTGAAACGTAATAAAACTTTAATAGAGAAACCATGAGAAAATCAGTCTTTGATAAGTACAGTAGAAAAAAACATAGAAACAACAACTTAAAACAAAAACACCAAACTACACAAAGCTATCTTTACATGGATAGGGGAAGAAAAAAGAGAAATAAAGGGAAATGCAGACGACCACATTTCTTAGCCTGAAAGCATAGAGAATGGATGCAATGTAAAGTGCTTTGCTTCCCTGTCCTTCAGAATCAGCTGGAAAATAATCAAGAAGAAATACCTTAAATAACACAGTATTATGCAGAACTCTCATGAATAGGTATTGGTACAAACATTATACATTTTACCATACTTATAACACATATTATTACTGTTATATGTTTTGCATAGAATTTGAATTCATGTCCATATATGTTGAAATATATAGGAAGGCTACTTAACTTACACTTTTAGTAATTATTATTATATATTTGTACCTATATTTTGACATATGTGACCATGGAATTTGGTTTCATACCATATATACTTTTTAGTACCTTTTTACACATCCAGTATTAAATATTCATGGTACCACAGTATGTAGAAGTGACTGAGAATAAAAGCTCTGTATAGCACAGCTGAAAACACCTATGTTGAATCTTCATGACTGGATTTGGCAAAGAAGTTGGTGGGAAATGGGTGGGACCCCAGAGTAAAAGAGGAAGATTAGTATCCATGCTGACATAATCACTCAAGTTGTGTGGAGACAAGAGTTGGACTCAGTGTTACTTACAGGTCCCTTCCAGCTCAGGGTATTCTGTGATCATATAATTCACATAAAATTCACAGGAAAGGAGCAAGATGGTTCTCTGCCATCTTCCGACATGAAAACTGATATTGAATGCGCCCCTATTTCTGCAACCGGCATTTTACTGACATTCAGAAATACAGGCACAGATGTTCAAATTTAGTAATATCTGAACTCAGAACTAATGCCATTTAAATATGTAATTTCAGGACACATATTCTTTGATCTAAGTTTGGGAACTGATTCTCTTCAATCACATCCATCATTTGCTTTCTCTACCCAAATATTTAAATCCATATTTTTTTATTGCTGATATATATACAGTATTCAGAATTTTTATTTAGATGAGTAAGTTTGAGGAAGAATCACATTTTTATGACTCAAGAATAATAAAAAAATAGATATATTTTATAAATGACATGTGATTACTTTCCAGGGAAAATTACTCTACAGTTTAATTTTTTTCTTGACATTTTCCCCAATAAATAATCAGCTATTTTCCAACGAGACAACACACAGTTTGAACCCTGAGCCTGGAGGTTAAGGCACCATTCATTTATCTCTGTCCACATAATGTGAATTATTGGTTAGTTGCTTTTCATTGTAACTGTGTTATTGGAAAATTATAATCCAAGATATGTTTAATGTATTTTACTTAATCTCTACTCACATTTGTTTTGGTGTTTGGTCTTATTCTCTTGATAGAACATAGACTTTAGATTTTACTGGAAAGCCGAGCTAACCTAGCTCAACACTTCGATTACTCTAGGCAGTTCCACACATCCCACCTTGATACTGCAGCAAGGTAGCTAACTTGTGAACTGAAGGGTGCACATTCAGCAATTTACACAAACGCAGCCACAGGACTGTTCTACTGTCTGCTGAAAAATTAGTGATGTGAATGCAGACAGAATATACAGTAACTTGCCTGACTTTGGGGTAGAAAAAAAGAGATTAGAATGACAAATAGTCAGACTCCAGGGTCAAATGCTTTGCCAGTAGTTGCATATGTTTATGCCAAAATACATAAAGAAATGTCACTTCAGCACATGAATGATGACAAACACTCCAAGTGGGACTGCACTTCATCAATCATTTCAAACGTGCAGATTGGGTTTACCTATATAAACAAAAGCAATAAAACTACTCAGAGCCTCACCTTAAACTATTCAGGCATGACATAAACAGTGTTACCACACAGTCAATCCCCGTTTTACTTGAGAGGAAGTCAGAAAGCAAGAGACAAACTGATTTATTAAGATTAATAAAGCATGTCCTTAATAAGAATAAAGCCAGCTATTATTTTGCATAATTATACAAATCATATTTGGAGCTTGAAAGCATGAGGAGCAGGAAAAATCCTTATTTTCTTTTTTTTTTTTTGGCATTTTTTTTCAGCATTTCAAGGTTATTTAAAGAAGTGTTAATCATTAGAAGTGTTTGGGGGTACAGAAACTTTATACAAGTTTTCTTGAAAAAAAAAAAAAAAAGGTGATTTAGAGGAAGGACTCCATGTCAGCAAACTGGAAAACCTGGCTGAGCCCTCTCTGGCTTGGTCCTCTGGGTATCATATAAACCCCACTGAAGTCAGTGGAAATCTTTCTGTTGACTTCAAGGAGATTTGGAGCAAACCCCCTGTGAGGGAAATTTAATTGAATTCCTTAATATTGATCTCTTCATGTCAGATGCTCATTTAGCCTTTTTTTTTTTTCTTAAAACTGCACCTGCTTTTTCAAAGAGAATAGAATGGAATTGAACTTTTAAAATTTAGCTTTTCAATAATTTCAACAATGTTTTATATAGCTACAGTCATAAGAGATTCCTAAATCATTATAAATGTCCAAATAATACCTCAAAGATAGAACAGGTCAAACAACTTTTTAAAGTGGTATTTTGTAATCCCTTACAGACACAAGAAAGTGAGCTCCATGCCATATTTTCTCACATTTTCACTAGCTTTCACCTATCTGCATTCCACTGTTTCTGTATTTAATTAGCCTCTGACAGAATCTTAGGTTTAAGCTAAGCTTTTCTAAATCTTCCCCTCTAGCCAGTCACTGAAGTGTTACACTATCTTGCACACAAACTGTTTCCTTAGAATTAGGAAATATTCAAAGCAGGCTACATTATATGTCAAGGGGTCTCTTTGGTTCAGAAGATGTTGACACTGGAGCTTTCCAGCCACCCACCCTAACACAAGCCAAGTATTCATCACTTACTAGAGACCAACCAACGATATCATAAGCACAGGAAGAAAAGTCAATCTATCTCAGATCTGAAATTATATAATTGATACTCCATTCTTTCTAAGCCAAGGAAAAGGAGAGTGATCCAAATCTTCCATTCCTCTCAGTTTTGGGTTTTTTTCCTACCTATAACCCTTCTTGAGACTTTCTCACCTAGGATAGCTTGCCTTCTCCATCTCACATACAATAACTGTCTATCTCCATTTTACTCCTGACATCTGAACACTCAGACCTCTGTTGCTCCACCAGTACGAATATGGCAGAGGTCATCACCCTGGTCTTTGTGCCATGTGCATTCCTGGCCTATTTTATGGCAGTATGCCACTGCCTGAAAAATGATACACAAGGCAAGAGCTGATATACTGAAAAACCTTCTCATAGTTTTCCACTCTCAAGCTGCCAGTCAGAGACTTTACTTACGGGAGATCTTGTTCACTACAGTCTCTAAAAAGTTTTTCATTGGCCCCTAGCATACATCTAAACGTTCACATTTCTTTAAACCATTAACATATATCTTTTTTTTTTTTCTTTTCTTTTTTTTTTTTTACATCTGCCCATTACTGCCCATTAAACTTTTGGCAAGACTTAAAATACAGTACATTACTTTTTGCTCCTCTTCAAGTCTCTTCCTTAAACATGACAGACACTGTTGGAATGAAGCTTAAGTTTTAAGTTATAAACAGATTAATAACCATTGCTGGATTCTGCAGAACCTACTTAGTGGTGGGCCAATATTTATGAGCAGTCAACAGTGAAGTTACTGGGTCACCAACACAGCTTCCCTATAGTGATATGAACAGAGTAGTACAACCTCCTGGCATTCTGGAAAAAAATTCTCAGCTTATTTCATTTTTTCATTGATCAGTAAAATACTGTGTCAAGCCACTGAGGTACAGAAGGTATACACTTATTTTACAAAAAGGAATAAGTAGAGGATCTGGTTCTTAGGGTCACAGAGTGGATGTGAATGGTTGGATTGCTGGGAAAGGAAGA
This sequence comes from Oreortyx pictus, assembly GCA_036925125.1. NCBI lineage: Eukaryota > Metazoa > Chordata > Aves > Galliformes > Odontophoridae > Oreortyx > Oreortyx pictus. The sequence goes on from JAUPFR010000002.1 coordinate 69,095,158, forward strand.
TGTTTCGTAGACACTTCCTTTAGTTGCTATACTCAGCTTCTTCTCCTATCAGTCAGGAGCAGAGTTATGCCACAAACAACTCTATATTCTATTTTAGTGGCTTTTTTTTCACCAGCAGTAGTGGGAGTTATGAATGCAGAGAAACAAGTGGTTTAAGTCACTGACTGCAAACCATGCTTCTAAGAAAAATGTACCTTTCCATTTAAACTTCATTTATTCACAGTTTTTAAATTTACTGGATAGAAAACTATACTCCATGCTCTAGGGAATGATAGCCTGTGTGAAGTGTCAGGATAACAGTGTCTTTAACCCAAAGACCTCTGCCTCTCTTTTTATTCAGCCTTAGACTTGACTCAGGAAGCTTGTGCTTCTCTCAAAACAATAACAGTATTTCAGAACAGATTTGTATTTTTTTGTGTTGCTGAGATTCAAAATGCAATAAATACTCCAAAGAGCAGAAAATTAACAAAGGACCTGCTGCATCAAATGCATCTACTCTCAGGAAATATGTTGTTCTCATCCAGCTCAGACTTCAAACAGCCTTTTCAAGCAGCATAGTTTCTAGTATACACAGATTAATTCTGTGTGAGAAACACCATTTAGAATGTGGAATGTATTGTGTTTTATTTAATCAAATAAATTTTGAGCTTATTTTGTTGTTTGGTAACATTTTGCTACTGTGAGTGAATCTGTAGTATTGCATGAAAAGTAACTAAATCCACATTTTAGTAGAATTAGATGTGAAGTTTAGATTCATCAGGTTGACAAAGTGACAGTTCAATATTATCAAGGAATTTCCTGTACTTTCATCAGATTACGACAGCCTTGGTTGACTACACTATGATATTTGTTGTTTACAGCAAGTTTTTTCAAAAATGTACATACAACACATAAACACACAGTTGTACTTTTGAGAGTGCTGACTAAAATCTTCGTGAACTTCTGTGACAGACACGGGTATTTGCCTTAGAGATAAGAATGGAACAAGTATATATAATACTTTGCTTTAATGTAAGAGAAATCAAGAGAAAAAAAAACAACTGACAAAAAACATAAAAAAGAAGAAAAAATACAGAAATAAAACTAATCAGTTAATTTGAAGAAACCAAACCAGATTTCCTTAAGGGAAATAAAAGACTAATTTGGGATTTGCCCAAAATTGTCATCTAGTCCAAAATTCAGTATTTTTATTTGTTATTCAGTTCAAAGACTTCAATTTATTTTTTTAAGGTTAATTTTGAGATGACAAATGCTATTATAAAAGGAATAGCTTGAATGTTTTGCAATGACAAAGATGAAATGTTTCAGCAATTCTGAAAAAAAACCCAAACACACGAAATACTATAAAGTACAACACTTCTTTTTGGCCAAAAAAAAAAATTGAAATTCAGTTAAAACTCTCTAACACTTTTGGTCCTATTAAATATTGTTCCTTAAGTTTCATCTTCTCTGAAGAAAATGAGAACAGTTACAAAATCTGGCATTCTTATTGGCAATGGCAAAACATGCTCTACCAATCACTATCGTACTGCGCTGTCCTTCACAGTTTCTGTCACAGATTGTAAGAGCATTCACACCATGAGACAGGAGCACCCATGCACTCACTTCTCCATGTCATATGTGAACGATATGTCTTGTCCTGGACCTCTGTGCAACTCAGCTGCAGTGCTGTATGTGGGTAGAAACTCTGCATGATTGTAAGTAATAATTACTAATATAAAATAATAAAGTAATAAATAAAATACACCTCTGGAACACTTCATTTTATTTTTATCAAAAGTAACTAACTCTCAATTCTCTGCAGTCACTAAAAAGCAAACCCAAACAAAACTATACATTAGGTATTACATGAATAGGCAGACAGTCTGTTCCCAGGTCTCTCTTCATTGCCATACTGACAAGGATCAGTGTCTGGAATCTCTTGCTAAATCCTAGAAAGGATTTGGGTGCCTCGAGTTTGACTGAGACATTCCAAAATCCCTATTAGGTGATGAAGGTGATTATGCTGATCTGGAGGTAACTTTTAGACAAAACTTTTTCCAAAAAATCTAAGAACAGTTTCTATATCAGAAGAACAAAACAAATCAAAACAAAATACATATACATACATACATACATATATATATATATATATATATAATATGAATTATATATATATATATATATATATAAACCAGAGTTTGAACAGTTCTTGTGTGCCACTTTAACATTCAGAAGGAGAAGGATGCCCAACTCGTTCAATCAGTTGCTACCTGATTTATTATTAATCCCTGTAATTTGGAATCACACGGAGGGGAGATCTCAGTACTGGAGACAAAAGTATCTGTGCTTTCAGTTGGAAGTATCATACAATGAATTACAGACAAGCAGCATAACATGCAAGTGAATTCTGTGCATGGATAGAGACTGGAAAAAAAAAAAAAAGAAACTGTCTGTCTGTCATGGTTTTATGATTTTTGTTGTATTGTTGATATTCCACATCATAACATCATGTGGTGTATTGGGAGTTAGAGAGTTAATGCTACATCTCTGTGGATCATCGATAGTTATGGATATGCCTGTTTCAGAAGAGAGGGAGAACTACATTCCCCAGAGGACTTTGCGATGCTTTGTATTTTTTCTTGTTTTCTGCTCTAAGGGAAAAAAGATAAAAACTGTCTGCAGTCACGGGACACTCTCTTTTTCCTTTCGGATCGACTCAGCAGTGGGTGCCTTCAGCGCTAGTGTAAGGCCTTCGGTTTATCGGACACTCTCTCTCTTGCCCATTTTGTTTGATTCATTGGGCTCAGTTCCAATTGTATTGTATTATATTGTGTTATTTTACTTCCTAATATCTTATTTAGCAAATTAGCTTTTCCTCCTCAGATCGTTGCCGCTGTTTTGTTTTTTTTTTCTCGGGGCTCATCTCCCTTTTCCCTTTCCCCCTTCCCCTTGTCTGGGGTGTGGGCCTGTGGGTCTCCTTCCTCAGTTGTTGCGGAACCGGGCCGAACCAGCCCACAAACCGTCGACACTGTCTCCGCATTGTCTCCAATAATTGTAGATTTTAAATTCCTACAAGTCCTGTGAAGATAAGAAGCAGAGTATCAGGAAAACTAGTTCCATTTGTCAGTGCTTTGTATGGCCTCCTGTCCAACAGATCCAGGATCCAGGAGAAGTATGTGCTATTGCCCACCCAGCACAGGGAAAAGAGATGGAACTGAACTACCCTGAGGGCTCACTGGGACATGGATGAAGCCATGAACGTATGTGTGTGGAAAGGAAGGGTTGCACAGAGAGCAAGGCAGGAGAGCAGGGCTGTTTCAGTGTGCGTAATACGTAATACGTACATTTCTGAACAGGAGACTTCCTGTTACCTTTCCAAAATCTTCTGAGCCATCATACAGGTAATATCTGTACACCAAGACAGCAAGAAGCACTCAGAAATCCAGCAGAGCAGTGCTGAAAATTTCCTCATATTCTGCTGTTTCTCGAAAACAACACTCATGTTCCCAGCATGGCACCTGTTTCACATCTGCTTGAAAATCTTCTGCATAGAACTTCCTCTAACATGACAGAACTCAGATGGATTACCTCCTTCTATTTAATCACAAGGTTTCTCTATTACATTTGTTGAGAAGCAGTGTTTTATATTTATGCATTGAACCGCAAGACTATTCCTCTTCTTTATTATCTTTGATAAAGGGAAACATTTTTGTGTTTATGTAGTGAACATTTTAATTGACTATTTCCAGCTAACAGAATATTGCATCTTCTCTCACGTGGAAGGGATGGGTATGTGTACAATTTTGTATGTAATTTTTAATGAAGAGAAAATTAAGTAAGACTTCTGATAATTAAAAATAGATACTATATCAAATATATACAAATTAAGAAAAGAATTAATACAGTAATTTAATGTTCTAGGTATTGAAATAATAATGCTTTTGAATAAAGGAAAAGAATATGAAGAACAGTTGATGCAATGAAGGAGACTATAACACATCAGCTCCTCTGTGATTTAATTTTTGCCACAGTGCAGTGGCAGCTCCAGATTCCAGAAGGAATTCCTTGTTAGTCTGTTAGTAAAAATGTAAGCAGTTCCTGTCAAATGCTCACAAACCCTACTAATGGGAACTGCTGTATCCTCAATTGTTTGATAATAATTACAAGACACAAACTGGAAAATTTTTTAAAATCCCCAGGATTATCCTGCCAGAGAGAGTAGATTTACTGTCATTATAGTACTTTCTCTGAGCATACACACAATATATATGTATAAACTCAAACACATTTATAAATAAACTCACTAATATTAGAAAGACTTCTCCTAAGTTGGCTGCATGAAATGATTATGATGAGTGTAGCTTGCTTTAGCTACAAGCATGCCAAGGTGCTTTGCAGTTCTGTGGAATATTTTTCTGCATATCCCATGCCAGGTTTAGCTAAGAACTCTTCAGGCTTATAAATCTAAACTGTTCTTCACTGAAATAACTATTTGCAGATATGTAATAGAGTCAGTAGAGCAAAAGGTGGAAATGAGACATATTGTGTGGCCTCACTGACTATCCCTATACCATATTTTACTCCTCAGTCAAGGAAGTAGAAAAAAAATGTTGTTCGCCTTGTGTAGTAAACTGACAACTAAAACTGATTTTATATGAGAGACAGAAATGGTCCAGTTCAGGATCTTCAATGGTGGGAAACTGAAACTTGATATACTGTATCATTTGTATTTTCTATCATAAAAATACAGGAAACTTCCAACTGTGTCTGCTGACCATTCCTTAGAGATGATATGATAATAGTTTGATCACAGAATTTTATCCTCACTGATTCATGAATAAGAAAAATGAGGACATGGCAGGGGAAATCTTGCTGGTTATATGACAGTGCTAAACTAGTGTTACAAAGAAAAACTAGTCATAGTTCCAAGAAAGAAAAAGAAGAATTAGAATAATAAACCAAGTGTATGTTCTTTCTTGTTAGAGATGAGATGAAAATATTTTTATCATATTAATTTGATTTCACTGATTACTAAATTACAAAAAAGGGAATACAGCAGAAGAAATCCTACTTATTGCATGACAGTGCCTAACCAAGGTGAACTAGTCATTCTTCCAGGAAAGATAAAAAAAGAATCAGAATGTTGAGTCAAGAGCAAATAATCTACATCTTCACTGTATCTATACTTTCTTAAAATATTCCTATATAGTTCAGCTCTTGCTATAGCTGAAGAAGTGATTTTTCTTATCCTATGGGTCACACTAACTTCCCTGGTAGTTTTAAAATAGTTGCACAAAATGCTCAGATTAATACAAAAATGAATAAAACAAACACTGCTTCCTTTGCCTTGGCTGAAAAATAAATAAACAAAAATGAAATCAATTTCAATGGCAATCCATTGCAGAGCTCTTTGCTGTGCAGACTGAATCCTTTGTAGAAGTTTACCTTGCAGTATTCAATGTTATCCGATAGTATTTCTAAAATAAATTTCACTCCACTAAACTAGGCAAGGTGCATGCCAATTTTTATATAAGACTGATGACATCTCTGGGGGCTAGCAACTTCTGTCTTAAATGTGTAAGGCATTACTGTTCTCCCACCCTTCCATTCCGTATAAATCGTATCTTTAATCCTTGAACTAGATGTCATGATAAAAACCTTGCTTTGGCTCTCCTCAGTGTCTTGCTTTTGGGATGAAGTCCAAATAATCTGACATTATGCAATTTAATGCAATGTAGAAAAGGTAATCTTTCCCTCCTTTATAATTCCGGTGATCTGCCACTAAACACAGCTGGGAGCCTCTTCATTTACTTGAACCTGATTTTTCTGAGTCTTCAGCTGTCCATTTAAACACAATAAAATTGTTAACCAATGTCCTCAGTGCTGCTTAAGAATCATTTCATTTCAGTAATGACCAGTAACTAGCCCCACTGTACTTTTGGAGATAATTTTTCCTGCTGCTTCCAAATTGATATAAACTCACCATCTATCCCTCTTAAGTTTAGAAAATATGTCATTTTTGTTCTTTATTTCCCCTCATTGTGTTAAAAATTCTGCTTTGCTAGTCTCAAGTTTAAGATTGTGTTTTTTTACTTTATTTTATGAAGTACATTTCTAGGAGATGCTTTCATTTGCAGCTTTGCCCCTTTCTATTTCAGATGCTAATAATTGCTTTGAAGTTCTTCTTTTTACTTTGTTAAAAACATTATACTGCAGTATGAGTTATTTGATTGTACAATAGAAAATACATCAGTTTCTCCTCACTATACACTTTGTCAAGCTCATTCTATGTTCAAACAATATGAAAGCCCAGCCAAGTTCACAGTAGTGCACTGGGCATCCCCTCATCACAGTGGGAACCCTGGTTGCTGGTGCTGCTCCTCTCCATGAGCCTCTCAAGTTAAAACTCAATTTGGTTTGGAAAATAGCAAAATGTTATTAAAAGGCAAGAATTTAGAGAAATGAAGGGGTTCACTAGTAATAAATAGATGCTATTTGTGTGATGTGAGATGATAAATGTGGAAAAACATAAATAATCTCAAATAAAGTAATTGAAAGAATTTATAGCTCTCTCATTACCTGGACTCTGATTCTACTGTCAAAAAACCCCAGAGGTTGGTTTTTAACAAAACAAGAAAACCAACAAGCAATTTCTTAACAAAACTGTATTGCTTACCCTGGATTTTGAAAAAAGAAGTCTTATTCTTGAACTGTAATCTCTGTCTTTGTGCTTGTTACTTGAAATGATGAAAACAGAATGCTAATAAACAGGAAAAATTCATAAGGCAATGGCTGATTCTTCATCTTTTTTAAAAACTTCTTTTTATTTCCTTTTTTTTTTTTTTTTTTATAATTTTCCCAGATTAGTCTCTTTTCAGAGCGAGGTTGGCTTCTGCTTCTTGTCACCATCTTAGAAAGGTAGTGCGCTTGCCTTGCGTAGAACCAGGATCGTGGAGGAACTCCTATGTTTGCTCTCAACTTCTCTGACTGACATACGGATATCTTTCAGGTCCTAACTCCCCTTAGTTTAACTCTCCTTACGCCTAAACTCTCAGTGTGTATCAAAAGGAATATTTCAGTGCATGGTGACACTTTCCCACCACATGCATTCATAGGCCATCATGTTCTCTCATGGGTTCCTTTGAACCTGCAGTTATTAGACTCACAAAATCTCTACAGCAATTGGTCTTCTAAGCAGATACATTAACTTCTGACTGTAGCATGATTGAATTCTTTTAAAGTTCAAATGTTGAGGCTTGATTAAATTATCTTGGCTCCCAGTGCATCGCCTTAGCTTTTCTGTAACCCTCTGCAGGCAGAATGCTGCAGCAGATACCTAAAACTGTTCAGACCTTAGAATCTATGGTAAAACATTTATAGACGACTGTCACTTCAGTCTTTGATGTTGATGAGAATCAGGTACCAAACTCAGGGCTTTTGTAACAAAACATTTTAGGTTTTCAACATACATGGGATTATACTGAAGACCTCCTATTCTCTTGCATTTTCCTTCCTCTGGGATTAATAGCTACTGAAAAGTCTGGAATGTGTCATGGTCATCATATTTTGCTTTTAAATATCTTTTGCAAGGTACAAAGATACTGTCAAAAATAAAGTACTGAGGAGATTGTCACAGTCTTAGGAAATTCCACAAGAAAACTTTGCCCTAATTTTTTGACTGCAAAACTTCCTGGACCTGGTGATGTATGAATTAGACAGAATAGCTCTAAAATTGTGATAAATAAACCTATTCCACTGAACTGCTCGGCAATAATCTCCCACCTGGGTACGTTAATTTCATTACAGATGAACCAGGTCAGGTTGCCTGGGATACTCAAGGCATCCTGGACAGATCGGTAAATGGTCCAGCTGTATTTTCTAATACTTAATACATTATCTTTTCTGTTTTCCCTTCCTCTTCGTCATCACCCAAACAAAAATGTGTCAGTGGAAATACATCGATCAACCAAGATGCCCTGGCCAGCACCTTTAAGGGATCTTCTATAATTTAGTGTTTTCAAAAATGGAAGTAAGGAGTTGCCATGGGGAGTCTGAAATATTCTTATGACAATTGATGATCTAGAACAAGAAAGAAATTGTAAGGACAAATTCACCATTCAGCATATCACACTTTGCTCTATTAAAAAGGAATTATTTTTTTTTCCTCTGCAAATGAGACAATATGATAGCAAAATTAAATTAAATGGTGATGTTATTCCCCTGGGGCAAAACAATTTTATTCAATAAATTAATTTTACATCAGAAGCTTTTTCCTTTCTTCAAACTGACAGTAATAACCTGACAGCTTAAAGCTTTAATAAACTTCAAGAAGTAGGAGACTGTCCTTCCTGAAAAAAAGAAAAAAAAGGAAGAAAAAGAAAAATAAGAAAAAAAAGAAAGAAAAAGCCAAGTGTATCAAGTATGAGAGTCTTTCTGTGTTCACTGTAACATAAAAAGCCTTCAAATTTAACTCTACTCATTGTGTTACTTGACGAACCAGACAACTTAAAATAGTTTTTGACAGCATACAGTTTTAGTATCTTAATGCTCCCATTCTTCTGAAGATACTTAAAACCTCAATGACATTTCCCATTAGGTGGCTGTAAGTAAACACTATACAAAAGAGGGCAAACACATGGAGAAAAAGTATTCAGTCTCTGAGACAGTTGTATTTGTTAAAATAGAATGTCTTCTGTACAGGCTGCTGAGAATTGAGCCAGAAGGAATGAGCAAACATACCTAGTGTCTTCAAGAGTTAGGAAATCTATCACCGGTGTCTGAATTTGAAATAAAATAAATCAAAATTTTAGATATCCCTTTCTTTCCTTCTTTCTTGCTTGCTTGCTTGCTCGCTTCTAACATCACTGGAGTCTATCCTACAATAAACTCATGATGTCCAGAATTCCATGATAATAGCTCAGTATCTTACATTTTGTATAGAAGAGCTTGTGCAGCTCTGCTGCTGTGCTTCTGTGTCTTCAACTGCAAGGGGAAATAAAGGACTCTGACTTTCTCCCTTGATCTCTTTTCATTTTTAATTCTCAAAGTCAACCCACAAGTGCAAATATTAACCCCCAGCCCTAGAATAAGTAATCTCTTTTATCAGTCTTCTCATAAAAACTTTATGTTTCTCCGAAAGTATTTTACAACTGTGACAGAAAGCGCTGTGACAGATTCCGGTAGAAGAGGACCAAGAGAAAGCCTGGGAAGTCAGCCAGAAATTAAGAATGATTCCCTTTTTGCACCCGCTCCAGGGTATGACATCATCCTCTGTACTTTGATGCCTCTGTCCAAAGCCTTTGGATAACAAGCCAAACATATTGTGCCAAATATCTTTGCTATTATTATCATTTTTCATTTGGGGACGATTCTGATAAATGATTTGTAAATGCAAAAAGGCTATTAAACTGAATAATAAGTAGTTACTCAATTCTTCACTTGCACTGAGTAGTTCCAATTAGAGTCTGAAGGAGGAATATTGCCTTTCTATCAGTCAAGACAGTGACACAGCATATATCCCTCAGGTCATGGGTCCTGGATACTCAAAGGAAGATGCCACTTGTATTCTCAAATATATTATAGAGGTCTGCTAATCAGTAAAAATAGGAGTCTCCTTAAAGCATCCATTGGGTAGTTGGGCAGAAAGGGCACTTTAATGGTCCAAACTCCTGGCCCTGTAGCTCTATCATTATTCAAAGGACATTTTGGAACTCTGAGTAATTAAGCTGAGTATTTGTTAGTTGTTTCTCAGACAATTACTTTAAAATGAACATCATTTCAATTAACTGAATGCTTTTTTATTTCTTTTTCCCATTCACAGTATTTTCTTTTATAATGCATCAGCAAACCATTGAAACAAAGAGATAAAGACACAGAAGAATATGACTTTAAGGACAGGAAATATTGTTATTAAAGTATGAAATAGCTATTTACCATCCCTTACTCCTCTCTCAACTCTGTCTTCTTTAGGTCTCAGTGAGCCCCAAATAATCTCAGTAGGCACAGTATCTAACAGAACCATTTCAGGAGTTGTTCAGGGATAAAGCCTCAGTGCTTTGTCAAACTGAGGACCCGGTAAGCAGTTTGTGCAATGAAGAGTTAATGTTGTCATTCTAGTCAATAGCAAACCTTCACTTAAGTTGATTATGAGTATACTTTGACTGTGGCCCGCTTAGATTTAACTAGGGCCTCTTGCTGAGTAATGAGGCTTGCATACATGCAAGAACATTTGGGGCTCCAGATATAAAAAGTCATGAATGAGAGGGCATTCTGGTAAATTCTCTATTCAATTCTACAGAAAATATTGATTCAAATTGATTCTCTGCCTCTACTGTTTTTCACTGAAAACAAACAAGAGGTCATTTTGAAGCCCTAGGGCCTATGAGCTTTGGTAATTATGGAAATTTTTTTGAAAGACTCAGAAGAGCAAATTGACCATGGTCAGGCAACTTTATTAAAACCTTATATTAATAATACCTAAATTCAGCCCTACTACTCAGCAAGTCACAGGGTCTGGAACATGGACTCAGCCATTCTTACAAGGTCACCCAGGTGATTTCATTTGACATACAGCAGCAATTTGGCCTCCTTTTCTTTTCCCACTGGGCTTATTTAACATACATATCAGAGATGTGATTCTTTTATAGAACTATTGGAATAATGATAATGTCTTTATAATAACAGTGATTTTACATTTTATTAAAAACATTAATAGGGAATTACTGCTCCTATGAAAACAGCAAAGAAAAAGAACGGATCACACATTTTCATTATTTTGGCATCAAAGTAAATGCCATTTCAACTTATTTTTAAAACAACAAATTTGAAACAAACAGTCCATAACACTTTTAGTGCCTAATATCTCAGATCGTTCAGTAAACATGTGAACAGTACATCTGCAACATTGTTAAGATTATTATTTCCTTTTTTACCTATTTAAGATTTAGTAAACTATTTACATATAGATAAAATAATTCATCTATTAATTATGTGTTATAATAAACATTAATAATTGGAATATTTTAAAAGCTCTATTTTGGAAACATGTTTATATCGGCAAGATTAAGTAGGCAACCCTCCGGTTTCTCTTGGCTTACCTACAATGGTCAGAGGAACCCCAGGTGAGTATCTCATGTAGTCATTAACACTCACTCCACTTGGTCCTGATCTGCAGACATCACTCATGCCTCAGGTTTATGGCCTCTTTCAAACAGCAAGTGCTTCTTCAGATTTCAGGACTGAAAAATTAAGTTTTCACCTCCAAACTGAATGATTTGCACAGTCCAGCCACCTCATGCCCCAATTTCACATCCATTTTCATCCACTTACTGACTGCCCTGTTGTTTGAGGAATTAATGCTTTGTGAAAATTGTAGGCCTATTAAAAATGTGCAGAAGTGGGGACTGTGAAGAGCTGATACCTGAACCGTGTGAGAAAGAGATCTACCCATAAAAAAATGTAAAAAGAATTCTTATTTCAAACACACACATAAACACACACAACCTTAATTACTAAATTCTGTTCTAAGAAGCCATTACTATTAAATTCTTGAAAACTAGATGAAGCGAGAAGAAAAGGATGTGCACACTTATTGGGTGGGATTCATCTCACTTACCTTTAGACATCTAAAAATTATTCATCTGAGTTAGTCATCCTTGGCTGCCCATAAAGTCAGCAGAGAGAAATACGAACACCTAAAAGGCATTCATCCTTTCTATCTTAGAAGAAGATGAATTGCTCTTTAGAGTCACCTGCTTCTCTTCATTGATTATAGAGGGGAGAATGAAGTAAGAAACTCAGAAACCTGACTCTCAAACATCTAGAAATTGGGCAGTATGAATTTTCCCTATTCTTTTCTTCTGAAAAGAGCCAAATTTCATCCTTAGGACTTTGAATTAAAATTTTGTTTAAGGTCTGGTTTTGACTGACTTTTTTTTTCAACATCTTGTTAAATAGAAATATTGCAGCCAAAGCTGCACTTGAAGTACTAAAAACCTGAAGCTGTGATTCTTCCTAGTAATACATCAAACATGCAATGCTTTTCAAAATGCTTTAAATGCTTTAAAACTATGCTTTAAATGCTTTTTAAAAGCTTGGGTAACCAAGATCCTATAGGTCTCCCCAGAAGTATGTTGACCAAAGCTGAAAATATTCATGTGTAAATAAACAAATTAAATAGTCAGTGGAAATGCCTCTAAAAGTCCTAGTGAAGTGAAAAAAGTTTAAAGGTTTCTTTTAGTAGCTTTTCATGTTTCTAAAATGATTTAAAAGTCACTGATTCCATAGGTCTTTCTAAGGACTTTGAATGTCCTTGAAAGATTTGAATTAAAACGGAATTATTTTTTGACTGTGATAAAAATGTGGTCCTGCCTAAGTTCTCAGAATGAGTACATAGAATTTAGTTTTCCAATTGTCTGAGGTAGAGATTCTTTCTTTTTCTCCAGAGCTAGAGTCATACATTTACTGAGGAAAAAAAGCTACCAACATTTTGATCAGTATCTTCATCATAAGAGTACGTCATAAGGATATAAAATATCATTGCTCAGTTTCTTTTTTGAAGAGAACTGATTCAAATAACAGATTTCATGAACAGTTTTGAATAATAATATTGTAAGTTATATGGGAAGGAGTCCACCTTTTTAAGGATTGTTACTGTAACTGAATTAATTTTTAGGCTGAAATGCCAAAAGGAATGTCTTAGAATTCCACTTCATTAAAAGATGTTGAGATCTTGTTCCATAAATGCTAGTCATTGGCTTGTGGTATCATTTTCATTTTTTAACCTAAAAAGAAAAATAAAAAAAGCATAGAAATGAAATATCAATGTAACTGTTTATTAAAAAGTAGCCACTTACTGTTTATGGAAAGGCTTTGTGTTTTACTTATTATGTTTTTTTCCAGGGAATTAATTGACCTCAACAGAATTTGGATGATGAAGCCTTTATGGTAAGACTCACACACTGAGGGTGAAGAATTTGGGAGGTTTTGTTTGCTACAGTTTTTTGTTTATTTATTATTTCTACTAGATAAAGAAGTTCTGCTGTTAGTTATTATGGAAACATTTTGTTAAACACGAACATTTGGCAGCAAAAGCTCACTCTAAATTTGTCAATATATATTTGGACAAATGTTTCCAGATGGTTATCTGGGTCTTGGACTTTCAAAAAGCAACACAAAACAAACGCTTGTGTTTATGAAATATTATAGCTGCAGAAAGTTATTTTTTCCAGTCATTGAAGTGATCTTTTTAGTCAGTCTTGATCTGGTAAAACAGAATAAATCCCTCTGGCAAGCTGAACCTACTGACATTACTTAGTATTTACACACAGCAGGGAAGCTAGTCTGTCCCAGGTATTTACACATTTTAAGGGCTACACAGTGTATCAGAACACATGTGCATGAATCTGTGGACATGGCACTAGATCCTGACAGATTCCTTTTTGGATATGGGAACATAAGAACAGAAACATGGGGAACCTATGAATATTAGCAGAATACAGTTGATGTGCTTTTAAAGTTTAGAAATGTGTAAAAACCCATAAATAAAATAAATGTTTTCAAAGCTTTGTCATCTGATATTTTGAAAGGAAAGATTTTTGCAAATTGGTGCAGCGGCTTTTAAAATTCTTCTTTCTTTCCCCTTCATACAGGCCTAGATATGGGTGAAATATCAGATTAAGTCCAGTTTTCACAGGCTAAGAAACCCACTAACTAAAGTTGTGAAAAGCTTTGAAGTCTGTGCATGGAGCTATATTGAGATAGAATCATAGAATCATAAAACTATAGAATCATAGAACCATAGAATGGCCTGGGTTGAGAAGGACTTCAAAGATCATCTAGTTTCAATCCCCCTGCCATGGGCGGGGTCACCAGCCACTGGACCAGGCTGCCAAATCCAGCCTTGCCTTGAGTGTCTCCAGGGATGGGGCATCCACAACCACTCTGGGAACCCTGTTCCAGTGTGTTACCACCTCAGAGTGAAAACTTCCTCCTAGAGCAGACTTAGGGTCTGTGAGAGTCTGTTCTGTTTTTCTGATGCTCCCAGTTCTCTATTTGCTGAGTCGTTTAGCAAAAGAGCCTTTCAGTGAAGGATAACCTATAGAATCTGGGAGTGAGTTCACACAACTGTTTGAAACCTATATCTGAAAAGATATGGTCTGGAAAAAAAGCATAAAAGAAACCAAATCTCTAACCCAAACCTGATAGACTTTTGTGAAGAGTTTATTGTTGGAAGGTAGTTATCTGGAAGAGACAAGTGAATTTTTATGCTGAAATGTTGTTAACACATCACAGCTTCAGGTCCAATGCCTATCAATCGCATTCTATAAGAAGCTTCAATCTTAAAATTAAATACAATTTTTCAAATATCAATTTTTCTCTGAATTTATCCATTAATTTCTTCTCTGCACCTATAGGGATCTCAATTAACATTTTTAAAAACCTCACCATTCACTCTTCTACTCCTAAAAAGTATAAGCAAGTGGAAATTATACTAGTTGGACTATGCATAACATGAAATCTAGATAAATTCATGACTGTTTTCGTGTCTAGTTATCGTATTCCATGTCTTAGTCATATGTTCTCATAGCTAGGTACTAACGAGATTGCCACAAAGAGGATAAAGTTGGCATTAGTCCTTGCAGCTACAAGACTGTCTATGTTGTTTTGAAACTCTTGTGACACGATCTTGGATGCTCTGACTCACCACAGAGAGCAAAACACTTCATCACTGATCTTTTGGGAAGAATTAGAGTAGGCAGAGCTGGACAAGAAACAGTATGGGTGGATTTACAGGAATTAAGTTTACTGAGCTAAAAAAGCAAAATGCATGCTTCGTAAACACAAGGAAAAGAGGACTTGACTTGAACAAGTTAAGTTCATATTTGGCTCACTGTAAATGATACAAAGAGCACAACATGTAAAGCTCTTTCAGATCTCTACAGTAGAGACTTTTGCACACTCTGTTGCACTGCTCAAGTGCTGGACCTTTGTAGGTATCTGTTACTGGGCAAAATTATGAGTGTTTTAGCACCTGATCAAAATATATCCAGTCTCTCCTTATTCACTCTGTTGTCTATGATATTTCCAACTTCTGGTCAGTAAAATCTCTGATATTTAGTTAGAAAGTATGCTGCATTAGTATGCAATTTTTAAAATTATAATTAATATGCTGATATTAAATGTTGTACAGTGAGGACTGACAAGCTAAGATTCCTACTTCATTCTGCCAATGTACCTTCATTCTTGTTATCCCTACCTTGAACTTTTCTTAGCACAAATTATTGATTGTGTCACGTCAGGCTAATTTGTGTTTTTGACATCAAACAGAATATGTCCACCTTCTCACTAGTCAAGCCATGAGAGAGAAATTAACCTTGGGATCTAGCATCATCTAACAGAAAGAATACTATAGTTTGCTTAAATTTTTTCACTTTCTTATCACCTTTAGAAGAGGCAATAATAGAACCAAGCTGTCCCACTGATTGTTTCTTGGGATCAAAATATTAATTAATACCATCCATCAGCAGTATAAAGGCTTTGACAGAATGTTTCCATAGCGGTTTTAAGAAGATTAAATATTTTTAATTTTTGAAATTAACCAGTAACTATTGATCACTGGTGCCCTTATTTTAGACAAGGACAAATATTGTGGTTTTACAGAATACAGTACAGATTTAGAAAACATTTGAGGAAAAAATAGACTTTGACAAAAATCTTTGATAATGGAAATAATACTATTGTCTTCATGTCCAGGAAAAAGATAGAAATATCCAGCTAAAAATATCAAGTTCTGAAATTTTGATTTATCATTCTGTCCTTCACAAGAGAAATTTAATACCATCATGTGCTTATCATCACGTCCTTAATTTGGTCAAGAAAATCAGGAAAGGTAAACAATGTTTATCCAAAACTGCTCATAAATTCTGGGTAATGGAGTAATAGGATTTCAGACCGAATTCTCAAACTAAAATAATTATATGTCTCTTGGAGACATTATAGAATAGACCATAGTGATTCATCCGAAGACATAAGGAAGTGAAAGCAGTGGAATTCCAGCTGTGTGACTTCCTGATCTCTGCTGCAATGACAAGTCTGTCATTACTATGAAAACAAGGCCTGTGCTAAAGGAGTGCATAAAATAATGACTGAAACAGCTCTGGCAAGTATTTATAGAAACCTCAGACTGAGGATGAAGAATGTTTTCTTATTACATTATGTAAGTTGCCCGTGATACCGTACTACAAATCCCACAGATATTTCCTGTGGCATTGAAACCCTTGACTTTAATAAGTTTTGATTTTCTATTTTACAACTATATCTGGTTAATAAATACCTCATTGAAAGAAAGTAAAAACCAAGAAAATAGAATCAATAGAAATAAATGAAAATGAAATGAGAGAGAAATGATAGAAATAATAAAACTATTAAAAGACTGTAATGGAAAACTTTGGAGGAATAAACACTGAAATGAAATAAAAAACTCAAAATGACATTAGACTACATACAGGACTGGATCAAGCTACATATTGGGATCTATTATAGTCATCAATGAACTGTTACCTCCAAAAGTTATCTCACTCATTTGCTCCCCTGGCACTACCTGTGCAAGTGGCTTCTCACAAATGTGAGAAATAGGTTCGATCTTACTGGCCCACATCACTGGGAAAGGAGAAAAATAAACTGGATTATCGTTTAAAAGCAAATGCATACATCTTTTTTTTTTTTGCCTTGATGTGAGCTGTCTGAGGACATGAGCTTAAGTAGCAAAACTATAAAACGTAACACTGATTACACTAATCCTCCTGAAATCCATGCAGACTTGTCTAGCATCCCATATATAATGTTTCATATAAAACAACTGTGAAAACTTCCCTGTTTAGACTTGCCAAGCCTATAACATATTTAGGTGCATTTCCCAATACCATTGATCTTTTAGAAGAAAAAAATCACCTTCTTGACACATCAAAAAGCAGCACGGCACTGAGAAGATGGCACTTCTGATTTTTAGATGTGTGTTCTTTTTATTCTGGAGTGACTAATATGGAAGAAATTAAAACATATAGGAGCAGTATTTGCAGATGTGAAGGGCTTTAACTGTAAGGAAAATATGGCATTCAGTGGTACTGAGAAATGATCATAGAGGGTCCCCAAATAGAGTAGATTTCCTGCTTTGAAACATTGAGATGCCCTCTGAAGACATCTTTCTGCTGAACAGAAAGAGTGGATGTGTGTGTTAGGTTATGTGATTAAGGCCTCATCCCCACGAACACAAAGGCACAATAAACTAGTCAGGGGAACAAGTCCTGAATGAGACCCCCACCTTTGTACCCCAGAAGGCTATCAGCTCCAGGGACAACATGAAACCCACCACTTCAAGCCAGGAGGATCTGGTCTCCAGGTCACCTTTGAAACTGAGAGGTGACCGCCGAGGGATGCGGTATGTGTTGAGGGATGAAGGGAAAAAGAATTTGGAGAGTGAATAAGATATATTCTGGGAATTTTTACTGTACCTCAAATTGGGAAAAGGCTGCCTTGGGGAGGACCAAGTGTGGGAAAACTGAGGGATAAGCGTATAAAATGGTTTCCTGTAGATAGCTGCTGTTTATTACAGTTATCCGGACATGCCTTGTGCCTAGTCAGTGCATAATGCCTAAGTACCATTTCTAACTTTTCTGGGTGAAGGACTCTATAGTGAGTGCACCTGTGTGCCTTAAGTGTGAGGCAACTTGGACACCAGGAGATCCAGGGGCCAGCTACTAGTTAAACAGTCTCTCTCAGGCCAGTTGCTGGAGTGTGTGTGTGTATTTGTGAGTGAAGGGGTCTGCAATAATACTGGAAGTTAAAATGTTTTCCTACAGAAATGCCAACAAACAACAAGATCCAGCAAGGACGGAGTTCGAAAAATGCTAAAAAATAATGTTGTGTGAGTGTACACGTGTGTCTACTGGGAGCACTCGCTTAGACTTGCTCATGGCTGGACCTGAGGGCACAGAGCTCACCCCTCCTCAATTGGGTTGCCCAGTGCAGTCACTTCATCTGCTGCGGTGGCTCTGCTCTTCACAGAGCCCTGCAGCAAGAGTACCTGAGGTTAGGTGGAATAAATTATGAGCTTGAAGTTACAACACATAGTAGCTGACTGCAAAAACAATACTAAAATGAATACATATTTTTTGTACTCGTAACACTGTTTAAATGCAGGTTTTATAGCGTAAAATCTGGTTGACTTTGGTTTAGGAGATATGTTAAAGGTAGGCACTTTTTAGGAGCAAGGACATATAATAACATTTATTTCTTGTCAAATTTCACTATTGTCACCTACAAATAGGGATAGCAACACTGATTTATTTAAGAGAACTGTTCCTTAATATCTTTAATCCTGTGTTGCCCTGAACTTTCATCAGAAAAGTGAAAAAATCAGATTTAAGTCCTGTCTTGTCTGACACTGCCAGAGTGGCTTTCATTTACAATCACATAGAAGTAAGATTATACTTGCTGTTTCCCTTTCTTACTTATATTTTCCCTCAATTTTATTTTCTTCCTCGGATATGCAAGAGTGAGTGTATACAGAATTTGCTCTGTAACACATTCATCTTCTGAAATCTTACAGTAAAGCAGAGGATGAGAATTACTGGTTTTTTTTCTGGTCTACTTTACAGTGTTGCTTGGATCACATATACACTACAGAGTATGGGTGAAGAATCACTGCTTGAAAACAATTTGAGATCTTGTGATGGCAATAATACATAGAAGCAAAAAATAGTACTACTGCCAAAAAAGACTGCTGCAAACATCTTGTATGCTTTGGCTATGAATTCACACCCTGTAGGCAACAACTACCTTTCTTCTTTGTCATAAAAGTGATGCTTTAGTCTTGAACAAAATGCTGTTTTGTAGCAGGACAAAGTACATTTTAAAAATTTATTAAAAATTCTATTGAATTGAATATTAACATATCTGAACATGCAAAAAAACCCACAGCCCTCTGTAACAATGAGAAAACACTCAACATTCCCACTGAGGACAATAAGAGTTTAGCCTTTTATTTTGATGGAAGTAGAGGTAGACCAGAGCTGAAAGCTTTCCACAATTCCCTCTCAAATCTTTCTTCTTTCCATGTGAAATCCCAAAAGGGAACAAACAACACAAAAAGAAAGGAAGAAACCCAGCAGCCTCTGAACTGTTTGCCTGTTCCCCGCTGTTCATGAAGAACTTCTGCATGGCCTCATAAACTCTGTGGTCAGGGACAAATTCCTTGAATTTCTTCTATGGTGGAACCACTTGGGAGCTACAGTGTGCCAGCAGTGTGCTGAGGGATGTTCCAGACACAATGGGGAGCTTTGTGCATGGGAGTTGATGGGCTCTGCCCCACAGATCAGCTGTAAACTCATCACTCTGATGTATCAAAACAGTTTGTTATATTTAGATACCCACTGGAACTAATGAGTAACTTTTTGAGATCTTGGTTAACATGGATCATGGCCTAGAGAGCTAAGTAAGGAACTAAGGAACTTAGATGGGAATACTAGAGATCTAGGGCTGGCTCTGCACTAAGGTTTTCTCTTAAGATCAGAGAAGCAAACAAGGTTTTCAGCTGCATTAGGGAAAAGACAGGGATTGTTACTGAAAGTATTGGTTTAGGTAAAGTCATTATGAAGTTATGCTCATACCATTAAGCATATTTTTATCTTTTTTTTTTTTTAAATATATTTCTTCAACAAAAATTCCAATTGTGAATCTCTCACAGGATACTATTGAACAAATCTTAGCCAATTGGAGCAATGTGAATATGATTTCAAGTTCATAACAATGTTTTGCATCTGTTCTTTAAGGAGAAAAATAAAATGCATCATGATGAATGGCTAAAACTCCTAGATTGATGCAAAAAAATTTTTCAGTACTTGGTTGTTCATTATAGAACCTGTGCATCATTTTGCTAGGATGGAGTTTAGGTTTTGTGTCAAAAAGAAGAATCCATGCCACATATACTCTTTAATAATAATGTAATTAATATAATATAATATAACATAATATAATATAATGCAATATATAACATACTCTGTGAGAAGCAGCAGTCAAATATAGTCTATGAAGGACGCTTCATCTTCTGTAAGAGATCATTTCAAAATTCTATATTTTTAATTTTCAATAATGTCAATCTAAACTGACAGGGAGAAACAGAAGGCAACAAATGTAATTATATTAAAGTACACTGAAGAGGAATGGTTTTCCAGGATTCAACAACTAACAGTAAAGACCAGAGTCAAGAATCAATAGACGCTGAGAAATTAGAAAAGCAGAAAATAAGAGTAAATACATGCGATATTTTAGAATCAGAAATTGGGTATTGATGCAGAATAGAAGTCAGATAAACAGAAAGAAGTAACAAAAACAGAAGGGTTAAGAGAAATGATATGCTTAAAAAAACCCAAAGAATTTAATAATTAAAATATCTACTGTCAAAAGAAAACAAGAATATAAGTGAAAGAAAATAAATGAGTAAAGCAAAAGTCAAATCAAACAAAGGAACTATGATCAAATAAAAATGGCAACAGAGTTTGGATTTCTAAAAGTTCAACATAGAGCCTTATACTCCTTTTGTCTTCTTGTTTCTTTATGTTTAATAACACAATCAGACAAGTCATTTATTTAATTACAGTTTCTCTTCTTGTCTCCTCTACGCACATAATTTCTATGTTGGGTAAGTATTGCCTATGGGATCCCACACAAATCACTGAACTCTTCTCTCACCTCAGTTCCCTCAACTGAAAACAGTGAACATGCAGGGTCCCTTCTTCCCCACAGAGTGGTTCTTTTTAAATTTTATTGTATTTTCTCTCACCACAAACCTTGTTTTAACACTTGATTTTTTTTCCCACTGTGGAGTGCAAGCCTATGAGCCAGGAAGGCTTTGTTTTCTGTTCTCTGCATTGCTACGCATTTCCTGCATGACTACGGGGAGGTCACCTAACCTCTGTGGGCTTCTGCTCCTCCATTAAATGCTGGGCTAACACTGACATACCTTGTCGAGGGACAGGAGGCTAAATCAGTGTTTAAAAAGGACTGCAGAGGTACAAGGTGTAAAGTATTATTATGCTGAGTGCTTCACCAGTGAGAAAGTAACCTGGAGACTGAAAATCAGTTTAATATATGAAGCTCTAGCAGCTAGCATGGATTTGCTGATGAGAAGGGTGGCTGCCCTTGAGAATGGAAAAACACAGTCCCACACTGCTCTGACCACATTCACTTTGCTTACCCAAGAGCAGACAATGACAGGCAGGGGCTGGAGGGGGAAGGAGGAGGGGAGGATTTAAAGTTAATCTTGCCATGCAACTGTGTACAAGAATTGCTGTCAGTACAGAAAACTGACACAAGGTAGGGAATGAATCCAAAAGACATAAGCTAAAAATGTGAACAAGGAAGACACATTGCTTTCTCTCTCTCTCTCTCTGTCTTTTGTGCAGCAATCTAGACCTCCTCTGTTTCTCTCTCCCATCCCCCTTTCCCCTGGGAAAAAAAAGAGGGGAGCTGTTATTAACCAGTGTCTCTTTCTGCTGTGAGTAGGGAAGTGCTTCACCACCAAGTCATTTAACTGCAGGTTACTGTGCAGCCATACTGCTCGTGGTGAATTATGTATGGCTATTCAATGCAGATATTAGATTGTGCATTCAGACACTACTGTACATATTAGATCACTCCAAAGAAAGATACCTTTGGTGAAGGTGGAAAAAAGTCACAGCTCAGACATATTTATGGAAAAGAAGAAGAATTGTAGTAGCTGAACTAATAGATCAATTCACCACACAGCTAATGGGTAAAAGTCAGCTGTCATGGGCATGGTTAAGGAACTTATAATATTCTAGTGAAGTCCCAGGTTTAAAATAAAATAATAAAGAGATAGATTAAAACTACTCTGTCACTTAATTGATAGACTAAACCTGAATCAATCACTCTTGATTGCTGACCAGATCTCACATTTACCATATGTCTCTGGATTTCTATATTCAAATACAAATATTTCCATCACAGGCAGATTTGAACACAGCAAAATCTTGGCAGTGGGTTTTCTGTTACCTAACTGAAAAGAAAGGCACATGAAGAAGCAGACATTCTTATTGTACCACTATCACTCATACAAATTGCACTCCTGAATCACTGTAAAAAGACAGATGCTGGAGAAGCAGAATCTGGCCCTTCCTACTGGTATGTGTTACAAGATGAGGACTCCTCATAAAACTTGCTATGTGTCCTTTGAGCATGTGTGATTGCTGCACGTGCTCCATGCTATATAGCCCCTCAAAAAAGGCTGTATTATGAGTCATCCAGCAGCAAAATTATTTGTATAGATCTCTCCTCCTTCCCTCTCCCTTGGCTCCCACAGCTTAATTCTATCCCCCTGTGTCCCCTCCATGGATGCTGTTATCCTTTCTCTCTCATCCATTAGAAACAAGAAAACAAGCAAGACAAATCATTTCATAGTTCTGATTTAACGCAGGTAGAGACACTCAGACACATGTGGTTATGTATATGTATACTGATACATGATGTATGCAGACAAGGTGACAGTAACCTCTGCTGGGGGTAAGCAGTGAGGAATCATCAGCAACAGCTTAATGGTTCATAAAGTGGAAGAACCTCTAAAACAAGCTCAGCTACCACAGAATTCGTGAGGTGAAACCATAGACACAGATGAAGCAAATGAGCAGATGCTTCCTTATCACTTTTTCTTAACCTCGTGAAATTAATTTGAGAATAACTAAAAGGTAACCTTTAACACAACAGTCATACTTTTGTATGACTTCTGCTGTGCAGTTAAAAATGCAATGGCCCAATGATCTCCTGTGCTGAGCCATCCTCAACCTGCAGGAATGCATTCAACACCCCATCAAAGTACATAAATTTGATCTGCCAATCGTTAACTCTTTTCTTGTCCTAACATGCATTATGCTTCGCACCTCAGGTTCAATCAGATTAAACTATTATCCTAGTAAGGCAAGTACATATACTAAATATATATTCATCTGTTTCCCTAAAACATTCTTATAAGAAGTGATAATTACCATGGCCTTTATTCTGATACTGAAGGACTGCTCTATGTGTAAGATTTGATGTGCAGCAAGTGAAGTTCATGCTGAAGTGTAGCAGGTAGCTGCCCATGACAGCAGGCAGGTGGGGGCAAAAAATCACCTTCCCTCTCCCCTCCCATTAACTTCCCCAACCTTGGGGCCCCACAAATCCATGTTTGTTAGTACTCATACAGGGAACTGGTGCTTTTGCAACAGAGGCTGTGTGGCGATAGGTCGTGAATCTGAGCAGATCTCACATCATCCATCCATTCATTGGATGAACTTAAAAACCCAGCCTGGTTCTGCAGTGCTCTTCCCACTTGGTCTGCCTGCGTCCTCTTCCTCACTCGGGAAAGAACAGATTCAGAATTTGGAGCTCCAAAATTCAGCTTTCCAGTGGTGCTGATAGCTTAGAGACACTTGTGAACATGTGTTTCTGTAAGCCATACTGATGTAAATTTCACCCAACAGAAGAATAAACTATTAGGGGTTTTAAGCTCTTTTGTTTGGGTTATACTTCCAGACCTGAGAAATCTGTATCTTTTCTGTACACCCTCCTTAATATACTTGAGAAACCACAACGTCCAAAACCTTCATCCGGTAGTTCAAGATAATCTAGATTTTCTTCTGGTAAAATTGAAGTAAATACAAATCACCTCCCCTGATGATGTTTACAATATTTATTCATGGACTCTTCAGCATGAAGCACTTTGATTAAACAATTTAGCAAAAGCACAGCCAAACCACCTGCTGTATGCTGAACGGAGTGTCTCCCAGGTTGTTACAAACCATTACATGTGCATGAAAAAGATGCTTTACACTTGTAGTCAGAAATCCAGAAAAGTGACAGCGATACAAAATATACATGAGCAAAGCACAATGACATGAGAAACAGTCTATTCCCAGCCTTTTCCTCATGCTTTATGAAAGTGGAAAGTTTTTGAGATTATCTACAGTAATTAGGAGTCCCCAGTCGTGTTTACATGGTTAGCAAGTGTAAAATATGATGACCTGCTGAGGATTTGCAAACAGCTAAGTTATAATGATGGATCGTGGTGAGAGGACATGTAAGATTTCCCAGACTTCTGCTGGGAATACTTCAAAAATAAAGCACGTTGTTTTCCCTTGGGGTTTATAACACCTCTTTGACTTAATCAGCTTCCCTTTCTGCTCTCAAGGAGAAATTTCTACAATTTTACTCATCAGGAGAAACTTGCAATATTCACAGAGCTATGTCGGTGATTTTTTGACTGTCTTCCTCATGGGAGACACTGGGCTAAGGCAGCAAATAACTGCAAAATTTTGTTCGTTATCTTGCAGTAATATAAGAGAGGATATTACATATGTTTACGTATATGTTCATGTATTTATAATCATACATACAGGAGTATGATTATGAGCTCTGAGTACATATATATTTTAGATAAATATAAAGAAATAATTTATATTTTAAAAAAGTGTGCAGCATCATAACTAAACACAAAACAATTTATTTCAAATTTTATTAAGTATGTAAAGACAAGTTTTATACATTTAATTTATATTCTCATAGTGCCCAAGCATATGATTCCCTATCTCCATAATGGGATAATGTATGCAAGCCCTACTCATTTATTTTATACAGTAGCATTTGAGCAGAGATATCACTGACTATATGTTTGCTCTTGTGTCTCAGAGAAAGAACGCAGGGAAATGAGTAATGTTTTATTACTGACAAACCCTGCTCGAAAGTGAATACCCTTAGGCATAGTTTGAAATGTTACTATAGGGCAGGGGGAGCTTTGCATGTCTTCCTGGCAGAGCCACATAAAACAGAGCTGAGAGGTGAAAATGAGTCAGGAGAGCTGCTCTGTAGCTTCAGAACAAGTCATTCCCACCTTTACTTATATTTCTGTCTAATTCTAGATGAATAATGGAAGAAGAAAATAAGATTCAGATATTTAGGAAATGGAAATTAAGTGCAACACTTGACAGTATTGTTCAATGGGCTGTATCCAACACATCAGCCTTTTTATACTTCTCATCCCTAGTGCTAGGTCAACAAGCCAGAGTCTGGACTCTACTGTAATATCTACAGACAGATACAGTTCTTCCCTCCAAACAGCTGGAGACGATGAGCTGAAAACAAAGGGTAGTATTTGTCTCACCTTGCTTTAGCTGTCTGAAAGTTAGACATAAATCTTAAACTAATCATTCAAGCTCCCTCTATAGTCTGTAAAGAGAAACAGACATCAAAGAGAGGGATTTTTTTCATGAGATGGGCATGTGAGGAAAATTCCACTCCCTCTTCCAGCCAGGATGGGAGAGGGATCCACCTTTCAGTGAAATGGCTAATTGTTTTCTTGTTTAAATCTCATTGGGACTAAAGGTTTAGCATTTTGAGTCACATTT
This sequence comes from Oreortyx pictus, assembly GCA_036925125.1. NCBI lineage: Eukaryota > Metazoa > Chordata > Aves > Galliformes > Odontophoridae > Oreortyx > Oreortyx pictus. The sequence continues at coordinate 69,120,594 of JAUPFR010000002.1, forward strand.
GTGATTTGTCAAGATTAAGCCTTCTGAGCTTAATCTTAACTTTGCATTTTCCTTTATATTTTCAACAACTTAATTTTAATGATTCTAACCCTAAGACAACTAGAGTTGAGACCTTGTAGAAGTTGACCTTCTGCCACTTCTCAGGCACAAGGACTTCAAACTCTTGGAGAGGGTCCATAAGGGCACCATGAAGATTATCAGAGGGTGCTCTTCAGCCTGGAAAAGAGAAGTCTCTGGGGGGATACTATAGTGCCCTTCCAGATCCTGAAGTGGACCTTCAGGAAAGCTGGGGAGAGACTTCTTATAAGGGTGTGTAGCGACAAGACAAGGAAAAATGGGTTTAAACTGGAAGAGGGTAGATTTAGAATAAGTATTAAGAAGAAATTCTTTACTCTGGGGGTGGTGAGACACTGAATTAGTTGCCAAGAGAGGCTGTGGATGCCCCTTCTCTGAAAGTGTTCTTGACCAGGCTGGATGGGGCTTTGAGCAACCTGGTCTAGATGGAGGGGGTTTGGAACTAGATGTTCTTAAAAGTCCCTTCCAACCCAAACCGTTCTAGGATTCTATGATTCTATGAATTTCACTCTTCCATCTTCCGGTCTGCTAAGGTGAAAGTAGCTCCATTTTTTTTCTGTTGGTATGTTACTTTCTCTTGAGAAAGCTATGTATCAAATGTTACTGAAGATTTCTGGTCCTGAGTTTGTTTTTTCACTCTAATGACTGAGTTTCAATTGACTTTAATTTGTGATTGTATATGATGATTAAGGCTCTTGTATTTCAGAAGAGGATAAATTTTCTGCTCATATTGAAGATGAGTGTGAATTATAACATTATTCTTTCTTTCTTTCTTTCTTTCTTTCTTTCTTTCTTTCTTTCTTTCTTTCTTTCTTTCTTTCTTTCTTTCTTTCTTTTTTTCTTTCTTTCTTCCTTTCTTAGTAACTAATTCTAAACTTGGTACAGGCAGGCAAAAGAGAAATAATAATATATATAAAAAAAAATTATTTTTTTGCCTTTGGCTTTTTCACTGCTTTCATAATATTTTCTTATTTCTGTGTGTGAGTGAAAATATTATAATCTTGAATTCTTTAAGTGGTACTTAATGCTTCTGCTACTTCAGGTGTGCTGAAATACCACATGCCACTTTTCATCAAGAACTTGCAGATTAACAAATATTGATGAGCTTCTGAAATTCCTGTGAGACTAATACATGTACATTATATAATGAAGGTGAGGCACAAGGAGGTTTTACAAGGTTCTTCAATTTAAGGCTTTCTGAAGTAGATTACTTAATTTTTATTACTTGTATGTCAAATGATTTCAGAATATTTTCTTACCACTACAAACATATACTATACACTCAAGATTTGATTGAATCTTAGGAGAGGGACTGCTAATGTTCAATAAAATGCATTCTCACTTTTAACTAGCTCTTTCATCATGAAGTGTCTCATTACCTTTAACTTTGTGTGAGGTTCTCTCTTTGATTTTCTCTCCTAATTTTTGCATGAAATTGTGGGTTTTTTTCAGTGCTTACTATCTGCCATGTAGTGCTCTGTCACTGTTTGTCAGTTGTACAACAGTTGTAATTTTAAAATTATTATTCCAATGATACCTTTGTGATTTTCCAGTCTCTCAACCTCCTAAACTGTTTCCAGGTAGGGGCATGTCTTTAAAGGCTAGGAGTAAAATACAGCTCACAAACTATGCATTTAATAACAAAATGTGCATCTTGAAAATTTGCATATGTATTCTAAAGAGTGGGTCCCCGTTAATTAATTTAATAAGCTTGGCTTTGATTCCAAATAGAATCACTCTTCGAAAAAATGCATACATCCAACAGCTAAGAATTCAGCACCTAAAAAAATTACAGTAGTTGCCATTAAAATGTCAGCATCTATCATAAGATCATTAGTCTTTGGTTAATGTAAGCAAAGGAAACATTTATTTTCAGAAGAAAATCCAGTGTCTTTTATACTCCTCTGAAAAAATAAAAAATTAACACTTTTCCAGTTTATCTAATCTATTAAATCATACTAGATGAAGAGTTAAGATATGTTTAAGAATATTTTCAGTCAATCACTCCAATGTGTGCAAACAAAGGATGACACTTACTCTCATGGACTAAGCCAATTTGGAAGTTTTAAACAGAGTCAGAATCAGTTCATGGAAAGCCATATGGTGTCCTTATGATCTTCTATTAAACTAAGTAACAGATTTACAGCCACAGAAACAACAGCAATAATAATAATAAGAATAATTTAAAAAAAGAGAGAGAAAAAGAAATTCATTTTTTTCACTTTTAATTTATACCTGCTTTCAAGTGTCTTATTTTTAACAGTAATAAAAATACCATGGAGTATGAGAATATTATTTTTTGTGTATTTTATTTTTTAATTATCATCATAGGGTTATTACTGAATTTCCATCAATATGGGAAAAAAAAAAGATCAATTAGAAACCAGATTACCAGGTAGCAGACCATAGAAATAAGAGGTAAAACATTTAGGAATTTTGCTCTAGTGTTCTTACATTTTCTCTCAATTCTTTAAAATGTCTGGAAGATGGTTAAACAGAATGTTCCTAAAAGTCATAGATTCATGAAATTTGAGGCAAGAAGAGGACCTGATTTGTGTAGTTCAGTAATTTCTGCAATTTTTTCCCTTTAATTCAGAACAGAGGCCATTGACGTGTTTGGCTAAAAGCTGTCTCTGTGGCAGACACTACATTTTCAGAAAATCAGAGTTAAAAAAAAGATATTTGCTGATATTCTGTTGGGCTGATTAACCTCCCATCTCAATAATACAGTGTGTGTGATGTTTAATTGGAACTCACATGGCTACAAGTTCTCATGCCATTTTCTTGTGCATGTGGAAACTCTGCAATACCCATTTATTTTCTCCAGATGGAAATACCAATACACCATAAAGAGGTTACCTCTGGATCTGCATTCCTCAAGTTTCCCTCTGGAAATGTTTATTTGAAAAATTCAAATGATTTCTGGAGTTTTGCTACAATTTCATTATTCTAATGACCCTTTCAAGAATATCTGCTCTAGCAATCTTTGTAATAGCCTAGTGCCAGTCTTACCACTGCCTTATAGAAAAAGAGAGACATCATACCCCCAGTTAGCAGTTCCCTGTTTATTAATCCTCTGATTGCATTAGCCCTTTTTACCATAACAATGCTCTGGAAGCTTGATAGGAGTTGTTATCTATAATTACCCATAAATCTTTTTCAAAGTCACCACCTTAATGACATTGTCCTTCACCCAGTATTTACATCCCCACATCCCCTGTTTCTACAACCACGACTTTGGACTTCCCAATATTAAAATGTAGTTTGTTTGAATAAATGTAGTTTACTATGTAGTTCAGTTCAGCTTGCATGTCTGACATCTTCATCATTATGTACCACTTTGCCAATCTTTGTGTCACCTGCCAATTTTATCAGCAGTAATTTCATACTTACTTCCCAACCCCGATGAAAATATTGAATAGTGCTGAGGAAGTACTGATCTCTGAAGCACCCTGTTAAAACCACTCTCTTCTAAATGACAATTTCATCGACAGCTACCTTTAGAGATCCACAAGTTTCTAAGTCTTTAATCTTTAAAACACACATCACTAATGTTGTTTAGTATTAAATATTAGTCATAAGATCACATGTACAAAACTAAAAGCCTTATAAAAGCTCACAATTATTTTTATAAAGTATTGGGTACTTTTCTTAAAGTAAGTTAGTTTTGTTTGATAGACTTCATTTGCTATAAAGCCATTCATATATATTAATTCCGTATTAAATTCCACATAAGTTTTAGCAGTATTCTCTCTGAGATGATAAGCTAACATATTACTATGCTATATATAGTTCATTCCAAACTATACCTATGTCAAATAAGGTTGAACTAGAGGAGTTGGTAAGAAAATAATCATTATTTGATAGTCAGTTCTGAACATATCTTTGGAACTAACAGGGCCATTTGCAATTTTAGATAGATAGAAAATGTACTCAGTTCTTCTGCTTAGCTTGCTCCTTCAGAGAGGATTCGGTGAAGCCAAAAGTGACTTAGGAAGTTCACATTTCCTTCAACCCATAAACTTCAGGAAGCACATAGGGTGGGTAACTCTTTGGTGTCCTAATTAAACCCCTTCACCATCTGCAATAACTTTATGAAGGTTAAAATAAAACAAAACAAAAATTTAACAGAACAAAACAAAACAAAACAGTATAATTGAAGAGAGACTTCTGAGAATGGCAAAATTTGCATCTGCAAGATGTTATCTCCCTTTAAAAAACTACATATTGTAGGATTCACAGTGCAATTCCTTCCAAGATTCGCAGTTATTGTGTAGCCTTCAAATATGTTCAGTTGAAACTTTCTTCCTTAACAATTTTTTCTACACTATAGATGAATGATCTTCAAGATTGCATCATTCTTGGTAATTCCTTCCTTCCATTATTTTATACTCAACAATACTCAACTAAACTCTGTGAGCTTTACAATTGTGTGCTCTGAAAATTTAACAGGCAAAGTGCCAGCCACTTAATTGTGCTAATTATTATTCACGCAATAACGCCTATTAGTCTGCACTATTTTAAAGGGGTTCAATCAGCATTCAGATCTTGCTTGCTTGGCAGAATGTCATTAGAGAGGCTTTCAAAATCTGGCAATAAGCCTAAGAAGAGTCCATTTTTGCCACTGGGACTGCCTAATCCAGACATCATTATCGATCAAACTGACACATGCCTGCCAAAATGGTTACGAGAAAAACAGGAATCTGCACAGCTTCAGTATCTACAGCCTAAGCCTTCAAAATGATAGGAATCAGAAGATTAAATCATATTTACATGAGAAATTGGAAAATATATCCATGAGCATGAAGTAAAAGTATGAGGATGATATTTAGCCAAGGAAGCAATCTTTAAAATGGAAGTAGGAGAACTAAAAGAACCTAACTAATTCAAGTTACAAGGTCTGATACTGATAGTAACATATCAGTTTATTAGGAGAAAATATCTCCTAACCTTAAGTCAGTTTTACAGATCCACTCCAGATTACTTTGCCTGTAGAGTGAAAGTTGTTTGCAAAAGTAACAAGAATCATCAAGCTTCTTAAAGGGATGCAATTTCTCAGCACTGAGAGAGAGAGAAGACATGGTCAATAAAGTTTTCCTTCGTAGTGACCAGAATTGAGCTTACTTTATGTGATGGAGTATTGTATGAAGCAGAGGGTTATTTGAAAATACAGCATAATGTTTTTTTACATTGCAGAATAAGAGATTCCATGTGACCAGTTATTAATACACAGGATGTGAGGGAGATTTGCTAGTTAGCAATGAGATTTGATGTATGGCAGAATGCAGTTCAAGGCAAGGCAAAATTTTGAGAGACATGTTAAATCTCCACTATTCCAGGCTGTACATTTTTGTGTCATTTTATGCCTTCTTAACACACATATTAGCTGAACTTGCTTCTTATTTACCTTCTCCTCTGTTTTCTCTAATTTTGGGCTAACCATAATGATGCAAAGCCAGAAGTTTTAAAGGCTTTTTACTTCTTAGCGTCTTCTGTTGAGAATAAAAAAATGCTTGTTCGTTCATGTAAATAAGCAGCATAGACTTCTGCATTCAGAATACAGATCTTCACAGAAACAATACTTTGTAGACGTCCATCCTAAACTGCTTAACACAGAGAAGGTACAATATATTTTAATCACGTTTCTTACTGCTCTTGATTTTATTCTCCCGAAGTGACCATTAACTACATAGTAAGGAAATTCCAGTGGCTGATGCACCATACTGGCCATCCCAGAGATGCACAGTAGAGAGAAAGAAGTCAACAGAAATTTGAATTTAGCATTCCTTGATTTCTCAATTTTCTAAAATTACTGGTTTGCTACTAATGTAATATACACTGACTTTAAAAAGTGTTCATAGAAAAGCAGTACTGAAAGGGGAGAAATAAAAACTGACCAAAATGTGAGGGACACAACTGAGGAAGAAAAACAAAAAACACAATTTATTTTTAGAAGAACGGAAAAAAAAAAGGAGACAGAAAAAATAGAGAAAAAGAATAAATAGAAAATGTATTTAACTCTAAAAGAACATCATTGAATACCAGTATACATCAGATAGGAGTTGCTAGTACAAAAATTAATTTTGAAAATCTTAGTCATTTCAGTATTTTTTCCCCTTCTGATACTGAATCACATCAGCCAAAAAAAAAAAAAAAAAAAAAAAAAGCAAGATGGACCAGGCATTTGAAGCCAACTGGAGCTTAGTGATTTTCTTTTTCACAGCATTTTTTTTTTTTTCACTGAAAAATGCTGATGCATTGAGCTAAATGATTATTGGAGCTTATCTAGTTTGACAGAACTTTGTCTGAGAAAGGCTCTCAGAATGAAACTTCTGATTAAAACCAGACAAAGACAAAGACAGAAAAGACTTCTTCAGAATAGCTGCATTTGGCAACATTGAAGCCCCAGAGTCACATCCCAGCTCTAGTTCAGTTAAAGCAGAGAATAGAAACTACAGGTTTCCAGGTAACCCCTGCTCCCAGACTAAGAGACTTTCTTAAGAGTGATACTGACAGACATTTTTTCCGTACTGAAACAGAAAGAAAATGTTGAAATTGTGATATTTTCCACAATCTAGAAGGGGCACTTTCCAGTTAGACTTGAAGAAACTTTGTTTCTATGTTTCTCACCCTTTATAAATAGAATTATCTTCTTCTGTCTTGATTCCTCTCGCATTGCTGGTGCAAGTTAAACACTAGTATGTTTTACACCACTTCTGAGAGAGCCATTATGCCTCACATGCCCTCACATGGTATTACAGTATCAGTTTTTCCTCATCATTTTACCTCACTCTACCACTTGCCCATAATTCACAATATGATTCCCCTATGTGAACAATTTCCATCTCACTAGTAATCAAATCAAATCAAAGAAAATGGGGAAATACTGGAAATAGATAGGAGGAAAGGCTATTGTAAGAGAAAGATTTATGATACATGAAAATGATGCATCAAGACAAGCTGTAGTCTTCTCCTAAGCACTCGGAATTTTCACCCTACAGCAAAGCTGAAAAAAATTAAAGAATTAAGCAAACCCTCATGAAGCATATCATAAAAAAAAAAAAAAACAACCTGTGACAGTTAAAGCAATAAACTTGTTTGCATCGAACTGTGTCACATCCAACTGACACAGCAGCACGACTAATCATTGCCAACAAGAGAAGAGTAATGCTGCATCAAGACAGCCTGAGATGTTCAATAACTGTTCTGAAAAGTCCATCACGTTGTTATAAATGCTCTCTAAGTTTTGAGAGGATAAAACTTATACCAACTCTGGTGGTTGTGGTGTGAAAATCCAGTTTCTGTAAAGGAGTCCACCAATTCTGCCTTCTACTCTCGTAAGGTACATGTCACAACACATGGCCTAAGAGTCAGTAGAGGCCTTTGTACTATGAGGGCTGCCCACCAAGTAATACCTCCTGTTTATTTCTGTTGGCCCACAGCTTCAGAGGTGGATGATGGTGGTGTGACAGTAAAGGCTGAACCTTCCAGTCAACATTCCATTACATTTTGTTGCCTCTGCTGACAGAAGGCAGCAGAGGGGCAGTTTGACACAATGGTGTCTGACATGGAAGTGCGTATGAAAGAAATGCACACCATTGAATTCCTCTATGCAGAAGAAATAGCACCCATTAACATTCATAAATAGTTGCTGAATGTTTATGGAGACCAATAGTGGATGTGAACACAGAAAGAAGGTGGTGATACTTTATAGCAGTGGTGACAGAGACAGTGGGACACCCCCACTGTTGCAGATATTTATGAGCATGGTACGCAGACTCTTGTTCATTGCTGGAAAAAATAAACAGCTGATGGGGATGACTATGTTGAAAAAGGCTATTTTGTAGCCTTCATTTGCTCTACTATTAGTTATTGTGCTCTTTGTACCTGTTGTATTTTCCATGCAAATAAATAGGACGCATTACTTTTGGTGTGACCAATGTATTTATGAGATAGAAACATTTACTATCCATCTGGTAGACTTAAGAATATACAAAATTAATGTAGGAAATAGCTGCTTAAGTGCTATTCTCACAAATCCCACTGACATGTCACAAAAGTACCTTACACTGTTTAAAAGTCAAAGGAAAGGGTAGTATCACTAAGCCTCTCATATGAAGGAAATGAAATAAGTGGCACTGAAGAAGCAGGACTGTTGAAGAGATTATTGTCTGAAGAGATTATTTATTTCTTTTCTTGGTGGTGGTGGTGGTTTTTGTTGTTGTTGTTTTCCTGCCAGTTTGTCCAAGTAATCATTGTCCTCCTAGCTGAAGAGGTTTACACAGCTCTTCATTCTTTTCCTTTGTAGATACCGGGGTAGCACATTTATAGAATTTTGAAAAGAATGTACCTACTAAGAGCTTAAGTTTCCCTTATTTTCACTGAGGCAAAGAATTGTAACTGATTTGATTTTCTCTTCTATGTACAACTTTTGGAAAATGTACCATAGTTTCTGTGCACGTAGATGAAATTCATACTCCTAAGTACGTAAGTCTCTTTGGAAAATGGAAGTTATGTACTTCTGGAGATATTACTTACGGTGTATTTGTGGCTTTTTTTTTTTTTTTTTTTTTTGTGGTCAATCGTTCTCAGTGGTTAAATGAATGTCTATTACATTTATTCTTCTATTTCATGTTATTTTAAGAACTATGCAGAAACCTTGTGAGTGTGCCTTGGATGTCCTTGCCTTCATGCTCTTTTTTGTATTATTATAGCACATCCATTGCATTCTCTCATAAAACAGACCTTCCACATCTCAGGGAACGCACCTCGTATTCCTGGGAATTTATACAATGATTAGAACAATGGGGTCCTGATTCTGAATAGTGCCTTCAGAATTTTATGTGATATCAGTTATATATAATAACAATCCTGTGCATGAA